>JAYGXS010000003.1:80518944-80606346 GCA_036362985.1 Ligula intestinalis
GATGATTATTTATTTGTTTCCTGAAGATTTGGGCTGTCCCTTCTGGGGACTCGATTGCCCGAAGTTCTGCTGCTATCGTCTTATTTGTTTCAATGTTCTGGGCTAACTCGTGAATCTCTGTAATGCGTCTTAGCGTAGATAGATAACTAATACATGGGTCGTGGAGTTGTTTTTTAAGTTTTTTTAGCCGTTTGGAAAGGAAGTTTGGGATAAGTGATTTCTTACATGGGGATCTATCGTCAATTAGGGTGTCTCGAATTAAATTAAGGGTGGCATATAATATGTTTACAGCTTCTAGAGGGGATGCTGTTAGGAGGAAAGAGCTCCAATCCGATGACCTAATATAGTTATTCATAGACTCAATGTCAAGATTTTTGGGGTTAATAGAAGTGTAACTAGGATCAGGTCTTATTTTAATGCTAAGAGGGAGCACTGCTATTATTGTCTTATGATCACTATCAAAGGTTAAGCTGTCGTAGTGCGTATATAAGGGCCAGATATCATTGGTGAGAATAACATCGAGTATATTGTTTCCCCTGGTTGGTTTGCTTATTATTTGCGTCCAGTTATGAAACACAATTGATGATAATAATTCATCATGTCTGGATGGGGCTGATAGTTCTGTCCAGTTTATTTCTGGACAGTTTAAGTCTCCTGCGATTATCTTATATTCGGTTTGGATATTCGAAAGAATATCTAGTAGATTTGTAAGACCAGTGTCATCATTACTATATTCCGGAGGGGTGTACAAACATCCAATTAGAATGCTTTTAAGGGTCTTGGATGTTATTATAGCAAAGCACGCTTCGCCATTGAACTTCTCCTGGAGAACCTCAAAGCCACTCTGTTCTATGGTAGATCTAATGTAGATCATACAACCTCCTCCTCGTTTATTCGCACGGTCCTGTCTATAGAAGGTGTAGTTTGCTATAAAAAGTGAAGCATTGGAGGTTGATTCGTCTACCCATGTTTCTGTTAAAAAGACTATATCGGGATTGTGTGTGTCAATAAAAGTCCTAAGTCGTGGAACTTTGTTTACTATCGATCTAGCATTAATAAGAGCAACACTTATGATGTCGGATACAAAAGCTGGAATCTGTTGTGAAAAAATGGATTCCTATTACTTGGTTGGTTGTGTTGAGGGCTCATGTGCGGAAATTGTGTGATTGGTGGATAATATGGTGGTGTTGGACTATTTGTGGCGAATTGTGCATTATTGGGAAAAATTGGTGATGAGAGTGGTGGAATTCGATGGCATTGTGTAACTATCGGAGGGTATGGAGTTGTGCGAGGTGGGAGTTGATTGTGTGTGTTATATTGAAAGGGTTGGGTGTGCGGTGGTCGTCTTGTGTATGGGCTAGGATACATAGGTTGAGAGAAGGGGTTAGGTGTCATTTTAGGGTGTGCATTTAAATACGGATATTCGTTTTGATATGAAATTCTGTTTGGGACTGGTGGTCTATTCTGGGTTGTTCGGGGGAGATAATCTAACACTGGTTTACTACTTTGGTTCGTTGAGTTAGGACTGGTATTGCTATTTATGGACATGTTTAGACGTGTGTTGTTATTTATCTGTGTATCTTGATTAGATTCAGGATGAGTGTTGGTCATGTCTAATGGGGTTGTACTATTTCGGGGTCTTTTAGTTTGAACCTTATTCTTTCCCTTAATTGCTTCGGTAGGTTTATTATTTGCTTTCGGTTTGTCATCATTGTAGTTAGAAGAAGTCGCTCTCAAGTCATCTAAGCTGATGCTACGTTGATAGTTTTCGTTATCCTTCCCAGATGAGGAGGAACTCGTTAATTGTTCCTCTGAAGTAGCATTTAGTGGAGTGTTTCCGTCCTCAACGACTATATGCGGCTGACTTTGTTTACGCCCTTTGTCTCTGTGAAAAACTTGTCTGCGCTGCATTGGGGTCAAGTCAGGGCCTATATATGCTTTAAAACTCCGGAAACTCCTATTTATTTCAGAGTTTTGCAGTAGCATTTGAGCTTCGGCGTGGGAAGAACATGTAAGCAAAATCGGTTTGTTTTTACTTCGCGAATTTAGTCTTTTGATAGACACTATGCCTATACTTATCCCACATTGTTGAAATACGCTTTGTATTGCTACCATTGGATTACTCGTTTGAGGAAAGTTGCGGAAGATTATATTACAGCTACGTTTTGATCTATCTGAAACTTCTGTTGATACTAAATGCACCACAGACTCAATCTGAGGTAAATTCGTGAGGTTGCTTTCAAATGAATTGGAGTCCAGAAGTGAATTAAGAATCTTAAATACAGGTTCATACTTTTCAATACAGTTTGTTAAATTTAAGAGGGCTGACAGATCGATTTGATCCAAAACAACTTTCGCGTCAGTCATTGTTTCTAATTAAATTTTTAAGTAAAGGATGTTTGAATGCTAAATATATGTCTAAGTTATGTGTTTTTGACAAATAAACTATAAAATACCAGAAGTACAAAACAAAGGATTTGTACAGCGTTCTATGAAACAGAGGACAATATCTGACCAAATCTACGAAGGAGTTTGGCAGCAGATTTTGGCTAAGATAGTCAACTGTTACTTACTGATAATTTATTTAAAAAAACCAAAGACTTTGAGTCGTTTCTTCTCTTATATAAATCAATTTATATAAAGCTTCACTTATCTTCGAATTTGAACAAACCGCGTTCAATCAACTTAGCTGGTGCAGTTGCGGTCAAAGCAACTTTGTTCAAGAAACTGGCAGACTTCTCAGGACGCGAATTGCCGAACACGTGGCTGCAGTGCGTCGAAATGATGCCAATTCTCAAGTTGCGGCTCATTCGACCAGACCCGGCTACACCTTCAAATTTGATGAGGCCGAAATTCTCGGAAGAGGTGACAATCGGGTGAGCCGAGAACTACTTGAGTCATAGTTCACGGGCCCCCAATCCATCAACAAGTGCAACGATTTGCCCAATCCATATTCAATCCTGAGATTCAATTTGGCCAAAGTAAGCCATCACTTGAGGAACGGGCAGGCCACCGCCTCATCGTATGCCAACACTGGGGAGCCAGACGGCCGAGCAATCATCATGCCCGAGCCCACCGCCCGTGACGAAAGTTCAACAGGTCAGAGCCCGCGTGCCGTCCAACAATCAGTTTATGCACAAGAAGGCAATTAACGTTAATTGTCGCTGTATGCTTGCAGTAATGACTGTGTCCTATAAAAACTGCAAACATCTGTGCATACTTAAGCTTTGTGCTACTCATGTCTCTAAGGACGAATCCACGACGGATATCGAAACGTCAGGTGAATAAACATATTGTCCTAGCGATCGAGTGTTCATCTTCTTCTTATTCTTCTTCTTCTTCTTCTTCTCGAAAGGAACTTATGTTCATTTGGGCCTTGAACGTAGTCTCATTGATGACTTGATAAGACGCTGTGCAGCGGACATTTCCAAAGTGCACCTTCAACTGCACATTTTCGGGCTGAAACATTTGAACAGCTATGCTAAGTGCGTGTGGCCAATCCTTGCGCGGGTAAGTCACCCATTTGTTAGACAGCCCATAGTTGTTGGTGTGTTCTGTGGTTTCGGCAAACCAAATCCGTTGAACCTCTTCCTGGAAGATAATATCTGCGAGTTGAAAGATTTTCTTGCTGATTGCCTGCGTAATGCTATGGAAGATAACATCGTAAAGGTACCAAATGTTTCCTTGAATCATCGTTCGTATGCATTTAGATTACAATTATCACCACCGACAATTCTGCATGCCCACAATTATCCTCGGCCAAGGAATCAGTAAGCTAGCTTATTAAATGACTGTGCATTTATAAATAAATGTAAAAGGTTATGATTAGTGTTGGTCATTAACTGTCTCTTTTTTCCTCTCTAAGTACGTATGACTCACAACATTTTCTTCCTCTGCAGGTACAGCTGGTGGCAAGTGGAAATAAACCCTCATCTTCCATTCAGGAACGATAAGGATTCGGATATAGCTTTGTACAATTTTTCTATAACTTCTACTCAATAAACTTTTCATTTTCTAAAATATCCCTTCACTTCTTTTTATGCCCTACTGAGGTTATCTATAAGTGCTAAGGGTTTTTCGATACGCTACACTCACTATTAAAACGCGGCAAGGAGAACTCGCGGGAACGAAAACCGTAATATAAGCCCTATCGAAATGTTTTAACATAGTGTGACCAAAAAGCGCGATCGATGAGAAAGCCGCGGCTGCTGGCCACGGCATCACGCCATCGCCATACGCGTGGCGAGGCGTGGCGTGGCTAGTCGTCGCTGGTGTTGGCAGGGTGTGGTCTAAATTTCCGACAGTATGTCGCGGCGTTTCATCTGTTACGCTGGAGAAACTTCTGCCTAACAAAAACCTTCCTATGAGAGTTCTGAGGATGCTATTCTGAAGAAAATGAAATTAGCCTCGTCTATATTGTTGAAAGCAATCTTAATTGGCTATGGTTTCACAGTTACCGACTGTTTTTTTAAATTTCTAAGTGAATTTATTTATTGCAAATTCACAGACAAAGTCGAAAGACATATGCAACAGGGATCAAGCTGAAAGTAAAGAAAATCCAAATAATTCTCTCTAGTGTTTTTCAGGAGAAAAAGCTACGGCTCGTTGAATGATTGCAATTCGAGACACCGAAGTATCGGCAAATGTGCACGCTGTGGCCAATTTCCAATCAGCGTTTTGGGTGCAATATTCTGCACCTCTATTCCATTCCGGAAGGCTAACCGAATGGTCCTCTTCTATTTCGAATAAAGGATATCTTTTCTCATTTGCTGAAGCATATAAAGGACAACAGAAATCTTTTCCAACTTGGTGAGAAAATTCGACCCAGTTAAGCCCTGGGTAACTACGCATTGCTGTTGGTTATTGTTCCAATTCCATGTGTCTTAAAAGGCCACAGGTGATTCAGGGAGTTGGCTCCACTTCATAATCTTACTATGGTCCTTCTCTGTCCCACTTTGCCATGTTTTTGATTGGTTTTAACGAAGGGCTCCCTAGAACAGCCGTGATAAATAGAAGAAGTGTGTGACACAATACAGTTGTCTGCCGTAGAGATAATAAAATGCCTTATTTTTATCCTGTCGTCATGAGGATCGCACAGTTCTGAAAATGATTGTAATTTCAACATAATGCCGTACAACCAATTGGCCGATGCAATTCCTAATCTGTGTGTACGCATCAACCAGCTAAGATGCAATAAATGTTGAGCTTTCCTTCTAATTTGAACTGAGTAGAGCGGGTATAGCTTTAAAAAACATTAGGGTTATATTTGTAACAACCCAGGTACACTGCCCTACGTTTTTTTGCATAGGGCGACTGGCGGGATTTTCAGGAATATCGCTAATAGCAACTTGGCTGAGTGAACATGGACGGTTTGGAGACGACAGAGGAGGTTTGTTGACGTCATTTTTAATTTTCAATAGACAACATTTATCGTCGATGAAGTAGCTAACATCGTGAAGGAGGTACGTTAACCTTTGACATGGTTTATCTCCCAGAATATCGAAAATACAGTTGGCTCTAGCACTTATGTTCACAGTAAAGTTAACCAGTGGACTTCGACGATTATTGAACAAGTTCTTAATCAACTTACAAAGCTTGGAAAACCTTTTAAATATATTGGTAATATTCAATTTATTTCTTGTTAAACTGTATTTCAGTGACGTGTGTCATAATGCAAAAATGTGGTGCTGGCCTTCACACCGCGAGCTCTTGCTACTGGGATAATACCACTGATGGTATGCTTAAGTGTATTACCTTTTTGCGAATCTTTTTTCTATTTTTAAGGTGTTAAAGAGAAAGTAGCTGATTCTGATGATGCGATAGTAGCAAGTTATAAGGTTACTTCCGACTTGCGGCTGTTATATGCCTGCTAAAGCAGAAGACCGACAAATTTGGGGCCCAGATTTTCCTATCTGAGGTTGGCGCCTTGATCCGCACAACCATAAGGTAACAACAGGCAAAGTATCATCCTCCACAATGGAAATGTTGTTAATTACGCAGGTTGTTTTGGCTTTGTCCTTAGTAATACTGATCTTATTTACCAAATTATAGTGAGGTGGCTAACTCCTGTTAAAAGCCTGAGAGTTGTATAAACTTATTCTTATACCTGATACACCCGTCTTATTGTACCATCATACAGATACATTTTACCGTTTATTACTTCAACAATTCAGGAAGTTGCACAGTGAGGTGGGAAAACAAATCCATGTACTTCATCGTGACCGTTTTTGGTTTGGCCATCTGACAACGTATGCTTGACTTTGGCATTTCTGTTTCGCATATCCGGCTTGCTGATCTACTACCGAGATTCTCAGAGTCCCTTGTTCTCCTCAACCTGTGGGGTTAAATCTTTCAAATCTTTTTATCTATCGCCTTGGAGGTCTCTTCTTTTCCCCTTTACTTTCCACGGTTTTGGATGCACGTCCGGAGGTGTTTATTATGTTTTTGGATACTTGTTTAATAATCAAATAAAAACGTTCATCCCATTCAACATTTACATGGACTGTCTTCAACAGACCTGACTAAACATTTTTACGGGTCAAATTCTTTCTGTTGTGGAAAATAACTGTTGAGGTAACCGAGTTGCGGATGGATTTCTATTCCATGTTTCATTCTCTTTCCTTCGAAAAATATGAGTTCGAGTTTATTGCGAATTTGTCCTGAGACGCTTGACATTGTTCAATTTTTTAAACACGCTACCATCAACCAGCGAAGGTGGCGCTTTTTCTCTATCAGGGATAAAACTCGAAAACACCGGGTCTTTATTGATCTCATTCATCTGCAACACTGCATGATTTGACATTAGCAGATTGATGTCGTTAACATAGCCTAGGTCAGTCAGCCATCTTCTGTGTAGACACGCCAAATAGTAAATACCACACAGATGCCTCGGTTGTACGTATGGTGGCCGATTTCTGACTGGTTCCAGCACAAGCAGTACATGTAGCCTTTATTACGAGATAGAAGACCTGCCTGAAATCCCGTGGGCCGTTGGGATATACTGAAGTGACTTACGATTCCCCAGGTTTTCGTCAATCGCAAATCTGCGTCGGAGGTTCAGAAGTCGGAAAAATAGCATACATCCACTTTCTGCTACCGAAAACTGGTCATCGTCAGATTTGGGGTTCCAGGGACGTTAGCACGTTTTAGTGTCCAGTACGGAAGGATCGTCCTCAGTTGAAAAGTTAGCTTCACACATAAATCTCGCGTAACCGTGCCTACTGCCACAGTCGCCACAACACGTATCCCGATATTCGAATTCGGTCCTTTGATCAGTTATCTTGTACAGCCAAGTCCAGTCAGGCGCCCGATTGCCTGTTTGAAGAACCTGATTGCAAGCCCTTAATGTTAGGAAAATACATTCAACGGTGGTTTACGTTCGCCTTCTAATAACGTCATGATTGCTTTTTGAGTGTTTTGTGTTATTCGATGTACAACATCTGAGCTCCACACGCTGATATCACTGCCTCTGCATTTGCAAAACCACGTATATTTGACTGAAGGCCGCCTCAATGCTCATCACCAGCGACGCCAACAGCTTAGTTCGCGAGGTTATCTCGCTTCTGGCATCCACTGGCCGTCTCTGTAGTGTCTGTTGCATCTCTAGAACCCATCTTGTTGAGGACCGAGCACGCCAGTATTTACCACCACGCATTTGTTTAACATGCGTGCTGATGCCACGTTTGCAGGTAGTTTTCAGGGCTGTGGTAGACCCCGATATCGTCTGTTTCGATTGTATGCAGAAAACGTCGTGTCTTGGATTACTGGATGGGACTACTTTTGGGCTTCCTGTTGTCCTTGATGTTTTTCGACAGCGTTACGAACACTAATAAATTTAAAGGTGTGCTACTTCCTTCTGAAATCTCGCTTCGTATGCGATGACTCTGTTCATAGTTAAAAGTAAATTACGAATTCCACGGCGTCTCAGGAAAAAGATACCAATGTCGTCGTATACGTCCTTATGGTGTCATTGACTATAAACCTGAGTCGCCGTAGGTCTAGTCTGCCCTCCAGAGAAATACACTACCAGATTCCATGCCTCCGACAGGGGCTGTGCATTTACAAAATCTGGAGCACAGTAATTATAAACAGCAGACTGTTAGACAAGTCAGTTTTGTTAAGGGAAATATAGGTAAATGCCTTTGAACTTCTATTGGGACAGAGCAGCTATGAAATGTATTGGTTCTGCAGAACATTTCAAGAGTGGTGATGCCAGTAAATGGAACTGGTAAAGGAGCATACAGTGAAAAAGCAGGCGTTTTTCGGCGATTCTAGAAGTTTGAATGCCATTGAAGGGATTTTAAGGAGGAAAACTGTCGCCCTTTGGGGAAAGTATCTGCGAAATGGAATGGCCCGCTGCAACTCTGATCTTAATTTCTAGTGTTTCCGTTCTTGAGTACTACTCTCCAGGTCACATTTTTTCTAACGCATATGTTTAACTGTGCTTGTTATCTTCATGGTGTGTCTAAAACTGCTGTGTGTTAAAAAGGTATCTCGATAGCCTATGTGGCCTACAGAAGAAAAAAATGCTTAACAGCGTGATGGTGAACTCTGCAAAGACTGCTGTGCCCCGCAGTTTACGTTTAAGCAGTATCATGCGTGCTGTCCATGTTCTGCTGATAGAGCCTGTTACAACTCAGTCTGTTCGCCCCGACTAGTGTGTTTGACCATCGGTTTCGATGAGGTCAACCAAGTGCACCAACAGGTTGGTACAGGAGGTGACGGTCTCAGGCTTTAATTTAAAGTGATAGAGGACGAAGTTAGCGGCTACACACTCTTTACCTTCCCCCGGAGTCTCGAAGACTAAACGGGTTCCGGCGTAGGCTGCTGTATCAAATGCAAGCCAATACACCGCCTAGCTTAGTCTTAAACGACAGTAGACTTTGCGCGGGTACTACTGTGCTATCTATCCTCCCTAACCTATAGTAGGTGTCTGACCAGACTTAGGTAAACCAGGACTGGTACTGCTTACTTCTAATACTACGTACTAGGGTGTAACTTCGTGATAGTACTTGTTGGTACTGGTACTGACTGTTTTCTACGTCAGACGTGACGCTGATTAGGTCAGCACTGGGCTCATCCACTAAATCACGGCAGGACGTCTAGAACTACTGGTGCTGGCACTGACGCCACCATTTATCGGAGGTGACGCTGATTTTAGCCAACGCTAGGGCTCATATCCCCTTGGTCTCAAGAGGGAGTGTGAGTCTGGGTTTAACTATTTCGGGTAAGTACATGCTTGCGTTCATGAGAAAAGCTGCGTTTGCCATGGTTTCCTCACCATGGTCCTCTCACCGATTAGTAGTCAGAAGAAGGCAAGAGAGCGGTTTAGATAGGCAAGAGCTTTATTCAACAGCACACAAAGACGGCTGGGCTCACGGTATATCTATATTGTTACTGTTTTTCTAGGACCTTGGCGTATGGTGTGCGCCTGGGCATTCTGGAACCTTCTCAACTGCGGCCACTACCTACGCTGTGTGAAATGGCGTCTCGTTTGCTCGACGTACGGCGTGGGCGGCTTGCATGCCGGCATGACCTAGTTGGCCTAGGGGTCCTGCCTCCGCAACAGAATCTGTTCTCAACATTAGTCAACCGGCAATTCGGCCGTCGTTGGCGACGATTTCCATCGTTTGCCCCATAAAATAGCTGCTATATGAATTGCTCGGGCATCCGTGTAGTGCTAGAGTAGTTTCGTAGCACTCGCTCTTCTCCCACTCGGGTCCAGTGTCAGGCTGAGTCCAAGAAGACCGGAGACAAGATGAGGCAATGATGAATGGCCCAGCGTGAATCCGCGCCTAGGCGTGCCTTTAGTCCGCATACAAATGCTCCGAATTTAGTACAAAGTGGGGAGGGTCTATCGAAACATGTTAGGGCTAAGAAGGTTTAACCCTAACGGCTGTGATCTTCCATGCCCAGTTCTTTAGGGAATGAGAGAAGTCTTGGGAAAGCCAGATTAATAGGAACAATATATTGTGTACAGCAGACTAAGGAGAAAGTTGCCACTCGGTCTGACAGGGCGTTTAACCATGAGGGGCGTTTGAGAACGATGAACCGCACCCAGACGGGTGGAATCCCGAATATCGCCTAGCCAGCAACTACCGCCTGGCTGCGGCTTTGACGGTAATTGATTGGACCACGCGTGGGCGAACCTGCGTGAGCGCATTAGTAGGTCGTGCGTCTAGCGGTTGCCACGGCCTTGGGTTTTGTCCAGAAGGATTGAGGTAATGCCACCGTGGGTTGAGGCCAGAATGGGGGAGACATGGTGCGTGCGTGCGTTCGGGAGCGCGTCAGTTGCGTCTGGCAGCAGTGACCACTACAGGTCTGCTCAGATCCCACTGAGCCAGAATGCAGTTTGACCGTCCATCCTGAGACGAGGATCGAATTATTACGTCGGTTGGCAGGATTCGAAGCCTCTGCTTTTGGCAAACCGCGATAATTTTTTATAGTGGGGTGTATGGACTGAGAATTGACCTCAATTTCTCTTCGCTTCTTGTAATGTTACCAAAACCGAGACATCGCCATCCAATTACGCTTTTTTGAATCGTCAACGAAGAACAAAACAACAAGGGTACAAAATCTAAAGTCTACTAGCGTACCTAGCACAGCATATTTAAGGCAAGCAACGCGTTATAAGATCGGAGGACCAATCAGAATTCTTCCTCAAACGACCAGCGACTTGATTAGTTTTGTGACTCATCCGGCTGGCATGTTAGAGTCCTCAGCCTGGTCGCAGCTTTGCGACAGCATGTGCAGTGCGTGTGAGCGGGACGGTGGTATGGCGTAGGAGCGACTCGCTAGGGTTGCGTGCGTGCGCGCGCTTCGGTTAGGACGGCTCCTAAGATCCATCCCCAGACGGTAATCTGACCCGATCTACCATCGATGCTGAGGTCTTTCAAAATTATATTTTCAAACTCCAAAGAATGAGCATTATTTCCTAGTAGACTACCAAAATGCAGTTTTTTAGTCGCTCACCAAAGCGTCAGCGCCAGTGCGGACACGTTTTAGGGAGGGAGGGGGGGGGGGGCGAGGTAACGTCACACTACCGGGGTAAATTGCTATTGTAATCGCTGAGATTTTGCAATACGTTCTTAAGACCCAGTCATGTACTGAAAAGTACACCTTTTTGAGGGAAAATATTGCTTTTATCCGTAATTGAAAATAGTAAGATCGATAAGTAAATATCTTCTCAGTTGTTGTATCACACATCGATCCGAGGTTTGCACTCGTATGTGCTGCTAGAAGGAACAACAACACCCCACTCCCTTTCTGCGGTTGTCTCTGCTGATGTCCTCAAGCCAGAATCGACAAATACCCCACATAACCTCTTAATAACATGGAAAGTCCCCCCAGACAAAGACGATGAACATTGCTGCTTCCCGCATCTTGTGTATATTTCTGTAATTGCGTCCGTCCGTATGTTAACTTAAAGAAACAGCCTACATGAGAGGAGTAAGCGTTCCCAAGGCAGTGTAGCCATAAGTGCATCGGCTGGAGTCCTTCGTTTATAACATCCGCAGACATCTAACGAAACACGGTTAGTTGACATCTTGACAACTGGGCCTCGAGTAGACACGGAGAAAGCATTTTTTCAAGCATGTCGCAAACTAATTAGATCCACGATGGTTGGTTATGGACCTAGTGCCCACGAAACGCGGCATGGCAGTTTTGATGAAAAAAAAAACGTTCTCACTTGCTATGTGCAGATCAAAAAGGTAGGGATTTCCTGTGAGGTCACCTAACGGCGAAAATTTCACCACCCAAGATTCTGACGAAAATCACAGCTACAAGTTGAGTGCTTGACAAAGGCGTAGGTAGTGCGTGTTTTATACGTGATAAGTGCGCAGTAGAAAACAAACTAAAACCGTTTATAATTGCTTTGCTGAACTAAAGATGGATATGTAAAGCATGCGGAAAAGGTAAAATTGACCAACGTAAACCGGTATTGGCCAGCAAAGGATGCCTGTAGGCTCACAACAACTATCAAGATGTTTGGGTAGGAAGAAATTTGACCTACTGAAAATGCGAAAGTAGTTTTTATTATTATTCAAAGACAAAAGCGGCCTCTAATGAAAGGTCTACCACAAAAAAATGAAGCATACATTAGCCATCAACACCTCTTAGTCAAAAAAATGAAACCAGGCGGTTTGGATACTTAACATATCCCAACCATCGAGTTACGGGGAAAAAGGTTAGATCATGAATAAGTGAACGGCACTGGTAAGTACTTTTTCTGTACACGAGTTGCTTTATCTGCGGACAAGAGGCCTCTGGATTGCGCATGCGTATCCCAAGGTGGACACAGATAACTAGGTGAATCCCTCGCGTGGAAACCAGTCCATGTCGTCCAGCTGGGGTGGTTGGGCTTTCCCAAAGTTGTGGACGACTGTATCAAGTGGTGTGAAGGCCACTAAGGTTAACCCTTACGGCTGCGATCTTCCAGGCCCGGTTCCTTAGGAGAAGAGAGAATTCATAAAAAAGACCAGCTTAAAAGGAAGAGTGTATTCTGTACCGAAGGGTGGAGGAATGGGCAGGAGATTTGACTCGGACGAGTGTAGGTCTGCACCCGAGCGGGATCGTGTCCGAAGTGATGTCTAACGGCAGTAATTCGAGCGGCCACCGAAAGCTGTCTTTGTCTAATGCTGCCTTGAAGGTGATTGGTTGAGGCGCAATTGTACGCACCGGTGTGGACGCAACCGAGACTGGGCATGTTAGTAGGTCGCGCCCGACATTTAATAGCAAATCACGTCCTCTTCCAAGCTTTGGCTATTTTAGCTTGTGTTTTCGTTTGGTTTTAAGAATGATTGGAATGGACATTGTACAGTCTTTAACCAATTAAAAATACAAATGTGGTTAAAGCTTACAGATAGCCTTTCTGAAGGCAAACCTTTAACGAGAACGTGAGGTGCTATAAAATGACTAAAAGAAAAATATTCCTGCTTGTATTTTCTATAAAGTGTATTTGAAGGTATAAAGGCGGCGAACATGTTTAGAAGAATTGTGCATTACGCAAGCTGTCATTTTTTTGAGTACAGTTATTTCAGAAGAACGAAAGGACAGCCGTTCGAAAGCCGGCTATTTAATGTCGCTAGAATATCTTTAGATTAGGCTCTGAGTTAAAAATGACACTATTCCGTACGATAAACTGAAAAATTTCCGGAGCAACAGAATCGGTCACGTGGGAAGGACGGGGCATAATTGTCATGCCATTATCAAGCCCGCATCCGACACTGACAAGTTAACTGTGGCAGTTAATGAGCCATCGTCGTACCAATTAAAACCTTAGGCTGGAACTGAAAATTATAGTAAGCATGCGGATGACCACTACTAATCATAAATACCGTGCAACCTGTGCATGTATCACCCTTATCCACTCATGTCTCCGACTTTCCAAAAATTCTGCAAATATTCCCATTTTACAATTTGAAATTCAATTGTTTATTTTCCTACAATTACCAATGATTAAGGATTCTTGAAAGAATCTGAAACGTCAGGAAAATAAAGCCCTTATTCTAGTGATCACATCTACTTATTTTAAGCTGCTCCTGGAACTCGCATATTCTCCTCCATTGGAAATCCACTTAAATAATCATTCCTGTTCTAAGAAACATTTTAAAATGTTGCTTACGGTCGGTTACTGACCGTATATTTAAAGAATTCTGACCTAACAATCTCCGAGAAGAAGAAGATTCGATCACTGGGACAACACTTATTCGCCTGACGTTTCAACATCCGTCGCGGAATCTTCATCGGAGACATCAGCAGAAAACAGTAGCGGGTGCTAAATGCACAGGAAGGTTCATATGTGTACGTAGCAGACTTTCGAAAAGTTGATGTGTGTATCTGTTATCACAAGTGGCATACATGCGTTTAACGATCAAAGTCCTCGAAAAATTAAGCTTGCGTGTAGAATAAATTTTGTTTGCAACCTCAGTGCTGGTCTCCTCTCGATAAGCACTCAGTGGCGCATTTGCAAAGATTCGACGGAGAAAACGAGTTTCGGCAAGTGCGCGATGAAAAAAGATGCACAATTGTTCGTGATAGCCGCCGATGTCGTGTGATTTCAGGACTGGGCAGGTTCCGTCTGACTGGCAGTATTCATCAACGCCCACGCATGAGTCGACAGAGGGGTAAGCTACAGTAGATTCCCTATCTCATGAAATTTCATTTGGAATTTTTAGTTGCGTTTTCGATTCAAACATATGAATTACGTATGATTGTAATAATGACAATCTTACAGCCTAATCTCAATATATTTTAGTCCCGTCAGGATGCCGACTTTTTAACGAGTTTAGCGCTGACAGCTGATAAAACCTAGGTACTGTAAAAATGGCTACTTAGGTAGTATGCATTTTCATCATGGATTTTGACTGCCTTTATAAATTCAAATGTATTCTATGAAAAACTTGCAGGAAAAAATTATTTCTTGTAGTCGTTTGGTAGCAAATTGCGCCTTCTTTAAATTTTATGCTTAAAGAAACGATATCTGTCGGTTTTAAAAAAGTTTCTAATTTGCTGAATAATTCTGAAACCTACAGACCGCTACACTTGAATTCAAGGGTTACAATTTGCGCGCTGTGTACATCCTGTTTTAGGAAAAGTACATTTTCGCCTCCTGCTTGAGAAAGAAGTCACATAATTCTCAAAAAATTTGCAAAAGATGTGAAAATTGCTTTGCATATTATAGGCAGCATTAATAAATTGACGGATGTGATGTATAATGAATGACCACCTCACAATCATAAAAAAGCTCATGATCAGACATTTTTTCAAAACCGTAAGATACTCTTCCTTTAAGCAAAACATTTAAAGAAGGCACAATTTGCTACCAAACGACTACAAGAAATTTTTTTTTCCTGCATGTTTTTCATAGAATATATTTGGATTTACGAAGACAGTCAAAATCCATGATGAAAATGCATGCTACTTAAGCAGCCATATTTTACAGTACCTACGTTTTATTAGCTATCAGCTCGTTAAAAAGTCGGCATCCTGACGTGACTAAAATATATGAGATTAGGCTGAAAGATTGTCATTATTACAACCACGCATAACTGATATGTTTGAATCGAAAATGCAGACGTTTACCTACCAGCCGGACCTCGTAGCCTATGTGGTTATAACTGTTAAAACCCTACCATATGCTGCCATGGTTTTGAACCCCACCGAGTTTTTAAAAATTTGTTCATGCAAATGATTTGCCCAATCTGTCTCATTGTGCGTGGCTTTTAGCGGTTTTGACCATGTGTTTACTCCCTCCACTTGCTTGCAATAGGAAATACTCTGTTCGTTAGTTCCACCTGATTATTCGCCTTCATTGTGGAAAGGGATACGTACTTTCTAATTTGTCATTTGCGCGATCACCAGCTGTTAACGTAATGATAAAAACCCGCTCTTTGATGCAGAAAAATCAGAGTTGAAGACACCAATTTTCAACGTAAAACGAACATGCGCGGCCGTTGGTGAACACGCCATTCCGACCACGGTACGCGGTTCAACTGTCTGTTGCCCGACCGATCGGTAGGTCAAATTCATAGAATACATTGAGTGATCTAATTCTGTCATTTTCTGGGTTCTGGCCAGCATCAAACTGATTCCTAATCGTTCCGCGATATGTAGTTGCCTGCGTGGGCCTTAATACGGAACTGATAAGCACGTTCCGTCCTTAAATCAACGCCTTCCCATGAACCCTCTCATGTGACAGGAAAACTATTGATCTTGACTTTAATACCTGTTGACCGAGCCAGCTTAAATTAGCAGGCCAGAGTTTGAGTGTGACTGATAGATGATGAGAAATAAACCAGAAACTGTCATCACGATGTCCTCTGCCCGTGGACCATTACTTCGGAGTTCCTCAACCTCAATTTTAGGAAGAGAAGACAGGATAATAACTAGTACTTTGCTGTCACTGGTACTAGTACATGAACTCTGATCCGTGTGTCCAGCAGTAGCCTTCTGTGGTCGGTCTCGTTTAGTCCACAGTCTCCTCTAAGCAGCGTGTCCACAGCAGAGTCCCGTTCTGCTAGCGCCTCGCTTTTTAAGGGGCAGTCGTCGTTGCTCCCCATTGGTCGTCCTAGTGCGCACGTTCGTGCGTCTGTCCTCGCGTGACCTCACTCGGCTGTCGGCCGGCTCCGATAGCAGTCCGCCTGAATTCTTTGCCCTAGCCTAGTCGGCCCTTCGACGGTAGGCAGGCAAGTAGCCCTTGTTGGATCCGGAAATACGCCCGGTGGGCCTCAATCCCGGCGGCGAGGAGGTGGAGAAGGAGTCGGAGCAGCATAGTCAGGAGGGGCTGCTCTGTCATAAAAAAACAGATTGAGAGGAGAAATGATGAATCCACCATAGGGAGGTTTGGTGTAGCAAACCTTGGCCGCTCTGAGGGCGGGTGGGAACGCAGTCGAAGACGCGTCTGCTGTGGTTCCCCCCCCCCTTCGACGGTCGCACGGCATGGCGCACTGTGTATGCGTCTGACTGCCCTCACGTGACCTCGTACTGTCTGACGTCTAGGTGACGTGCTTGGCCAGTCTAACACCTCCCACTGTTCCAAGGTTGACTAGTCCGGCGTGACCTCGGACTGTCTGTGTCTCTGTCTGGGTGACGTGCTTGGTCCTCCCAACACTCAAGTTGTCAAATAAGGGCCGAAAATAACACCGCAGATGACGAAGTGCATGACAGATGAATCTCAAGGCTCGACGTCGGCGCACTACTCCGTTCCTTGCAGTAAGATTAACCCTTAGCCTACATGACACTCGCCATAGCTAAAACAGGCGCCTGCGTCTCCGTGAATAGCCCGAGTGGCGTGTAGTGACAGGTTCGCGTAGGCAGCACTAAATAGAGCAGGCGGAGAGAACGCATACATTAACGTCGCTGCATAAAATGCGCAGTTGAAGAAGGCCGCACAACGCGAGCACAGACGTGTTTAGTTGGCGCAACACTACCCAGCCGAAAATGGGACACCACAAAGGCAGATGCGATTTCACAAGAGAAACGCACTCACAAGGCTGCCTCCTTTGAATACTCTCGCGGGCTAAGGAAAGCAGCCGAATTTGGAAGCAATTGACGGAAAATAATAAGCTGATGTTGACCCGGAAAAGAGTAATATTTTAAGCAGTGGGACTAGACTTTCGCATGTATCAAATGGGCTATTGTAAACGGAGGAACTCCGAGATTACAGAAGCAGGCGCACACGCCGAAAGTTTAATCTTCACATTTGAGGTTATTATCAGATAATAAATCCTATTTGGGCCGAGTAAGTGCATTGAAATCATCAGCCAACCACATTGTAATTACCCGTTGTAGTCGTTCATACTACATTTTTGATCATCGGCTTTCAGGGTTCAATTTTAAGTGCAGTTTCATCCCCATAGCCGTTACACAAAGTATCGAGTAGAAAAAGTTAGGGGGGAGGTGCGGATGAAATGCTGTGCAATTTATTCATAAATCTTCCAACTGTAGACGCCAGTATGTCGTAAAAAGTAAAACGTGAGGTAAGAGAGACACAGTCGAAGCAACATAAAACATGTTGGAACTTCCTTTAAAATATCATGATAGCTCTTCAACCATGTCTCGAGGCGCGGGAAGGCCCATAGGGTCACGAGGTAACCCGTAAGTGTAGACTGAGGGCAGCACCACCTAGTCAGCCAGTGTAACCGATGGGCGCATAGCTCTGTCCTTATAGAGGTTGATGATGATAGCCGAAATGCCGATAGCTAGGGCAATAGAGTGTACAGTCACGACTGTGAGCATGAGAGCGAAGAAACCCTATAAAGGGAGAGAAAGGGAAATGACGTGCATGCTATGCAAAAGGCATAATAAGACAGCGCTGATGAGTTTCAAGACCCATCAAGGTCAAAAAGAGGACCAAAATCACCATTTCTGACCTCTTTAACATTAATTAGGCATATTACAATTGCCTATTCGAAAGTCGAGTCTGGATTTAGGTAATGGCCATTGAATATTTGGGACACATTCGGCCGTCACGAATAAATATGTCTACCGTGTGTTTCATAGCGTGGTGGACGCAGGATGGTGACCTGCATGTGCGCTAATTTGTAGTGAAAACAGGTCGTGCTGTGGCACGCGTAGACGGGTTTACCGACCCTGTAAGCCACTGTCTACAGCCCGCATCAGAAAACTAACCAGCTCGGACGGCAGCCTCATGCTGGGGGAAAGAGTAAGGTGGATTGTTCAGCGCACTTTCCCCACTATAAACATACCAACGCGCTTGGAGCTATTAGGGTGCGTAAAAAGCTGTGGCTTGAAACGCTGCAAACTGAAGGGATAACCCGAGCCGTGTGGTCAGCCCAGTGTGTATGTGTGTGGAGTGGCTAACTGGTAGACTGAGAGTCAGGCTGCAATGGCTTCTTCTTATGACACTCCCGCTCAGCTGGGACCCGAGTCGTTGCCAACTTTGCAGTAATTTTTCTCGGTTGTGGAGGTCAGGCCAGCGTTTCTACATCAAACCGTTGTGGAGCACACAGTTGACCTCGTCAAAGCCGACGATCGAACTGATAGCAGGCTTGCGCTGTATCTGCCGCCTTCTCTCCTACCTCATGCACCTGAGCTCGGTGACAAAGCAGGGTCAAGATGGCCGGGGAAATGAGCGAGCACAGTAGCTGATAAATTCAACCAGTGCGTTTACGCGAAACACACATGACCTGGTCCGCGCACGTCCAAACACGTTTTGCGCGGAACAAGGTGGCCCAGAAGCCATTGGAAATGGGAGTGTCACAGAGGCCATCGTAAGAAGGGCCATCTCAGTTTGACAATGTGTTATGAAAAGACCAAGCTATCTCGTCAGTTAGGAACCTTACAAATCCTGATTGTTTGTGCGTAGTGAAAGAAGGGAAAAAGGATCATTCTTTCTTAGGATGGGCCGAATGGGGAGCGGAGACCCGCGGACTCGAGTTCTATTTCTTTTCCATCTATCGCGTATCTGCTTTTCGCAGTTGAAGCTGGCCAGCCATCGGTTGCTACTATTCAACGCAATTGGCAGGCAGAGTTATGGCAATAAAGCTTAAGGATAGGTGCGTCCGTAGTGGGTCGTTGACTACCCGACGTCTGGTCTTCCTGTTGTGACGTCACTCCGTCTAGACCTCAAGGTCGTTGCGGACGCCAGACTTACTGGCGCGCATGAAGTGGACCGCCCACCAAGATTTCCACCCACACGCTGTCCAACCAACCACAGGTCAACCTAGCCAGTAAACGATCTCTCTTTCTCTGTCTACTGGCCTGACTGCTCTCAAACTGGCACTTGGGACCCGGCCAACCTCCTGTGTGGCCGTGTTCTCCCAAGTCAGACTTCTTCCATCTATTCTTCGATCCATTGTGTACACAATATACTCTTCCCACTACTCTGGCCTTTAACGAATTCTCCTCCACTAAGTAACCATGGTCTGAAGATCGCAGTTGCTGGGTTTAACTCACTTAACCCTTTGCGATATGTCTCCCACGCCGCATGCCACGCACGTGTTCGACAGCGTCCCGCATTGGCTGTGGCAAGCGAGCTCTCGTCAGATCTGATTGGCCCAGGTCTACAAGAAGTGACTCAGGCCTTCCATAGTTTTCTCATCAACCAAATCGGACACAACAGAACCCGCCTGAAGAGAACGTTATATAGGAACGTAGACTTTTAGTGAGAAAGACTTGTAGGTTTTTAATAATTTTTTTCTCGTAGCTGATCGTGTTCTCTTTTTCTTCAGTGTTGGTGTTTGGGACAAAGTCAGGCAAGCATACGGTTCGTGCGAATTATAAGTACCCAACGGGATATTCAATGTGAGTTACTAAGTCCTTTGTGGTGAATGGTCAGCAGGATCTCTAAACGAAAGACAGCCTAAAAGGTTGCCATGGAGCTGCGAAATAGGGTGCACTACAGTCCACAAACACACGCGTGATACAGCAGTGAGATACGCTACGAGGAGAATGAGTACCATTCCCAAGACGTGAGGTACTAACGCAAAAACGGAAGCGAACAATGAACGACACAGAAGTAAAGGATTTACCAGTGCAACGTCGGAGAACTGTGACAGCAACTTAAATGGCCAAAACGAAGAAGATTGCAATGGGGGGAGGGGGGCTGTCAGTGACGGTTATGCTAAAGAGCAGGTTTGTGAACTAAGTGAGCTGATATGCAGATCGTTCAATCAAATTCACTGGCCTACAGTTAAGTCAATAGCGTGTAAATGGTGGATACTTATGAGGCCTAGCAGCAGAAATGGATACGGAAAGTTATTTTGCGTCGATGTTACGGTTTCGAGCCCCTACAGTCGGTCACACCACGAAAAGATGACAGTAATGTGTTCCTACTACTACTACTGCTACTAGTAATATAATGCTTCCACAAATATTCCTATTTTACAGTTGAGAATTCATGTTGGCAAATATATTTTTTCGGCAATTCATCAGCGGGCCAGTACAATGCAAAGACAGAAATGGCCAGTTATAGGTAGTGTCGTTCTTCAATGGTTCGCGGGGTAGGGGGGAGGGTGGTGGGGGTTTAATAAGTCATCGTGGTTTTCCCTCGTCTCACGCATGCGGGTTCTAGGCTGTTGGTGGCGTTGGGTCCGGCAAGCAGGTAAAAAGGGGGTGGAAGGGAAAACCACGATGACTAATTAAACCCCCACCACCCTCCCCCCTACCCTGCGAACCACTTAAGAACGACACCACCTACAACTGACTATTTCTGTCCTTGCATTGTACTGGCCCGCTAATTAATTGCCGAAAACATATGTTCGCCAGAATGAATTCCTAATATAGTGCTACAGTTACTTCAACCACTACAGAATTGGATGACAGCACATACTATAAAAGATAAAAGAGTTTCCAAAAGGACGGATAAAGCGAACTAACAAGTCGCATCCTCGCTACAATAAAAAAAACCATCGACTGTACATAGTTATCAAAATGGCCTGACTACAGAACTAGAAACGGACGCTTCCTTCTACCCGTTAGGCCATACCTTAAAAATTCCTAGCTAATTGAGGACACAAACAATCATTTCGTTATAAGGAGGGGTTTAGCAGTATTAAATAATTCAGTTGACCCAACTGTCAAAATCTCGGCGGCCTTGGTGGGCTCGGAAGCAAATGACTGGCACGGCCGAAGTTGCTTCTATGCGTGCCATCATGCCTTCCCCCAATGTTCGGCATTTGCTATCGACGTGCAATCTTAATAACGCCTGCCATACCCTGATCCGGCTCCCGGATAGCGCAAGCACATATATCAAGCGGTCCATTTGGGGGACATCATACTACTACTACTACTACTACTACTACTACTACTACTACTACTACTACTACTTCTAATACTATTACTGCTACTTCTTCTACTACTACATCTACTACTACTACTATTACTACTACTACTTCTACTACTACTACTACTACTACTACTAATACAACTACTACTTCTACTACTACTACAACTAATTCTTCTACTACTTCTACTTCTACTATTACTTCTACTACTACTACTACTACTACTTCTTCTACTACTACATCTACTACTACTACTACTTCTACTACTACTACTACTATTACTACTATTACTACTACTACTACTACTACTAATACAACTACTACTACTACTACAACTAATTCTTCTACTACTACTTCTACTACTACTACTTCTACTATTACTACTACTTCTACTACTACTACTACTACTTCTTCTTCTACTACTACATCTACTACTACTACTATTACTACTACTACTTCTACTACTACTACTACTAATACTACTACTACTACTAATACAACTACTACTTCTACTACTACTACAACTAATTCTTCTACTACTACTTCTACTACTTCTACTATTACTACTACTTCTACCACTACTACTACTACTACTACTACTACTACTTCTTCTACTACTACATCTACTACTACTACTACCTGCTACTACTACTACTAATATTAATGATTATTATTATTATAATGCTACTACTACCACTACCGAATTGGGTGTCAGCACACAATGTAAAAGATAATGAGGTTCCCAAAAGACAACAAAATTGAGCGAACAAGTTTAATCTTCGCCGCAAGAAATAAAGAAAACAGCGATACGGCGATCGCTCTGCGTTTAGCACGGAGGCAGGCGTCAAAAACATTAAAACGAAAGGGCCAAGACAGTACAGAGTACAGATTAATGCATGAGCATATCACATAGGAATTGTAGTCAAGACTACAGAGCATGAAACAGTCCGTCCTGGCCTCAAGATCACACCTATTCTCAGCTAATTGAGCGCACAAATAATCATTTTGGCTTACATGGTTCAGTCCAACGCACCTATATTGCAGGGATTTTCAAATTGAGCCACCTTCTTTTCTGGCCTCTATTTGCATGCAAATTTTCTGATATAGACTTGGGTTGGCCGACTTTGCCCATTATAAACCATTTTTTATCCTTTTCTTTCTATCTGAACTACAATGAGGCCATGACTGCAAGAGGTCACAACGCTAGCGCCGTTTTGAAAGCAGTCCAATTTGGCCTATATTTGACAACCATTCCAAGGACATTTATCCACGATGGCGAAAATTGCAGTCATTGGCGATTATGGATTACTTTTGATTCCCCAGTTTTGTGAGTTTGTGTGCCTAGTTTTGTACATGTCGCATGGAGGATGTTTTTTGCTGAAAATGATGGAATAATATTTTCAAAAAACGTATCTCTGTCTACATTACGAATGCGGAGAGGATGAGAGAGGGAGGTAAGAATATGCGTACCTGCGTGTAGAGGACAGTCGCGGCAATCATGATTAGGACGGCAGAGAGGAGAGAGCGCACGAGACCAACCAACTGTTCACTCGTCTGCACCACAGCCAGGTATGGGCAGGCGTCGTGGTACTTGGCAAACAGCACCCCCGACAGCACGGTGTGTGCCGACTTCAGCAGGCCACTCACCAGGCAGAAGAGGCAGAAGGCGAGGACAAAGACACCGGCGGAGACATTGATGGAGACAATGACGAGGAAGATGAAGCTGGGACAGAGGCAGCAGAGCAGAGCGACGACCAGTAGGGCTGCAGACAGGGCGTTGACACTGAGGGGAGTCAGCCGGGCGGACCAACCAGTGTAGTGCAGCACCAGAAAGTTTACCAGAGATTCGGTGCCGAAGAGGAGCGCGTAGAGCAGGAAGACTTCACCAAAGGGGAAGAAACGGGTACTGATGAAGTCTACCCGTAGGTAAACCAGAGTGAGAGGCAGCAGGAGGTAGTCGGTGATGATAGTGGCTGCTGTGAGGAAGCCGCTGAAGAGAGTGAGTAGCAGTTGGCCTGTCGGGTACAGATTTGAGCCGACGGCGTAGACCAGGGTTGGAACGAGGAGACGCTCACGCAAGGTTAGGCTACGGACAGGGGACGCGGGATGGATCTGAGGGTGGGCCAGAAAAAAAGGAAATAAAAACGAAATTTACACTGCTGATGAAGGCAGCTGTCGTTTGAAAAGTCATCAGTTAGATTTCGATCAATAATCTTCAGGCCTGTATATGCATATGGTAATGTAATAAATAAACTATGCTGGTTGGTGGAAGGATGTAGTGTTGTTCTTGTTGATTGTTAGCCTAGGCCACCTCTATACGCACGTATTCCTTCACCTGCTCCTGTGTGGCAGAATATATTGGTTGGTAGCCCTTTCTGGATCTGGGGTACCCACCGGAGTCCAAACTGAGTGCAGTTGGGAGACGGAAAGCCCCGACTTTAGCTGGCTTGAGCCATAGTCCCACGGGGGTTAGTTGGGTGCCTGGTCGGGAACTGCATGCGAAGAGATGACGGCAGTCATGCGGCGAGACGCCGCAGTCGGGTATGGACGGATCGAGCCGGTAGGCAGGCAAGTAGCCCTTGTTGGATCCGGAGAAGCATGCAAAAGCCACTGCGTAGCTGTGCCAGGGTACAGCGAGTGACCCTCAGAAGACGTCGTTCCGAGGCCGCAATCGCAGGAGGATAGCCACCTAGATGCAATGGCCAAGCCGCATCAATCTGGTCTCCCACAAGCAGCTCCTCCAGCCTCCGCCGCCTTCAGTCAGCACCGAATGGCGCCCTCCGCACGATCACAGGCTGCTATAAAATGTCGTCCATCGATCACTTTCATGCAGATTTTTCTGTCCTGCCGGTCACCGCACACAACAAACTCCTAGTCCAGGAGTTCTGGTGGACCTGTTCACAACCTGGCCATCCGAACCACCATCGTTGCAACGCTCCCGAGCCTAGCCGTAACGTTCGGACGTCTATCCGAGGTCTCAACAAGGCAGCTGTCGCCTCGTCGCTCGCAGATCTACCCGTTGATGGCTCCGTCATCAGGACAGGCTACTAGCGCCTTCACCAGAGAGCAGTTGTGGACGCAATATCTAGCTACCATTCCCCGGTCCTCCTGGGTGGCTATCCACCTGCGATTGCCACCTCGGAACGTCACCTCCCACGGGTGACTCGTTGTACCCTGGCGCAGCTTCGCAGTGGCTACTGCATGCTCCTTCGCCAGTACCAACACCAGCTGGACCCGTCTATACCCGACTGCAGTCTCGCCGCATGACTGCCGTCACCTCTTCGCCTGCAGTTCCCGGCCAGGCACCCAACTCACCCCCGAGGACCTTTGGCCCAAGCCGGCCGAGGTCGCGGCTTTTCTCCGTCTCCCAACTGCACCCAATTTGGACTCCGGCGGGAACCCCTGATCCACCATGGGCTACCAACCAACCAACTGGGGGATGGTAGCTGGATGTAGCGTCCACAACGGCTCTCTGGTGAAGGCGCTGGCAACCTGTCTTGATGGCGGAGCCATCAGCGGGTAGATCCGAGAGATACGAGGCGAAAGCTGCCTTGTGGAGAGCTCGAATAGATGACCGAACGTTACGGCTAGGCTCAGGAGCGTTGCAACGATGGTGGTTCGGATAACCAGGTTGTGAACAGGCCCACCAGAACTGCTGGCCCAAGGGTTCGTTGTGCGGAGCGACTGGCAGGACAGAAGCCTCTGCGTGAAGGCTCAATATAGCATTCTTCTCCTTTTTCTGTTTCATACCTCGCCTTCTGCGACCGTATCCAGCAGTCACGCGTACGCCAAAACCAATGATAACAACTATCAAGGTGGTACGGTACTACTAAGAGAAATAGTACACAATAAATACACAAACCTTAACAATGGATATTCTAAGTTAAGAGCAAAGGGAGTCCATCAAAGGGGGATGGGTCTGGTTTTATAGGATCCCAGGAGACAGTTCCTGAGGGCTCCCATTTTCTGAATTCACCTGTCCAAAAAGGGGAGGGGGGACGGACGTGAACAGAGACAATGTTGTGGAGGCAAAGAAGGGGGTGCAAGCGTTTCACAGGCAGTGGTGGTGAGGTGACTTGACGAGTTGGTCTCGGATTAGCCGCGGACACTGGGTCAAAAGGGAGAAACAGACATCTGGGTCGACACCACCGTCAGCGCGGTCGTAATGTGAAAGTGTCAACAAATAACCGAGACCGGGGGGGGGGGCAGTTTTTAGTCATGTGCATTTGAGTCAGTCACGGAGAGTCAGCATTCCAGGGGGAAAGGGGCAGCTTTCGGAAGAGGGTAAACAATCATTTTGTAGGTCGGACGGAGTATCGTAGGAGAAGAGGTGTGGAGAATTCCAAACTTGCTCAGCCGGAAATAAAAAAGGTGATCAATGGGCGACATTTTATAGCAGCCCACGATCGTGCGGAGGGCACCGTTCTGTGCTGACTGAAGGCGGCGGAGGCTGGATGAGCTGATTATGAGAGACCAGATTGGTGCCGCATAGGCGAGATGCGGCATGGCCAGCGCTTTGAATGTGCTCGCCAGCGTCTCTTTCGAGCAACCCCAGGATGTACCCGCGAGAGCCTTGAGGACCTTGGTGCGTCGGCTCACTTTGCTTGCGACCTGCCTCGCATGGTCCGCGAACGTGAAGAGCGGATCTAAACGGATGCCAAGGGCTTATGGACCATCGGGAAAGCCTCACCGTTGACGATGATAGCCGAGTGACGATTGAACTCCTTCGGGTCCAGCATGAAAGCAGTAACGGATTACTTGGCTGCCGAGATCGTCAACCCGCGCTGAGTAAAGAAGTCCACAAAATCAGGCATGGAGGACCTGTACAGCCTGATCAATGTGATGGTGCTGGCAGAAGAAGATGACATCATGGCGTGGCGGCAATGGCATGCAAAGGACACAGCATGTCTGGAGAAAGTGCAGCGTCGGGCAACAAAGCTAGTAAGAGGTCTAAAGCACCACACTTACATAGATAGACTGGCATGCCTAAATTTATTCCCTCTGCATTACAGGCAACAAAGAGGGGATCTTATCCTAGTTTACAAGATAATAAACGGTCTTGAGAAAGGATTACGCTTTAAATACATGTTTCAGTGACACCTCTCGCTGCGCACGAACACATCCAAGCTAAACCACCGCTCTAAATTCTTCACGCAACGTGCCAAACAACAGTGGAACGACCTTCCAGTCAGTCGTGGAGGCCACTTCCCTTCAGATGTACAAACAACGCTTGGATAATTACATGCGACCCGTCCCTTACCTCCCAGTCTGAATTCTAAAAACCAGACATATATTGTAAAAAAACAATGCTACTCACTGTTTGCCAATACTATGTTAGAAGTTGTAAATTTTTATAGGTGCATGTACACGTGATCAATAGGGTTTTCAAAGGCATTGCCTATTATCCTCACCAAATAAACTGAAACTTTGGCAGGTGCCGGAGGGAGTGGGAGTTCCCACATGTAAATGTTGAACAGCGTACGACTGAGCACAGAGCTTTGAGGAACACTGCAAATCTGCTTACGGGCTTGAAGAGAGTGCTGTGGAAAAGGAAACGATCGTGTCGGCCACGGATGTAAGCCACCAACCATCAGACAAGGCCAGTCGGGACGTTCAGGGAGACCAAGTCCTGCAGGAGCTGATCGTGGCGGACGCAGTCAAAGGCTCGTGAGAGATCATTTGAGACTGCCACGGTCTGCGAAGCGGGGTTCTGTTGATTGAAGCCCTTGAGGATAATGTCGCTGAGCTCGAAGAGCGCCGTTAAGGTGCCACGACCCGACCTGAAACCATATTGGTGGCTAGACAGATCAGCTGCAGACGTCAGCATTGGGTGGAGAAGTCGTTCCAGAATCTTCGCAAGTGGGCTGAGGAGGGCGATTGGAGGTCGCTAGACTGGGGTTATTGCCAGCTTTGACCAGTGGGGTGAGGATGGACTGGCGTCAGCAATCGAGGATGATTGAACTGGCCAGCGAGAGATTGAAAATGGCAGCCACCTTAGGGCCAATATGGCGCAAATGGATAGGTGCCAGGCTATCTGGTCCTAAGGCTTTCGTTTTCTTGACGACGGTGAGGATGGCATCAGCCGAGAAGGAAATATTCGGAGGCGGGGCCTTATGAAGTAGGCGAAGCAGGGAATTCTGATTTTTGGGACTAGACACCGCGCCGGGCGAGAACAGTTGGTTCATCTTCACGGCAATCTGACCATTGTTCGAGATGCAGATGCCATCCCCGAAGTTAATGGACTGGTTGGTCAGATTGCGTAGAAGTTTCCAGGTGGCAGCTGATTTGCCGCGGAAATTACAATCTGCAACTTCTTCAGGCCAACGTTGCCGTTTGTCGTCGTTGACGGTCTTAGTGATCAAGCCGTTGAGTTCGCCGACACGCGGGTCATTTGCATCACGCGCTCGTGCGTCATCTCTTTCTCGTCGCAGTTGGGAGGCTTCAGGTGGGTAGTTTGGCGGCCAAGGTCTGCTACAACCATCTCCCTACGTTTGAAAATATATTGGTCACACAAGCCGGCGTCTGTCCGAAAGAGTACGAAAACACCTTCGGGCACAGTTAGAGAAGGGAGGCAAGTAAAGAGCACTAATAGTTCTATTTTAGTGCACATGGTAGACCCAAACCATCGTGTGGATGTCAGAGGGGCTCTTCAGCTATCCAAATTACTCAGATAGCGTCCGTTGGTTAAGAAGAAGCAGCTGCCATCAGATTTCGCTGGCCGAGAGCTTGCGCTCAAAAGACATTTGCAACAGCGCCGCAAATAACATGGTCGAAATTCGCTAACCCAACCACACACGGCTTCTTACCGGCCTCAGAAAATGGTCATCCCAGAGACAAGTCCCCAATTCAAGCGCGCGCACCTTGTAACCTATCTTGGCCGCCAGTCGACCTGGACACTGACATGTTTTTGTCAATCTGCCCTGGTGTATGATCGTCATCTCGGCGCACAATTTCAACGGCATCAAAGTTGAATACGTGCCCCATCTCTGTAGCATGGGTTGTTACCCCGATTTTGGATTCAACCGTGGTACAGCCACATGATGTTCATCCATTTGCACTTGTATTAGCGGCCGGTTTCTCCAACGTAACTGCACATCCTGCAGCTGCAGTCGGCAAACAAAGCCTAACTTCTGCTGTTTAGGTATAGGGGCTTTCGGCCGCTGTACTGGTTGCCGAATTAAAACATCAATAACGTTCTTTGCTACAAAATAAGTACAAACATTCTAGCTTTCTGCATGCATGCTATAAAATATACTTGAATTTATAAGGCCCTCGAAAAGCAACGAAGGGACCATGCGACAAGGATGCCTTTTACGGCCACCTAAAGAGGAGCACATCGCCAACTTAAAATGGGTGGCCTTGGGACAAATTTCAGGAACGCTTAATAGTCCCGCAACTTAACCCTAATATAAAACCAAATTACAATCTTAATCTTAACTCTCGTCTTACTCCAAACTCAACCCGTAGCCTCGCCTTAATCCTAAACCTATGTTGTCCGGAAATCGGCACCCAGCCTCATGTATTGAGGGCGCTTTCTGTTCACGTATCCTTTTCATGCGGCCATGAGAGTAATTCCTACCAACCACTTTCCTTTTTAGCGAATGCGACTTCTCGGAACGTCACGCATTCAAAATCCGGAAACGCGATAAGACTGGAACGTCTTTGAATTGCACTGCACGATGATAAACATCAGATAACATATTTTTTCAACGAAAGCACATTTGAAGATTTAACTGAATTTTTTAGGAAGTGACGCTACCTATCATTTTCCATGACCAAAAAAGCAGTGGGCCAATTTTCAAACATATTTATATTCAACAGACAATTTGGCGAGCAGATGCCTGCTTTTGATAAATACTCTGCGGGCCTCTACCTTGTTCTATGGCCACCGAGAATAGTATGCTGGCTTCGGCAGAGGCGGTCGGAATCAGGTTACGCAGACGGACCCAGTTAGCACAAAAGGAACCTGGTACGGACAATGTATCTGCCGTGGCCCAAAGTCACCAAGCCAGCTTCCTCATCTCCCTCCCTCCGAATACACAATATATTCTCTATCTCATAAAATTTAAACCGAAATTCTACAATTTAGCTTCAGTTCGAACAAATTACCTAAGCCTGGTTTTAATATGGTTTACCACGCAGAATAATTCCAAGATATTTCAGTCAACTCAGGGTACCAGTTTTTGGACGATTCTCTTTCTAATTACCTGCAAAAAGCACACTATAAAAAATCATACCTAAGCAGCATACATCTTCCACGATAACTTAAAATATTTTGTCTACATGCATTTTTTTACATTTTTGGTAGCAAGGGGTATATTTTATAATTTTTTTTTGCTAATTATGGGATTTTTTGTGATCAAAAAATGTTCATTTATATTACATCGTATCCTTCGGTTTACTAATGTTTTCTATAAGGTATTGAACAGAATTTACATTCATTGCAACATTTTATGAGAACTATGTAGTCTATTACTTTTAGCGTAGAGAAATGCGCGATTGTTGTTAAACCGAGTGTATACAGCATGCATAAGGCTTTGGAAACCTTGAATTCAAGTAAGATCATAATTGTTCGCCAAGTTAGGCTCCCTAAAACTGGAATATAGTCCTCCTTCGAGTACGAAACTTGAAGGTGCAAATTCTGTGCGTTTTCTATAAAATACGCTTGAATTTTGAAGGGCGTAGAAAATAGATCGGAAAAAGGTATACTGCTTTTTCCGGTGGCTAGAACAAGGTTCCTTCAAAAGCCGGCATCCTAACTAGAGTAAAAACCACTGTGTTAAGGCTTTAGGGTACTCCGTACGATAACCCTAATAAAGTAATTTGTTCGAATCGAAAGCATATTTGTGAATTTTGGTCGACATTTCATGCGATATGCAACCTACTGTAATTACCTTTCCCAGTGACCAACATGCCCGCTGACGTTGATCAGAGAAGACTAGCTGTAAGGTTTCTCTGCCCCATAACCTCAGCTACAGCATGCTTTCCTTACTTGACCACAGCTTCCATTTATTGCTCCAGCAACAGACCTGAGGTGAATTAATCGAAGGTGGACATATGCTATGCAAGTTGTAATTTGAATTTTAGTAACTCTAAAACAATTCAACGATCTTTCTATACAAACTATTAGGGCAACAGTGAGCATTCGTTGAAGAACGTTCACCGATCGCTAACGGAACTCACTCCTCTCGCTCTGCCTTGGGGATAACTTTCAGCAGTCGCAGAGTGGTTAAGCATTTGACATTGCTGGCAAAGACAAGATTAACTGCCTCGACCACTAGCCGCTGTGTGGCTGTGGGCGGAGCTCGATAATGAGCTCCAAGGCATAGCAAACGTTCTGGTAGCGATCGGCGAACGCTCATCAACGAGTGTCAATATCTCCCGACTAAACGGACAAGATGAGCTTGTGACTATTTGGTTAGAACGTTAGAAGTCTGATCAAAATGTCGCGATTTCGAGTCTTAGATGGTGCACCACTTTGGGCTGGGTATGACTGGCTGACAATGACTAATGAGTCCGAAATGGTCATTCCAGTCTCCCCCTATTTTTGTCAACAATGCCAACATTGAGTATTTTAAACCTCAGGAATGGACTTTACTTTGCAGGTTTCGCTACATTTATACTGACTACTCCTAGTGCTAGCGCCTACAGTGTCGTTACCCAATTTTATCCACGCCCGGCGACATGATATATCCCCGACGGGGCTTCTAACTAGTCAGGCTGCAGTGGCGTGTGCAATATTATTTAGCACTTGACCACATTTACCACAGTCTAGGCATCATGTGGTGTGAAACTGCCCTCTTTTTTCGCATAGAAAGATGCAGGCGGAGGGGTACACAAGGCTGAGGATAAAAAGGAATCAAATAAAAGACACACCTCGATCGATTGCGATACACTGGCACCAGCTTCGTCGCCCGGTACCGCTTCTTCCAGGAGGGGTTCGTGCGCCGGATGTAGCATTTTTTTGACCTTAAAAAACATGCAGGGCACACTGACCGAAGACATCAGCATTGAGAATAGCAACAAAATCAGCATAGAGTAGAATTCCGCCATCTGGGAACCAAACTGACGAAGGCAGGCCTCGAGAGTGAGACAGATAACTAGAGCCAAGAGGACACCCGCATGAAAGGCTGGGTCCTGTAGATCAGGAGCGATATTGCCGACTTTGTCCTCCAGTGTAAGGGCTTCCTTTTGGCGTCGTTTGGCTTCCACGCTGGCTCGACGAGCAAAGTCAGCACCGGAGTAGACTGACCAGCCGTAGCAAAGACGACTCAGAAACAGGATTAAATTGCTGGCCCACTTCCAGTCGCCGTTATATATGCCAGCCAAGAAGACACTGTTGCTGATAAGGCCTAGACCAGCCGGCAGAAGGGCATTGAAGAGGCTGGGTGGGACAAAACGTTGAAGAAAGAGGCGCTTGAAGAAGCCTGACAGGAGAAAGGCCATGTAGAGGCTGCCATACATGAGGGGATCCAGCGGAACGTAGCGGTTCGTGTGGAAGCAGAGGATAACCAGGGGAAAGGGCCAAGAGAGAACCAGTGAGGCTGAGGAGACAAATGAGCTCATGCGAAGACCCTTTTTGCCCGACGGATTACGCAGCAACTCGGAAAAACCTTCACTGAGTGCCTGGGCCATTGTAGCTACGTCGCCAGCAAAGAACCTAGCAAATAATAAAAAAAGCAGGCAAGATGACAGATTATTTAATATAAATAGTTCTGACGATGCAGCGCCACAAGGGCCTGAAAACTCGGTACCCATGCAATAGACACTTCTAGATGGGAGATGTTCCGGTATCGTATTTATGTATTCGCTCCTGGGGGGACGCGAAGTTTAAAAGACACGTCTCTAGACAACTTACCATAAACTAAGGCATTTGAAATCTCTAAACCACATGTTCTTGTATGGGAATAATGCTTGTTGATCTCACTCTCTCTCTAAACTTTGTAAGCCGGCTCATAGCCTGGCAAGGGCGAGTTCGACGAGAAAAAATTCGGTGGTTTCAACCACTAGGATAGTTCATCCAAAATATTTTAACACGGTTACCAAAAGTGTGAATTGCATCGAACTTGCCCAGAGAAGCAAAATTTACACAAGGGTAAAAGCTCAAAGAGCATAATAAAATGTTAAGCTGCTGAGATTTTACATTTTCCACACTCATGACTGTAGATGCAAGGCATCTGCAGTTTATAAATACTGCAGCCCTTGCACATTCGTTAGCCTTGGCGTCTTCGTAATTATCAAACTTATTGGGCCTAACAAATAAAGAGATACCAAACTAAATATGGCGCAGAGGGCCGAAGTATGAAGGCGCGCCGTCATTATTAGTAAAATGTGGGGAAATGCCATCTGCTAGAAGTCTGGATCGCAAAAAACAGGCTGGCAGCAAATCCAGATTCTAGGGTCCGAACACAATATATATCCCAGCGAATCAGGCAACTTTTCTAATAAACACAACATGACGATTACCGTTAAGGAAGAAACGAGGAAATCAGCAAATGATCACTCCACTTATGTATGACTGAAGGTACACTTCGACATTTCGCGCGGCCACGAGGCGCGATCCTGTTCTGAACCGAGGACGCACGCCATCCCGACGTGGTGGACCCAGCTTTAGCACAAACGCGACCGCCTTATTTTTTGCTCGACTACAAAAACCATTTATTTGTTGCTGCAAACTCCGTCTCTGATGACGGTTTCCTGTACGAGACCGAAAACTTAGACATAAAAAGTACGGATGCGGTTATCACACCTTCCACTTCCTTGTAACAAAAACCTGGGACTCGCATATTCACTTCCATCTTAGCAACCTGCTAGTTTTCGTCTACGTAAGAGCGCGTTAGTGTAACGAAAAACGGCAAGAGCTTCTTCGTTACCATCTGCTGTTTTTTACTGGGTCTAAAATATTCAAACTGAGTCAGGCGATTCCATGGATACAGTCTCCACCTTTATATTTGAATGTTTTTTTGGATCGGGTAAAGAGGCCCTTGAAGACACCAAACAGAATTCTAAAGCAAGCAGCCTCTCGGTGTAGTCATAATCTTTCGAGGAAGCTCCGGCAAAGAAACAAAGAGAGGAGTTTACGTCGCATGACCGCCATGAGGAGCTTACAACCGACTGTCCAATTCGGTGTTTATATACGATCTACAGTTATCAATTAGCCGACTATTAAAACTGCGGACAGCCGGTGTGTGACAGTGGCCGTTAGCGTATTGATTGTTCAGCCTTTGCAGACGATTCCGATGTATTTTCGTACATCAAGGCATCCTCAGCGCCTAATGGACAAAATGCACGCATTGGAAAGATAACTGACAGACGACTTCTAAAGGTTCGCGGGATGTTTCTAAATCTACAGTATGACATTTTATTTAAAATTTTGCCATATATGACTATGTTTTCGTCCAGAGACTTTTCCATGCACTGTTTTAAAACAGGCAAAAGGATTCCCGAGCCAGATGAATTGGGAACCGCTTAAGCTCCCGACGCCTGTTCAATCACTAAGTGTAGCCAGAACGTCAAAATGCTGACACAGACTTGCAGATCTAAGCAGAAATGCCATCTTCTCTGTACGCTCGGTTGTTACCTCTTTATAAAATCAGCAACTTCTTCATAAGAAGGAGAGTAACACGACACTCCGTAGGTTGAAGGGGGATGAAACTCCACTGTGGGGGAGAACGAGAGTATGAAGTTGAAGTGTTAAAAGGGCTCATGTCAGCGGTCGATCTTTGCCGAATTATCAGAAATAAAGCCATCAGCCACATCTCGAACAGAGTCACTAAGTGTTTAAGGCTTACTAAAGATCTGGCGGATAGTTTGGTTGCGTTTTGGGTGCCACCAACATTTTAGGCTTTCTCACTGGAGGTCACTGTTGCGGCTGTGATCGGTTTACAATAGTAAGTCGGATTCTTCCAGTTAAACGTACACCGGGGAAAAAAACATTCTATACAAAAGCTTCGCCAGGGGGCCTCAATTGTGCATGCACTGGCTGCGGGGATGCCTATACAAGGAACCGTTTAACGGCAGAATTACACTTGGGTTGAGACTGCCTGGCTATGTTGAGCCAAACAGATACCGACAGAGTTCACTAGCTCGATGGTGGGCTGCCAACACGGCAATTGCCGCTTTAAAGCGACATACACAAAGTATGCAATTGTGCATGACTCTATCGACGGAGCTGAAAAAACTCTGGCAACGCTATCAGGAGTCAAACAGTCACTGGACGTGTATCCAGCCAGCTAAACGTACCTGTACAAGTCCATAACGGCACCTTAGTCCAAAATTTAAGTTTCAAGTGTGTTAAGACAGAGGCTAGTAGGATTTTCTATTGACAGCCTCAATATCGATATTGAGTTAGAGGATAAGCATTGATTACAATTTTTACCTGTCGGTTGTCCCCTTTAACAAAAAAAAACACTTAAAGTTGAAAATAGATTAAGGAGAAAATGTAACTGAAATGACTACCAATTCTGACTAGCGGTTTTCGGTCTCCGCAATTGCGATCTTCAGGGGTGGATGCACGATAACAAGAAAACCTTCGCTGAACAAGAAAACCCACAATTTGACCCACGCACTTAAAGAAAACCAAATTTATATTCAGTATAATTCAGTAAATATAAGGGAGAGAGGCAGAGCCTTTGAAACCCATTTACAGACGAATGCTGTCAGATCATGCATATTGTTCAACGTCATATATGCACTATATGAATTGTTGTTGTCTTCCAAATGTATGACCAGCAAGCAAAGTAAGATTAAGCCTTCTTTTGAATGTGTCGACGCTTTCAGCAAGAACAACCGAGGAAGGAAGTTTCTTCCATTTTTCAATGACCCACTGGGACAAGAAGTGGGCCCGTACTTCTAGTTTGGCGTGGTGTTTCTTCAGTTTGTACGGATGATCACGTAGATGTATTGTTTGTGCAAATTCAAAGAAGTCGGTCATCTGAAGAGAACAGTCTACTCCCCTGACGATTTTAGACACCATGCTCAGACGATTTTAGACACCATGCCTATAATAGAGAGGAAAAAGATTGTGCATATCTAGACGACCTTCATATGGGAGACATCCTAAGCTGCTGACTAGCTTGGTAGCTCTTCTTTGCATTTTCTCGAACATTGCGTAATCTTTCTTCATCCAAGGGCACCACGCCTGGACGCAGTACTATAACTTCGTTCAAAAAAATGTTCCGAAGACTCGCCCAAAAAGCTCCTCATTAAAATAGAGGAAGGACCTTTTGATCGCTTCGAGGATGCCCATAGCCTTCTTTGCGGTTTTAGCACAGTTAGTTGACGGTTTGAGGTCGGGCGTCAGGCGTACACCTGGATCCCGTAGTTTGCTCACTAGCTCGAGTTGATGATCTCCGATCGAGTAGTCATGCTCGAATGGTATCACTTTTCTGTGACTAGACCGTTAACGGATTACTTGGCATTTGTTGAAATTCAGCTGCAGTAGCCATTTTTCACACCACTTTTGCAAGCGATCCAAGTCATTTTGTAAGGTATGTCCATCCTCAGAGCATTCAATTGACTTCCAAATCTTCAGATAGTCTGCGAACATGACTTTCCTACAGGTGAGGCAGTCAAGGCAGTCGTTCACATATGCCAGAAATAGAATCGGACCCAGAACGCTTCCCTACGGAACCCCACTGGATACGGTTTTCCATTCTGTTTTGGTGTCTCCAATACAAACACGCTGACGCCTGCTTGTTAGGAAGTCGGCTAACCATTTGAGTAGGTTTCCAGTTACACCCATTTGATGCAGCTTTGATATTTGTCGTCTGTGTGGAACCTTGTCGACTGCTTTGCTGAAGTCAATGTAGACCGCATCGACCGACGAACCCTTTTCCAGAGATTTCGTCTAGCTTTCCATGGGTGTTAGCAGGTTTTGAGAAAAGAATGGCCACTTCGGAATCCGTGTTGCGCTGCCCTCAGCAAGTTGTTCTCCTCAATATGTCTCATTAGTTCCGTTTTGATTAGTTTCTCCATTAGTTTGCAGCAAAATGATTGTGAGACTAACTGGTCTAAAGCTATTAGGTGAAGTTCTCCCTCCTCCTTTATAAATAGATGTAATGTTGGCCAGCTTCCAGTCAGTAGGCAAGGCCCCATTTTCCATTGAACTTTAAAAGATCTTGGAAAGCGGGGAGGCCAGTTGTTCTGCGAGCTCATTGAGAAGTTTCACTGATAATCCATCCGGAGCAGGCGATTTAGTGGGCTTTAACTGTCTCAAGGCTTTTCTTACAGTGTCTGTTGCGAATGATACCGTGCTTATTGTATGCACGGCTGTGGCTAAATATTGCTGTACATTCTCGTCAAAAAGTGGCTCCTCGGTTTACACAGACATAAAGAAATTGGACAAGAGGTTCGCCTTATTTGAGTTATCCCTTAATTTGTTTCCTTCGCTATCTTTCAGACAAGGGATGGGATCTCGATTCCGTTTGGCCTTATTCACATAAGAAAAGAATCTTTTTGGGTTATGAGCTATTCCCTTGACTAGTTCTACTTCAAATGCCATTCTTTCTTTTCGAATAAATCTTCGAAATAAATTTTTCTGTTTTTTAAATGCTAAGAAATGTTGGGGCTGTTGATATTGAGCGTATTTCTTCCATAGCCTTCTTTTTTTCTTGAAGTTCCTTTTTGTGTTCGGTGTCACCCATTCCGGCCTGGAGATGTACAAGCTTTTCTTAAGCTGGCAACAGTCCTCTACTAGTTGCTGAGCTAATTTCTTAAAGAAGCACTGGGCGTAGTTCGGGTCAGGTACGTATGCAGGGCTCCAGTCAGTCACGTTAAGTTGTCCTTTAATTTTCTTATAATCTCCTTTCCATAAATTCTTCTCGCTTATAGCGCGAGCGATGGGTACCGAGAAATGGCTGCACTCCCAGACAAGAAAACAGTGATCACTTCAGCCAAAAGGAGTCTGAGTATTCAATCCAAGGATACAGTTTTCGTCTCTACTAATGACGAGATCCAGGCAGCCAGATTGTTGGCCACCTCGAAACCGCGTGTCCATTGTGTCATGCTGGATGAGAAATTCGTCATTTACCAAGTGAAGTAGTTTCTGTTCGAATAAGTTCTCTGATTGCGAGCTGTGCAGTAAATCCCAATCTATGTTCGGAGCGTTAAAATATCCAAGTATAAGGACATTTTTGCTACGGCAGATCTCTTTCACCTCAGAGATAAGTACACCTTCCCATTCCGTTCTTTTTCCTGGTAGTCTGTATACCAGAGCAATATGGAGGTCAGGTTGGTTATATACTCCCAGTTTACAACTAATTATTTCGCAGGAATCGTTTTTGTGTAATGACAGACTATCTGGGACGTAGTTGATACCAGCTCGTATGAACATCGCGATTCCCCCACCCTTACGTCCCTTTTTGTCCATGCGGATAAGCTGAAATCCTTCCAGCCCAACTTCTGTATCTGCTATTTGCTCAGTTAACCATTTTTCAGTTAGCGCTTTCGAAAAAAAATTGCACGCGTGAGGAAACATTTATTTTTTCACGCGCAAGGTGAAAGGGTGAAATTTAAGCATGTAAAAATGCTACATTTTCTCCATACGACAGGACGCATGTAGGCAACAACTCGGCACATGATAGCTGAGATCAACTGCAAGCGTGTCCAGAGCTGTTTAAGGGGATGAATTCCGGATTTTATCCATTTGAGACGTAATCGTTTGGTTTCTGTAAAATGCAACATTTTGACATAGATCAACAAGAATTGTAAAAAAACTTACAAAATTAATAAGAATATTTTACGAAATTCCAAGAATGGAAAGATATATGTGGTAGATCAAAAAGTGTAAGTCATGAAGGCAAAAGTTATTAAGTGATAAAAATAATCCAGTGGGAGTTTTATGACTGTTTATTATTTATCTAAAAGTTTTGTTTCCAATTTTCTCAAACCCAGTCAGCAAAGTTACCTTACTTCGCCTCACCATCATAAAGCATGCCTCCTTGCGGACAATGTTTTAACACACCATAAGGTCTCTACATGGTCAATCGGGCTACAGAGACTGTTAAGAAGCGGTCCTTACATACTGAAGTACGCAATACCTTCGTCTTTCGATTTCAGAAATCGGGTAACGTAAAAGTACCACCTTCTTCCCTTTTGTACCGTGTGATATTTACCCATCCATGTACAGGCATACTTGATACACATTCATACCACACAGGGCTAGAGGGCCACAGTGCCCGGCTACTAATGTACTAATGACTAAAAGTAAAGGACAAAAGAAGGGAAACAATAGCAGAATAAACAAATACAAAATCATGGCAGACATATAGAGTTGAATAAAAGACACATAGGCCAATTTTTCTTTGAAAATATGAAGGATCAGACGACCTCTCGACGAATTAAATTTTTTTAACTGTAAAGGCTCCCTAAGTAGATCCCAAAGCATATGATTATCATATCAACTACATGGAGTAGTACTTATGATTTTTTTGTGTTCCTTATACTCATTTTGAAGGAAAAATGTCAACTCTTATTTCAAAACAATAAATAAACTCGTACTCTTCGTCGAATTTGTTGCAGTTGAGGCCGGCTGGAAAGATCGCCTTAGAAAAGATGGCCTCCTTAGTTTGACTTGGCAAGTAATACTAACATCGAGTTGATGCACAAGTATGGAGACAAAAGTAAACAATAAATTATACAGTTCCTAGAACAAAACCATCTGCTTTCCGATTTCTGGCATGGTTTCGCTAGTAGTAGGTCCACTGTGCCAAATTTGCTCTACTGATTAGAACGGGGAACTAGGCAAGTGGATAAAAGCCACAAGAGTAATGTAGTCTATATCAAATTTTTCACCAACAAGGTCACATAGGCGTATGAGGTAGGATTCAGATGAGGATGCAAAGCAATGTAATCGGCCGCTCTTGAACTATCTATCTCAGTGACAAACCGTCGGTGGAGAGTGCGGCTGAGAGCGTTCTTCCCGAAGGCTCCGTTTTTAGCCCTATTCTGTTTATTTTTTACGTCAACGATTGTGTCAGCGAAATTGATTGAAATATTTCATGCCTGTTGATTATATCGAACTTTAGAACGTCATCCGACGTGCAGCTGACGAAGAGAATTTGCAGGTAAACATTACCCGAGTTCAGAAATTGTCAAAGCAACAGCTGTTGCCATTCCATGAGAGCAAATGCAACAGTACGAGTTGGCAAATCCAGCTCTTCTACTATCATGAGTAGCTGTCTGAATTGGGTATCGCCGCAAGAAATGGACATCCAGAATGACTCACGAGTATGGACTACGCTTTCGCTTAAAACTTCTCTGCATCGTTCAAAGGTAGACTGTGCGTTACCAAACATACGAAGATGGCTTCGATAAAGCCTTTCAAGGCTTTGTGTGACCAAGAAGAAATATTTTTAAAATATTTAGACCCAAAAGATAATTATAATGTACTATGTGCTATATTCAATTCACATGTTGGTAAGGATTCGTCCCGGGGCCCTGTATATGTGATCGTTTATTATTACCGCCTACTTGAAAAATTTCAGTAACCATCTTTCAAGTAGGTGGTAATAATAAATGTATTTTATTTTCTGTTCATTCGTTGTTTACCTGATTTGGAGACGCTCACAGGCTCCAAAGTAAGGCTTCATTCCTTTTTGGTCAACCCCTACATGGTACACTCCGAGAGGAGGAAGCCCTCGCGGCTTGTAACATAAGGGGGAGGCATCGGTGCTCCGACCCTACCATGCCACACTTCGAAGGAAGGAAGCCCATGCGTTCAAAGCTATAGCGGCACTTTTCGTCAGAGGTTCGCCCACCCGTTCCAATCCTAATATGCCACATCTCGAAGGAAGGAAGCCCAAGCGTTAAAAGCTACCATCACACTTTTTGTCAGAGGTACGTCCACCCGTTCAGAGCTAAACACTTTTTGTCAGAGGTACGTCCACCCGTTCAGAGCTAAGGCTTAAGACCAACCCCCATGCCGCACCCAGCCTTGCCTTACCTATACCCGATATCCCGTCCCTGCCTTACCTATACCCGGTCCTCGCTTTAAAACCACTCGCCCTTTCCTGCGTTAACCGCTGGCTGCCTATACTTATAGAAGGAGGCTGCGTTGGGCTACTTCGGCTACTTAGGCTTCGTTGGAATTTGTTGGGTTTCGTTGGGTTACTTCTACCATAATGGGGGAGGTACCGTTGGTCCAAAACTAGCATGCCACATCTAGAGGGAAGGAAGCCCGCGCGTTCAAATCACCCTAAAACTTTTGTCAGCGGTACGTCCACCCGTTCAATTCTAAGGCTTAATGCTAATCCTCATGCTGCACCCAGCCTTCCCTTGCCTATACCCCAATCTCCCATCACACGCTTCCTTCTCCATACGTACAGTCTTCGGGTCATCTTTCCCACTTGCTGTCGCGCCGGCTGCCTATTGCACGGTCGGAAATTACCTTAGACTTGCCCACTCGTGCCCAGCTTCCACACGGCGGGGGGGGGGCACGCGTTCGAGTTCATGGTTTGCGGTCCTTTCCTTTGCACTTTACTGCATATATGGGGGGGGGTCTTTCTGTCGCCGACCCCCGTTATGACACATTTCCACAGAGGACCGTCCACGCGCTCAAAATGACGGTTTTCCTGACCTTACCCACCTTGACTACTATCCTACCGAACCGTTCCCTAGCCCTGGAAGTGCTGTCTTCGGTTTGCCTTCGTCCACTTTTCACCGCGACCGCTACTTAATTCATAGCTGCATACTTCTTTTGGACCTACCTTATCGTGCCTCACTACGACTTAGAGTCGACCACGCGTTCAAGATTTGTGCTTATGACCTAACCTCTTGCGGCAACCGACTTTTCCGGCATTCAGTAGATATCGTATCAACCGCAATCTTATCCGGAGGTGCAGCTTTACGCTTATCTTCCTCGCTTGATATTGCCCCAGCTAATTGCTTCATAAGGGTGGACTTCTTTTTGGCCAAACCTTTACATGCCGCACTTCGACGGAGGGGCTCCCACGCGTTCAAAGCAGCGGTTTGCGGCTAGGTTTAGACGTCAACCTTCAAACCACAACTTACATTACCCACCGTGCCACTATTAACTTTCCGCCGTGTCCGTGTATTTGCACATCAAACCGCCTGGAAGCCACAGCAAATTTTTTCCGGTCCCTTCCCTTCGCAGTTGGCTTTCTCACAGAGTTAACACTTAGTTAAATCCTTCGCTGGCTTTATGCCGCACTTTCTTCTCCTGGTCGTACGCATTACGTTTACGTACGGCGCATGGTGCTTGCAAGCCTCGCACTAGAGCACAGACATCGAATCCTGCAGATCCTTCTCCAGCCTTCCACTCTTACCTACCGTGCAGGCATAAGGCCCGCCAGTTTGCTATCCTTTTTCTATTTGCAAAGGTTACCTTTCCCGCTTAATTAACCGCCAGATACTTGCTTCACAGTGGGAGGCTACCGTGAACCCACCTTACCATGCCCCATTTCGATGGAGGGACTCGCGCGCGTTCAAAGTCGCTGGTTGCGGCCTCGTTTAGACGTCCAACTTTAAACCACATCTCCCTTTTGCCCGCCCTAACTTGAATACCCATCCGCATTGTCGGTTATCTGTTCACATTAAACCACGCGGAAGCCAAGGCAAAGGTTTTTCGGTCCCCTGCCTTGCGGTTCGTTTCCTCACGAAATTTGCCGCGAGTTACAGCTTTCGTAAACGTTCGATCCCGCGTCCTTCTTCTGATCGTTCGCCTTACGGTTACGTACGGCCCAATCCACCCTGCGCCTTGACCTTGCGAATCTTCCCCTATCACCAGCAGTTTCGCATTGCAGTTACTGCCAGTTTCGTTGGAAACCTGCACTGGATTCGGTATTATTACGACTGAAAGTTCGGAAGGCATCGGATAGAGGTGGTTTCTCGGCTGTAGGCTCGAACGTATTTGTTCTGCTTCGGCATCATCGCTACACCGGCGGATCTAGATAACGTGGAGTACCGAAGTCATCCCGGCTGCCTGGTTGCCGTCCATTTCGTCCCCCGTGCCGACGCGTGGTGCCATGGGCCTATGGTCACATTACCGTGGTCTCAGCCTCATAAATACGGCCGCCGAGGTGTTCGCGATCATCCTTCTCCCTAGATTTACGACTGAGCACGACGTTCGCATTCGTCCTACCCACAATTGCTGCAGTTAACGAAGCGGATATGGTGACCGCATTTTTCCTCCGCGCCTCGTTCTAGGGCACAGGCATAGAGTTCAGCGGAACCCTCCCCGGCCTGCGCTCTTTCATGCCGTGTAGAATTAAGCCCTTTGACTTTACTATCCTTTAACTATTTAAAAAAATTTTTCAATGCACAGTTTAAAATCGGCGTTTTTCTTTCTACCTCCTTATCGTCTGTCCCGTTTGCGCGTGGCGAGGTCCTTGAAAATCCTCTATCTGTTTGGTATTACATTACATGCACGGTCAAGTAGTCCTACCTTTTCCTGCTTCCTGTTGCATCAATGACCTTCATCATTTTTCGTCCTCCTCCGGGAACATCCGCTTCCGTTTTCTCATACGCCTTCCGATAGGTTCTTCCGCTTTTCCGTACACTTTGACACTTCTTAGTTTCTTCCTGCTTGTCGCCTTTTCTACAACAAAATAATTCACGTACATTTTACTTGCCTTCGCCTTCCGTTGGACTTGGCAGTCCCATTCTTGTCCTGCAGTCACTGCCCGCGGTTAATTGGCTACTAATGGCTACCGGGGAAGCACATCTTAGGGGTTTCGGCTCTACAGCATGAAGCGTGACCATCATTTACGAGTTACTTACCTTGGTTACTGCTGTCTAGGTCCACTTCCGTTTCCCCGATGAGTTCACATTCACCCTGGGAGGCTACTGCCTTCTTAGCCTGTAGACCGATACCTGACACATGCTGTTCATCCGCCGGCATTAGCCAAGCCTCTTCTCGTTCTAAAAATTTGTTTTAATATTTTTCTACTAATGGGACTTACGTGGACGGTTAGATGGGCCTGGAATTCCGCTCTCTTCCTCCTCAGTGCTGTCACCGGCTTCCACCGGCCGCAACAGACTGCCGGCCATGGCATCAAGGTTGTTAGTTACCAAACGCCTTCGGGTGTGCTAGCTGGCTTCTATAGGTGGGTTGATAGGTGCCAAAGAGTGATTCCTTTACCTTGGGACATGTTTATGGGATACAGTTCAGCAATGTGTCCACAGAAGATATCACAGGCTTCAGGTATGGCGTTCTTCCGAAATTTAAACCAAATGCGGTATTGGATTTCGTCCACACGGGCCCACACTGACAGCCCTGGGATAGGTCCACATTGCCGTAGTCCCCGTTTGAGGCTACTCCAAAATGCCACCACAGCCTGTGTGTGGATACTCGTGTACCTATTCACGAATCCTTACGTGTGGTTCACCGTATCGTGGGTTTACCTCATGGTTTCGAGGTTGCAGTAGCTGCTCCAGCAATCTGTTGCAATTGCGCTACCCGGTTTTACCCGCCTCCTTATTATGGAACACAAGCTTTGCTCCGAGCGGTTACTTAACTGCTCACAGACTGCCCTCTTCTTCACCGTATCGTACATTCCCAGGACCCACAATTGCCTTGTGGTCCTGCCGCGATTGTACTTCCTGTGGGCGATCATAGACTCATCTATGTCCACCTTCACACCCGATCCGCCTACGGTGGAAGGTACCCCATTTAGGGTGTTAGAACACACATTTCGCAATATAGCGAACCAAATTACAGCCGCTTCATTGGCTAATCCACAAACGGCCGCAGCTTCCTGCACAGTTTTCCCAAAAAGGCATGCCAGGCACATGTTTGCCAACTTCTGCAATGTTAACCGGCTGCCAAAAAAATGGAATTGGACCGCACTGACTTCTTCCTGTGGCACTTCACGCACCGGAAGGCGTATCCATCACCATTCTGGGTAAGGATTTATTGGGCCATCCTACCGCTGCACGCGCACCGTAGGTCCGTGGGCAGAAGACCTTTGCCTTGGAGGTTAGCCACCAGTCCTGGCGAATTAAGCGAGAAAACCAGCTTCCCTAAAAACAGGCTATATCCACGGCAATATAGCCCTATATCGCCATGTCGACATGCATATGTCGCCGCTTTATCGCTTCTGGCCGCTTTGTCGATATAGCCTTTATATCGCCATGGCGACATATGGTTATAGTGTGGTTGGATCCAATCGCTTGGACCTTGGTGATCTGAGGTCCGGGCTACAGAATAAAAAGATTGTTATACATACAATTATTCCCACTGCTGCTCTTCCCCAAAAGCTTCCCTTACACCGATATCAGCTTACCTCCGATGATGCGTATAGGGCATACAAGGCTGCGGCTCCGCGTGGCTACGGATGACCGTATCCATCCCTATCTTGGCAACCGCGGTCTCCTTCGGTACTGTAATAGTTTCTGCATCTGCAACAGTGCCACTGTAATAGCAAGAGGATTCGCAATAATTAAATGCATATGGTCGCCGGTTCGCTGAACGTCATGCTCGCCAGAACTTTTCCCCCTTATCCATAAAATTCAACATAATAATTCGCACAGTCTAATATAAAGTTCTCTTATGATTTGAACCGCACTTAACACAATGCCTGTTGGTTCTTACCTTTGCATTCCGAAAATGTCCGTCTGGCTGCCGATTGAAGGCAAATTTTTCTACTATGGAAGGCTTCTGTCGGCTACCGGAATCCCTAGCAATTTCCCATTGGTTGCCAGATCAGGCGACCCGGTCTTATAATAATAATATAATAATAATTTGTATATTTATATTTAAGGCCTTTAAAACTAAATATTCAGTTTCCGCCATATTTCAGACCAATTACCTACTTCCGCTACATTTCATTGTTTTTTTCGCTTCTTTTTTAATATTTTTCGCGCATTTAACCAACCTTTAGCCCAATTTTTAGTTCAGTAAAACAAATTTTAGTGGATAGATAAAATTTGTTTATAATTAACCCTATTTACGTTCTGTTTTGATCCTTGATGTGCCCCACCCATACTTTCCCTCATAACCACTCTTCTGTCTTGGGGTTGGGCGCGCTTCGCGCGCACTTGGAGGGCCCCATGACGAATTCCTACCCACATGTTAAATATAATTTTTGACTGTACAAAATCCACGGTTTACGCTTTCTCACTTACACTAAGGCAAAAGCCTGCTTGTTCTTTCCTATTTAAAATTATACGAACTGCAAAAATACCATCAATGATAGCATTTTCGGCGCTTTTCGGCGCTTTCTGGCCCTAGTCTGCGCCGTCCCTTCCCCCCGTTCCATTCTATCTTGTCTCATCCCGCACTTGGATGTTGGAGATTACGGCGGGTTATTTTTTTTCGCTACCCTGTCGGTGGATTCCTCAATAAGCAAGGGAATATCCGGCCACCTCTCCAGACTTCGGGGATTATCTCCTTTATCTATATAATACCCCCCCAACTTCGATTCTCGTGCATTGTTGATGCATGGAATCCCGTTCATCGTCTTTCTGTCTGTTGTCCCTTTAATTTGTGCGTTCATAATTTGATAAAAGTCATCCTCTGTCCTGACGCAATTTTTCCTACGATAACTAGCGTTTCGAACTCCACATACTTTCATCGGCATAACTATCGAGTCTCAAGTATATTTTGCTTATTCGAGGAAAAGTTTATTCTCCAAAAACTCGACTTATTCCGTTCAGGTTTCTTCAGTTTCAATAAAACTTGCCGGGAGTCTTTTCCCACCTGAATTGGATTCGAACCTATCTGCTTGACCGCTCTTAAACTGCTTATGTGAAGGAAGAGCAGTCGGCAGAGGTTGTGGTTGAGAGCAGGGACTTCAAGGCTCTGCTCTTGGTTCAGTCACTTTCAGTCACTTTATTAAGGGAAGAAGGCTTTCGCCCTTGAGCTCCCTATTCATAACCAAAATCGCATAATAGGTCAACCGTAACAATAGTACATAATACAAATGTACAAATGTAGGCTCAACATCAGCGATAAGTGTGAGCCAGTTGCAAGGTGCTGCTACTGACACTTTGTTCATTATATCTGCCACAGTTTCTCAGCAAATGAGAATCAAGTTTGTGTTTAAAAATGTCAACAGTATCTAAGAGGACCACATCTTCCGGGAGTCCGTTCCACGCTCCAATGACCCTCTGCGAGAAGGCGTTTCGTCGAACGTCGAAACGGGCCGGTTTCCTCTGTAGTTTAAAAGGATGACCTCGCAGATGGTCAGTCCAAGCCAATTCGAAGAAATCATCAAATTCTAGGGCGCGGTCTCGGCCTCTAACAATTCGGTAGGTTTGTATGAGGTCCCCGCGGAGTTGCCTATAATTGAGAGATCGAATTTCTGCCAAGGCCTCACAAATATGTGGGTTTATATCGCATAATTTTTTTCTTCCAGCAATGAAGTTAAAAATATACCGCATGTTTGTTCATCCTATACTAGAATACTGCTGTCCGATTTTCGGTCTCATGACCCAGAATGACCGTAGTAAGATTGAAACGTTTCAGCGAGTTTTCACTCGTAAAATATTTTCTGTTTCTGGGTCTGGTATGTGTTACACAGAACGATGTCAGTTAGCAAACATTAAATTTCTTTGGGTAAGAAGACTCGAAGCTGGTATATGCTTTCTGTTTCACGTAAAAAATAGTCCTTATCTCCCACAAATTAACGCTCTCCTTCCGGTAGACTGACCTTACGCCTCTCGTAACTCTTCCATGATAATTTTACCACCCCGTAGCACAACGTCTAACCATTCTCGCTTTTTATCCTCCAAATATGCTTTTATTTGGAGCAACATTCCACTGGATATAAGGCTGTCTTCTACACTATCGATTTTTAAAGGCAGATTACTTAAGCATTTAAATTTAGAGGAAATAAAGTCGTTATTGTCTGTTTCATTTCCAAACACGCAGGTTGTAGATTTTGTAAAGGGTCCTCCTGGCATTTGAAGCAGAGTCAAGCATACTTTCGAAGGGCTGCGAACTCTTTTCCGTGTTTGCAACATTCGCTGTGGTTTTTGAGGTCGCTATTAGTGGTTATCGCCAACTTTCCGATGGGCTCTGGAGTCAGGTGGGTCGCGTCTCGGTGATGTTGCCTTGACGTATACTGTCTTCTCCTGTTGTTTCTGGTGACCCCTTCTTAATTCAACGATATATTATTTTTTTCCCATAACCATAAAGGTCCCGAATCCTCAACATCAGGTCCAATCGAACCACGTCAAACCCTGTTACCTATTAAGGCAGTTTTTTCTCCTACAGTTTCTTTGGAAATCAGTGGCCCGCTGAACTCATCCACCGATTAAGGCGTGTATTTTTTACTGCCGATGACAATTATTTTAAAAGAGTTCACTGTTTGCCATTATTTATTTTTATTTTCACTGTAGCACTAAGTTTGTAACGACAGGGCCCCTTGGGCCTTAAACATACAAATTATTATGATTATCGTGTCAATTACATTCTGGCTTTAGCTTAAACTTAAATTAATATATTTCGAACCAATTCACCTCAAACATCTCATAAGCCTTGCCGTAATTAGACTTATAATCCAATGTTGGTATATAAATAAAAAAAATATATTTTAGGTCCGGAGGACCTCATCATTGCTGTCGGACGGTGTCGTCATTGCACCAACAACTTAGATTACGAATGCAACCGTGAACGAGCTAACATCAACCAGTATAATAAACCCTTTTTGTCCCAAGGAGCTTACACAGAATAGAGGACATTATTTTTAGCATATGCTAGTACTATTTTCTTCAAGAATTATGTAGAACCGCCTGTCTTAACTATCTGTTATCACATGTGTCGACGCCTCCAAGTTATTCTCTTGTGTTGCTTGATAAATACGCTAGCCTTTATAGAATAATTATGCGATTTGTGCGCTCTACAGTACGAAATAACGATTGAATGTATTCTGAAGTTTGCTCAGTCTGTTTTAATTTGCAAAACTCGCCGCGCTGTTTAATATTCCCAATTTTTCCTTTCCCACGATCTCCATTTTTCGGGTTTGAACTTACTCTGAAACTTGCAACTGTCCTATAAAATTGTGTCGTAGTTTTTATCTTGCCAGCAAAAAGCAATAGGGGAATGCGGAAAATTTGAATAATCCGGGGATTAATAATTTGGTTAACGAAATATTTTAGAGCACTAATTTTCATGAATGTACTTTTCATCAAGAAATAATTGATAAACTGTTCTTCTGAGGGACTTAGTTGTTTGATGACTTCAAAATGAAAAGTGGAGGATCGTCGCGCTTCGAAAAAATTTCCGGTGGCGGGGTCGGGTTAATTATCCCGTCCCACATAATTTGACGGGGTCAGAACGGGGATTTCAACCTGTCCTCCCGCCACCAGAAAATACTTTTGCTGCAGGACGCCCTCTTATTTCGCATTGTAGCTCCCGAATCGATGATTTTTTTAGAGAACAAGGTCACTTATGATTTATTGATAAAAAGTAGATTTCGAATAACATGTACTACAAGCGCATTTTCTGCATCAAAATTCCTCATCTACGGATTTCCACACATTCCCCTGTGCTGGCAGAGTGCAGGCGTATAGTTTATTAAAAAGCGGGTATATTAATTAACCCGCTTTTGAATAAACTCCCTGATAGAAAAACGCTAGCGCCGTCGCGCTATTCTGTCCCGGCGTTGCGCGTAGACACATGCACACCCAGGTGCAGCTGCGCATGCGAGAAGCGTTCCTTGTCGGCGCCACCCCCTGTGACAGGGGGATGCCATTCCCCCTCTAGTCAGCCCGCAGCGCCTACACGCTCCTCTCCTGGGCAATCACCGCCCATTCATGTCACGCGTGAGTGCAAGTCTGGCGTAGCCTAATCGATTATTGTTGTAGCTGGCGCAGGCATCCGACGTTAGAATTTAAAATGTGAAACTGACATGGCACGGCTGAGATGAATCCTATTCTGCGTGCACCTGATTAGCCCTCCCACTTGCACCTGTCAATGTGTTAAAGTTGTCAACCCTCCGTCTGCATCGACCAGATACAACTTGGCCCGCATTTCAGGCGTGGGATGCCTGCGGCAAATCAATGCACTCCCATGTGACATGGAGGGGAGGGCATAGGATGAAGGATGGGTGAGAATTATGTTGGCACTGTGGACCAGCCATACTATGGCGCATTGGCATCCCCCCTGTCGAAGATGGTGACGCCAAGTCGGAACGCTTCAGGCATGCGCAGCTACGCCCGGGTGTGCATGTATGCTTGTTCGCACAACAGGGACAGAATAGCGTGACGGCGCTAGGCGACTTCGCGTTTTTCTATCAGGGTTATACGTGTTAATTAACACAGTTAAAATTGTGCAGAGTTTGATAGCCAACGGACTGATACATAATCCTGCGATACTTTAGCAAAATGAAATTCATTGAAGAATTTTAGAAATTATTATTACTCAAATATTGCTCTGCCATAACGTGTACAGGGCAACGGGGAAATCCAGGAATGAAGAATTTAGATTGACAAACTATATATATTTACAGTACATACTTTCAAAATCTACCTCGTCCTCTGACAGAACAATGAGAAAAAGATAGCGCCCCACTGTGAAAACCTTTTTCCGGTGGCGAGGAAACGGCTTGAAATCCCCGTCTTCAGCCCCATCCGCTACATGGGCATGGGCACGAGGGAAGTTGCCAAATTTAATGCAGTTTACATTTCTTTTAATCAAAGAGACTTTAATGTCTCAGTGCACATTTGTGCATGCGTAATTTCGTCAGCAGACCTTGGCCGGGCTTATATTTACCGCACTTGTGATTCAAGCCCACATTCTGCGCGGATCGAACACGTTTAAGACTAATGCTTGAACTTATTTAAAATATTACTAGTGTCATATATTACAACAAATTGGCCAGCCATGCTTCTAAAATTCAAGATATGGATGGTACACCTAGAACTAGGACAATTCTTAGAACTGTCAGAGGCCTTTTAGTGTGTCTGTGAAACTTCTAGGCTGAGTATAGAAATTTTTCACACACTGAAATGATCTCTGTTTTATTTGATTATTTTTCTTAAAGAACTACATAACAAATATTTTTGTTTTTAAGACTTTTTAATTATGTTAGATGTTGAAAAGATCGTGCAATTACATGTAAACACAAACAGTACTGTTGTCAAAGAATGAAATATAAACAAGAACCGGAGAGTTCAAGAAAAAATTCCAAGATCTTGTGGCACGGAACTCAGATTATGTGCACTTTCATTTTGGAATAGTCCTCAGTTAACTGGGATTACTGAACATTTTAAGATTTCTTTTTTTTCAAATAGAACATAAAAGGAAAAATTATGTTGCTGCAAACGTCGTATTTTCTCCATAAATTAAACACATTATTAAAATTATAAACGCTCAGTCTAAGCAATAATTATTGCTCGATTAACGATATTAAGGACGACAACTTTTTGTCGAAATTGTTGAACACCTACTCAAAAATAGTAAAAAATGGCTTTGGATTATACATTTGACTGAGTAAAAGCATTTTCTATCTGACGGCAAATTATCGAGCCCCATTCTAGGGAGCTATCGTATTCAGACCGCAAATGCATTTTTATCTCAAATTTGCAAAGATAAACTCATAAGTTCGGGAATAATATTTCCGAATCTGCTAACATTTCTGAGCTTTGCGTTTTCATTATTACCATTAACGCTGCTATTTACGTTAAATTAAATGTATTTATTCAGCTTACTACCATAAAAGTATAAGAAACCGCACACCGTATACACTAATAGATCTGGTTTAAGGGAATATTTTCAATAAATGAATTGCAAAATTTGGCACAAAACCCGTGGACTGAGCAGGTAGTATTTCTTCTAACATTCTTCTAAACTATTGGAAAACTTTTTTTTATTCATGCCTGTAGAATGCAGATAAATTTCGAATTACTGGAGGATGCGGGCAATGTTAGACCGACAACATGTGAACGAAGAGGAGTCCACTCAAAGAAGCCCACTTGTAGACAGCGCCTTGTTCTACAGGATGGCTCGATACCACCACCTCCGATCCGCTTGCGTCTTGAGGAGGCAGTGAAAAATGCCCAGCGCGGCCGTGAGGATCATTTCCTCCGAAGAGAAATATATGAACCTCCTACACGAAATTTCAAAAAAATTTATATATCAGACAGAAATGGGGGTATTCCTCTGCAGCGCGAATCCAACCAGATTGAAAGGTACGGCCCTATGGTATTTTGTTTTCTGCAAAGTTAAAAATATATCCAGATGCTCTTGCACTTATGCAAGATCTCTTCACGTTTAGGGATAAAAACATTATAAGCAGAGGAAAATTTATGAAAAAGGCAAGATAGACTTGACTGGCGACGCATGGCTTAACAGCAGTCATCAGCCAGCCATGGCTCGAACCCGCAACCATCGATCTAACCACTGCACCACGAGTGTGTCGTCCTGAGGGTTGCAATCGGGAATAGTAACTTTGGTGTTTGGATGATCACGACCGGTTACGGGACTTAGTCGTCCTTGGCGACTCTGCCGGCAGCCACAGTTTGCGGATTAGAGACTCGAGAAGTGCATCATCTGGGGTTGGATATGGCTGGTCTATGACTGCATTATTATCTTTTCCCTGAGTATATTTCAGTAGGAGAAAAAAGTTGCGTAGGATGTCTCAAAGTCATGCTCAGGTCTCTCCTCAGCGTATGAAAATTGTTCCTTTAAACCTGGTTGGCCCAATTCAACCGTTTTTTAATTCTATATATGTGCGTGTGCGTGATCACGAACCTCGGCCTCTCACTCGATGTCTGCATGCGAGCGTATAGAGAACGCCGTGAACACCTCTCTCCCAAACTTCAGACCGTCATAAATGTACGAGGGGCTCCTCCTGTTATCTTGCTGTGTTTTCGTAATTATCCATTTAGTGATATTCCCTGCGGATATCAAGATGTGGCATGGCAGCCACCTGACCCCTCCCCAAACACAAAATCCTGGTCCATTCCAGTTTCATCTGGTACGTTTGCTAAGTTTCCGTTTGGCAAGGCTCACGAAAACCGCAAACCAGTCCTGTAGGGAAGCCCACTCATGTCTAGGTTTTGTCTGCCTGCGTTACGAGTCTCGCATGAAGATTTCCTTAGCTCACATCTGCATGTCAGGACGCCTTATTCATTTTAGCGCATCCCTCTGTAAACCAGATCGTCCCGCTAATTCTGAGTTTTTATCCGCGTGCATCATTTGATGGGTATTTTGCGAGTCTTTATTCCCTGCTGTGCAGGAAGTGTTGAACTAAATTATGCACAGTACACACTGCCAGCCGGGTTTGATTTCGGTTCTAAAGTGCCATTTGGAGCAGTTTTATTTCGGAAATCCAGGCCAAGATTTCGAATTTGCAAAATATAGGTACCGTTTTCACGTCAACCATAACCCGTACTTAGGCTCATATTTGTTAAATTTGCTCTTTTAGAGAATGCTTTTACACTCTTTTGCTATACTATTTGTTTGTTAGGAGTTTTTTCATTTGATAGAATGGAAAACGATTGTCGCTTTGGCAACGTCACAGACCGTCCAGTAGCACGCGTCAGCTGGTCACGCCCACTCCTTCCTAGGAACAGAATGTAAAATCCACATTTGAACTAAATTGCCCTTAACTTCCTGGGTCACGATGATAAATCCACGGAAAAATAGCCCGCCCTTATGGTAATTGATGGATAATTAGTAATAACCGCTATCTTCCCGAGGTGTTTTCCACGATCAGACGTCATGTTTGGAACTAATTCTTCATATCCAAACATGCCCTGCTAGTAAGCTCTACCGCAAAAAATGAACCAACCCGCTTTTAACATTTAGAAAAGGAAAACTTGAAGCGGCGCCTGCATTCTAGTTGGTTGACTGACGATAGCGAAGTACAATTCTTAATATTTAATTAATTTCAAATAGTTTCTGAGGTAAATACGATATTCTTATAAAAGAGAAACACATGATTGCGTTGTAAACAAGATGAAGACCTGATCTCCGGAACGGCAATTTTATTCTTCTGCGCCTTCGGCTTCACATGAAAAACCATCGTTAGAGAAAATAAGAAAGCAACAAACGTTGGCTACGCGTAATAATAGGTGAGAAGGGGTGGCATTTGTGATTGGTCCATGTTCACACCATCTTATCCTGTTTTTCTCCCTGGCGCGCGTCCCTGGAGTTACGGAGTATGACCTTGACGTGGCAGCCTGCTTGATTTAACAGACAATGGGCCGTGGTTTCTGATTGCGAGCACGGATAGCAAAATAACAGGGCGGTATATCCACATGCCTGTTGATGGAGTTGGAGTGTAATACCCAGGCTTCTAGTAGCCCAATCCCCGTCTTATTAGTGGCGCGTGCCATTATCCATGTGCCCGAGAAGTCGAATTAGTGGTCTTCTTCCAGAGTGTGGGTAGCGATCTGGGACAGTGGGTCGCCTCTCCACACCACCCATTTGTATTTCGTTATTCGCAAGCTAATTCGTTGCTCGGACTGCCCCGTATAATGCGAAGAACTCATAATTTTTTTCGGAGTAGCAATATTCCCGAAAAAAAGAAAATGAGCAAATATCGAGATTTAATGTCAACCGAGTAAAGTAAATAAGAGAATAAGATGAATAAAACGGATAGCCATTAACTTAAAAAAAAACCAATTCACCTGCTAATCAGGATAAACTACCTCGAGAAACTATTCGTAAATGCAGTCTAACACCTATTCAACTACCGGCTGTTTGAATCCGTGAGTGCCAAAATATTATTTCAAGAATTCGATATGATATGTTAAACAAGTCGAGACAGGGCTGATTCAAGCGAAGCGTTTTTGCTTGATTTCGTGAATAAGGACGTCTGTGAAAGGAAATCTTTCATGGGCCACATCCAAGTATGCTTGTTGATGACTAAGCAATTTGAATCAACCAACACGTGCCCTCAAACACATACTTATTTCTATTAGCAACAATGGTATTTTTCCGACAAACGGAGGGTTAGAGCGTTCACTTCTGGCCAGAGAAAAGCGAGTTCGAAACTCGAGTGTGGCGGCAATTTCCGCTGCTACATTGGAGTTGACCTACCGCCAACTTATGACGCCCAAAAAGGCAGAAAAGCTTCGTGAGTGTGGTCTCCGTTTGTCGGTAAAATATCTTCGTTACTTATAGTTAGCATAGGCAATTGGGGTTCCAATTAGCTCGCAACCATGACATTGGACCAGGGTGGGTACATCCTGAAACATTTTTTTTTTTACTTATTTCTTTCTGTCTGGAATGGTTCCCTAAAATTACTGTTGCCTTTTTGATAACGGCGGATTCCTTAGATTCCCTAAGAGCAAATAGTTTTTCTGGATCTGGGGTCAAGGCAAACATCTTGCGTAATATTGTTCGAATTTAAAAACAGCCTTCCGACGGCACATTTATTTTTAACCAGAGCAAAGTCCATTAAATGTTTACGAATGATTTCCAGCATAAAACAGGTAGAACACACGATGGGATTTTAGGTGGTCGATGAATATCATAGCGGATTTATTTGGGAAATAATTTGTGTTCTCGAAGATTACATATTGACGATTTTGGTGTAACTGGCTGATGGAAGACATTCATAAAATTGAAATTCTTTCGAACGGCGAGATATAGTTAATGATATAACTCAGAAGCTGTTCATAGATTAACGAAAGATCTCTGGTCAATCAGAACGCATCCTTTAGGGAAATGACGACAAAAAATGAAGAAATTGAAGGTAATAATGATTTGGTTTGGAGTAGAAATCTTCCTTAGAGAAACAAGAACCTCAAAATCGCGAAATTTAATGTTAATTGAGTAAAGTAGAATTTGGGAAGCCAATAAAGCCTGTCCGTACAAAAAACATTAAATCGATAAAACAAAAGATACTTGTCAAATTAAAAAAAGTGATTTTAGTTCTCATCATGATAAACATCGTGCAGCAATTGGTCCGAAATTCAGTACAGCAGCTAATCAGCTACCGGTTGTTTGACTACGTATATTTCAAAAGGGTATTGAGAAAATTCGATATGATTTTTTTGATTTTGCACAAATATAAATATGGTGGATGTCAGCAACGTATTTTCACTTGATCTTGCAAATTAGTGCATGCGCAAAATAAATTTTTCATGGGCCACTTTCCAGGAGGTGGGTAGTGGACTAAAAAAGTAAAATAGGCTTACCAAATGCCCTCAGATGCATACTTATTTCCATCTGCGGAAAACCTTTTTCCTAAGAATATTTTTGGCTTTTCGACAACGGTAGATTCTGCTGAGTTTCTGCCATCGTCTCTGATGATGGATCCACGATGGATTCTTAAACATCAGGTGAATAAAATGCTCTTTGCAACGATCACATCAGCCTCTCCTCCGTTGAGTTCCGGCTTAGTCTCGAAGTTTCAATGTCCGCGTTCTCAATCGGCCCTCGAATATTTTGGGTCGCGTTGTTCGTATTTATGAAAATTCTCACTGAAAATATACTAATCGTGTCAAAACCTAGTTTCGCTGCCTGTCATATTACCGTTTAACGCTTGTCTTTCGTCTGCACGAGGTCGCGTTTCAGCCCATGCAACAACTATTTATGTAAACAAAACTCTGCTAATCATAGAATCACGCTGGTAAGCGCATGTCAGACCCGCGTGATCACCACTCCGCTACTCATGCCACCCAAAATGGACCCCTTCTGACCCACAAGTATGCTGCCAACTGACGGAAATCTGCTCCATGTAAACAATAAATTGGCATTTACTACTCCTTCACTTCTTTTATCAGTTGGGAGAAAATTTACCGGGTGTAACTGAATTTTCTTTGATTTCTTATGACCCCGAAAAAGCCGTCATTTAAGCATTTCGCCAGCATTCTTCTTTATGCGGATAGTAAGTGCTGTGTCGCATTTATTATTTTTTTATCTTTACTGCATTCTATTTGCATGGTTTAGAGGAATCGGGCGGTTGTTTTATTAATTGGCTTCAATGTGGAGCGTTTTCCCTGTTAAAAAGTTAAAGCACGCAGATGACGCAGTTGAGCAATATTTTGGATCCAATAAGTGCTGCATTAGTTGGTTGCTTTAAATTACCTGTCGGACTTAGTGTGAAGATTATAAATACTGACTTTGCCTTAGTCACAGAAAAAATACTTACGTTTTGTACAACCCCTTCGTTTTGCACAAATGAATGCCTTGTTGCTGAGCAATATTTTTAAGGAGCCGAAACCTTACCGCATTATGCCCCTTATACCAGGGAGTCTTCAAATCAGACATTTTTAAAACGGTTCGAATTGCCATAATGGTTTCATTAAATTTTCTTCGGCACAGCGCAAAATCTGCTTCGTCTTTTACTTCTTTTGAAATTAATCAGACCTTACGTTCAAGAGACACTTTTAAGTTTTTAAATCCGCTTATTGCCATCTTGTATGCAATTATTTTTTCAATGTCTTACCTGTCCCAACTGAAAATGCTCTTTTTATTGGTGGATATCTCATTGGATGTCGAATTTGTAAAGATACTTTTCTGGGGCCCTGCATGCCTTAAGAATATTGGGTTTACTAAAATGTAAGGTTGTAAATGCAAGATACTCAGTTCCAAGTACAAGTGTACGCCCTCGAATCCCGAGTTTTAAAGTTTACGCTCCACTAAGCTTTGCCTATTGTGGAAAACGGAATTGTATGGATAGGGCGCGTTTAGCCAAGTTATTTTTGTGTTTCAGTTAAAGTACTTACGCTCTTCCAGAATGGCTACAAAAAATCCCCTTTCAAGCGGCGTTTCATCACACTGCGTCGTCCTCATATGTGTGCGGCAAAGCAGCCCTAAAACTAACATGAAAACTCTGAAATGTGTGATGTTGTTTCGCACAAATGAAGTGAGCTATTTTCTCGAATGCTTCCAAAATAAAAACCACAGCAGAACTAAATACGTGTTAAAACAGAACTTTTTAAACGCATACCCAAACAGGCAAAGTTGCTGCCTCTCTCCCCTACTTATACAGAATTAAGTGGAAATAACGTGAATTTTCAGATTTATTTGTGTTACCTTTGATTGAAAATCAATAAGTGGAATACAAATAGAGGCAAGGGTTTGCATCCGAGGTATTTGTCTAGAAGAAGAAATCGTTGCGCTCACCGAAATCGTAATTTTATTCATCTGAGAGTTCGGGCTCTTGTGTGAGTCCATCATCAGGGATAAACCGTCAACGAAAAGCGAGCAGCAGTTATAAGGGGCAGGAACCAATCAACTGTTACAGGGGAAGGGCGGGATGGCGTAGAGTAGGGTGGGGGGGGGGGGAGGGGAGGGGGGGGGAAAAGGGGGGGGGGGGGGGGAGACTTATGAAGCACCAGTTTCGGTCGTACGTATATGCCCGCGGGGAGCGAGGTAGGCGGGCGCGAACTCTGTGCACTGGTTGACTGAGTTGTCATCCGAGGCCCAAGCTTCAGTTAGCTCTAGTGCGGGTTTGCTGTCGGCGTGAGGCACTATCCTTGCGACTGCGAAGTTGAATTCGTGGCCCGTCTCATATGTGTGGGCCGCCACTTGTGACAGCTAGCTTATGTTCGTGCATGCGCGAACTAAGCATTCGTCCTGTCTGTCCGGTATAATTTCAGTGACAGTTAAAACATGGTATGCGATACAGTACGCCCGACTGCTCACTGGGATTTGATCGGTCCTTTATTCTCAGGATATGGCTGCGCATAGTGGCCTTGGGACGGTGCGCAATTCCGACGCCTAGACCCGCAGCAATACGCTCGGTCGCTTCCGACACATCGTTGATGTACGGCTGCACATGCCATATCGTAGGGGTTGGTTCTGGTCTGGTCCTCGGAGAGCGGGCACACCTGCATTGGTTTATGAAGGCCTTAGGATAGCCATTCCGCATAAATTGGTTACGGAGGTATCGGGCCTCCCGTGCTATTACCTCCGGGTTACTGCAGTGAGTCTGAATTCTTTTGAACAGCTTTCTCACACAGCTTCGCTTGTGAGCCACCGGAGGGTTGCTGTGAAAGTTGAGAAGCTGTGTGGTGTTTGCCGCCTTCCTGTAAACCGTTGTTTCGATCTCGCCGTTGGAAGTTCGCATGACGAGTACATCAAGAAACGGTAGTTGCTTCTCCTTTTCTTCGTCCCTCGTGAATTGTATATCTAGGAATATCGAATGGAAGAGATCATGAAAATTCTGCGGCATGTTCCTCTTGACGCTACCAAAGGTGTCTTTAACGTAACGGCGCCAAATTATCGGGGGGGGGGGGGTGATGTGTGAAGGCAATTTTTTTCAGTTCTTGTAGGAGTAATTCCGCTATTAAACCGGAGATTAGGGAGCCCATCAGAGTTCCCATCATCTGTTCATAAGTCGCTCCCGCAAAAGTGAAGTAGAGTAGTCGCCGGCTTTTAAGCCCACCTCGGGCCCAGACCAAATTGGCCATAATAAGCGGCTGGGTCTATTAACGGTGGTCTTAATACAGTAGTCGCCGGTTATTTAGCCTACCTCGCGCCCAGACCAAATTGGGCTTAATAAGTGGCTGGGCCTATTAACCGTGGGCTTAATAACCGGCAACGACTGTATGTCTTTTGGCAAAATTTGACCAGCCTCCTGAGGTTTTTAATTTTGAGCGAACTTTGTGTTTCATCATACAGCTCTTCGAGCTTCCGTCACAAGACGTCTCGTGCCAAACTGGGTGAAATGAATGAAAACAATGATGTCAAGTCAAAGGAAACCATCGTTTCATCTGAATACTCATATGATATTCTTGTTTACGCGGGGTCAGATACATTTTGATATCCCTAAATTTCAGTTTTGGTAATGCAAGTACTTATTTTGTTCGTGCATACTTTTATGGCATAGTATTCTTTTGGATTTCAGCTCTGACCCACGCACAATGCTGTTGCCTGGAACCCATTACTACTGATTTTTATTTTTTTGTGCCTAAAAACTTCCTTGTGTTTTATTTAATCCTTTAATTTGACATTAATTTTATTTTCTGTCTATGTATGTCCCTTTTATGCATACAGAATCCTACAGCCCCTAAATACCCCGTCCTCACCCAGACAGCCTGCACAAACACATGTTCGAGGTGAGGAAGGTGAGGAGAATAGGCTACGAAACTACGGTTCCCTCGAACTGCGAGCCTGCTCTCCGAGGGCCTCAAAATCGGCCTATCAAAACGAGTTCCACATAAGATGCCGCGATGATCAGGTTGTTACCTGCATGAACGTCACAAATTTTGACTTTTTTCGTAGCCTACCACTTTTAATTCCGTCAGTTTTACCTTCGAAGTACTGCCTCAGAATTGCAATGACAAGCCATCCTTCTATTCATATATCGTATCCCAGAGTATCTGAAATAATGCCGTGGTTAATAAACCAACTATTGTTAGTAGAAGTACAAATGCAAGGTCCTGGAAGTAATCAATGTTTCATAAAAACCTTCGGTATTGATGTCGGCGATGTGGGCAGTACTTGAACACGCAACACGAAGGATCGGTGGGCTTCACTCGCGATTGCACAAACACCGTTAGAAAATTGACCAGTAGGAGACTAGATGCTGTGAGTTCATGGCGGACAACAAATCGAAGCAGCTTCCACAGAGAGTGACTGAATGAGCTTACGAACAGAAAGCGACACTCGACACAGCACTGGAGAAAAAATCAGCGAACTGTCTGATCCCATGTTCTCCAGAAATAGCATACTGATACACAACTTCTCGTGGAATGAACTGACGAAGGAGCAAGTCCAGGTTTAGCGGCAGGAAGCCTCATTCAACATATCTGGTACCAAAGCTGCTTATTTTATTGCAGTCATGGAATTTGTTATTAATCAGAAAACAGGGAAGAGGGAGACTTAGAACCGTATCCGACACCAACTGTCGATCCACCTTATTGCTCAGTGACCGCGCGAAGTATTCCTTGTGGTCGAACTCTTTTTGTTAACGACTTTTGAGCATACTGACCGGTATTGAGCCATTCACGTGAGTATTTCTTAAGTTGACACAGGCATACAATGAACGTAATCAGAGGGGACAGCGGTTAGTAGTTGGTTGTGATGTGTTATAAGGGAATTGTAAACCATCCTCAGTCCAACCCTTCCAGTCTAGTTTCAAAACACCCTGTCTTTCCTGAATAGGATGAAATCGATGTCCAAAAAGTCAGTGTGTTTGATATATTGATCACCCTACAAAAGACGGCCAAGGGGACCTGGTTTCAAGTATGACGCCAAAATGACCACTTGCATTGGGGCTCTCCATCTGACAACCTGCTCAGTTGACAGCTAGGAATCGGCTACCGACGAGGACGCCTACTTCGGACCTATTTATGATCACGGAGACAATTCCAGCTTCACTTTCTAACCCAATTGTTGATTTGGAGTTACCTGCACCTACTGAAGAAATGATTTGGAATAAATAATCACAAAGACGACTTCAGACAAAACAGATTTCTTCCAATTGGCTGGTACTGAGGAAGGGCAGAATGTCTGATTTGCTTAAGAATGGCTAACAGTACAAATACACAGTACTTTGCTAATAGAAAAACCAAACTTCCGTCTTTTTCCTCGAAAATAAACTTTTCAATGGTCATTTTTGCATTACAACACAAAACTGCACTAAACCTGCCAACATTTTATGTGAGTATCGAGATATAAAGAACACGAGGATTTAGCTATCGTTTTTATTTCTCGTGTCGTTCGTGGAACATTTTGCCTGCGTTGTGATAACATACGTGTGTATTTACTTCACTAGGCCCTCAAAAACAGACGTCACAACGAACAAAGCACTGTGTTGTGGGCTACACCGTCTGCTGCGTCCGGAGTTGACACAGTACACAGGCCGCGGGTCTTCGGCGAGGCAAATAAAATCTATTCACGCGGTCGTGCTCTATCGGCTGGTGGAATGCGGGATATCCTTAACCAGGGCTGGTCGGAGTAAGTTCCGACGACAGGAGAATGGCCACGTTGTAAATCTCAAAGCCCTAACTGATTTCCCTTAACTAAGCGTTGTCGCGATCCGGTCCTGTGACCACCGCTCTACATATCCGTAGGAAGTGTGAACGGCTTTTGTATGAGATTAAAAAGACTACTTTCATTAGTTGTCGCATACGAAGTTGAGAGGAGGTTATAATATCAAGTCTAGTCGCGAGTTCCTACCGCGCCAGCCGCATGCGCTCTCTCTTGTACCAGTCCTTTATCTTCTTTATGAGATCGGTTCCAGGTGTAAGAGGAGAAAAGAGTGTGGTGGATGCTGCAAAAGTCTACTGTAAATAGGAACTAGATCAAGTTACCGTCGTTGCGCCAATGTGTGGGGCACAAAATGGGCATGGTCTACGACGACCAATACGTAGGGCAGACTGGTGCGTCCACGCCGGCCACTGTCGTACATGCGCTGGACGCAAACTTAGTCGCAGTTTGTGTTAGATGATGCACTAAAACGAAGGACACTTTGACAGTCAGAGCGTAAGATAGGGAAGAGCCGGAGCTAGGCTGGCATTTGAGAATCCATTCCCGTGGTTCATTAACGCATTCCTCCCTATAATTAAGCTGGAATGCTTGAAAATATCTCGACGCGTCAAAATTTTGTGGCCTGCCAGATTTTCAATCAAAGGGATAACGCGGTCCATCTCAGAATGGAGAGTCAAGTTCCAATACGAGTCGGTACCCAAAATGGATAATTACTTATGCCATCTGCTTGGAATACTAGCTGTTGTGCGGCTGCTTGCGTTGCTCATGAATGACACCCAAAGCATAGTGGGATGAGTGGGTTCCACAAGCCATCATTGAACATTTATCAACGAGTGTCAATATCTGCTGATCTAAAACTGGCAAGTTAACGAGCTCGTGGCTCAACGTTAGACATCTTGTCAAAAGGTCACAAGTTTGAACCTCGGGCGGTGCACCACTTGGAGTTGGGTCTGACCGGCTGACCAGGGCTAATGAGCCAGAAAGGGATAGTCTCCCTTGTCTTTGCTGGCATTGCTTTATGCATTTAATGTTGTGAACTTAACGATCACATCCTTGAAACAGTAGTTTTATTGAAAGTGTTGTCCACTGGATCGTTTGTATTTTTCTCAACGGGGTTTCCTATCTTCGAAATTTTTTTATATTGCCCCAGCAATTTTCTCGTAAGCTTTCTGCGCTCCGAAATCGCTTTCCCTTTAAGTTTTTATTATTTTGTGGCAATAAAGGAAGTCGTATAAGACTATGCTGGGCGATTAGGTCGGTGAGAAGCCATTATCATGCCGTTTTTTGCCAAAACTGGTTGACTTGAATGCCGTGTGTAGGCGCCTTGTTATAAAGAAACAGTCAGTGTCCTGACCATCAAAATGCGAGTCCATTTGTTTTCTCAGGCAATCGCTTCAGCACTTGTCTATGGTAATTTCGGTTCACTGTGGTGCCATAAAGAGCATATTCAACATGCACACTTCATTTGACACTTTTAAAAGTGACCCAGTATAAGCGCACTGCTCCTCAAAGTTTATCCTCTCAAAATCGCCACAGGTGGCGAGCGTTGCCCATCCGCCGCAACGACTCTTACTACTTTCCAACTGGCTGGATTATATTTTCCAGGAATGCAGTTATCGTGCATTCACGATTGCTGCACATTTTTCACTACCAGATTCCTTCAGATCTCAGTCGGATTTCGTGACGTGATCGTGACAGGTTGTCTTATGAACCAACTTAATTAGAGGACTTTCGGTGCGCCAAATCTTTGAACACTTTCCAAACGCAAGTTTGGTCCGTGGCAAAGCACCGGAAAGGCAACTAGACACCTGCGCTATGTTCCAGCAAAATTAAAGTTCTGCAAATATTCCCATTCTTAAGTTGAGAAGTCAAGTTGGCAAACATATGTTTTCAGCAAATCATCATCAGGCCAGAACATTTGCAGGGTAATTAAAACTATACAGATGGACAGGGTTAAATAGTGCAGTCTAATTACAACTCATCGTTTAAGCGTCGCCCGCATGGCGGGGTCGGCGTGTAGAGGTTCGTGCGTCAGGGGAGGGGGGAGGGGTAGGGGGGTAATTGGGTTAGGTTGTGGGGGTTGATCAGAAGGCAGATGCATGGGGGGATAATTGCTGTTATTTGCGCGCAGCGAATGACTGTCACTGGGGCGTGGGGGCAAAGTGCAATCGCCACCTGGCGTCGGGGTCGGCCACGGAAGTGCAAGGGCTTCTGTCAGCTTCTTCTGACAACACAGCACCGGATTCTCTAGCCGTATAGCCACTGCTTCGGCTGTTGCAAGCACCCGTTGGCGTAGGCCCTTGGAAAAGTTGGCTGGCGTCCGGTAGACCACCTGAAAGGCTTTGTTAGTATCGACTCGATGATTCGTATCGACAAGATGAGCGAGAATAGAACTCGAGATCGATCTAGTTTCACCTTTACTTAACCAGGCCGGTATGTGCTCACGTACCCTCTTTTCCAGGCGCCTCGTTGTTCGGCCCATGTATCTTGCTCCACAGGAGCAAGTGAAAGAGTAAATACACATAGATGTGGCCTTCAACGGGAGTCGGTCTTTTCCTCCTAATCGTAGGAGGGGAGAGTTCGTGAAGAACACCCGTAAGTTCGCCGCGGGGAAAGCGTTTGCGATTGCGGTTCTTAGACGCCGTCTGACCAGCTCGCTTGCTGCATCGCCTGAGAAAGGCAGTCTAATGAGTTCTATTCTCGCACATCTTGTCGATACGAATCATCGAGTCGATACTAACAAAGCCTTTCAGGTGGTCTACCGGACGCCAGCCAACTTTTCCAAGGGCCTACGCCAACGGGTGCTTGCAACAGCCGAAGCAGTGGCTATACGGCTAGAGAATCCGGTGCTGTGTTGTCAGAAGAAGCTGACAGAAGCCCTTGCACTTCCGTGGCCGACCCCGACGCCAGGTGGCGATTGCACTTTGCCCCCACGCCCCAGTGACAGTCATTCGCTGCGCGCAAATAACAGCAATTATCCCCCCATGCATCTGCCTTCTGATCAACCCCCACAACCTAACCCAATTACCCCCCTACCCCTCCCCCCTCCCCTGACGCACGAACCTCTACACGCCGACCCCGCCATGCGGGCGACGCTTAAACGATGAGTTGTAATTAGACTGCACTATTTAACCCTGTCCATCTGTATAGTTTTAATTACCCTGCAAATGTTCTGGCCTGATGATGATTTGCTGAAAACATATGTTTGCCAACTTGACTTTTTAAAATTAAAGTTAGTTTTAGGATTAGAAAACAGGAATCTTTACCGCTTCTGTCATTTTTCTTAAAGCCATCTGCATTAATAGCGACACTGATTGAGCGCCCTTTTTGGGTGTTGATTAATATATTTTTAGTTCGCCTAACTACCAAGTAAAAGCACACATAACTGGAGAAGCTACGAATGAGCTGTCCCATCCTTGGCTCTCATAACTCACGACGAATTGGGCATTAAGTTCGCGAGAATGCATGGAAGCAACTTGGGAAGCTAGTCTGGTTCTTGTTTACTATTTTATTTTCAAAAAATGGTTTACTTAAACAATGTCAGTAGTACCGACAGCGAGGGACGATGGGCTGCCCATTATTGCCTTATCAGTCGTCGTCCGCTAAACATGCACGAAGTCAGGATTGGCCAAGCCATTCCTAGCGAATACTCTCGATCACAACCAACAAGAAAACACCCTTTTGGCTCAATGTTGAAGCGCGGGTCTTAGAAACCCACAAAAACAACTGACAAATCCCTAATCCTGGAAACAGGAAGCCAACAACGACTCTTAAGCTAGAAATAATTCTCCCACTTCTTTATCCTGTGTATATTATGGATTACTGTGCGACTGCCTGTGCGGACTCTAGATTGAGCGGCAAAGTGCAAGGGGACGAACACATCCACCAACCTGATCGTTAGCGCCTCTTCTCGTGATAAAAAGCTGTCTATTAAAACAACTCTAGTAGTACTTACAATTAGGAAACGTAATTATTTCGACTAAGACTATTTTCCATTCAATCACGGGTAGTAAAGAAATCAGAAAGGTGTCTAGTATTTTGAGTTTTGACAAATTTTTTCGCCTCGGCAGCTCATCGAGAGCCAAATTCGCTAGCACTGAGCCGCAAAGGCGGAGCAGAGCCGTGACTACATTCTCCAGTTTGCAACAAGGCCAAAATATGGCCGCCGTCCTCAATCGTGCAACTGGAGGCCCCACATCAACGCCACCACCATGTCTCCACCCACGATCAGTGGCACCTGAGGGCTTTTCAAACGCTGCCCGGGAGGGCACAGCGATGGCTTGCGTCTTCGGTCGAGAGCAGCCCTCAGCCAATTACGCTGGCCTAGATGAACACCACTACGGCCCACGTGTGAAATATGAGGTAACCGGATCAATCAGTTTTTACAACTTGAAATGCTGGCCTTACTGTACCTGTGGGGGTATTTTGTCATTGATAATTAAGCCATTGCTGTAGGTAACAGGTCAGCGGCAGTAAAAATAACATGCCTTTCGTTCGAATTGGTACACGTCCGAGAAAAGGCGAGTCTGCTGATACCCCAAGCAAATGAAACTGAAGAAATACGGAATCAGAGACATGGGGGATATTGGATAGCACTCTTTTAAAGCACTTCTCCAGTCAGCCAACGACAGATAGACGCATGTGAAAATTAACCTGCAGATAAGTTTAAACCACGGCTGTACCATCCCAATCGACCAGCAAGCGGGGCGCAGCTGACATTACCCGTTCCATCGACCTTCGATTTTAAGGAGGTCCAATGTTTGCTCCAGAATAGGGTGCTGTTGGAACGGTGACCTACGCGTGAGTTAGCAAACTTGCGCGGCACATACCGCATTCTGTCTTCACTTACTCGCCATAGTCCGGTACCAAAACAGAGGGTACCGTAGAGGGTTAAGCGAGTTAAACTCAGCAACTGCGATCTTCAGACAATATTTACTTAGTGGAGGTTAATTCGGTTAAGGCCGAAGTAGTTGGAAGAGTACATTGTGTATACAAAGGAAAGGAGAATAGATGGAGTAAATCTGACTTGGGATAACACGTCCGCTCAGGAGATTGACCGCGTCCAACGTGACTGTGTGACAGCAGTCAGGCCAGTAGATAGAGATAAAGCGTTTATTGCGGAAACTGTGATTGGCTGTTCGAGACATCGTGAGCCTTTGGGACAGTGCACTTTGACGCGAGCTAGTCAAGCAGGCAACGACCCACTACAAGGGCGCAGATGGCCGAAGCTAAATCAACTAGAACTTAGCATACAGTTGTGTTGTAACAGCCTGGGTACTAGCTAGAAGGCCTAGACACCTGCTTCGCCAGTATTCTGCCGCTGCTTGACACACCTCTTAGGAGTCTGGCTTATAAATGGGTCCCCCAGCTTTTCCTGCTTGCTTTATAGTCGATAAACTGGTTTTGAAAGTCCAGCTTTGTAATTTTTGGAATAGCTTTAGTACGTTGCCTGTCTATGCCGGTTTAATGAAACATAAAAAAATTAATTTCTCTTCATGGTATACATCAGTCAGCCTCGTAGCTCAATGGTAAAACGTTGGCAGCGCAGAAACCTATCTCCTGTCTGGGTTTGACTGGCACCGAAACTGCGAATTTTTCACAACTGGATCAACTGAATATGCCGGTAGATGTAAGCCCAAAGACATAGACCTAAATTGTAAGTGTATACTTGGGCTGCAACCCGTCAACCACTGCGTAATATACACCTGCTGCCAAAAAATAGGCCGTAGTAGTATATATGGATGTTGTTACCTACCATACTAAGACCTAGGCACGTGCGGTAAGCATGGGAATTCACAGCATTAATACAGTAGACGTCGCTGATCATGCAATATTTCGACATAGCCGAAAGACTAATACTCTTTCGCTAATCGGAATTGACTCCAGTTGTGAAAATGATTATCGTGTAGTGTATTCTGAAAACATTTCAGCCGGGATAGAAAGCCGGCTTTTTAACGAGCTTCTTTCCGACTCCTATCAAAACGTTTATATAGTAAAAACTGACTACTTAAGTAGTATGCCTTTTTATCATTGATTTTGACCGCCTTTATAAATTCAACTATATTTGATGGAAACATGCAGGAAAAATATTTTTTTTGTACTTGTTTGATAGCAAATTACATCTTCTTTAAATTTAATACTCAAATAAAGGAGAGCTTTCGGTTTAAAAAAAAATTGCTAAATTGCCGTACAATTTTCTAAATGAGTGAATGCTACACTCGAATTCAAGGTTTAAAAATTGCGCACTATGTGCATCCTGTTTAAGGAAATGTACAGTTTAACCTACCGTTTGAGGAAGACGACACCCAGAAGTCATCCAATGCTGAATTTTTATTTGGAATGTATTTTATGCAGTATAGGCAGCACAAATAAATTGACGGATACGATTTATTATAGATGAAGACCTAACAATCGTAAAAATGCTCATAATAAGCAACTAATTTAAAACCGAAAGCTACCCTTTCTTTGAGTATTAAATTTAAGAAACGCGTAATTTGCTATCAAACAAGTACAAAAAATAATTTTCTGGTGCTTGTTTTCCATAAAATATATTTGAATTTATGAAAGCAGTCAAAATCAATGATAAAAAGGCATACTAATTAAGAAGTCATTTTGTACAATAGATACGTCTTGCTAGGAGTCGGAACGTAGCTCGTAAAAAAGTCGGCCTCCCATCCTGACAGAAATGACTTCAGAATACACTACAAAATAATCAGTTTCACAAGTGGAGTCAATGCCGTTTAGCGAAAGAGTAGTAATATTTAGCATATATCGAAATATTGCATGATCAGCGGCGTCTACTGTATGTACAAATTCAGTCTGTTCGTTGGCAGCAAGTGTATATTTTGCAGCAGTTGACGGGATTCAACCCAAGTTTACACTTAAAGTTTAGGTATATGCATAAAGACCTTAAATACACTGATGTATACTCCGAACAGAAATACATTCGTGTGTTTGGGGTCTGATTTGAGAATTAAATTTTAACCATAAGCGCCAACATCACTGCTCTAAGGTATCTCGGACATTGGTGTCTTTTGGACATAAAACCTACACTTCACATTTATCTAGAACTATTTACTTGAAGAAAGTCAGGTATGCATGAGCCAAGTGAAAACCGAGGTGACCATGTTCTTTCTGGATGAAGTGAGTTCTATATACATTGCGGGTGCATTTTCATCGATCCGGGGAACGGCGAATCTCATTTCTGTAAGAAAACTCGCCATGATTTCCAAGACCTCAAGAAAATGCAATTAATGAATGCAGTGGTTTCAGCACTGAATTCGATTTTAGTGAAGTAGTCCAGAATCAACCCCACTTACTCTGCAACACCCGTCACCGTAGAGTGGAAATGGATTCCTATGTAGGTGTACCACAAAAAAGATACGGCCCTCGAAATCCCAGGTCGCAGGCTTCATTAAGAGGGTTTTTTCCTTATCTCACGCAGTCCTCAGTTGGCTCAAGTTAGCTCTTCAATCAACCATGTTCCAATCAACAACTACTTTTGGCATTCTGATAGATTGAGAAGCATTTAATACATACAATGCGCTAGGTCAAAGAAAAAAATTTTCTCGGCCTTCATCCATGCATTAGATTTGACCTTACCCCAACATGACTCATGAGGAGGCAAAACCCTCGTTGCTGTATCAAGAACTAGTAAAAACTTTGGCAAAACGCGTTTCCGGGCATTTAACTAGTATGCCTGTCTTGAGTATGGCATTTATAGATATATCCTGTTCACCATCTTTCAGAGAATATGAAGAACGCAATAGGTGCCTTCATAGGCCACACTGCATTTGTGCTGACGTTTCGGAAACATCCTAGTTTAGATCATCAGAGAGGTGAGGTAGTCGTATCTGCTTGCCATGGTCACGAGATCGAAATGGGGTCATGTGCTTGGCAAATTATCTTTTATATATAACCAATAAAACAGTCACCTATTTGTCGCAGTTAGGCACAGTCTACTACAACAATTGAACTACTCTGATTATTTTGGCATATACTTTTGCAAAAATAGATTTCGAAAAGTCGCTTCCTGTCGTGCATCGAAATTTTAATGTAGAATTAAAAAAGAAATAATCTGAATGCTTACAATTTTTCAAAGGACGCATTTCTGACATCTACAATACCGTTTTATTTTCATTTGGTATTTAACTCAAAATATATGTTAGAGAGACTCCTGGAAATCCCCTGTATGTCTTGCAGCTTGATGTGGATTTTTATCAGCAATCTGCTTCCGCAGTTTGATTGTGTCTATACAGGTCAAGGCACTTGACTAATTTTCCCTCCTTAGGGAATTGAAAATGCGCTCAAAAACCGTGGGTCACTAAGTTCAGGTTGTTGCCATTCGCCGCAAGAGGATGCATTCGTAAAATCCGTTCCCCGACTGCGGCTGGGGGGAGAGGCATGTGCGGAAGCGCAGCGTGGAACCGCTACAAAGATGTTAATGACACGGTAATGAATCATATAGTACTTTATGTTATCAATAGGCATGTTTTTATTGATTTCAAATGGTTGGAAGTGGGGTTGTGAATTCTGTGACTCGCAAGTTTCCGCCTCTAAGTATTGGATCGAGTGGTTTCTTTGAGTTATATTTACAATCATTTTATTAACTTAATCTACTTCGCTGATTGATTTTCTGCATTGTTTTTCTAAAATTCCATTATTTAAATTCGTAATTTCGTAAATAAATTAGGTTTCGTTTTTACAATACGTCACAAGCAGCTGGTTATAGTGAATCGTAGACTTCTGATAAAGTGCTTATAAATAACCATGCCGTAGTGCCCCGGACTTGTATCGAAGCTCGCTAAACCTTTTGACAGCTTTTCAATCGTGCACCAACAGCTACGAAAATAGATCACTACTGGAATCAGAAGTTTTGAGAAAGTGGAAACTTATCCATGGAGCAGTGGGCTGGAAGACTTTCAAATGCAAGCATTAAAGGAAAGCTAGTAACTTTCGTACAGGGGAATGGTGGGACAACTACTCCAGAAATTTCATGAGCGTGTATGAATCCAGTAAGTATTGTTTGCTGATATCTTAAGAAAGAAAAGCTAAAGCCTTGCAAGCTTCCTTTGAATCAAGTCAACTCAAGCTGTCAAGATAACCTCCAAAGCCAGAAACAAGAAGGGTTGGTAATTTATTGTAGTGTTTTGAGTTGACCCAATTGTGAAAAACTCGAGGCTTTCGGTAGAAATTGAACCCGCGTAGTAGAGAAGGATTTACCGAAAACCAATGCTCTAACCACTGGGCTACAAACGCCCCAAACCTCGAGGTGTTTGGCGGGAATAGCGGTTAGAGCGTTGCTTTCCGTCAAAGGCCTTATCTACTAGACGTCTCGAGTTTTTCACAATTTGTTCAACTCAAAATTAAGCAAATCTGCCAAACCTCCTAGTAATGTATTAATGTGTGGTCCATGTATGGAGCGATATATGGATTTAGTGCTGGCGTACGGAGCCCTGCGCAGTCACCTCTGGGCATGCAAAATTGATTAGCTTATAGCCCCTTTAAATGTCGCTTGTTTTTCTTCTAGAGGGATCTCTAGCAGCGTTTCGTAAGCTCAGAGTAATTGATAAACTGTTCCGAGTGTCGACTTATCTTCTTTTTTACGCATGAAAACGCCCGGACCCCGCACCATCGCATCAGTTATATTATATTTATAATACTTACAATGCAGTGCGTTCGTTTTTTGGTGAGCTCCACGCGTGTTCTGCTCTTGCATGAGTACGTTAGCTTTGAGTATTCTCTTTGAGTATGGATGTTTACTTTGCCGATGAGTTGTGACTGGAGCGAAACATATTTCCATTGCTGTCGCCTGAGGTTGAACAATCCACACCCGAAAAACCCCGAATTAACTTATTTCCACATGACTTTGGTCACTTTTTAGAGACTTTATCGTCCTTAATTCTAAGAACTTTGCAGCATACTTTAACCTTTAGTTTAGATGAAAAAATACTATGTTAGCTAAATGTGCGAACGTTTCAGCCTACCAAAAAAGCAGTAAGACAAGAATTGAATTCCCTCTATTTGTAGAATAAATGAACTCAAACCAGATCCACCACCGATGCCGAAGGTGCACGCGGGTGGCAGGACGATAGCCAATCGCTCTCAGGGTGGTGCTGCGAGAGAATGCCTCAATCCTCCGATCCCCAGAAAAATTCCCTATCGCCTTAAAAAGAACCGAGTTCCGAGAACCGAAACTTAGCGTAACGTAGGCGAACCAGTTGTCCGGCTCCTCCCAAAGTCTGACGATGTTTTTCATGTTTTAATTTAATATTTGGCATTATCATCATAGTAATCTCACTGGCAGCATCATAATAATCCGTCTCAGAAGTTTCGATGTTCTCATTTGTAAAGGTTTTTTAGGAATACTGAGAAATTATGATGAGAGGTAAAGTTCTTTTTCAATTGAGGTAAGTCCATTCAGTATGTGTTTTACCGGAACGAATAGCAGGGTAGGAGTAGTATGTTTATGGATATAGCAAGGGAATCTGTCCGCCAGCAGACTTCATTTATTTCCGAGTTGGCCAACTGGTTTCAGACTTTTGTTGGCTCATTAGACTGGTCTTCGCTGAGACAGCTTCATCCCCCCTGTAAAGACTTTCAGCCTCCGGGAAAAACCCTACTCGATAAATATTAGTACTTATGCAACATAGATCCTTTATACGGATTTTCAGTGTCCTTAAAAATGCAAATATATTTTATCCAAAACATAAAGATAACTATTTGACTTGTTCTCAATTGATAGCAATTTACGTCTTCGTTGCACCTATAATTCAAATAAAGGGAAGGTTTAGGTTTTCAAATTTTTTCAATTCCCCACTACTGCTGAGCTCGCACTGCCGTTACATTTATGTGTAAGTATATCGGTCTGCACTCATTATGTCTTTAGTGAAAGCATAAATTCCTGTATGTAATTAAGAAGAAAACATAGAGTCAACGTAAGATTTCACGATGGCTAAGGAATATAACCGATACATCGTCGGGGGCATTATTAAACGAATGGATATGATGTGATTGGGATGAACGTTGGACAGTTATAATTGGAAGCTTTTTAGAAAACAAAATATATTGTTGACGAAACTATAGGCAGCGGAAGTCATTATCTATTAAATGAGTAAATCAAAAATTCTGGCTCTATCTCCAGTAAAATATATAAGTAAATTTGTAAGATTTTCGAAAAACTTCATGAAAGGTTGACATTACTGAAGTCGTCATTTTTGTGGAGAGGATTTCTTCCGGAGGCCAAAAAGGAATCTGTTTTAAAACCGGCTACCAGATATGTCTAAAATACCTTGGGATTATGCTCGATGGGGATAAATATCACAATTTTACTCAAATAATTATTCGTAATCTAAAATGTATTACAATTTTGATTAGAGTTGCATGGAATCGGTCACTGCATGTAGCCTAATTTTTACATGACTTTAGATTCGTACTCATTTTGGCTTCAAGCTTTTCTACTTTAACGCAAGACGGCTGTATTATAGATTTTGATGGGAAACATTCGCTAGAGCTGGCATAACCGAAAATGAGGTTAGTACGCCTCACTGGGGACGACGAAGTCACAAATGACCAACCGTCTTTCTTCATGTTTTTGTTTTACTGAAATGGTTTTAGTAGACAGTTTTTAGTTCATAATATAATATTTAGTTTTGATTAAAAGTGTGTGAGATCTCCCACTGACTGCATTTCTTAGTCATCTGCGTAAAAAAACAACGTCTGAGAGGCTGTTAATTATTGCAAGCAACTTCTAGCTCATTTGTAGCCAATCATTGAGGACCTTCCGGGGTTTCAGCAGCACTTTAAGTCGTCATCCACCGGTTGACCAATGTAGTCTCTCCGATGATGAAAGGTTTGCCTACATTGTTCTTTCTTTTTTGGTTATCGCCATTTTAGCCCCCAATCGAAGACTTGGGATAATGAAAAAATGAAAAATTATGGGAGGGTATTCGTTGCAACTTTCATAGGACTTGTGCTGATAGTAACGTAGCGGTCTAAGCAGTGGTTATGCTTACATCACTACAATAATCAGGCCGAGCTCGACCTGGTAAGTAAAAAGCTGAATGCACATGTGAGATCGATTTATTTTGAATAGAGAATTCTGAATTACTGTCCAAGGTGGCAGTGGCCACTGGTGAAGCCAGAGCTAGTCTTGAGTGCATCGTGCCTAAGAGCGAGAGTGAGAGATTGGTGGCATCTCCTACAGTAGAATTGCGGAGCAAGTAAAAGTGTTCTCAAATTGGTGCGTGTGACATTACCGAAAGGTGTGTCATGTCTGATGGCGTGGGGAATATTTCGGTTTAAAAATTTTTTAGTATGAGCTTTTTACAAATTTCAAGTGTTCATTCATTGAACACTGTATCCGTCATTTTTAAAGTATAAAGCTTGCTCCACATCTATTGCAACATTTTATGGGAACTATGTGAGATCTTCGTCAAGCTATAGGCGAAAACGTAATTTTCCTCAAACAGGATGTATACAATGCGCAGTTTTTAAACCTTGAATTCCAGTGTAGCGGTCACTAGGTTTCAAAATTATTCCGCGATTTGGAAACTTTTCTAAAACCGTGAGATAACCTTCCTTTAGGTATAAATGTTAAAGAAGGCGTAATTTTCTACCAAAAGAGTACAAGAAATAATATTTTGTGCATGTTTTCCTAAAAATACATTTGAATCTATAAAGGCAGTCGAAATAAATGACAAAAAGGCATACAATTTATGGTGTCACTTTTCATGGTATATGCTTTGTCTTGGTGGTCGGAAAAAAGCTCGTTAGAAAGCCGGCATCCTGAAGTGTCTAAAATGTGTTGAAATTAGGCTGTATGATCATCTCTATTACAACCGTTCGCAGTAATCGTGGTAGAGTAGTAATTCTTTCCTCTGAAGGCATATTGACAGAGTCTGATTAATAAGTCCTGAGCTTCGGAGATTTCTGTCCTAGCCGCATCACACAACAGACCAGAATGTGTCTGGTACCAACGCTTTTGTGTTGCCTCCCCGCTAAGAGGCATGTGTGTCCCCCGTCCATCAGAGAATATTAGCTGTCGGGGCATGAGTCCGTTATTCAATCGGGTGAAAGTTTACAGCTGAGGATGACTGCTACGCCAGAGATAGCCATTTGCACTATAATCTGTCCTAATTGGCCACAGTATGCGATTACTCACAGCTACACGCCTTCTGATCGACTGCAAGGATTTCAGACTTGTAGGCCCCGTTCAAATCTCTAAGAAATATGCCAGATCAGAATACTGATTGGCCTAATTCTCATCAAATATTCAGGCTCGATTCCGTCCTCGGCTTATCTTGTTTCCAACTTGGACGCTTATCGTGGTGGCTGTGATTTTCAACCCGTGAACCGCTTCAAATATTTAGACATCAATTTGTGAGAATTCGGTACCTTTTTCCGAGTATACGCAAAATTCAACCATATGGTCAGTCTGACTTCTGTAATTACAGAGGACATGCTAGACTACACCAAACAGTCCCCCGGTGGAACAGTCGGCTAATTATTTTCATGACCCTTCAGCATATGCAAGCTTTGGATTAATGTGCATATCCACAAGCGAATTCCACAGCAATATCAAGGCCCGCCATATTCGGGGCGGTGTTTCTGATTGGGTCCGCCGGCGGCCAACACCTAGATTGCGGCTTATAAAAGCAATCGGATAGCTTTTACAAACAAATTAGATGAGGATATATCCAGTCTTGTGGGCCTTCCCTTTCGGGCCCTGATTAGTGGACTCAAGGTCATGGGATGTATTCTAAATATATCAGGTCATCTATGGATGTCTTTTAATCCTTTCTTATAGCTCCTATCCCGGTTAAAATGATCCAAAATGGTTAAGAAGTAATTTTAAGACGCAGAGTTAAATGGAGGGCATCTTTGTTGTAATACTTATCAAAAAGGGTTTTCCACGCGTAAGTTCGCATCTCAACTGTGTCGTCAATCATTGTAATGCTTGTTAAAAACTGTGGTTTGTCACAACCGAAACGTTTTGTTTCAATCCCCCAAGGATAACAGGGATCAAAGTCACACGCTTGAGATTTAAGTTGTTCATTGTGCATTCTCGTTAGTCGGCGATAAGCTAGGAAACCAGTCTCGAAAATTCACTGATTAAATGTACCTTTTTAACCCAAAAGACATCTTCTTATTTTTCAAAAGATCACGTTTTGGTATTCAAAATATTTAAGCAAGCAAAATCATAGGATCAGACCAATCAGATTGTGTCATCGAGCTAGTAGCGACTCGAATGGCAATCTGATTCGTTCATCCCAAGTGGCTGATCTCTTTCCCGGAAGCCTCGCGCGACCTCGGCTCCACAACCGTGTGTGGACTGATATCGTGACCTGAGAGGATCTCGCCAGGGCTGTATGCGTCTGTTAGGGTGCCTCCTAACAATCAAGACTCAAGCAGTAGCCATCTCGGTATTTGAACATTGTCGCCAAAGACAAGAGATACTGGAGTGCAAATGTATGAATAAGTAGCCGTCATGAGCCAGCCATGCTCGATTCCAGGTGGTTCATCCTCCGAGGATCAAACCCGTGACCTGTAAATCAGGAATCCAATCCCCTAAAAATTGATCCACAGGCTCCTTTTCTTCCTGTTTAGATCAAAAATATCGGCATTCCTTAATTTATATCTTGGAACTCGCCGCAGTGACTCTGCTTTTGCCCTGCCAGAGCTTACACCCGTGATTAGTCATCTACTCCGCGTATTATCGACCCGCTGGCGCCTACACTCATAGAAAATCGATAATTTCGCCTCGTCTAATTGGTGGCAGATGATTGATTACTCTTCTACGGCCCGGCAGGCAAGTCTTGGCTGCAGCGAACGCACAACGTCACGGAAACATCTGGCGTGCACACGCAGCTGGCAGTTGCCTCGGTACTGTCTATTTTTTGGCAGTTAATTTCTGTTCACCAACACTGTCTTGCCTGCCTTTATTCGGAGAAGCCTTCTGTGGTCGACGCGATAACTTGCGGCATACATTCATCAAGACTCGGCTGGTGCACCTCCTCGGGTTCAGAATATGGCTGGAGGCTGACGGTCATTCCAGTCTCCCTCGTCCGTGCATGCGGCTCTTGGTTGAGCTCGAGAGTGAACTTTGAGGCAGAACCGAACGAGTCTTCTTCAACGATTGTATCGGTATTCATAAATGAAAGACGTATAGTACAGGATTTTACTACATAAATCGCACGAAGTAGACAGGTTCTTAGGTAGATTGCATTTGTAAAACAGGGAGCAAAGGCAGCTGTCACAAAGTGGGTCACGTCAATTAGGGTTTCTTTTTTGCATCCTTTTTTTCCGATTTAAAGAATATTTTCTGCAATCTGCGGCGATTTTCCTCATCCGTCAAGGGTGCATCATCATCCAGATTGCCCAGATAACAGCAATGCACGAATAGTTTATTATGGTCATTAGCCCTGTCGTCGACAGTGGAACAGTCGTACTTTTCTATCTTGAAGGCTGAGCTGTGCGTCAAGGGCTCTAGAGCTATAATCTCTCCTTTGTCCCACAGTGCAATCTTTTTGGTGTTTTTCGTGGTTTCTCGTAGTATACAGAAGCCGGCAACCATAGAAATCAGCAGTAGACTCGTTTGCACGCTGCCCCAAAGCATGCCAGCTGACGCCATGTCGCAGAAATGACCGACTACCAAGCACTTTGAAAATGAGAAAAAATCAATAAGTAAAGAGCAGGTGCAGCAGTTTTAATTAATGGCTAGCGTTTTCGGCTCTAGGCTGTCAGCAGATATTTGAGTAAGCGAAAGCTGCCTCATGAGCTCAAACGGATACTGGCCAAATGCTGCCAGAACGAACTGGTACGTGAGCAGATAAAATCCACCAATCAGGCAGCGACACACGAGTGAGGAGGCCAGGGCAGTAGGGATGAAAATGAGCACTTTGGAGAAACGTGACGGAAAATCTGCTCGGATTTCACGGGATCCCCTTGACGCCAGCCAATAAAAACAGGGGAACTAGCGGCCCAGTGGTAAGAGCGTTAGACTCTGATCGAAGAATTCACGAGTTCAAGCCTCAGCTGGGACATTTCTTGGGTTTGGGTATACTGACTGGCGATGGCTAGTAAGCCAGAAATGACCATACCAGTCTCTGTTGTCCTAACTATCTGCTTAAGACTAGTAGCCGCTACGGCTACTGTCCGGTCCAGAGAAATGAGGCCCAAGAAGGGGCAGAGCGCGAAAATTTAATTCTGATAACGGTCGGGGAACGTCGTTCAACGAGTGCCAATATCCCCCTTCGCAAAGCAGTAGGAGAACAAGCTCGTGATCCAGTAGTTAGCGCGTTCGACTCTGCTCGAAAAAGGTCGCGAGTTCGAGTCTCGGGTGTTGCACTGTCGCAAGGGGTTAAGTTAGTCAACCCCAGCAACTGCGATCTTCAGACCATGGTTACTTATTTGAGAAGAAGTCGGTTAAGGTGAAGGTAGGAGGAAGAGTTTATTGCGTACACAGGAACGGGAAATAGATGGAGGAATTCTGACATGGGAGAAAACGACCAGCAGGAGAATCAGCCGCGATGCACGTGCCAGTTTGAGAGCAGTCAGGCCAGTAGACTGAGTGAGAGAGCGTTCATGGGCTAAATCGTTATGTGATTGGTTGGAAACCGTGTGGGTGGACAGCGTGTAGCTGGTCCACATCTCGCGGCCGTAAGTCTGGCGACCGGAACGACCTTGAGATCTAGACAGATTGAGGTCACGACAGGAAGGGCAGGCATCGCGCGGGCAATGACCCACTGCAGCACCACTTGGGGTTGGGCATGACTGCCTGACGAAGACAAATAAGTCAAAAGTGTCTATGCCAGGCTCTCTTGTCTTTACCAGCTAGTGTTTTTGCTTCCATAATGAACTATCGATCCCAAAAGGATGCTTGGTGTAGTGCAGCGTTGAAACAAAAATAAATCAAGTTGGTATGATTTAAAAATATGGATAATTACTTGAGAACTGATAAGCTCCCAGCGAGGTTTCAACTGCCATGGTGGTAGTTCATGTGAGCAACCCTGTTTTAAAGTTCGTGTCAGGATGCATCTTTATAGGTGCCTTAAACGACTACTGTTAGGACGGCACCAAACAGGAGTCAGCACTCGTGCGATAGCACCATCCCATAAAAGAACTGGTTACGCATGAAGTTCAAGGCCGTACCCCACGCGAGAACGCAAAGGAGTAACGCGCACGCGAGAACGCCACCAACCCGGGTCTCTCATCCTGAAGTCGCAACTGGCCAAGGGCAAAGCACATGCGCCAAGTGTCACACTGAGGTTACCGCACGATGGCTGCTAGCATGGGCCATTATCAAAGGGACCAAGAGGGAGCAAAGATGGCTGGCCCTTAAATAGCGAGGCTGCGAACAGAAGGGCAAACTTCTGTTGGGAACAAGAGCTTCGGCCGCTAGTGAGACTAGACTCTGTTGCGGAGACCTGCTGTTGGCTGAGACGGGAACGACGACAGAACACATTTTGCTAACGGACACACAGAAGACAGAGCTGAGGCACAAACAGAAACCATGAAAGTAAACTATTACCTGCTATACTCTCTGCTTTCTCTTCCTAACACCAAGCTGGGGGATGAACCCGTGTCGACGAAGGCGCACCTAAAGTTATAACAGCTACTCACATGTTAAAAAGAACGTCCAATCACTCATTGTCTCGAGGAGAATCTTGATAGGAAGGTTTTGGCAAATATTTGGCAGAGGATCTATCTGTATGCGTAAGCAAATGCAATCACTGAAAACCTTAGAGTTTGCAGTTCATTTTAAGGCTAATCTGAAATTCAGCGGTTAACACAGTTAGAAAAAAGTGCGCAACAGTTTAAATGGGGAATGTTCTTTTAATATACACAAAATTGTAAGCTTGTATCCGCGAATCTAATTAGAACGTAAGGCATTCTAGTCGGCCAGGTAACACATGAAATAAACAGGAGAACCATCGAGGACATGGCATACATAAAAGATATCTCAGAAGTGACCAATCGCTTCACTGCGGGACTGGGTGTTGGAATCGCACACTATACTAAGGCTGCCATGCGCAGCCCTGTAATGAAAGTAAAAGACCGGCTGAACCCCACAAAAAAATCTCGGGTAGAGTATCGCATCCCATGATATGAGTTTAACGTCGCATATGCGAAGATAATCCCCCACGCTGACAGCAAAACAGACCGAGAATTGATTGAAGTCTGAGCCACGGATGACAATTCAGCCAATCGATCTATCGATCTGGCGCCGGCTATCATCGCCCTCCGCAGGCAAATTCGCACGACCGACACTTGTGATCAATAAGTTCCCTTCCCGCCTTCCCTCCCCCTCCCAATATAACGGTTGATGGGTATCTGCCCTCCATAACTGCTGCTTGTTTTTCGTGGAGGTTTTTATCTCTGACGCCGGACTCTTTTAAGGGTCCGAAGCCTCAGAACAATAAACGAATATAGGAGCTAAGGCTACGACGGTTATGGCCTTAACACCTACAATCTTCCAGACCCTGGTTCCTTAGGAGATTGGAGAAGTCTTGGGAAGGCGAGAGTAGAAGGAAGAGTTTATTGTGTACGGAAAGGAACGGAGAATAGATGGAAAGAGTGTTGACTCGTGGAGGACCGCAGTCCGGCTGCTAGGGCGTCAATTCCGGAGTGACTAGAGCATCAGGAACCACCGGCGAATGCTTTGTCCCGGTGGCCAATGGGGCTGCTGATGTCTAGACTAGCGCGTGCGCACGACCTTGAGGTTGGCTAACGCTGGCTAACGCTGGCTAGCCTGAGCGCGCGTTCGCGCTGAGGAGTATGTGCGCGTCGGTCAAGGACAGTTAGCGCCTAGCCTAGCAGTGGGCGCGCAGGCGGGCTAAAGGTGCCATGCGTCAGCGATTGGTCTTGGGCTGCAAATGGCTGTGGCAAGGCCACTACAAGTGCTCCCCTCAAAGACCGAAGTCCATTGATGAAAGAAATGGAACGTAGGAAGGTTAGTAAAGGATAGGGAAGGAGGTACGTACCGACGGCAGGGCTCGAACAGCTGGTGTTCGTGTGGGTGGCTTGCGAGAGCCAGGTTGAAGGGACGGTTGTGGCCTGCATGAGCTTCTGTGGCTGGCATGCGAGAGGGTGGGTAGTGCCGCCAGTGCCGCCAGTGCCGCTTGGGAGGAGGAAAGGTCTTCTTGCGTCCGCGTGGGCAACTGGGTTTGCGAGAGGAGGAAAGTTCTAGACTACACGTGCATCGGCATCTTGTAGGAGATTAGTCATTTCGACTACGTAGGAGGAAGGTTGGTTGGCTGCTTTGAACTTTGACGGCAAATGAGTAACCTGCGATATCCTTTTGATTTGTCGCAGCGAGTGCGGACTGTTTCATTTGAAACTAAGTTGGTGTACTTCACTCTAAGTATATTCCTCAGACAGTAGTGGTCAAAGACTTCCAGCTTATGTTCAACTTCCACGCGAATTGCCCAACATTCGCATCCGTATAGGAGAACGGACTGCATAGATGCACGGTACACGTGGATCTTTTTGGAGATAAAAAAAATTGCATCGTGTCCATAGGCACTTCCGAAGGGTGGAGAATACTCGTCGTGCTGCATCGATTCGGGGGACAATTTCATTCTCGTTCTGTCCATTCGGCAGCAACCTCCCTCTCAGGTATTTGAAACTGTCGACTTCTTCAAGTTGACCGCCTCAAGGTACTCAGATGGCTGGACTCACCGCAAATTATCTGCCAACTGGCTAACTCTAAAGTTCGAAATCAACTGCTTTGACATCACTCGACTACCCAGCAAGCTGCTTTCAGTAAGCTCTTGTGGTGCGAATGATGCTCTCGCAAATATCGACGGTTCATTAGCTGACGTCACCGAGCTTGCTACTAACATAGAGGTCATCTTTCAGTTTTCGAATGGCTTGCCGGTAAATCGACCCAAGCATGATTAAGCTCACGGCTGTTGGTGGGACTTCGATAGCTCAGTTGTTTATAATGTTGGTTATACTATAACGTTCCCTTATCTGCCTGCGTTCGAATCTGATCAAGGTCGCCGAAATTTTCACAATTGAGTCAGTTGAATTATTCAAAGCTGCCTAACACATCCAAATAATAAAATGCACCTGGTTGTCATATGGTGGAGGATATATTTATTAGGATGGCCGGGCGCGTGAGCCACCAGCCTTTTCATCCAGACAAACAGACACCTTGAGGTCACGCCGGAAAAAGGCGCGCGAACCAATGACTCAAGAGGCCAGTCCGGTGCATACAGAACGGGCCAAGTCACGCGACCTTCAACGGTAGAACTCACACAAGGAAGCAAAAGCGTTACACGCACGCAAGACGGCTGTCCTGCTGAGGTCACGCCTGGCCATGGGCAAAGCGAGCGCATGGCCACTCTTGGAAATCCAAATGGGAGCAATGACTACTGCCTCTTAAATAGCAAGGCTGCGAGCAGAACGAGACTCGGTTTCTGGAGATGCTGCCGCCGACCCGAGACGTGCTGTTAGCCGAGACGAGCTACCGACGACAGAAGACTACGCTGATGTACAAGCAGAAGTAGTAACAGTAAAGTACTATCTGCTATCCTGTCCTGCCTTCTCTTACTAACACGTAACTGGGGACTTAACCGGTATTGACACAGAAAAACACTCGGTTATTACAAGATCAATTGCTTATGAAATCCTCCTTGGACAATCAGCTTACTTTATCGGAATTGGTGCAGTCCATAAGTCGCGGTAACTTGATCCAAATGTGATTAAACTCACGGTTCCCAGTAGGAACTCGATAGCTCAGTTGACTAGAGCCTTCCACTTTCCGGCGCGGGTTCGAATCCCTCCGAGGCCGATGCATATTTCATTCGAATGTCTTGCGGGTGAAATACGGTACGATAGCATGCGCACAAACCCTAGGGGTGCTGTTTTCTGTACCTTGCGGCCTCCAGTCCCTCAACCTCACTGGTTATCATTGTCTGCCTTCTCAAATTTAATTTGTCACAACCGTCTGTCATCATGCACGGAAGTGCTCCACTCACAAACGCGATCATTGCCATTACTCTCACATGCACTGCTCTAAGTAAATTAAAACTGAGGTTTTTCGAAGTTTCCTGTGATTACGATTCCATGTTCTAATGAACCATTCGGGCCGTCACTATGAAACCGTGCTGTCATGGTGAATCATCATTTAAATAGCCTAGCACAGTCTCTGCATGCTCATCCAAGGATCCATATCTGTTCCCCCAAACAATCTTGTCGCAATTACAGACTGCCCAGTTTTCATCACTGTGACATCAACCTCCAATGCGCGCGCTTTGTCCCTGGCCAGGTGGGACCTCAGCATGAAAGCGGTCTCGCGTGCGCGTAAAGCCTTTGTTTCCTCGTATGATTTTTGCCGTTGAAGGTCGCGTGACTTGGCCCGTTTTGTATGCACCGGACTGGCCTCTTGAGTCATTTGTTCGCGCGCCTTTTTCCTGCGTAACCTCAAGGTGTCTGTTTGTCCGGATGACAAGGCTGGTGGCTTATGTGCTCGGCCATCCTAATAAATCTATCGTCCACCAGATGACTACCAGGTGCATTTTAATATAAGGAGGCGTTAGGCAGTTTTGAATAATTCAACTGACCAAATTGTGAAAATTTCGGCGACCTTGATCGGATTCAAACCCAGACGAACAAGGTGAACGCTATAGTATAAACAACGCTGTAACCAACTGAGCTATTGAGGCCCCACCGACAGCTGTGAGCTTAATCACGCTTGGGTTGATTTACTCGCAAGCCATTCAAAAACTGAACGATGACCTCTATGTTAGCAGCGAGCGCGGTCACGTCAGCTAATGAGCTGTTAACGTTTGCGAGAGCATCATTGACACTGCAAGAGCTTGCTGAAAGCAGCTAGCCGGGTAGTCGAGCGATATCGAACTGTGGAGGTAGCCAGTTAGCAAATAATTTGCGGTGAGTTTTCATCCGCCCAGTCATCTGGGTACGTTGACGTATCAACTTGAACAAGACGACCGAATGCGAAGCCGAGATTGATGGCCTACTGCCTCCCACCTGTGTCCACACGGTGGAGCGAGTCCTTCGTCAACTCCTGGCAGCAGCAAGTCACCACATCCCGTACGGCCGCATTTCCATTCGCCATCCCAATTTTTCGCTCGAAGTCTCCCGCCTGGAACGAGAGAGAGAGACGAAATATGAGCGCGTTATGCCAATGATCTGCACGTTGGCGAACTGAATGACTTGATCACTAAGACAATGTACGATGGCAAACGCCAAGACAGGCATGAACTAGTTGCACATTGCAATTTCAGCGGCAACGCAACTGCGACTTGGAAGCTCATACGCAACCTAGCCCCGGGCTGATACATCTAACAAGTCTATTAGCTTCGGGGATGGCACTTTCATTTCCAACAACGGTTAGATCGCCGCAAAGACGAATAAGCTGTTCTCGCCCCGCTCGGTGTCCAGTTCCAAAAGCCAGCGCTGCCTTCTTCGTCTCCTCCATAAAGCCCCGCTCCCAGACATTTTCTTTTCGGTCGATGCCATCCTCACCGCCGTCAAGAAAAAGAAAGCTTCTAAAGCCTTCGGACCAGTTGGTCTGGCGCCTATCCACCTGTGCCACATCGGTCCGAAAGTGGCTGCCAACTTTGCTGTCCTCTTTAACCTTTCACTGGCTAATTCAACCAACCCCGATTTCTGGCGCCAGTCGATCCTTATCCCTCTTGTTAAAGCGGGCAAGGACCCCAGCCTAGTGACCTCTTATCGCCCAATTGCTCTCCTCAGTCCATTGGCGAAGATCCTGAAACGTCTCATCCACCCAATTCTGACGTCTGCGGTGGAACTATCTTGCCACCAGCATGGTTTCCGATCGGGTCGTGGGACTACAACCGCGCTTTTCGAGCACAGTGACGCTATCATCGAGGGCGTCAATCACTAGAAGCCCGCTTCGCGCACCGTAGCAGTCTCAATTGACCTGTCACGAGCCTTCGAATGTGTCCGCCACGATCAGCTTTTGCCGGACTTGGTCCCTCTGAACGTCCCGACTGGCCTGTTCCGATGGTTGGCGGCTTACATCCGTGGCCGTCACAATCCTTTACTTTTCCGGGGCGCTTTCTCTAAGCCCCGTTAGCAGACCTGCAGCTTCCCTCACGGCTCTGTGCTCAGCCTGGCGCTCTTTAAAATCTAAATGCTACAGCTCCCACTCCCCCGGGCACCAGCGCAAGTGGTATCGAACGCGGACGGTGTTACGTTCTTCTGCCGGCACCATCACATCGATCAGGCTGCACAGCTCCTCACGAAGTTCATGCCTGATGTCGAAAACTTCTTCACCCAACGCGAAATGACGACCTCGGCAGCCAAGTCGTCCGTAACTGCCTTCACACTGGATCCTAAGGAGTTCAATCGTCATCCGGCCATCACCGTCAACGGTGCGTCCTTGCCGCTGGTCCGCAAGCCCAAGCTCCTTGTCGTGCGTTTCGATCCACTTTTCACGTTCGCAGACCATGCCAGGGAGGCCGCAGGCAAAGTGAGCCGCTGCCAAAGGTCCTCAAGGCTCTAGCAGGCACATTCTTGGGATGCACAGAAGGGACTTTGACGACTGCATTTAAGGCACTGTCCAAGCCACACCTCACTTATGCGGTACCAATCTGGTCTATAACAATGAGCTCTTCCAGCCTTCGCCGCCTCAAGTCAGCACAGAACGCTGACCTCGGCACGATCACGGGTTGCTATTAATGTCTTATAGATCATCTCTATGCAGATTCTTCTGTCCTGCCGGTCGCATATCACAACACACTCCTAAGCCAGCAGTTTTGGTGGACTTGTTCGCAACCAGGCCATCCCAATCATCACCGTTGCAACGCTCCCGAGCCCAGCCGCAACGTACGACCGTCCGTTCGAGCTTTCCACAAGGAAGCTGTTGCCTCGTCTCTCTCGGATCTAACCGTTGAGACCTCTGCCACCAAGACAGGCGTCCAGCGTCCCCACCAGAGTCCTTGTCGAGGAAAACTGAGGTTACCGCCTCTCGGTCCTTTTGGGTGGCTATCCAGATTGCGGCCTCAGAACAACATCTACCAAGGGTCGCTCATCGTACTCTGGCTCAACTGCGCAGTGTCTACTCAATGGTTTTCTGCCAGTATAAACGTCGGCTTGACCCGTCCACACCCGACTGCGGCGCTTCTCCGCTTGACTATCATTATCTGTGTGTGCAGTTCTCAGCTAGGCACCCACCTCATTCCTGCGGACCTATGGCTCAAGCCGGTCGAGGTCGCGGTTTTTCTCCGTCTCCCAACTACACCCAGTTTCGATTTCGGCGCGGATTTATGGTCCAACTATGGGCTACGACGCACACACACCCGATGCATGCAATAGAACGCAGCGGTAAAGCCAGTTAAATGTCCGAAATGCAGAATGATTTGGCCAATCGAGTACTTGGGAAATGCCGATAGACTATTTTTATATAGACAACGACGGACAGCCAACCCATATTTACTAGTGATAAATTTAATTACAAATTAAGAAACAGAGGCTGCTAAAGTGAAATCATTTATTTGACTGAAAAATAAAAAGGTATGTCAACAGGCATCCCAAAATAATACAGGAACACTTAAGGGTTCCTAAATCGTTCGCCAGCGTACTGCGCCGCAGCACCCAGTTCCTCTTCAATCCGAAGCATCTGGTTGTATTTTGCAAGTCGTTCAGACCTGCAAGGAGCGCCAGTCTTGATTTGTCCGGTACGCAGACCCACAACTAAGTCTGCAATAGTACAGTCCTCAGTTTCTCCGGAACGATGTGAAACCATGACACCCCAACCAGCCGCTTTTGCCATGTTACACGCTTTGATTGACTCGGTGATAGTTCCGATTTGGTTTACTTTCATAAGTAGGGCGTTGCACGCCTTACTATCAATCGCCTTCTGGACACGCTTTGGATTCGTAACTGTTAAGTCATCACCCACAATCTAAAATTGTTTAATGTTAGAGTTAAAAAGCATTAGGTGGTATAATATGTCGGCACTTCGTAATTTATAGCCACTTACCTGTATTCCGGCACTGGCGGTAAACGGAGTCCAGGCGTCCCAATCATCTTGCTCAAAAGGATCTTCAATACTAACAATCGGGTATTTGGAAATCATCTCTTTGAAAACGTCACCAAGTTTCTCCGAAGAAATCCACTGATCTTTAGGAGAATTTGGATTCTTGAAATCAAGATCATATAAATTCTCCTTGTAGAATTCAGAGGCGGCTGCGTCCATACCGATCTTTACCTTGCCGGTGTAGCCAGCTTTGGCGATAGCCTCGTTTAGTAATTCCAAACCTGAAATTCAATCGTTAGGTTCAGTTTTATAAAATATAATGAGTACTAGTTGGTTGAACAGGTACCTTCAAAATTATCCTGGATGTTCGGAGCAAAACCTCCCTCGTCACCCACGTTGCAGGCATCAAGACCATACTTTGCCTTGATGACTGACTTGAGGTTATGATAGACTTCAGAACCAATCTTCATCGCTTCTGTGAACGACTTTGCTCCAACAGGCAGAATCATGAATTCCTGGAAAGCGAGCTTGTTTCCAGCATGGCTACCACCATTTAAGACGTTAAACGCTGGCACAGGCAGAATGACGTCCTTATTTCCAGCAAGGTCAGCGATGTGTCGATAAAGCGGAACTCCCTGGACAAATGGGTTTGATAATATAAATATCCATGTACCTTCTCAGCCGCACCAGCTTTGCACATAGCCAGGGATACGCCAAGGATAGCATTAGCGCCCAGTTTATCTGAAAATAAATGTCAGGTTATTATTCCACATATGTTTGTGTTAGGCACATGGCGATAAAACTTACTCTTGTTCTCAGTTCCATCCAGTTCGTTAACCATAAACATGTCAATTTCTTCCTGTTTACTAGGAGGAATCTGCTTTTTGAGAAGAGCAGGGCCAATTATCTTGTTGACATTGTCAACTGCTTTTAAAACACCCAAGCCCATGTAGTCAGATTTAATTTGATCTCTTAATTCTAGAGCTTCATGAATGCCGGTTGAAGCACCGCTGGGAACACCCGCACGGAAAGTTCCTAAAGGAAAGATTGATTTTAGCGCAGTTTCGATAAGAAGCATAAAATAGTGCTCTAGATAAATTTACCTTTGTCGGTGACGACATCAACTTCAACGGTCGGATTTCCTCGACTATCAAATATTTGGCGGGCCTTGACGGAAATCAACCTTGAACCACCCATACTGCCTCCACCCGCGATGGAAGGCTGACCCACGAAGGATTGCGGACCACCCACGAAGGAAGGCTGACCCCCCATGATGCTTCCATTGTAGATGGATCCATTGACACCCGGACTTAACGTAAATTATTGAATATTTCCTTCAGTTTTCTATCATGTAACCAGTATTTTTTACAGAATAGATA
>JAYGXS010000003.1:80621346-80640297 GCA_036362985.1 Ligula intestinalis
GGCGGACGAGTTATCTCAAACGGTCAAACTTTATTTGCATCAAAATATCAACAAAGGCGAACACTGTGAATTGTCCTCCATTACCACTGTCCAAATTTTTGGGCCAACCAAATCTGCCGAACAGTCGCCAAGGCGTATTTAATTTAGTTCCGCCTCTCATATGCTCCATACTTCGAATGTGGCCTTCGTTAACGTCTTTTTTGCGATAGCACATTTTCTGCACGAACAGGCAACCTGTTCAAATTGTTGGTCCATGTGAAGCTAGTACACGTAAGTTCTAGCGAAAGCCTTTATGCGGTTGACGCCCCAATTTGCAGTTAAAAACTGCTTCAAGCAGCATGCTTGCAACTTCCACGGAGACGCGACAGTTCGTCGAACAAGATATAATCATCAACAGAAAACAAAGACTGTCTTTGTTGATGCAAATGCTGCAAGTCTAGAAAAAGATTTGTGGGCCGCTGGTTGCGATGGTTCTGACTGACCTTTCCGAACAGAAGCTCCTGTCAGTTGCGTGAAGAACTCCGTCGAAAGTGACAGAGAGTGCACGAATGGAATCCACAAGCACATTTTGGAACACGTAATCGACAGTTACCGATATGATGCCTGTCTCTTCTGGCTCGTTAGTCCGTGAATTTATAAGTGGCTGCAAAGAGTTTGCCTAAACCATGTTTGTTGTGGACTAGTATCTGTTTGTACCTTTTTGAAATGCACCCCACTCTTCCGGTTATTTCTCACGTGACGCATGTTTGAGTGAATATTGTGGCCACTGTGCATTTTCTGACCTTATCAATTTGTCCTGCCTACCGGGTGCTATACGCGACCACCTTCCTGCAACGCAAGTGATTCACAACCTACACGCATTCGGCCAAGTAAACTTGACCAACAACTCGGGTTCATCACCCTTCACAGTACTGTCGGATTCCGACTATTTCATGACTTTCTCACATGGCAATCAGGCCAGTTGTTCACGTATACCAGAAAGAGAATTGGATACAGAAAGCATTCCTGCGGTAACTCACTGGAAACAATTTTCTATTCTGTTTTTGTGTTTCAAATACAAAGACGGTGACGACTGCCTCATAAAAAGTCAGCTTACCATTTGATTCGGTTCCCAGTCACATCCATTTGATGCAGCTTTGATATCAATAGTCTGTGTCGGACATTGTCGAATACCTGGCTGAAGTCAATACAGATCGCATTGACCGATCAACCTATTTTCAATTAATTCATTTGACTTTCCATGGATGTTAGCAGGTAAGTGGGACAAGACCGACCGCGCCTGGATCCATGTTGCGCTGCATTTAGCATAATGGTCTTCTTAATATCTCTTATATGTGTCAATGTGCCTCATCATTGATAAATTCCTCCATTAGTTTGCGGCAACTGCATGCGAGAATAACTGGAATAAAGCTATTAGGCTACGTTCTCTCTGCTCCTTTATAAATAGGAGCTATGTTGGCCATCTTCCAGTTGAAATGCAGAGCTCGCTTCTTCACCGAACTTTGAAAGATCTTGGAAAGTGGGGAGGCCAGTCCTTCTGCGAGCTCATCCAGCAGTTTAACTTATATGCCATCGGGACCAGGTGAGTTAGTCGGCCGTAGCTATCTTATAGTTTTCTTACTGTGTCTGTTGTAAATGATACCATGCTAAATCAATATGCCGCTGAGACAATAAACGAGTGTCTAATGACACACTTTTTATAACGTGGAAGTAAGCATTGTGTATTCAAAAAGCTCTGTCTTTATTTCCTTTTGGACAGTGATTCTTTTATTACGTAAGGCTCAAACATTTATGGGGGATATTAATATTGGCCGAAAATTCTTAGGGGACATTTGTTTAGGAGCATGGCATTTGCCACCATTTACTCCATTACTTAAGTTTTTTAGATCTTCTGTGATCAGACTGTGCACGCTAGCTGCTCTGTTCTCATTAAACACATTGGCTAGTCATCGATTGTCGGCATTTAGTGGGTTTCCTTTTTGCATTCTGGGTGTCGTGACTATAATTGGAAGAATTCGCCATTTGTTCAACTAAGATGACGTTATGTTGAGAATTTTCGTTATCATTGTTAGAAGTGCAAGAAATCGATAACGGTGCAACTAATGCGGCACTACGTGGAATGTTTTTGTTATCCACAACTATATGCTGGCGCTTTTGCTTAGTCGGGGTGGCTTTATGGGAGCTTGTCGGGGCTGCATCGGTGTTACGTCAGGGTCAATCAATGTTTTAATACTAGAGATAATTCTGCTTATTTTAGGATTTTGTAGGGTATTTTCCACTTCAGCTTGAGTTAAAAACGTAAGTTTAACTGGTCTTGTTTTACTCCGCAAATGTACACTTTTGGTAGACGCAATTTGTATATTTAGACCGCATGCCTGAATAGCTTGTTCAATTATAAGCCTTGGATTATTTATTCGTGAAAAGTGTTGGATAATTAAATTAAATATACGTGTCAATCTGCCCGTAATTTCTAATAATACCACGTATACCATGCACTCTACTTGACTCGAACTTGTGGAGTCGCTTCCGAATGAGTTTGATTAAAAAGACGAATCAAGACGCTTACACAGCGGCTCATATGTTTCTACAAAATTCTTAATATGTGAGAGGGTAGATAGATCAAGGTGGCCCATAGTTAATTTTGCGTAAGTCATTGTGTTTTATTAAAAGTATAGCTAAGGAATCCTTAAATACTAGATATATGGCTAATTAAACATTTTTTGACAAAGTGTATCGAAAATAATAAACTATGTGACTTATGTTGACGCCAGAATTTCGAAACCAATGTCAAAACGTGCGCGCTTTATGATGTTTCCATATCCGCCTGTATTTTATTTTGTGTTTAGACGGCCCCCACCATATTTCATCAAACCTTGGACGGGCACTGAAGGAGCCGTTGTCTATCTGGCTGATATAATCTTCGAGGGAACAAATCCGCATGAATTGCTGCAATGTTTAAAGATCACGTTCAGCTGAATTCAGGACCATGGTTTCCGTCAGTGTCTGGAGGGGTGCAATTTGTTATATCTTCTATGAAATAGTCCTGGGTTCGTAATTGAACAAGATGGTCATCATCCAGATACCAAAAATATCAATGCCATCAAATAGATGCCAACACCGAATTCTTTACACACTTTCTTGCGTCTCATGGAACCTTTAAGGCCGTTCGCATCAGAAACGCGCCTGGTTCGTAAACCAACGAATGAACTGCTCAAAAAAGATGTCAAATTAAACTAAAATGAAGAATTTCAAAAAAAACATTTGTGTAAGTGCAAACAGTGTTGAGGTCTGGCTTAGCTGTTTATACGGAGACACTAGATGGACATAATCGCGACCGACGGTCAAACAGTCCTCTAAAAGCCCAAGGGAGTGAGGCTTATTTCTCTTTCGCAAATACCTTATATTCTTATCGACATGCATTTACCAACCGGTTCTGATTTGATAATTTAGGATGATTTGATTTATGCAGCCATTGAAATGTGGTTTTTCGTGTCTAACATGTTCTTTCATTAACACGTTTCAGGTACACTGGTAACCGTTCCTTTTATTTTCAACTGTCTATTATTCACTGTAAAAACAGAACCCGCTTTCTTAGAAACTGATGCGAGTAGCAAGAATGGGTAACGGTCTCATAATAATAATAATTTGTATATTTAAGGCCCAAGGCGCCCTGTCGTTACAAACTTAGTGCTATCGTGAAAATAAAAATAATGATGATAAACAGTGAACTCTTATAAAATAATTGTCCTCGGCAGTAAAAAAAACTCCTAAATCAGTGGATGAGTTCAGCGGGCCACCGAGTTCAAAAAAACTTCAGGAGAAAAAACTGCCTTAATAGGTAACGGTGTTTGATGTTGTTAGTTTGGGACCTGATGTTGAGAGTTCGGGACGTTTATGGTCATGGGATAAAATAATATATCGTTGAGTTAAGAAGGGGTCATCCGGGACACCAGGAGAAGGCAGTAGAAGTCAAGGCAACATCATCGAGTTGCGACCCACCAGATTCCAGAGCCAATCTCGAAGATCACAGCAAAGGTTGCAAAAACGGAGAAGAGTTCACAGCCCTTGGAAGTGATGCTTGACTCTGAAGAAGAAAATGCTAACATATTTAGAAAACATTTTAGTGTCCTGGGAAGAGCTTCAGATGCCAGGAGGACCTTTTTAAAAATCTACAACTTGCGTGTTTGGAAAGGAAACAGACCGCAACGACTTTATTTCATCTAAATTTAAATGCTTATGTAATTTGCCTTTGAAAATCGATAGTGTAGAAGACAGTCTAATATCGAGAGGAAGGTTGTTCCAAATAAAAGCATATTTGGAGGTAAAAAAGCGAGAACGGTTAGATGTGGAGCTACAGGGTGGTAAAATTATCACGGAAGAGTTACGAGTGGCGGAAGGTCGGTCAACCGGAAGGAGAGCGTTAATTTGTGGGAGATTAGGACTATTGATAACGCGACACTGAAAGCATATCCGAGCTTCGAGTCTTCTTTCCCAAAGAAATTTAATGTTTGCTAACCGACATCTCTCTGTATAACACATACCAGACCCAGAAACAGAAAATATTTTACGAGTGAAAACTCGCTGAACCTTTTCAATCTTGCTTCGGTCATTCTGGGTCATGAGACCAAAAACCGGACAGCAGAATTCTAGTATAGGGAGAAAAAACATGCGGTATAGTTTTATTTTCATTTCTGGAAGGAAAAAATTATGCGATGTAAACCTACATATCGGTGCGGCCTTGGCAGAAATTCGATCTGCATGAGGTGATAATGAAAGCTTATTCGTGTAAGTAAGACCCAAATCCTTTATCGTAGATCTTTCTAACAGTGGACTGTTTTGGAAGATAAGGGGTCCAGGAAGCCTTGCGGGACCAAAATTCATGAAACTACATTTTGAGGAGAAAACTCCAACTGCCATGTAGCGCTCCAACTTGAGAGAGTACGCAAGTCTGCGTTAACTTTATCAACACAACTACTGGCCGTGTCCTTGTAAAACGCCACTCGTGATTGGCTGAGGCATCGAGTAGCTATTGCCTACTAAGACCTTCTGGCTGCGGTTAAACAGGTAGGAGGCAATGAAATTGAGGAGGGGAGGCCTGATGCCTAGGGCTTCCAGTTTCACTAAAAGGCACCCATGCGGCACCTTGTCAAAAGCTTTACCTAGGTCAAAGTAAATCACGATGACTGATTGCTGTTCATTACGAAGTGAAGAAACCAGATTACGGAATACCAAGTGGCAGGTTTCGCATGATCTTCCAGGTCGAAATCTATGCTGTGAATCGTTTAATAGTTTATTTTCTCCACAAAAATTGAGAATTTGATTAAAAATGATCGTTTCCAGAAGTTTCGCTAGGGCCGGGTTTTATGAACACCTCGGTAGTTATTTACGTCCGAACGAGATCCTGACTTGAATACTGGAAGAATAATAGTTGTCTTCCATGAGTCAGGAAAAAAACCGTTTAGAAGATGAGTTGAGAATAGATAACTTAGCAATCGGGGGAAGCTGAATGCTCTCTTGATTAGTGAATTTGGAAGGCCCTCAGTTCCCGAGGAGTGCGAGTTTTTTAGACGGATAATGTGCTTACGAATTACTTCTATGGAGAAATCTATGGTACTGATAGTATTGACTGAGCATGGCTGAAACGACGGGACCGGTTCAGATTCCGTCGTAAGGTGCTTTGCAACGAGTGCATTGAACAGTTCAGCCTTCTCAGACTCATTTTGCACAAATTTTTATTTTAATTCAGTAAAGGGGGGATTTCGTGACCTCGTTTAGCGGAGAACCGACGACGGAACAGTTGGGCAATAGATTTTGCAGAGTTTAACTCGCTGAGTGCGCAAGATTCTCTCTGTTCGTCACGTGCAAGACGAATCTTAAACGCTAATTCGAAAATCTCTGCGATTCTGAGGTTCACAGATAAAGAACTAGTAGACTGGTCTTTCAACTGTTTTTTGCAATCTCTTTAGTCTTGACAAAAGAAAATGAGGAGCGGTGGGGTCCGAAGTATAAGGCTTAACATTTTTGATCGGCACAAATTCCAAAATGCTATTTGAAATTGCCGTCAATAAGTCACAGAGAATTGTTGCGCTGTTCGTGGAGGAAACCTCCTGCCAGTCTAGTGAGTCTAGATAGTTGTTAATTAAATTAATATCAGCTAGGTCAAACGCACAGTAGGTACGAGTGGTGCTAGCCTTGAAACCATTGGACAGCTGATGCAAATTAAAAAAAAAACCAAAGGTATTGCTGAAGTTTTTTATCAACTAATTTAAGCACAGAATAGATCTCAGCCTTCTGGGTAGAGCACAATCACTCCCAGTCGCCTTCCGTTGGTATTGTATTTGTTTCTCCAAGAAAGCACATCATAGTTCTAAACCGAATACTCACGGCCTGCGTACGGCAAATATGCGCTGTAATAGCCGTCATACACCTGAAAGGCAGAATGTCTGAAAGCAATATTAAAAAATCCCTGTTAAGTCAAAAGGTTTGCCATTCACATTAGAAATTGTTGCCGAAAGTGTATATACGTTTTAAATTCACACACTGATCGTGCTGACCACACGACGTCAATTACGCTGCATATGCTGTCGGTAGAATACCTAAAAAACGACCTTAGCACTTTTTGGGCAATCTAATTTAGATCCCCCACATCGTAATTCGAGCTGCTGCCCTCGTACCATGAACGTATGGGTTCATGGGATCATCAGGTCCAATTTGGGGTTTTATGCTAATAGAAAAGAAACCCGTGGAAAGGATGAATTGTGCACAGAATCCTGAGCTTTTGTTTCGGGCAGTAACAAACACTAGTAAAGCCAGGGCTAGTGTTGACTGGGTCGAGCTTTGCTTAAAGGATGCGTAAAACATGGGTGACAGCTGCATTTATAGGATTGTAAAGCAAGTCCAAAAAGTGTATGACTGATATGTTGTTTTGTCTGAACATAGCGTCTACGTCACCTCAGGCGACCAATCAATTAGGTAGGTTCCTGTAACTGGTGGTGGGTGAGGTCGAATTTTTAACGCATTTTTTCCTCTCTAAAACAATCGCATGAGCGTGGAGCTATCCCGGAGCGCTCAAAGCTGTGGCAATTTCGGCCGAAAGAGGGACCCGGAAATAGCCGCGACGCGCATGTCTGTACGCGTGGAGGGTAAGGTAAGAGTCTCGAAAATAGCTGTCTGCGAGCATTTTTAAATGTCCGTCATACCTCCGAGTTTTTCCTAGAAGGTCAAAGTTCGCCTCTTACAACCCGAGATAAGGCCAAAAACAAATTTGATACATCCACTGGTCAGAATGGGATCGTTGAAGCAAAGCGATTCCATCGACCTCAGATGTCACCTTGATAAAATTTTCACCAACAACGACAATCATTCTTTGATTTATCTCATCATAGGAAAAACTCATGAACGTCCATGAACAGATAGAAAAAGAGTACTCATGACAGGCTGACAAAGCGAAGGCGTTGGTTATTTTTCCTTGCTCCAGACGTCATCTCGTGAGGCAACCATTCACCCGCCATTTCCAAGAATCTCTAATATGCGCCCATCTCTTGGGTCCCAGAAGATGCTGGCTTGCACGTAAATTACTCGAATACTGCTGTTATAACTTGCACTGCATTTATTGCTCTTCGTCTGTTTCAGCTGTACCCGCGTTTATGACCACATCAAGAGGTCAGACAGTGGGACAGCCGCAGGGTTCCCGTGTGGGGCATGTAGATGTGCCAACCTAATTCCCTCTCGTGCGCAGCATTTAATATGAATGCGCATCCAGAATAACGCCTGCTTGTACACCCCCACATTGCAAGGGCACCAACCAGATTTTACAGTGATCATCTAGTCGCTCTAGCAGCCACTCGAAACCCAAGATCGGACGCATGACGCCTGTGGCCTGCAAGCCTAATGCCGCCTGCAGTTAGGCGCTAATTAACGGCACCCTGTCTGTTCTCGCTCAATGATCTGAGCCACTTATGAATACACCCAGTCTCGCCTGTGCCCAACTTGCGCTGTGCAACAAATCAACACCAGTCTACCGAGAAAAAGTGAGTATTCGGCGGCCGCCCACTTGGGATTCCGCTCAGGCGCATCGCGGTCGGCAACGCCACCCTGTTCCATGGGCCTCACGGTCGGACGCCCTGCAAGACCTATTGGTAACCTTATCCTTGTCCCTTCTGCAAACAATACACTGTTCCGTCTACTCTGCCTTCCCAAGACTTCTCCTTTCTCCCAAGGAACCGGGCATTGAAGATTGTAGGTGCTACGGTTAACCGACTTAGCCTTAACTCCTTTAATCAGACCGGCAGCAGAAATATAGTTATTTATAATCAAACCATCATTTTAGCAGACATTGACGAGGAGGGAATCAAAAAATAGCATCTTCTCACCTTGCTTCCGCAAACCTTATCCTTTAGTTGGGTTCTAGCGATGTACAGCGGTCTTCCATCAGCAGCCATGCCTGCCACAACTGATTTATTGGGCACTTCGCCTCCTGTAGCCGGCACCCAGTCGTAGCTGTTAGAGTACATAGAGCAAAAATGCATTATTAAAATGTGGTTCCAGGCTGAAAATACCAAAATGTAGTCGAAAACCTTTTTGAAAAACTGGGCGACCCTGCTGTGTAGAAGTATAGCTGATGCGTTTGTTTTTGGAAGCTGTATAGAATCGTGGGTTTTTGAAATGTGTATTTTGGAAAACGCTTATAAAACTTTATTCTGTCTTTTTGACTCTGGCACAGCAGGTCGCCATCAGACGCGTTGAAAATATGCACAGCACTGCAAGTTTAAAACATATCGGGAAAATATGGTTACCATAATGAATTCAGGCATCGATACATAAGCTGACGGTAGTTAAAGCAAAAAGGAACTATATTGTTCCGATCAGACGCCAAACCCAGAAGTTGGCGGACCATTCCATCTATGTATAAGAAGCCCGAACTCGTTGAAAGACACCTGAGGGAGCACCAAATCAAAGTTTTGCACATAGTAACCTCTAACCTGCGAAATCGGCTTGTCAATTCTAAGAATAGAGTTGGATATTTGGGAAAAAAATTAATGGCCTACAACATTTGTTGTGGCATCTGCAGTACTGTTTATTTTGGTCAGAGAGGATATCGATCATCTACATGATTACAGGAACATCGGTTGGTGGTAAAGAAGCGAGATTACCTGTTGCACGTCGCTATTCACAAAGTGGAAACTTGGCACAAATTATCATGAGATAAAATTTGCATTGTAGGCTCTTGCCCATAAAGGAAAGGCCGTGAGTGTTTAGGTGCCAGTTACTTCGATGAATCATTAATAAATACGTTCGTATGATTTTATGTCAAGAGCCTTTTTTTCCTTACATATGCACTTTTATTTTCCTGTCCTTGACAAAGACGTGGCCGTTAAAAAATGGGCCTCATTCAAAGTCCTATATGACTCTGGCAAACATGATGCAAAAATCTTGAAAAATCAGAATAAATCTTGCCCGCGCGTGGTTTTAAAATTTTAAGCAGTAGCGTTTCAAGAAAAAAATATTTGTTTCCAACGAGCAAAAGATAGTGTGGCAAGATCAACACACTCGATTTACGTACAAAGCAGGATACTCACAAATTTTTTTCACTGAACAAATCTTACCACAGTATTAATCTTCTCAATCGCTACCTGGGTCTAAATCCAACATCTCCTACAGTTACGTTGTAACAAGCAAAGCAGTCTATCATCCAAACTCTTTCTGAACAAGATCGGACCAACAAAACTCCTAAAACGCTGGTGCTGGTGAAATTCTGAGAAACCGGTACACACGAAGGAGCAAGATAGACAACGAAAAAGGCCGAGTCTCTCGATTCTATTATATCACATTTGCTTTGATACCAGTATTGGAGTAACTTACTGTACAGTTAGAAATTAAACTAGCTCGGTTGTAAAGCCTGCTCTTAGCAACCCTGAAGTACGTTTACAAGTTTAGCCATTTGTCTTGTAGTCCGTCAAAGTTCTGCTTCTTTTATTCTACAACCAATTGACTTCTAACCTATTATTACATTAGGAAAGCGACAAGTTTGGCTTTCTGTCTCGTATATAAGGCAAACCTTCAAATCTGAAGCCTTTTTGCTGAAAAGACGGTTGTCTTGCGAAAATAATGCAAACTAGATGTCAATTGTAGAAGTTTCTGCAGGAGGGATTCAAACCCAAAACCGCTCCGACTCAAGACGGCGACGCTAACCACTGTGCTGTCGCCGCATGCTGTAAGGGTGATCGAAAACCATAACGAATCGGGTGCGATCGACGCACACATAAAACCGTTGCGACGGCTATCATATTCTAGCCTCTAATTATGGTAAACTTGATGAAAAAATGGCAAATATGCAAGAACTCCTCCAGCAGACCATCGTTGCAATGGGAAAAACTGACAGTTTGCATGCATACGCATGAACCACCTAAGGAACAACAGAGAGTGCCTATAACTAAAGTACAGGCCACCATAGTTGACCACTTACACACAGTCGAGGCAACTTTAGACAGTTCCGACGACCAAGCAGTCACACCACCCAGTCCGAGCTTCAGGCCCACTGCAGCGAAGGTGGCCAAAACTCTACGTCAGGACTCCCGAGAGGATGGTGATCATGGTGTAGTTGTTCAGGGGTCGCAGGAAGCAACTTCAGACAGTCCTGACGACCAAGCAGTAACACCACTCAGTCCGAGCTCCAGGCCCACGGCAACAAATGTGGCGAAAACTAAATCTAAGTGCCCACCACACCAACAGGATATTGAATACTGTCTAGTTGTACAGGGGTTAAAAGAAGCCATTTCAGACAACTCAAACGACCAGGACGATCCGGTCCTGGTTTCCTTTAACGATGTTCTGAACGATCTGTTTCCGCTAGGTGATGAATTTGAAGTTCTGAATTTATTTTGGATCGGAAAAGGCAGGCAGATACCGCAGATATGCTGCGACCTGAACCGCTAAAAATTATGTTGTAAAACAAGGAACATGTCCAGCTAATGTTTAAAAAAACCTAACCTACATCACTCGCATAAAGAAGTTTTTCAACCGGAATATTCACCGGTGGAATGACTGAAACGCCAAGAACTACTGGCGGAATTACAATCGAGGAGCAAGAATGGCGAGGCAGGCCTGAAAATTTTCAACAGGAAGATAATTCAAAATAAAACATCTAACCAAGCCGTAATACTCCGAACGACGGTCAGGAAGTGACTGACACAACCAGCTTACACCGTACACTGAAACTAAAATGCATATACACCATTGCACAAAGCCTGCTTTCTAAAATAGATAAGCTTCAGATTATTATATGCCAATTGGAACCAGAAATCGTCTACATGGTTGTCGACAAGGGTAGGCAATCAGGAAATTGCTCTCCCCGGGTTTCAATTGTTCTGTAAAGAAAGACTCGGGCGTCAAGGTGGGGGTGTGCTTATCTATGCTAGATATGGCCTGCTCGTGTCCGACAAATCCAAAAACCTTGCGGGCAATGTAGAGGCAATATGGCTCACCGTTAGAGTGCTGGAGTGACAAGCATTTGACATCATGGTGGTCTACCGTCCACCGTCGAGCAACCAACAGTCAGGTCAGGTCAGGTCAGGTTTTTATTGAGGGAAATATAGGTAAATACCTTTGAACTCCCTATTGGTACAGTTTTTTCAATGCATTTGATCTGCAGAACATTTCAGATCAGTGGCGTTGCCAGAAAGTTGAGGGCCGACAGTGAAAAAACTCCTTAGGCATTTTTCAGAAGTCTAGGGGTATGAATGCCATTTGAGAGATTTAAGGAGAAAAACTGTCGCCCGGGGGAAGGGGAGGGGGTGCAGGGTATATTCGAAGCTCATGGCCTGTGCTAAGTGTTTGAAGCATGTCAGGGAGAGTCCTTCGCGGTTTTCGCCATAATACCAAGGGTCCCACGAAGAGAAGGTTGCGGAGGTCACGCGAACCTCATCGAGTGTCGGCGATGCGCCCATCGTGCACCCTTGTTGGTTTAACGAGTCTGCTTGCTAATTGACAGAAGAAATATAATCGGTAGTTTTCTAAACAAACATATTACTGAAAATTAGCGAGTAGTATGTTTTTTATAATGTAATTATTCAACGATTTGCATTCGGCAACTGGCAGTTTATTTTCGGGGGCTCAGTGGCTATTTGTTCTAAATTAATAGTGTCGTAAACATGCCTACAGATGCGTTTGACGTGTGCTCAGATGGCGACATAACAATGTCCGCGGGCAGAGCTTCCAGGCCTGAATTGGGAAAAGTTTTAAAAATCTGCGTAGCCTCGGATCACAACGTTTGGTGGACTCGAAGCTTGCAATTCTTGTTATTCTTAACTAAAATATTACTGAAAATCAGTGAGTAGCATGTTTATATCCATATATATAATTTCATTCTCACCATACCAATTTTAGTGGGCATTTCGATATGAAAATCTAAATTTCTCTTGAATGCATCCACAGATGGGGACATAACAATTTCCTCGGGGAGAGCATTCCAAGCTTCAACTACTCTATTACCAAAGAAAAACTTGCGTGTGTCTAGCCTGGCCCCTGTTATGCGAAGTTTGAAGAGATGCCCTCTTAAGTTGGTCGTTGTTGCTAACTCGAAGAAGTCGCCAGGTAGAAGACAGCAGTCCTGCCCGCGCATTATACGAAATGCTTGTATCAGATCGCCACGTAGCTGTCTGTAACTTAACGGAAATAGATCGAGATTAGCTAAACGTCTTTCGTAGGGTAAAAAGCTCTGACCGGTAACCAGTTTGGTCGCGCGCCTTTGGACCTTCTCGAGGGAATTTAGGTCTTTCGCGGTCCAGGGTTTCAATGCTTGGATTGCGAACTCCAACTTCGGCCGCACAAATGTTCCAAAGACCTTAGCAAAACAGTCTTTATCGAAGGCACAGAAAGCCCTTTTGACAAGATAGAGGACGGACATCGCAGACTTGGCTTATTTTGCGCAGTGCAGCGAGGGCTTAAGAGACGTAGAGATCCATACTCCCAAATCTTTCTGCGCGTCGACTTCTTGCAGTTGGATGCCATTTAGGCTGTAAACCATGGGGTTCTGAGAGCTGGGTCGGCCAACTCGTAGGATACTGCATTTGTTCTCGTTAAACGGCAAAAGCCAGTCCTGAGACCAAGTTTGAATTTCTGAATTTCTGATGACGTTCCAAATCTTAATGTCATCGGCAAACATAGCCACATCGCAGTCCAGTTCACGGACGGAGTCAGTGGCGTATATAATGAACAGTATAGGGCCAAGGACAGAGCCTTGGGGGACACCGCTCTCGACTGCAACGTCTGCCGACTGCTGGTCACCACTATGGACAGTTTGAGACCGACCAAGTAAGAAGCTTTGAATCCACTTCAGCAGATTTCCTCGAACACCTATTTGGCTGAGTTTGTGCAGAAGTCGTTGATGTGGAACGCTATCAAAAGCCTTCTTGAAGTCGATGTAGATTACATGAAGCGGATTTCCTCCATCAACTGCCCGAGTCCAGCGTTCCAAACAATGGAGCAGGTTCGTCACGCAGGACCTGCCTCTGCGGAACCCATGTTGCGCATCCGATAGAAGGTTATGCTGCTCTAAGGAACGCATCAGCTCTCGTTTAAATACTTTTTCCATAATCTTGCAACAGATCGAAGTGAGGCTGATTGGTCTATAACTGTTTGCAGAAACCTTTTTGCCGCCTTTATTCTACGGTGTGATTCGTGTGGATTTCCAATCTGCGGGTAAACAACCTGCGTTAAACGAGGTACTGAAAAGCATAGAAAGTGGTTTGGCTAGCTCCCCAGCAAGTTCTTTCAGTAATTTAGGCGGGATGTCATCGGGACCGCATGATTTCGAGTCGTTTAGTGCCATTAACTCCTGAAGAACGGTTGCTTCGGCGAAGGCCACATTTTCAATCTTTGGACCGTCATCTAAGCCACAGTTTGGAGGAATGAATCCGATTTCAGTTGTAAATTTCGATTTGAAAAATTGTGAAAGATGCTCAGCTTTTGCTCCATCCTCACTCATTTCTGTTCCATCGCTAGCCTTCAGAAGGGGAACTGGGTCCCGGTTTCGTGTGGTCTTTCTTAAGTAGCCATAAAATAGCTTCGGATTTTTAACTGCCCGGTTTAGTAAATCTTTTTCAAAGTCTTTGCGCGCTTTGAAGATAAGTCGCTTCACGAGGTTCCTCTGCGTTTTGTATGCATTTAGGGATATCGGATTTCTGTCTGCTCTATACTTTCTAAACAATCTCCCCTTTTTATTTATCTCTTTCTTCAGCGCTTGAGTCAGCCACTGAGGTTTGTTGTTTAGCTTCTTCCGTGTAATCGGACAGTGGTTTCTCAGGAGAGTATGCAATAACTCACTGAACCATCCCCAATCATCAGTTATATTGCCAGAAAAAACCAATTCCCAATTTATGTTGTTTATTTAGGCCTTCATTTGATCAAAGTCACCACGCCAAATATTCCTTCTAACCTTGGTGGGTTGTTCAGGTACCGAAAACATAGAATAGTCCGACACTAGTCTGATAGAAAAAGTCGAAGACTTCGCCAGGAGATCCGGTATCATGATCATGGGAGACTTTAACGCTCCCCATGTGGACTGGAACATGAGTTCTCCACCCGGTTCAGAAGTAAATTTCGATCAACGACTCCTACGCACAGAACAGTAATCCTTCCTTACGCAACACGTCCTGTATCCGATCAGACAACGCGGAAGAGCAACGAGCCAATTGCTTAGACCTTTTACTAACCAAAGCGCCTGATAGCGTGAAATTCGTAAATCGTTTACCACCTCTCGGAAAAAGTGACCACGTAGTACTATAGTGGGAGTATTAAATCTTATCTGTGCCCGATCGTAGTGCGATAACCGGGCGCAACATCTGGAGAGGGGACCTTACACAAATGAAAATCATAGTGAGCGGGATAGATTGGAATGCAACATTCTCCGGGTGCGTTCTCGATAATTGATTGACATTCAAAGCCGTATTTCATGGATTTATTACCGATTGCTGTCCTATCAAAGTACAGAAAGTAACAAACGGGCCTTGATGGCTAACGTCTTCATTGAAGAGAGAAGTTAACCGAAAAAGAAGGATGTGGCTAACTTATCTCAGAGAGAGGACCCCCGAGTCATACAATAGGTATAATACACAGAGAAACAAGGTTAAGAGACTAGTACATAATAGCCATCAAAGCTAAGAGTATAATCTAATAAACCGTGCAGTAGGAAACCCAAAGCTTTTCTACAGCTACGTTAGACAATGCACGCTAAATTGGGACCCCATTCCTCTGTTAAAAGCAGACAACGGTGTAGAAGTTTGCGAGAATAACAAAAAGGCGGAAAATCTATCCTGCTTTCAGTCGGTCTTTACGAGGGAGGCCGAGTTCACTGCTGTTAACTTCAGTGTGGGTGAGATCCAGACTATAGACTCAGTTACACTCACGGAAGCTACTGTTCAGCGAGAACTCCTACAGCACAACGAAACGAAGTCACCAGGTCCGGAGAAAATACCTGCAAAGCTATTGAAAGTGCTGGCCGTGATTTAGCGATACCCCGTGCCTACTATTTCGAGCTTCTCTTAATGCTCGACAAGTGCCACCCGCTTAGAAGGCGGTATGGATCTCACCCATCCACAAAAGTGAGAGTCGGGTGAACGCAAATAATTACAGACTGGTAAGCCTTACCTCAATATCCTGCAAGCATATGGAACGCATAGTCAAACGCGAGCTGATGCACTTTTTGGAGCAACATTAACTTCTTTCTGACAAGCAGCACGCATTCCGCTCTTTTGTCTAGAAAAATGGACCCGAGCGCTCCATGAAGGGAATACAGTGCATACAGTCTTCGTAGACTTCAAGAAGGCGTTTGACGCGTGCCTCATCAACGTCTCTTATAAAAGCTCAGCCGTATAGGGGTAAGGGTTACCTTTTACAGTGGATCGCAAGGTTCTTGACTGGTCGTACCCAGACCGTATGTATTGGCGAACAGCGGTCGGCGGAGGTAGCAGTTGAGAGCGGGTTCCCAAAGGTTCCGTTCTTGGCCCTATCCTCTTCCTTATCTATATTGATGACTGCAAAAGCGGACTAGACTGCGAAATCATAATGTTTGCTGATTATCTATATATTTGGAAGCTCATACGCAACCAAGACGATAAATTAAATCTGCAGGAAAATTTGCATCAACTGGAGGAATGGTCGAACGTTCAGCTCACTTTGGCCAAATGCAGCTGAATGCATTTCGGTAGAACGAGCACTGCCCCTTGTAGGGTGTATTACCTGAATCGCACGCCACTGCCAGAGGTAGAGACTTGGAAGGACCTGGGGTGTGGTTAACACCTTCACTGAAGCCATCACTTCACTGCCTGAAGGTAGTTAAGTCCGCCATGTCGAGCTTGTATCTAATCAAAAGCGCCTTTGCTAAGTTTGATGAAGTTGTATTTGACAAGATCTTCGGCATGTTTGTGCGACCCCAACGGGAATTTTTCATCGAAGCCTGGAGACCTTGAACAACCGAAGACCGAAAAACCTTCGAAAGGGTACAAAGACGCGCAACAAAATCAGTACGAGGCCAACGGAACCTCCCTTATGAGACCCGCTTGGTAAATCTTGGCTCTTTTCCTCAGCTACGCGGGACCTAATCTAGGCATTTCGCATGCTGCGTGGTTAAGATTGTTGCCTTCAAACTAATGACTTCTTTGAGCAGGCCACTACCTGAAGGCTGCGAGGACAGCCTCTCGAATCACGTGTGACTGGGGCAAGACTTAATTCGAAAAAATTCTTTTTCCACACGAGGGTAATACAGGCATTGAATGCACTTCCTGTTGACGCTATCATGTCTCCATCCGTGGAAACTTTTAAGACAAAGCTTGACCAGTTATAACGTAACTAAGTACCGCCGCAACTGGGTACCGGCGAAAAGGAGAACTGCCACAACGGAGTTTTCCGAATCCAAACACTGAAATGCTATAAATATATACTCATAGTAATTTTTAAGTAATAATACTATAAATTTATCAAAATAGATATTTTAACTGTACTTAACCCTGTCCGACTCCTCTTCTCACTATGCGAACTGCGCTTATGGTGTCTGCAGTTGCATCTACCGCACATATGGTACTAGACTACGCGGCCCTGTCAGGTCTTTCTCGTATCGACCTAAAAACCGACTGCTGACGACGTGGCGGTTTCCTCTGCTCTTGTCACAGCAAGGGCGTATCATGGTCGCATCTCCGGTTCTTAGGGACGTAATCGTGACAATGAGGTCTCTTCCTCGTATGGCCCCTGACTGTAGATATTACTCGCCATGGACCCCATGGCTGCCGCCAACATTCATAGAAGCATTCTGTTCCCATCCTTCACATACTTTTCCCCCACGAGCGACAGTTCTTTTAAAAACCACAAATGACATTCAATGAGGCATGGCTTAGGAGTTTTAATCACTGTCTGCCCTTCTTGCTTAGTTACACTGCTGGCACGTGTTAACTGACATCACCGCATGTGAGTGTATTACTTGAAACAAGCAAGTAGTCACCTACAATTGTGTCAACGACTTTTTTGAAATTTTCGAATGTACCGATGCATTTCTTAAATACTCTGTGCCAAGAATGTGTTCAAAGGCGTTTGTCTACATTTTCCGTCCTAAACTTGTTTTGTATTTTATTTGGTATTCATCAAGAAATCTTAACAATATTTTTGGAAGAACCTACGTTTATTTGGTTCCTAAAAAACTTTGAATCATACGCACTAAAGCGTCCGATCTCTCTTAATCTAAAAGGGGCATTTACAACTTAATTCGGAAGGCCTGGCGGAAAAATATTTCTACGTCTATATATTTATTAAGTTGGTTTGGCAGATTTGCTTAATTTGAGTTGACCCCAGTGTGAAAAACCCCAGGCGTTTGGCGGGATTTGAACCCGCGCATCAGATAAAGCCTTTGCTGGAGGCTAATGCTCTACCGCTAAGCTACAAATGCCCGCTTCACTCCATGAGTTTAATCACACTTGGATCGATATTACCCGCTCAACTTTTCGCTCATACGGAATCAACCAATACGGGAGCAAGTTGACTGCCCGAGCATGATTTCCTAAGCAATTATCTAGAATCCACCAGAATGACTACTAGGCTGACTTAATTATTAAGTTGGTTTGGCAGAATTGCTTAATTTGAGTTGACCCAAGTGTGAAAAACTCTAGGCAATTGGCGTTAGGCGTTTTATAAAACATAATCTCCCTTTCTGAAAGGCCTGATATTCTGATCGGCATGCAGTTACCCAACCCGTTCTGATTAGATAATTTAGGATAATTTGATTTATCAAAGCATTAGAAAATAGAATTTGTCAATAGAAAAGAATTTACGAGTTGCAGGAAGCAGTTCAGAAGACGACGATGCGCTCATTGAAATGAGGGTTTTATTTTCCTGACGTTTCGGATTCCCTCGGGAATGATTAATCATAGGAAATTATAGGAAAGTCGGAGCCATGTGCAGGCAAGGGCTGAAAAAGGCACAGGATGCTGGGTATTTAAAGTTCGTAGCGGGCATCCGCATACGTACTAGAATTGCTAGTTCCCGTAGCCACCGCGTGAGGTATTAATTGGTGCGGTGATGCCTCATTAATTACCAGAGTTTTCTTGTCAGCATCGGATGCAGGCTTGATAGTTACAAGACAATCATGCTGACTGTCGTCTAAGTTGCTTTTATTTTTTATTTCTATTTTTTTTCAAAAATTTTGCTTGGTTAAACGTTTTTGGGTACACTGTTTGCTGTCGATTAATCACCATAACAGCAATACGCGCAGTTTAAAAACTAATGCAAATACTAAGTAAAAGATCCGGTCTCAACACATTTTTCCACTTAGTGCAAAGTTATGAATTTCAGAAAAATACTAAAGTTGTTTATTACTTACATTACCGACGAAACCGAGTGTGATTTTCCGGGCAGTGAATTACCACTCTCAGTCGCTATCCGTTGGTATTGCTCATTAATTCCTGCAAA
>JAYGXS010000003.1:80651460-80667928 GCA_036362985.1 Ligula intestinalis
GTCTCGTCTGTGTGTTGGTGCTCCAGGCACTAGTTCACCCGTCTCTGTGCGATGGATTCGCAAGTGACCGACTAGGCTGATGCCTGAGGTGAACGTGCGATTGCAGTGAGGGCATATCAGGGCCTCAGAGCTGGTGGGGGGTTCAGGTGTGGGGATGCGAGTTGTGGCGGGCGGTGATGTGGAGGAAGGGGTGGAGGAAGTTGGAGTCGGTGGATGAGGGCAACGATGCATCTCTCGCGTCGACTATTGCCGTTGAGGTGGAGGCTGGATTAGGGTCTAGTGGAGTGTTTGGTGTAGTAGACGTAGATGCTGTCGGAGGAGGGTTGCATGGCTTCCGGAGGTGACCGACCAGGCCAATGCGTGCATGGAAGGTGCGTTGACAGCGCGGACACGATGGGAGGGGTTTGGTAGTGGCAGCGTGTGTCCGTGTTTTTTTAGACTTGCGTGCCGTCAGTTTTGTCTTGGCGGCGGCGATCCGACTGGCTTCGTAGATTGCAGTGCCCATTTTAAACGCTCTGCGCCACGTGTTTTGGTCCAAGGCAAGCTCCTCCCAACAAAACGTGTTGATTTGGAGACGCTTCAAGGAGTGCTTCAAAGTGTCCTTGTAGCGTCTCTTCCGTCTTCCTTTGCGACGAGTGCCAACTGCGACATCACCATAGAACAGTCGTTTGGGTAGCCATTCATCGTTCATACGTACCACGTGACCGCTACAGCGCAGATGTATCTGCCTGCGCATGGCCTGAATGCTGAAAAATCCCGTTCTCACCAAGATTTCTGTGTCCGGAATCCTCTCCTGCCACTTCACCTTCAATTTGCGACGTAGGCAGCTGATATGAAAGCGGTTCAGTTTCCGCGCTTGGCTAGCATCGACAGTTCAAGTCTTCGCTCCATACAAGAGTGTTGAAAACTCAACAGCCTTGTACATCGTCAATTTCATTGACAGTTGAAGACCTTGACGATTCCATATGGAGGCTTGGAGCCGACCGAAGTCTTGGCTACCTTTGGAGATTCTGTGCGCAACCTCGTCGTCTATTTTAGTGTTGCGGGAAAGCGTTCTGCCGAGGTAAGTCAAGTTGTCCACGGTCTGCAGTTCGGCTCTGTTGACGTTGATGCGTACGGGGTTGAGGTCAACACCTGGCGGTGGTTGATGCAGGACCACCGTCTTGTCCGTGTTGGTGGTGAGGCCAAAGTTGGCACAACCTGCTGCAAAGAGGTCCATGCTCCTTTGCATGTCCGCTTTGGTGGTGGTGTTAAGAGCGCAGTCGTCCGCGAACAGCAGATCATGGACTGTGTTTGTGGGAACGCGCATGGGGGCCTGCATCCGACGAATGTAGAGGAGGTTTCCGTTCCTTCAGTACTTGATGAGGATTCCGGGACGCTCTTCACGGTAGGCGTCCATCAGCATGGCAGAGAACATGAGACTGAAGAGGGTGGGTGCGAGGACGCAGCCCTGCTTCACTCCATTGGTCACTGCGAAGGCTTCAGACAGCGTCCTGTAGTCCGTTACGTGCGCCATCATCCCATCATGGAGTTGTCGAACCATGTGGGTGAAGTGTTCTGGACAGCCAAACTTCTGCATAACCTTCCAAAGTCCGGGCCGGTTCACCGTGTTGAAGGCTTTTGTCAGATCTACGAACGTAGAGTAGAGGTAGGTCCGCATCTCTTGACATTTCTCCTGTAGCTGACGCGTGGCAAATATTATGTCAGGCAGAAGCCCTTGTTCCCTGTGGCTATTCAGACGATTGAGAAGAATGCGTGCGAAAATTTTACCGGCGATATTCAACAGTGAGATTCCGCGATGATTGTCACAGACTTGACGATTCCCATTACGCTTGTAGAGGTGGACAATGGTGGCGTCCTTGAAATCCTGAAGAACTTGGCCCTGTCGCCACATCTCTTGGAACAAGGTGGTGATGTGAGTTATGAGTTGGTGACAACCATATTTATAAATCCCCGCCAGGATCTCGTCGGACCCGGGTGCCTTCCTGCTGGACAGCTGCTGCACAGCCTTGATGGTCTCCTCAGGGGTGGGTGGGAGGTCGAGATCAGCATTAATTTCGACTTGCGGCAACCGTTCAATGGCAGCCTCAGAAGTGGTAGAGGGCCGGTTGAGTACACTTTGGAATTGCTCGGCCCAGCGGCTCAGAAGTTGGGTCTTATCTGTGATGAGGGTGGTACCGTCCGCGCTGAGAAGCAGGGCTGTGCCTCTCACTTCGGCGCCGCAGACTGCTTTGAGCGTGGCAAAGAAGTTCTTCCATTCATTGCGATCCGCATAGACATGAATTTCCTCACCCTTACGAGCCATACAAGCGTCCTGAATTTCCCGCAGCCGCTGCTGTACAAGACGGCGACTTTGGTAGTAGGCTGCTTTCGTGGTGTCGGTAGGGCGAACGACATATTCGTTGCGGAGGCGATTCTTCTCAGAGATGAGAGTTCTGATGGCTGCATCGTTTTCGTCGAACCAGTCTTGGTGTGAGCGGGGCGCGGGCCCAAGGATGCGTTTGGCAGTGGATTGCCCAGCGTCCCGTAGTCGACACCATCGAGTTTCCACGGAGGTGTTCTCTTCTGCGATTGGAAGGTTATTGAGCTGGTGGGTCAAATCGCTGCTGAAACGCAAACGGTTGGTGGGCAAGTTTAACAGATCAGTATTCAACTTACCTGGGGGTCGCTTACCTTGAGGTCTCTTGTGTGGTTATAGACGGATCCACATCTTAATAATAATAATAAGGTTTATTTGTAAAGCACATCTTTGGTGCCGTCAAAAACCCCGGAAGGCAGGAAAAAACCTAACCCAAACCCTTCTTTCGCAGTGACTATTGTATTTGTTTTAGTCTTTTGCTAGGTAAATAGTGTGCGAACTCAGGAGTTTGTTTTAAGTGAAAAAATTCTGACGTCTAAGTACAAATTTAGAAAAAACCGAAATTAAATAACTTAACATTGTACGTGTTACGGTTTTTATAGTAAGACGACTTGGGGTCTGGAAAAACTGTCATGTCCTTTAACTGAGGTATACTTAGCCGCGATCAGTTTGATGGCGAAAAAATCAGCTGGGGACATCACATCTACCTGTAAAGGCGGGCATACGAATCCGGGGTGGCACAGGAAAGGGGTTGTTTTGAGCTGGTTGATCGAAATGCCTGTTTTTGTGCCTCTTCAGGTGAAGGAGCGGCAGAATCGACGCCGGAAGTGAAAATTGTGTCTGGAGGGCCTTCAGATGGAATTATCCTTCCCTGCCTAACCATTTATTCTCTACCACCCTTGTGTTGACGTTTGCCACTTTTGCTCGCCCATTTCCTACTTGTTTCCCCCTTTTCTTATTCTCCTTATAATAAACTCTGGTTCCCTACTCCACTTTTACCATCTTACGTATGCCTGGAAACGAGTTAGAAAAAATGACTGAACCAGCTGACGAGAATAACCTCAGTGAATTTGCAGTTATCAATCAAGGACCTTCTTTGAGACAGCAAGAATCATCCTCTGTCGAGAATTTAAAGCAGGAGTCCGGCAAGACTGCTACAGTGGTGGCAGCGCACCGATCCGCCCCACAGCCCGCTGCATACCCCTCTTCTAGTACCCCTGTTTCTATCCCTACTTTTGACGGAAGCAAACCTTTTATGGTTTGGCTACGGCTTGCCAAATTCTACCTTAAGAGGACACATGAGGCAGAAAAATCTCGTTTCCTTCTTCTTGGCCTTTCCCCCGATTATTTGGCGAAAGCTCTCGAGGACGGCCTCCCTGATGATACCCCCTTCGATACCCTGTGTTACCGCTTGGCCAATTTGTTTTCCAATACCCATTCCTTACGTGACGCTCTTCAACAACTTTATTCCCGAAAGCTTCGTCCAGATGAGTCTATCACTAGTCTTGTCAATGACTTAGAACGCCCTATAGCTGTGGCTTTCCCAACTCTCGATGAAGATGATACGGATGCCCTTGTTTTACATCATATAACAGAGGCTCTTCCCGACCCAAACCTTCGACGGGACCTTGTGCTGCGGCCTCCGGCTACCATTCAGGACGCCATTACTCTCACGGAGCGCCATATGCGCTTCGAACGCAGTCTCCCTGCCCAGCCCGCTGGCTTTACTCCGTCGCCATGGCGAACCACAACCCCTCCCTCCAATCCACGTCCTTTTTTTAACGACCTCCACCCTTCTGGTCGCTGTCCTTTCCCCAACTCCAACCGTTTTTCGGGACCCCATCATTTCCCTCGTTACCAGAACAGCTCCTTTCCCCGCGAATCTCGCCACCCACAACCCAATAACAATCATTCCTGCGCCTGCGATCGTTCGTCAGGTACGCTGTCCATTACTTCATGCTCTGCATTGTCTAAGAAAGATTGTCCTTTTTATACTACCATCACGATAAACAGTCAGCCAGTACGGGCAATTATAGAAAGGGTGCCACTGTATCCTTAATCAGTAACCACTTGATAGTTCCCCTTCGCCTTGACCAGTCGATTTCTGTCTGTCCTTTTACACGTCTTAAGTCAGCTCACGGCTCAGCCATGAGATACATCGGTTCAATGTCCGTCGATGTCACCCTTCCCCATGCTACTGTCACACATAAATTTTTAATTCTAACACATCCTACCTGGGATTTGATCTTAGGAGTCGACTTTCTAGCGCTTCACGGCTGCCTTATCGACGTAAGTGGTCGCACCGTACGATTCACTCACCCCACAGAGAAACCCAAACAGAATGCAGATTTTGACGACGAAGCTATCTGCACGGCCATCGACGAATACGTCAAAAACCCACCTACCCGTATCGACGACATCCTACCACAATCGTCCCTTGACGACCAAAATTACACTGCGTTGCGCCACTTGCTTTTGAGTTTTCAAGATATTTTCGCTTGGGACGGTTGTTCCCCCGGTCGCACGAATATCATTCGCCATACCATTGATATTGGCAATGCAAAACCCGTATGGCTGCCACCCCGTCGGATCCCCGCTCATTATCAGGAGGAGGTACGCCAGATGTTCACTACTATGCTTAAGGATAAAGTCATCCGACCTTCTCATTCCCCTTGGGCTTCCCTTGTGACCTTGGTACCTAAGAAAGATGGCAAGTTACGGTTCTGCATTGACTATCGGCGCCTTAACGCTCTCACTACCCGTGACTCTTTCCCACTACCTCACATTGAGTCTACACTCGATTCCTCAGCCGGGTCGAAGTGGTTCTCCACCTTAGACCTCAAATCGGGCTACTGGCAAATGGAAGTCGAACCGTTCCATCGTCAGAAGACGGCTTTTATCCTACCTCATGGACTGTTCGAGTTTGAGACCATGCCCGTCGGGCTTTGTAACGCGGCGGCCACGTTTCAACGTCTTATGCAGGCTGTTCTGGCCCACCTGTTCCCCAGTCGCTGTCTTATTTACTTGGATGACGTCATCGTGTTCGGATGGTCAATCGAACAGCATAATGCGAACCTGCATGCCGTTTTGGCGGCCCTGCGCGACGCTGGCCTACGGTTGAATCCGAAAAAGTGCCACTTCCTCCGTACCCAGGTTACCTTCTTAGGCCATTAAGTTACAGCGGCCGGCATCCGAGTCTCAGACGAGAAGATAGACGCCATATGCAGTTGGCCCACCCTGACAAACTCCACCGAGGTCCGAGCGTTTTTTGGTTTGGCTTCCTATTACCGTCGGTTCATACGTAATTTCGCCGGCATTGCATGGCCCCTTAACCGAATGATGGAAAAGAAAGCGAAGTTCATTTGGTCTCAGGATTGTCAAGACGCCTTCGACGAATTGAAATCACTCTTAATTAGTGCCCCTACTTTGGCACTGCCTAATGTTGCAGCGGATTCCCCACCTTTCATTCTGGACACCGATGCCAGCGCTTTCGCGATTGGTGCCATTCTGTCACAAGCCAGTGAGGGTGGTCTGGAGAGACCCATTTGTTTCGCCAGTAGAACGCTGTCTAAACCTGAGCGCAATTACTGCACGTATCGTCGTGAACTGCTAGCTGTTGTAACTTATGTTAAGCGGTTCCAACCTTACCTACTTGGCAAGCCCTTTGAGCTCCACTCTGACCACAAAGCACTCCAGTGGCTGCAAAGTACTACAGACGCAGAAAGCCAGCTGGCTCGATGGCAGGAAATTTTGCAGGCGTACACCTTTAAACCTTTATACCGCCCCGGTAAGCAACACTCCAATGCCGATGCCTTATCGCGCATTCCGCCAACGGCCGACTCTCTAGACCCCTCATTTGTTCAAGACTCTGTCAACATAGTTTATTCTAGTGCAGAAACCCTGCACCACTGGGCCGTGGCCCAGAGCACCAACCCAGACACCGCAGTCATCTACGATCATTTGGCTCGCGGCCTTCCTCGTCCCACTCTCAATGATTTACGCGGTTCGTCGGAAACGGCCTACGCCATTCGTAGCCTTTGGCCCCGTCTTTACATTGAGAACGATATTTTACTCATACGCGACGAAGATACTCGCGGCACACGGGTCGTCGTTCCAAGCAGCCTGGTTCGCACGGTATTGTCGGATCTACATAGCGAATTAGGCCATGTCGGCCGCAATAAAACCGAAGCCGCAGCTCGGCAACGCTTTTGGTGGCCCAACTCCGACGCCAGGTCTCTACTTTCTGTAATACCTGTGCTACTTGCGCCTCTATAAAATCCCCCAATCAAAGCCCACGAGCCCCATTACAACCTATGACTACTAGCTTTCCCTTTCAACGCGTTGGTCTAGACATCGTAGGGCCACTCCCGTCCGCACATGGCCACCGCTACATACTATTCATGGTTGATTATTTTATCAAATGGGCTGAAGCAGCCCCCCGCTGTCGGCAAGATGCTGCTTTCGTTACCACAGCCCTTTTCAACTATTGGATCTGTCGCTTTGGCGCTCCCTTGTCTATACACTCCGACTGTGGGGCCAACTTCGAGAGCCGACCGTTACGCAAATTGTGTGAGATGTTGAATATTAACAGGACCAGAATGATACCGTGGCATCCAGAAGGTAATGGCCAGGTCGAACGAACTAACCGTACTCTCATCCAACTCCTAAAAACTTTCGCGAGCGGACCTAACCAGAAGGTCTGGGACGAACGACTCCCCTTTGCTATGATGGCCTACCGGGCTGCGGAACACGCATCAACCGGGTATGCCCCATTCTTTATGCTTACAGGCCGTCCCTTTCGGTTACCACTTGATTCCCGCGTACCGTCTACGCTTCCCCCTTAACACACTCCAAGTTCATATGTGTGGGAACTACAAGAAATTCTTCGGTCTACCCATAACATGGCTCGACAGCACTTAGGCGCGGTGGCAGACCGGCAAAAAGAATATTTCGATAGGCAGGTGAATGGCACCCCCTTTCAACGGGGCGACTGGGTGTGGCATGAGCGACAAGTTCCACCCCTAGGTTCGTTGGCCAAGTTCAACCACTCTTGGGAAGGTCCCTTTGAGATCGTGGCGACTCACAGCGCTACCACCTATTTACTGAGCGAGGCCTTTGAACCTGACGGTCAAACATTCACCGCCCATTTTGGAAAGCTTAAGCCGTACCATGCGCACGCACCCAACATTACTGATTATAACCTTGCTATACTACCTCCTTACTTAGTCCCACAACCAGTTAGGGAGGAGACTGTAGAGACTACGCCGTCAGCGAGCCCTGTGGACAGGGCTCTGTCTGAGGGGGGTAGTGTGTAAAGGCGGGCATACGAATCCGGGTGGCACAGGAAAGGGGTTGTTTTGAGCTGGTTGATCGAAATGCCTGTTTTTGTGCCTCTTCAGGTGAAGGAGCGACAGAATCGACGCCGGAAATGAAAATTGTGTCTGAGGAGCCTTCAGATTGGATTATCCTTCCCTGCCGAACCATTTATTCTCTACCACCCTTGTGTTGACGTTTGCCACTTTCGCTCGCCCATTCCCTACTTGTTTCCCCCCTTTTTCGTATTCTCTTTATAATAAACTCTGGTTCCCTACTCCACTTCAACCATCTTACGTATGCCTGGAAACGAGTTAGAAAGAATGACTGAACCAGCTGACGAGAATAACCTCAGTGAATTTGCAGTTATCAATCAAGGACCTTCTTTGAGACAGCAAGAATCATCCTCTGTCGAGAATTTAAAGTAGGAGTCCGGCAAGACTGCTACATACCGTATGCATGGGTCTGCTCGATACAAAGATTACAATCGTTGTGCATTGGCACAAGTTTGCTTATTAGATGGGACGTTGCAGATGTCTGAGGTGGGTCGAGGCAGCTGCGAAGCACCATCGTCATTCAAGTGCATCGGCAGAAGACAATTGGTCTTTCGTTTGTCGAATATCTAAGTGTGATTGAGATTTACATCATTAGTGTACATACTTCTGAGACATTATAACAGGAAACCATATATATTTTAGCATAGTTGAAGAGAAAATTATTTTCTTTCATTATATTTTTTTATAAACATTGAGATGTTAGTCGAAGAATATTGGAATAGATAAAATGTTCTTAGTTTTATTTTTATTTTTTTATTTTTAAGGATTGGAAAAGGAGGCAAGACACAATTTTGCTCAAGCTTTGATCTGATCAGCGTTGAAAACCGTCGACTGGAAAACCTCCAGCAGTGGCCAGTTTTCTCCAAAATGTGCGGGAACTCTCCTGGACCGTTAGATCCCTTTTGGTCCGAATTGGACGTCAAAGAACTGGTTAGCAAAGTGTCCTTTTTTGTTCAGAAATATATGCGTCATGTCATTTGAGAAGAACTGCTTGGTCTTTCTTCTAAATCTCGCTAAAATGTGGCTTGTGCGAATATCGTTGGGTAGGGCATTCCATATGATCGCATATCTTATGGTGAAGAAATTTGATCGCTGAGCCGTCCTAGCTTTAGTGTTATGAATTGTATGGTGGTTGTTTCTAGTGGGACGGGAACCGTTTTGATTTGTCAACGTATTATTGCTAAGGATGTTGTGATTATGTGTCACTTTAAATAGGAAAGTTAAATCATTTTGGAGTCGCCTTTGCCAGAGGGGTTTAAGACCATATCTATGGTACATTATTGAATGGGAGTCTCGGGCGTCATCGCGTTTACACAGAACTCTGGTAAACCTTCGCTGGATTTTTTCTAGTTTCTGTCTGTCATCTGATGACATGGTGCCGAAAAATATTGAGCAAAAACCTAGAATAGGTAAAACGTACATTTTGTAAAGTTTAGTCTTAAGAGTAATTAATGTGAAATTTTTACTTATGAAGCTACATAGTCGATTGGCTTTTGGTGCGATTTGTTTAACATGTGGGGATAAGTCAAGAGTATTAGAAAAGCTAAGACCTAAATATTTTAAAGATGTTAGCTCTTTCATTTCTTGACCACTAAACATCATGGGGGGAAGTTTTAGTGATCCAAAAATCATGAGATGACATTTTGTTGGTGAAAACGGCATTTGCCACTGAAAACTCCAGTCGTTTAGTTTTTGAAGTTTTAATCCAATTGTTTTATGCACATTACTTATCGAATTTTTTATAGGCATATGCGAGTTTTAAGTCATCTGCATATAAAAATGTTTTAGCAGAGGTTGATATCGTGGATAACTCATGAATGTAAATGAGAAATAAGAGGGGACCTAAGATAGTGCCTCGAAAAACACCACTGCTTAAATGAGTTGGTTCTGATACTATATTTCGAAGTTGTACTACTTGGAATCGGTTTTGAAGATAGGATTTGAGAAAATCAAGGAGGGGGGCCAAACCCCGTGACTCATAGCTTCACAATCAGTCTTTTATGGGGAACTTTGTCAAAAGCTTTTTTTAGATCAAAGTAAATTGTAGCTACCGTGTTCCCATCATCTTGATTTCTGGAGACGAATTCCAACAAAGTGAGATGGCAGGACTGACATGACTTTTTAGGTAAGAAGGCATGTTGAGAGGGAGGTATGAGATTTAAATTCGTCAGATGGTCTAACATTTGGTTATAAATTATTTTTTCTAAGATTTTTGCTAAAGCCGATGTTCGGTGAACACCACGATAATTTTGGGCATTGGAACGATTTCCGTTTTTGTAAATTGGGGTGATTCATGATTTTTCCATATTTCTGGATAAGTACCATTTGACTGCAGTCACGAGAAAGGGTTAGACAGAAGTATGGGGGCGTATGTCATATGTCTCATTATGCAAGGAGGGATTCTATCCATTCCACATGATGTGGAATTGAACAGTTGGCAGATAGCTTTCTCTACAGTTTCTTCGTTAAACAATATCGCTTTTAATACTAGTGCCGTCATTTCTGTTGGTTGGGGGATCGGTTCTTCCTCGCCTGAATAGTTGGTTGAGAAATATTCGTTAAAAAGATTGGCTATTTGGTTTATATTTGTTATTACTTTTCCTTGGTCATCAAGCACGATTTGTGGGCCTTGTTTTTGATGATTATTTTTTTTCCTGAAGATTTGGGCTGTGCCTTCTGAGGACTCGATTGTCCGATGCTCTGCTGCTATCGTCTTATTTGTTTCAATGTTCTGGGCTTACTCGTGAATCTGTGTAATGCGTCTGAGCGTAGATAGAATACTAATACATGGGTCGTGGAGTTGTTTTTTAAGTTTTTTTAACCGTTCGGAAGGGAAGTTTGGGATAAGTGATTTCTTACATTGATATATCTCGTCAATTAGGGTACCTCGAATTAAATTAAGGGTGTTTACAGCTTCTAGAGAGGATGCTGTTAGGAGAAAAGAGCTCCAATTCAATGACCTTATGTTGTTATTCATAGATTCAATGTCAAGATTTTTGGGGTTTATAGAAGTGTAACTAGGATCAGGTCTTATTTTAATGTTAAGAGGGAGCACTGCTATCATTGTCTTATGATCACTATCAAAGGTAAAGCTGTCGTAGTGCGTATATAAGGGCCATATATCTTTGGTGAGAATAACATCGAGTATATTGTTTCCTCTGGTTGGTTTGTTTATTATTTGCGTCAGTTATAAAACACAATTGATGATGATAATTCATCATGTCTGGATGGGGCTGATAGTTCTGTCCAGTTTATTTCTGGACGGTTTAAGTCTCCTGCAATTATCTTATAGTCGGTTTGGATATTTGATAGAATATCTATTAGATTTGTTAGGCCCGTGTCATCATTACTATATTCCTAAGGGGGGTACAAACATCCAATTTGAATGCTTTTAAGGGTCTTGGATGTTATTATAGCGAAGCACGCTTCGCCATTGAACGTCTCCTGAAGAACCTCAAAGCCACTCTGTTCTATGGTAGATCTAATGTAGATCATACAACCTCCTCCTCATTTATTAGCACGGTCCTGTCTATAGAAGGTGTAGTTTGCTATAAAAAGTGAAGCATTAGAAATTGATTCGTTTACCCAGGTTTCTGTTAAAAAGACTATATCGGGATTGTGTGTATCAATAAAAGTTCTAAGTCGTGGAACTTTGTTTACTATCGATCTAGAATTAATACGAGCAACACTTATGGTGTCGGATACAAAAGCTGGAATCTGTTGTGAAAAAATGGATTCCTATTACTTAATTGATTGTGTTGAGGGCTCATGTGCGGAAATTGTGTGATTGGTGGATAATATGGTGGTGTTGGACTATTTGTGGCGAATTGTGCATTATTGGGAAAAATTGGTGATGAGAGTGATGGAATTCGATGGCATTGTGTAACTATCGGAGGGTATGGTGTTGTGCGAGGTGGGATTTGAGTGTGTGTGTTATATTGATAGGGTTGGGTGTGTGCTGGTCGTCTTGTGTATTGGCTTGGATGCATGGGTTGAGAGAAGAATTGAGGTGCCATTTGAGTGTGTGCATTTAAATACGGATATTCGTTTTGATATGCAATTCTGTTTGGGAATGGTAGTCTATTCTGGGTTGTTCGGGGGAAATAATCTAACACTGGTTTTCTACTTTGGTTCGTTGAGTTAGGACTGGTATTGCTATTAATGGACATATTTAGACTTGTGTTGATGAGACGATGATCGGTATCACCATCGGCACCTGACATTGCCTTTGTCACCAACACGTCCTGCTGGTAGTGTCGCCGCACGAGGACATAGTCCAGAAGATGCCACTGACGAGACCTGGGGTGCATCCAGGTCGTCTTGTGCTGCAGCGGTTGGCTGAAGTAGGTGTTGATAAGTATAAGACGATGCACCGCGTAGGTGCGAAGGAGGAGTAGGCTATTGTCGTTGAGTCCTCGGAGGCCGTGGGGTCCAAGTGCTCCTCTCCAGGCGGCGTGGTCTGTGTCGTCGCGGGCATTGAAGTCACCAAGGACTATCAAAATGTCCGCCTTCGGCACAGAGGCCAGGACGGCGTGCAGATCCTCGTAGAACTTGTTCTTTGTCTCGTCAGAGCTGGTCATCGGAGAAGCGAAGACACTAACGATGGTGGCGAATTTGCCACCACAGAGAGGCAGGCGGAGACTCATCAGGCGTTCGTTGATACCCTGCGGCGTACAGGGTCGTCTACCCACGATGTCCTTTCGGATGGCAAAGGCAACGCCGGCCTCACGTCCCTCTGTCGTCGGACGGCGCACATGGAAGAAGGTGTAGCCGGCACCCACCTCTTCTATGGAATCTTCACCGGAGAAGTTGATTTCACTGAGTGCGGCGATATCCACCTTGAAGCGCGCTAGTTCCCGGGCGATGAGCGCTGTTCTCCGTTCCGATCGAATTTTCCTCGGGTTATAATAATAATAAATTGTATATTTAAGGCCCAATGGGCCTCATCGGTAAACCGAAAATTCGATAACACGAAGTCCTAAAAATAATTGGTTCAACAAACAGTATCCGTAGTCTATAGCTATAAGACGAGTATAACTGTTTACAAGCGAATTTGTTAGATTCGAAAAAAATGAATATAGCAGTGTCATGCGGAAGGTGAAATTCAAGGGCACACACAGATGAGCCACATCGTTATCTATATTCTGACTATGTATTCTGATACCCATTGCCTCTGTTAGTACCGGGGGGGGCTTGGAAGCAAACTCAGTCGAAGCTGAGCGTGGGGCAGAACAATAGGTATTAACGAAAAATTTCTGGTACAGACGGGTTCCCGGCACTACACTCGAGTTCCCAAACCGGTGCGGCACAATAGAACATAGGAAACCCACCAGTTTATGATCGCGATGGGCACCGTCGTATGAGATCCAAAAGTCCGTCAAATCCACAAGACCATCGTTGGGGATGTCTGAGATGCGACCAAATATAAGGCCTTGATGATAGTTGATGACCAGCGAAACGAGAGCCGTCAAGACTGCGTCCTGATTCTGGGGGACACGAGTCAGAGGAAGGTAGTTTCAAGAAGGGATCCTAAATTCCCGATGGTCCTTTCTCGGGATCGTGGAGAAAGCTGCCCGGAAAAGATGAGGAAAACAAAAGGTTAATAGATTCAGTGTTAAGATAAATGTGCAGTCTTCGCTTGAATGCACTTAGACTAGTCAACGCCCGAATATCAATCGGCAAATTATTCCAAAGATAGCTGTACCTAGAAGCAAAAAAAAGAGATCGCTTAGAAGTGGAAGAAGCAGGAGGAGGTATTATCGACGTTGAACTGCTTAGGTTGTAAGGGCGAGTAACGGGAGTAAGGGCATAAATATTGGGGAGATTTGAAATATTATTAAGGCGAAACAGGAGACAAAACCCTGCTTCCAGTCTCCCGACCCAAAGAAATTTCAGTTTTGTTATCTCACATCTATCTGAGTAGGAAGTATCTGAAAATGCCGGATAGTGGACCCTTTTAGTGAATCTTCTTTGGACACTTTCAATTTTTGAACGGCTAGATTCGTTCATTAGACAGAAGAATGGACAACAGTATTCGAGAATAGGATGCACATACATACGATAAAGTCTTATCTTCATTTCGGGAAGGTAGAAATTATAAGAGATGAAGCCGCATATCTGAGCAGCTTTTGCTGTGATTCTAATAATAAGGTTTATTTGTAAAGCACATCTGTGGCGCCGTCTATCAGCGTTGGGTGAAAGATCTAATTTATTGGTGTAACGTAAACTTAAGTCCTCAATGTTAGAACATTCAGTCATGGGCCAACCTTGAAAAATGATAGGCTGTGGCAGCCTGATAGGCCCAATACACATGAACTGGCACTTAGAAGGCGAGAAATCGATCTGCCACGTGGAGCTGCACGCAGATAGAGCGTCCAAATTCGAATTAAGGCGTTCTAAGCCTCGCTCAGCCGTAAAATTAGAGAAGTATACACATTTCAAGTCGTCTGCGTATACATACGATTAAGTGTCTAACTATTTTTGAAATATCATTTACATGAAGCAAGAACAACAGGGGGCCCAGAACGGTACCCTGAAGGACACTGCTTAAAATAGCGGTAGGGTAAGAGTATGAGGACCCCACTAAGACCTGTTGTTTTCGATTCGAAAAGTATGATCTAATAGTCAATAAGAGGACTAAAAAATCCTATAGCCTCTAGTTTGGCTAGTAGTCTCCTATGAGGTGCTTTATAAAATGCCTTACATAGATCAAAATAGATGAAAACCACAGATAAATGATCGCTACGAAGAGAACTAAGGAGATTAAGAAAAGACATATGACATGTTTCACAAGATCGATCCGGTAAAAAAAATGCTGAGATATATTGAATATTTGATTGCTTTTGCAAAAATCTGTAATTTTATTGGCGATTAATTTTTCAAACAGTTTAGCTAGAGAAGGTGTTTTATGAACACCGCGATAATTTTAATGTCAGATCTGGAACCAGATTTAAAAACTGGAATTACAGTAGAAGTTTTCCAGGAATCAGGAAAAAAACCGTTTTCGAGAAATATCGTCAATAATTTGCTCAGTAAAGGAGGATAATCTCTTAATTGCTTAATAAATGAGTTTGGAATGTTATCTGTCCCGACTGAATGTGAATTGTTGAGAAAAGCTCTTTCTTTATGAATAATTGTAGGTGAGAAATCAATTGAAGTGAGATGTGCATCACGCATCAGAGGTATTTCGGTTGTTGGACTAGTCTCAATTGTAAAGAACTTGGCGAAGAAGGAATTTAACATTTCTGCTTTGGCCAAATCCTCTGTAACAAAATGATTACTACTATCGAATAAAGGCGGAATGAATTTCTGAAGCTTAGCGGATGACCGAAATCGGAAGACTTGAGCAACGGATTTGGAAGAGTTAACATCATTAAGTGCTAGGGACTCTCTACGCCTACCTCGTGCAAGCCTTATTTTTGGCGCTAATTCAAATATTTGCGCTATCCTTAAGTGCACCGACAAAGAGCTTTTAGACGGATCCTTAATTTGCTTCCGTAATTTTTCAAGTCTATTTTGGAGAAACTGTGGAACGGTAGAGGAAGCTGAATTTGATTTAATAGGCTTAAGTGGGATTAAAGTCTGAATTTTTTGCAAGGTTTTGTAAAAGTTAATTGAAAAAGATTGGATCATTTGTTGAAAATATAGTATGCCAATCTAGAGTACTTACGAAGTCATTTCTGAGTTCAAGGTTTGCGTTAGCAAAATCGAGGTTATTGCATTTTACCTCAGGCTTTTTAGAAAGAGAGACTGGAAGACAACACTGAATTAATGCGTGGTCACTTGTGAAGAGATCACGATGAAAATTCATAAAGGGAGGGTGGACGTAATTTGTAAAAATTAAATCTAATATGCTCTCATTTCTAGTCACTGAACTGACCAGTTGTGACATGTTTGCAAAGTTAATAGTTTCTTCCAATTTTTGAAATTTTGGCGGACAAGTATTTGCTTCCTAAAAGGGAACGAACATTCGAAGTGCCAAAGATGATATGACCTACCCCAGCTTCCTGATCTGTCATCCTGTGAGCTCTGGGAGCTCTCATGCAGGAAGGAAACGAGTTAGAGGGAGATGGGGGAAGAGAAAAGTTTTGATTTTCGTTTGTAGTCTTTTGACCGCGTGTTTGAGCTCTGTCAGCCACGGTCAACTAGCAGATGTCGCGACCCAGCGTGTTTGGTAACCATCTTTTCTAGGCCCATCAACCCTCTCGGGAGGGGCAGCAGCGCTGTTCCACAAAGGAACTGCCGGTCAGTCACAACTGCTGCCGAACTGCACCATGGGCCACGAGTGTTTTGGTGCCGAACGACAACTTGGCTGTGAGCCTGCCTACAGCTTTGCTGTCGCACAGCTGAGGACTTTTAGGGGGGGAGTATTTGGGAAGTAAGGGGTGGGAGCAGCAATAATTAGCCTAGTAGCAGTAGTGGTGAAGAGGACTGTGTCCCACGTAAAGTTGATACGCGTTATAGTGATACGGCATCTGACTGTGGGTGGAATTTCTGCTACGATTAGGCGTTATTGATGCTACTGAGGAGGCAAACTCTGAGAGGACTAAGATTGCTAGTCATGGCAGTGGGACGACTATTTGAGTAGGCATCGCTACGATGGAGTAAGGTCACTGTAACAGTATGGTAATAGAAGGGTATAGGTATGGTGGCAAGCATGATTTTAGAGGCCAAAAACTCCCGTTGAATTATAATAAAAATATACGTTCAAATGCTCGGTAGCTTAACTTAAATTTTTTCC
>JAYGXS010000003.1:80668028-80692064 GCA_036362985.1 Ligula intestinalis
GCCTTGAGCAGTAGAAAACTCGTTCGATGATACTGAATTCTGACTGAACAATAGTCCTTATTTTTATTGGTCCAACTATCCTGCATCCCCGTGTTTTCCAAAGAACTGAATCAATTATAGGACACAATATCTAAAATATTATATCCGGCAATTATTTTTGCATAGGTTACTGCACTCTGGAAAGACGCGAATATGCGTGGTGGCCTGCACAGTGCTTCAGGTGCCCGTTACGCACTAAGTCTGCTATTTTTGGTTAGACGAAGTAGTCAACATTTGTCAACGTTGGTTGCGGAATCCCGGGAAGCAAGCGCATCATAAGATGCCAATTGGCCGCATTTAAGGAATATCGGACGTCATCGATGCACATGTTTTGTTCACTATTAACGCATACTTCCAAAATCACTGCAATCTTTTCTCGTACATGGCAAAGCTGAAATAATATCTGACCTAGTTTGTCCCGATGATTTCGCATGACAATCCGTGGCAGTGTATCTGGAGAGCTTGTGGCAATCGGCTGCTGCCATGGTAGTCAGCGCGGATGATTACTTATGTCACCTTCCGTCCACCGAACACATGCCAAGCACCGTTTGCACACACGTGATAGCTCTCAGTTCGCCAACACCCTGAAGCCGATTTGTCTTTGGTCTTTTTGATTGCTCGCAGCCCCACAAAGCCCGGATGCGGACACGTATCACGCCAGAAAGAACAACGAGCACACGACTAGTTAGAATTATTACTGTCTTATTCTACTGAACTAAGATTTCCAGTTGTTTTATTCTCTCTGATTTTTGATATTAGAAAAATCAATTTGTTAGCCATTGCACCTCGACAAGCTCGTACCATTCTCGTCTCTGGCAACGAATATCGACTGACTACGAACCACTTTCATGTTTTGGCCAACTGCATTAAGCCATGTTTAGACTCAGCCGCCTCGTATACCTCTTCAGGTTGGCGACGGTGCTGGATAAGGGGCAATGAAACTGGCGTAGTGTCTAAGTGGTGTGTGTACTCGGAGCCCTACAATTGTCAGGCTATATCCCAAGTTATAGGTAAAAAGCTGAAAGCACCAGTGGGGGTTATTTATTGGCACAGAACCCTGAGTTGGTGCCTCAGGCTGCAGTGGCCACTGCCGACGTCAGTGCTGGTGTTGACTGCGTCAAGTCGGGCCTGAGAGAGGCAGCGGCGAAAGCTGCTTTTACAGGATTGTGGAACAAGTTCAAGTTGCGCACGATTGGTTTTTTGCATTACCCGAGAGGGTGTCGTGTATAGTGTTCCCTTCTGCATCAGCCGAGTAATCGTGTGTTTAAGTGGCCCTTTGGCATCCGCAATTATTTGGATACGCGTTTGTGTGTGCGGAGAAGTCGGTCAAGGTTCTTCAGGTCAGCGTGTCACAAACAGCTTCCGCGAAGTTTTATGAAGTTGCGACAATGGGCTCTGAACAAGGAAGCCGGACAACATTCTTAGCTGTCCGCCACATTGCTCATCTCATTTCTTTTTCTTGGATGGCCTCATATGTCCTCCCAATGCTGCAGTGAGCGCGGACTGCCTTTTTCGAGGTGCATTCGATGTACTTATGGCGTTTACGCCCTTCGTCTCTCGCACCTGCGCCTTGTAAAGGACCTTATGATCATATTGCGCGAGCTGCTGGTACATCAGGTATAACCAAGCGCAGGCCCTAAAAATTTGGTTATCACCCGATTGACTGGGCAAACTGACGTTCACTTAATCTCACTTGACATTTTCTAACTCACGCCCACATCACTCGAACGAACAGACGCGTGTGGGTGCAGAACCGACCACGGATCCGGTGCATCGACCACCGCCAGGTTTCTGTACAGAATACACTATTTCTAGTGGCTTCAGTATCAGTTTATCTGAACTCGCTATTGGTAACAAGATGATAGGAAATATATGGGTGCAAAAATTGAAAAAAGTACGTCAATTACATGCTTGCGGGTGAAAGCACAACAGTTGTTGGTTAGTCTTAATAGTAATAAAACATGCCTACTTGCTTATTAAGAGTAGTATAAGGTAATGTAACGTCTTTGTCCCTCGGTAAGCAGGTGGCAGAGGAACGATGTGTTTGGTGCATGTCCAGTTAGCTCTTAAATGGATAAACACAGGCGGAGAGGACACCCTCTCCGGGAAGGGCGTCCCACACTGAAACCACTGTTGCTGGAGAAGATTTTTCATTAATCGATCCTTGCTTTGCTGGGGCTTAGCTTAAGGGGGTGACCACGCAAAGTGGATGTATTAGTCTTCGTAAAAAAATTATCGGGACAAAGCAACAGTCCAGTTCATTCATAATGCGAAGAGTGCTTCTCTTTCTCTAAAACGGGACTGTGTCGTGATGGTTGCGATGTCCTAAATGCATACTATCTTCACTGTTCCTCGAGCAACGGTGGTCCATCGTATCCACTTTTCGCTCATATTCCTCACCACAGCCCAATATTAATATCGGTAAAGGAAGACTTTCCGGACGGATGCAACGTACACACGGATCTTTGTGACGAAAGATATCGCGTCAGATCTATAAGTAGGATTTTCGAAACCCTGTGAGCAGCATCGGTTCGGAAGACGGTATCATCTTTACTCTGTCTTTTTGCCTGTTAGTTCTTCTCAGGATACTCGAAGCCTCTTCATGTCAGAAGGAATGCCTTTTCCTTCTGAGGAATGCAGTCTGAAAACACTTCGTTTTTGTGAACGTCCAACTAAACCGACAGATTGCGCTACTTCATTCATCCGTGACATTACAGACTGAGAAGAAGCAAACGTAAGGGCTAGGACAAGAATTTTATTCTGCTACTGGCATCCTTAATTGTTTATCACCAAAACTTAAGGCTAGCTAGGTGATATCCTCAACATAATGGTGATCAATTCATCGGCATCCGGGTGCAAAACCAACGCGTCAAAACCGTTTGGTTTTTTTCGAACATCACATCGGATATCAAGCAAGTGGTAAATACTGTTTGGCTCAGGACTCACGCATCCGTGGAGCATTAGTAGGCCTTGATCATGGCGGCATACCATCTACTTCTATTATTTGCCATAGGGATTTGTGATTAACGGCAGCCAACACATCGGCGAATCCAACAGCTGTTGGTTGCTGGTAGCCATGCTGGAGTCCGATGATGCGCGAGTACATTTATGTGGGAATTAGAGCCAAGGGCAAACTATGCGGTCAATTAAGTTCACATCTTTTCATACGTGGGTTGGGGAAATAGCTTGGGGATGTGTACTGAGATGTAAGGAGAAGGAGCCAGGTCACGGAGGAGCGCATTTAGTTAACAGTAAAACGTTTTTATAAAAAACGATGGCTTAAATCCTGTGATGGTAAAGGGCGTAGGACATTTCTTGGATATCCAGCAACCTCCAATGTCGCCCAAATCCTGCCTATTTTCCGTCAATAAACCAAATTGCTAATGTAGTGTTCCTTATAAGAAGGCTTTCTGTACCACAAATTCATTCGAGAAATCAAAACAACAAGACCAACAGTATGTACTCCACATTTTGATTGTGACATCGCATGAGTAAGGTCAGCAACTGTTTACGTTCAACGTGTTCTTGGTAGTTATGAAGGAAACAATGTTTCAGGTTCAATTTATTTCGGTTTATTTGGTGAGGGTACTAGGCAATGCCTTTGAAAACCCTATTGATTACATGCCGGTGCGTCACACACATGTACATGCACATATACAAAAATACCACTACTAACATAGTATTGACAAACAGTGAGTAGCATTGCTTTTACAAATAAATATGTCAGTTAGAGTTCAGACTTCGAGGAACGACAGGGGACGCATGTAATTATCCAAACGTTTTTGTACAACTGAAGAGAAGTGGCCTCCACTGTTGTATGGCCCGTTGCGTGAAGAATTCAGAGCTGAGGTTGAGTTTGGACATCTTCGTGCGCAGCTTCCAAAATATCCAAGCTCAACCTCCGCTCAAGCTAAATTTCTACTTGCCTGGGTTCGCATCATAACAATATTTTCTAGTTGATGTCATCATCTTCTTTTGCAAATCTGTCAAAACACCTATTACTTTAGTACCTAGCTTACGCCCACGTTATTGCGCATATATTCGGTACTCTTTCGTTACTGGTTCTGCTTGCCACAATAAAATTGTTCCTTAGGTGCCTAGCCTTCAGTTGTAAAAAGTTAAGCACTAAAAACGAGTACTTTGTCCTGCTACTATTTCGAACACAGACTAGTTGCAAATGGAAGCCTTACTATAAAAAAGTGGTGCTTCATGATGACCTTGTAACATCCTTGTCGTCCAGCTTACAGATCTTGGGTGAATTTGGTTAAAATTGCAATGATATTCATACTATGCAGGTAAATATCAGAATAAACATGTTTTTAAACGCCAATGAGAGCAGGCCTATTAGATCCTTATTAGGTAGGGAATTCTAGAGGGGTGCTTGAAAGGCCAACATGTGCAATAACCGCTTGCTTACCAGTTTTTCGCGCGCCCGCCGTTGGTCCAGTAGGGATTGGTGATGACATTAAGAAGATGTACCCCAGTGACCTGGCCCAAGGTCAGCGAACATCCTCCAACTTGCACGCGTACCTTTCTTAATTTACATTATTATTGCGCTGATTTGTCCCCCAATTCGTCCCATCGATTCTACCTCCTAAAACCAGACGCCCGTATTGCAGTGGAGTGCGTTTCGCGCGCGCACTGTGGGGCCCCCATGATAGTTCCTTACCCCATATTTTTTGTCCTCATAAGTGTGCATCCGCTCTGAACCTGGTTTGGTTTAATCTCGTTCTAGAGTTACGCACAGCCTGAAATCGTTTTAGAAAGTCAACTTCGAAGAAGTTCTGGTATCTTGAACAGCTGTTGGCCGAGTTTTCTGTTGATAGTTACGCATTCGATCACTTTAGAGCTCTTTGGATAGTTGATATACAATGCAGAAATTGACTGTCTTAGGCAAAATCAAGTATTTGCCCGTTCATCTAAAACCTTTTTTCGAAAGCATTCGAGCGAATTCATGCCAGTCCATCTTCACCGAGGTTATAAAAAAAATTAAACTGCACTACGAACTGGAGCCAATAACAACATATGATTGTTAGTAAGTAAGCTAGTCCTCGCTGCAGCTCGAAAGACCTTTTATTTCGGCACTAGTAGCAGCAACTGAAGCGTTCTGTTCTGTGTCTTCGTGTCGCACTAGGTCAGGCTAAACCCGACGACAATTATTTTTCACAGCGTTTTCTTGAACTTACAACAAAGTCGGCCGGAAGTGTTTAAAATAATAAATTTCCTGAAACAGCAACTTTTATCGGACAAAATGGCTGTTGTAATTTGATGGTTTGACTTACTTATGGACCGTCTAAGAAGTGTAGCTATTGCACTAATTAAACTTTTTAACGCCACTAGAAGTATATCACCTAAGCTAAGATCTTTTTATACCAACCAACTATAACCCGTTCCGGTTAGTTTGGCTCAGCCAGGAGAAAAGGCCTTTGGCGAACCACAGGCAGCAGGTTGTCGATATCAGGAGAAGGGGATGAACCCAGGCGACTCCGGCTATGCCCGGTAGATTAGGTACAGGCTTTAGCGTGGCCTTATTTCAGCGCTTTACTCGTACATGAAAAAGCCTGCAGGTGATCGATAATTGGGAAGCTGACACCGGAGAGGACTAGGCACGGACCTTAGCGCCAACCTAGGCAAGATTAAGTACAAGCTTTAGAGTGCTGTGCTCCAGCGTAAGATAGACTGGCAGTCATAGAAGAAGCGTGAGTGCACTTAAGCCAGCCTTCTAAATGCATGTGACAACATACGTCACTTTAATTGTCACATTTGACTTCCGCATGCGACTCCTATGCTACGTATGTGGTGCGAGTCTGAGGCCGTCACAGTTCGCCTTGCTTGACAGGGCAGTCAGCTGACGCATTTACCAGAGTCCATCAGCTTAGTGTGTCTTGTGAGCGTAATGGTTAGTAAGTGGATTTTTAATCAGACAGTAACGGCCCCGTCCAATCCTCTGTTTCTGTAAGTCCTGGTGTGTGGGTGGGTGTGTGTGTCTGTGTCAAGGCAGCCTGCTGTGGCCCGCATGGATGGGCTCATCGGCCCTCTCAGCGTCTGCGCCCGACCCCGCTTCCGGTTTTTTTGACGGTAGCGTCCGAAGGAGCGTGTTTAGAAATAAAACCTGGTCTGAACAATATAAAACCTGTAAAAGTTTTGTGCCCCTCCAACAGAAGCGAAATCTAGTTCGCTGCTTAACGCAAAGAGCTAGAAAAATTTGCTCAGAAGACCCTATTGAAGAGAAACTCAAGAAAATCCAGGAGTTACTCCGTGAGAACGGATGTCCTGAGAGATTTATTACCAAGAATATGACTTCCAAAGAAATAAAACCCACATCATATACTATGGAGAAGAAAAACTTATTTCTCAAAGTGCCCTTTTGAGGAGACGCGGCAGGTGCACTCCTGACGAGGCCGTGTCACGAACCTTCCCAGTAGCGAGAAGTCGCTTACTATTCTCAACTAACCCGGTGTTATGTGGGGAAGGTAAGGACAAGTTACCGACTCAGACCACCTTAATGTGCATCTACTCCTTTACTTGCTCCTGTGAAGCAGGCTATATTGGTCGCACGAGTCGGCGCCTATCCAACAGAATAAAAGCACACCTCCCGCAGTGGCTAAGGAAAGGTGAGGTCAATACAGCCAGGACCATCAACAGCCCTATTCTGGGTACCACAGCAGACGCGTCTACGAACCGTGTTCCCACCCGCCCTCCCGGCGGCCGAGGTCTGCTACACCCATCTCCCTACGTTGGAAGAACCCCCCTTCAGCCCAACCCGTGTTTTTGATGATGGAGCAGCCCCTCCCGGCCACGCTGCTCCGACTCCTCGCCGCCGAATTTGAAGCCAACCCTGGACCTCTCTTGTAGTCCTCGTTCTGCCGAGTCCGTTTGGGCCGCCGTGACTGGTCTGTACGTTGCGGCTCCTGCAATGGTTGGTGCCATCTCCGCTGCTGTGGCCTCGCCAAAGCTGCCGATTGGTCTCCCGCCTTTGCGTGTCCCAGCTGTTCCGTGCCCCCTCCGGTCTCCACGCCTCCAGCCCGCCCTGTCCTGAACCCAAATTCTCTGGTCCCCGACCTTGTCTCACCGCCTGGTCTAAAGATCCTCCAGTTCAACGCCAACGGCCTACTTGGCAAGCTTGACCAACTCCTGGCCTTTATGCGTTCGCACCGCATAGCCGTAACGGCTATCCAAGAGACAAAGTGGTCTAAATCCACTGAGGCCCCGTCCTGTGCTGATTAAACGACCGTCCGTCGCGGCCGCAACAAAGGTGGAGGCTTGACCTTCCTGGCGGAAAAATCCATTGCCTATCACCAGCTACCCCTGCTTGGTGCCGATCCCACGGAAGTACTGGTGATTTCCCTTAACATTGGCCCGGTGCCGCTAACCATCGTGAACGTGTACATCCCTCCAACTTCCAGTTGTCCTCCTGTTTTCACCGCTTCTATCGCTCCCTACTTACCTTCTGGAGACAGTTTGTTGATAGGTGACTTCAACGCCCACGACCTATGGTGCTCCAACTTGGCGGCAGATTCCCGGGGAGAAGTCCTGGCCGATGAACTAGAATAATCTCCCTTCGCAGTCCTCGACGAGGACAACCCAACGCGGCTCCCACCCAACGGTGCCCCCAGCTCTCCCGATGTCTCATTTGCCAGTCTCAGCCTGGTAGCCTACACCACCTGGAACACGGAAATCAGCCTAGGGGGCAATCACCTCCCTATAGTGCTCGAATTAGCCACCTCTGCCGACCGTATCAAGGCTCCAAACAGGCTTTTCATCAACTTCAAGAGAGCTGACTGGGCAGCTTTCACCGCCGAATGCGAAGCGGGAACCGATCAGCTACCGCCCTCCACCTGTGTCCACACGGCGGAGCGGGCCGTTCGTCACCTGCTTCTGGCAGCAGCAGGCCACCATATACCAAACGGTCGCATTCCCATACCTTGCCCAAACTGCCCACGCGAAGCCTCCCGACTGGAACGAAAGCGAGACGAGATCCGAGCGCGAGATGCAACTGACCTGCGTGTCGGCGAACTCAACGGCTTGATTACCAAGACCGTCAATGACGACAAACTGGAACGTTGGCGTGAAAGAATTGCAGATTGTAATTTCCGCGGCAACGCAGCTGCCACCTGGAAACTTCTACGCAATCTGACCAAGCCCCAGGGCGACATACCTAACCAGTCTATTAGCTTCGGGGACGTAAAGTTAATTTCCAACAACGGTACGATCGCCACGAAGATGAACAAGCTGTTCTCGCCCCGCTCGGCGCCCAGTCCCAAAAGCCAGCGCACCCTCCTTCGTCTCCTCCATAAGGCCACGCCCCCGGACATTTCCTTCTCGGCCGATGCTATCCTCACCGCTGTCAGGAAAACGAAAGTCTCGAAAGCCTTAAGACCGGATGGCCTGGCTCCTATCCATTTGCGCCATATCGGCCCCAAGGTTGCTGCCTACCTGGCAGCCGTCTTCAATCTTTCGCTGGCCAGTTCAATCATCCCCGATTGCTGGCACCACTCCACCATCATTCCTCTGGTCAAAGCGGACAAGGACCTCATTCAAGCGACCTCCTATCGCCCAATTGCCCTCCTCAGTCCACTGGCGAAAATTTTGGAACGCTTTCTACCAATCTTGACGTCTGCAGCGGATCTGTCCAGCCACCAACATGGTTTCAGGTCGGGTCGTGGCACAAAAACGGCTCTTTTCGAGCTGAGCGACGCCATCCTCGAGGGCTTCAATCAACAGAGGGCTGCTTCGCGGACCGTGGCTGTCTCAATTGACCTGCCACGAGCCTTTGACTGCGTCCGCCACGATCAGCTCCTGCAGGACTTAGTCTCCCTGAACCTCCCGACTGGCCTGGTCCGATGGTTGGCGGTTTTCATCCGTGGCCGCCACGATCGTGTCGGTTTCCGCGGCACTCTCTCCAAGCCCCGTAAGCAGACCTGCAGTGTTCCTCAAGGCTCTGTGCTCAGCCAGACGCTGTTCAACATTTTCATGCGAGAACTCCCACTCCCTCCGGCACCCGCCAAATTGGTATCATACGCGGATGATGTCACCTTCTTCTGCCAGCACCATAACATTGATCAAGCTGCACAGGTCCTCTCGGAATTCATGCCTTATATTGTGGACTTCCTCACTCAGCGCGGAATGTCGATCTCGGCAGCCAAGTCGTCCGTCACTGTTTTCACGCTGGATCTGAAGGAGTTCAATCGTCACCCGGATATCATCGTCAACGGTAAGGCTTTACCGCTGGTCCATAAGCCCAAGCTCGGCGTCCGTTTAGATCCGCTCTTCATGTTCGCAGACCATGCGAGGGATGTCGCAAGCAAAGTGAGCCGGTGCACCAACGTCCTCAAGGCTCTCGCGGGCACTTTCTGGGACTGCTCGAAAGAGTTGCTGACGAATAAATTCAATGCAATGGTCAAGCCGCATCTCACCTATGCGGCAGCAATCTGGTCTCCCACAATCAGCTCCTCCAGCTCTTGCCGCCTTCAGTCAGCACAAAACAGTGCCCTCCGTACAATTACGGGCTGCTATAAAAGGTAGCCCGTCGATCACCTTCATGCGGAGGCTTCTGTCCTGCGAGTCGCTGCACACAACAAACTCCTCGGCCAGCAGTTCTGGTGGACCTGTTCACAACCTGGCCATCCGAACCACCATCGTTGCAACGCTCCCGAGCCTAACCGTAACGTTCGGACGTCTGTCTGAGGTTTCCAAAAGGCAGCTGTCGCCTCGTCTCTCTCAGATCTACCCGTTGATAGGTCCACCATCAGGGCAGGCTACCAGCGCCTTCACCAGAGAGCCGTTGTGGACGCTATATTTAGCTACCATCCCCCGGTCCTTCTGGGTGGCTATCCACCTCCGATTGCCACCTCGGAACGTCATCTCCCACGGGTGACTCGCTGTACCCTGGCGCAGCTTCGCAGTGGCTACTGCATGCTCCTTCGCCAATACCAACACCGGCTGGACCCGTCTATACCCGACTGCTGTCCCGACTGCGGCGTCTCGCCGCATGACTGCAGTCACCTCTTCGCCTGCAGTGCCCGGCAAGGCACCCTACTCACCCCCGAGGACCTTTGGCTCAAGCCGGCCGAGGTCGCGGCCTTTCTCCGTTTCCCAACTGCACCCAGTTTGGACTCCGGTGGGAACCCCTGATCCAACATGGGCAACCAACCAACCAACAGCTCTATTCTAGCTTACATGGTGGATTCCGGACATCAGATGGTCCCCAACGAAGCCTTTAGGGTGATCTACAAGGTCCCACCAAACTACCCTAAGTCACTGGGTCAGCACCTGCTAGCAACAGCAGAAGCAACTGCTATCCGGTTGAGAAAGCCGATTATGTGTGCGCGAAAGAACCTGCTGCAAGCTACAAGCTTAACATGGCCAACGGTCACCTAGCTACCAGCATTTTGCCGAGCCTCTTCTCTCCCAGTCCCCCTCTCTCCCTAATTGCCGCTTGTTACTACCCCAACCCTATCCCCTGGACTAATTTGCTTGTAACGTTGAACATCATTTGTCTACAATTTTACCTTTTACACTTTACCCCCCTCCCATATAAATGTAACGGCCTGATGAGAATTTATTGAAAGTATACGCATGCTCTCCAATTGCTCTTCGAACTTTTTGGCTCTCTCTTGGTACTGGACTCAGACGGGTGCGGTTAGAGAGAGTTCGGTCGATAATACACAAATTTACTATCACTCAAAACCTATTACTCACGCGAAAGTCACCGTCCATGCAACACCCTGCTGTGGTGAATATCGTCAAACTGTCATCCGGTTGATTTATGTGAAATACATAACGTCTTATGGTTTTACTTAACAGACATCACTTGTAGCCAGACATACCATCGATTTGCTGAGTGGTTTTAAAGAAATGTGTTTGTTCTTTCTTCCCGACAGATGCTGTCGGACTCAAAGCAGCAACTCTACGTCAGCATAGTGAACTTCCTTGCCAGCGAACTTTCCAATACCGGCTACTCCGAGGACACAATCGAAAGCCTTGAGGGTAAAACTCTTTTCCTACGGCGCCCTCATCTCATCCTGTCTAGTCGCTAAACAGTGTTTGGAGAGCGCATTCCATCTTTCCGACGCACAGAATGACAAGACCGACAATCTTCTCACAATCTACGAGCGAGGTCTTAAGGTGACATATTCAGCTGCTTATTTGACTGAAGTTTTTGTAGGCTTCCCTCTCATCTCCTGCCCCAGTCCCAGCCGCCCAGACTGCAGCAGAAGTTAGTCCTGAAAATAAGGCTGTAGCAGAAAGCCTCAAAACACAGGGTTTGTTTTCATCGCTTGCACGATTACTTTTATTCTTTAGGTAACCACTGCATGACAGAGGAGAAATTCCACGAAGCAGTGACATGCTACTCTAAGGCGATTGAATTGGATCCACACAACGCCGTATATTTCTGTAATCGGTGGGTTGCTTTTTTATGATCGTGACTTCAAAACCCACCCCAAAGATTCTAAAGTTGGATCGCCACTTCTAGTCGTGTGCTTGCTTTGACCTTGTCCAGAAGCTTTAAATGCACAAAATTTTGACTCTTTTGTTCAACGCGAGCTGCGGGAGTTTTTGGCAAATTTCCGAAGCTGAAAAGCTGTATACGGCCGGCGCGTCTACAAACCATGCGAATTAACAGCAATTACTGGTTTAGGATTCGCAAGACAAGCCTGATTATGTTTGAGCCCCGTATTCCGCACTGCCAAAATAATCCCTTCTTATGTATTTAAGTAACATTTTAAATGTACTCTTGCTGTTACAGGAACAGGTCTTCGACTTATTTGGACTAGCGCTCAGTCTGACCTAGTCTCATGTTGTAATTAGATTTGGTAAGCTCTCGCAAAGACGTCCAGCGAACATGCTTCCGTTGTGTCCCATTTGGATTGGTAATAGGATTTAATGCTATCTAATAACCTCATAAATGGTCCAAGCCCTAACTTTCATACTAGTTCATGTGATTTCCGACTTCTAGGCAAGAACGGGAGAAAGTTGGCGTTCTTTAATGTGGTTAGTGTCAGTATAAAGAACTAGCAGTAAAAGCACGAACCGTAGCAGTAATAATTTGAAGTTAGTTAAAAACCGTACCTGCCGAATGAGGCAGAATCACTGCGGCTGATATGCTCCTATCCCCACCTGGTATAGTGAATTGGTAAAAAATAGGATGTACGTCATATTTCTGAACTACAGTAGTCGCCGGTTATTAAGGCCACGGCTAATAAGCCCAGCCGCGTATTAAGCCCAAGTCAGCTTGGGACGGAATTTTACATAACAAAATCTGCCGGCTAATAAGCCCAGTCACCGGCTGCAAAGCCCAGTTTGCCAACAGGATAGAGTGAAATTCTCATCTCTCTGCGTGCGCAACTGGTTACGTGTCGCAAATCATTTTTTTGTTTTTGTTATTTCGTAAAATACAGACAAACAACATTCTTTTCTTGTACATAACCAAGCTCTACACATAATACAGTGCGTATGTAATGTATAGTGCCTATCCTGCGTTTGCTAATCAAGGACTCTCCGCTTAATGCGCCCGCCGCTTATTAAGCCCAATTTGGTCTGCGCCCGAGGTGGGCTTAATAGCCGGCGACTACTGTATTAGTACCGATAAAAGAATTTGCTAAGCTTCCATGACTAGCTGACTGCTGGAGAATCTTGCTTCCTACTAAACAGACGATGCTCTGTAATATCTGAGCTAAAACAAGGTATTGTAGATGTTGCAAAAGTCCGAAATTTGAGCGCGAAGCGGTGGTAGATATTAAGCTGTCATTAAATACACATTCCTTAACCCTACTGTTTACTAAAATTCCTAATACGTTACGGCTGAATACGAGGTTAACATTTCCTACATGCATGTACAGGCCGCACTGAAGCTTGCTACTCACTGGCTTAAGCAAGTATGCTTACTAGAACTAGCACTTTTAGCCTAGGCACAGCACTTCTAGCAGAAGTATCCTAAAAAATGGCACATGTCACTTTGTTACCACCTAAATGCATGATAGATCCGCAGCTCTTCTTACATATACCTTTCTCTAACCTTGAGTTTACTGATATCCCTTATAGGTCTATGACTGCACACTAAGCTAAAATGTCATACATGTACGCACGGGCCGCATGTTAGTCTACCACCTACTGGTCTTAGCAAGTGTGGTTACTAGAATTGGCACTCCTAGCATAGGCACAACACTTTCAACGGTAGTATACTGAAGCTCAAGTGAACACGGTCCCAGACCTAACTCCAATCGGCGATGCTGCTGTCCTCGAGTTGAGAATGCGGAAACCAAGTCAAGCACAGCTTGCTCAGGCCCCCAAGCATGTACATACCCGAAATAGCTAAACCCAGATCGACATTCCTTACTAAGATCAAGGGGATATGAGCCCTAGCGTTGGCTTAGTCAGCGTCAACGCTGACAAATTGTGGCATCGGTGCTGGCACCAGCACGCCTACACTTCCTGTTGAGTTTGAGGGTATATGAACCCTGTGTTGACTTCTGATTTACAATACAGACTGAAATAGTACCAGTGAACATATCACTCAGTTGCACCCTAATAGTAATACAGTGGAGTCCGGTTAATGTGGACAACCGCTTAATGTGGATAGTTGGCCAGGAACGGAATTTCTGCATAGTAAAATCCTCCGGTTAAACTGGACAGCCACCGCTTAATGCGGACAGCACCAAGCTGTCAACCGGTCGGTCGACCCACAGATTTTGTCAAAAATCCAGTCCAAATCGCCGGCGGCGGAGAATACCCGCGTTCTTTTCTGAAAGTTTTGCTTCAGATGAACAGTACACAAAGCTTTTCTGTTGGTTTGCCTGTGATTGTGTGCGTGTGGAGGCTGATCACGAGAAAGTGAAGTGCTTTTGACTGTCGTTCTTCGAGGAGGCAACACTGGAGGAGGTGACAAGCGAACTCGCCAAAGCAGTTGCAGATGCCAAGAAGGTACCAGACGAGCAGGAAGAAGAGTCTGAAGAGGCCGACGAAGAAGTCGAGCCCCCAGTCTCATCAAAAGAAATGAGGGCGGCATTGGCCCTACTCGAAACGGGGCATCGACAACAAGGTTTTGATGTGGAGAATTTGACACTGTGATAAAGAACTTTAGGGGAGCTTTAAGAGAAAAGTTTCCACCAAAGCAATCAAAACTGCGCATGTTCTTTCAATAAAACTTCATTCAGATGCAAAATTCTGTTTTTTATACGTAGAAACGACTGGTTTGGGGTCAGTTCGCTTAATGTGGACAACCGGTTAATATTGACAGTTGGCCTGGAACGGAGGTGTTCACATTAACCGGACTCCACTGTATTAGAATTAGCAGGAGTCGTTGTTAGCAGAACGACCCCTGGCGGCATTTCTGGCTGGACGAAGCAGCTTACGTCTGATTCTTGCTCGGTCATCTCCACTTTGTCTTGTCACCGGTTAAAGCGGATGAGGGTTTAGCGTGGGGTAGACAGTGGCGCGTCTATTTTCACTACAATTGGCCGCAGTCACCGTCTCTTCTCTCGGGCATATGGTGGACATCACCGATTACGCTGGTAGAACTCACACAAGTGTCTATTCCTCACTGCACCACCTTTCCTCCTCCTCAAAGAAGCCGTTTAATGCCGGCTTATAGGACGTCATTGTGAAGCGCTTCAAACGTTGTAACTGCTCTGCCAAGTGGCTATCTGATTTACGTTATTTTAACCGAGCAAGCTCGGCAATAACCATTCTTTATTATAGCTAACAAAGGCTCGACCTAAAACATGCCCCCCCTACCATTTCTTTGCAGAGCTGCGGCTCACAGCCGACTGAACAATCATGACGAATCAATCAAAGACTGCGAGCGCGCAGTAGCCATCGATCCAAACTACAGTAAAGCCTACGGCCGTATGGGGTAGGTGTTTTGTTTGTCCCTGTCTGAAGTTCCTCACCCTCTGCCTCAATTAGATTAGCTTACTCCAGCAAGGGTAACATCCCCAAGGCTATAGACTGCTATAAAAAGGCCATCAGTCTAGATCCAAGCAACAAAAATTTCCAAGATAACCTCGCAATTGCGGAGGCTAGGCTGCGCGAATCCAATACTGCTGGAGCTGGGCCGCAGTTGGGGCTCGGGGGCCTCGATCTAGGCGCCCTTTTCTCCAGTTCAGCCATGCAAGATCTGGCGCGGCAATTTGTTTCCGATCCAAATCTACAGAGCACGTGAGTTTGGGCGCATTTTCCCCCCTAACCCGGCTTCCTCCATGAAGTATTTTTAAAAATATGGTAGCACCGGTCTGCCACTTTAGAATCCCAACTTTTATCACCACTGTTTGCTGGCTACTAGGCTGAACTTCGAAGTTGACCCTTTTTTTTAAATTGAGGTAGCATTGTTGGCAAAGACAAGGGAGACTGGAATGGCCATTTCTGGCTCATTGACCGTCATCAGCCAGTCATACTCAATCACAGGTTGTGTCCAACCCGAGGTTCGAACCCGTGACCTTTTGATTAGGAGTCTAATCGACGGGCTCGTTGTATTGCCGTTTTTCTTCGGGGGATAGTGACATATCGAGGTGGTGTGTGGACTATTTGAGTTTAACCTAACTGTTGCGATCTTCCAGGCCCGGTTCCCTGGGAGACGAGAGAAGTCTTGGGAAAGCCACAGTAGTAGGGAGAATAAATTATCTACAGACGGAAAGGTGAATAGTTAGGAGGAGATGTGACTCGTGAACTAGTGCAACCGTTCCCTAGTCGGGTGAGGTCCGGAGTGTGGTCTCGCGGCAGTAATCCGAGCGGCCGCTGAAAGTTGTCTCTGTCTCGATCAGCCTTGATAGTATTTGGTCAGACCACGACATCGCGTGTTAGCAGCTCGCACCAGACATTGTGCAAAAGATGGCCAGGGTGCGGGCAGTCAGCATGACTGCAGCCTTGGCGTGATGAGCGCACGCAACTCTCTCGTCCTGCTCTGTCTTGGAGCCGATTCTGAAGCCCCTACAGGAGCAGCACAGCGGCTACTAGTCCAGGCTGATCGTACCATTACATGGGAACGGGGTACAACACAAAACATGCGTCAATAACGTTCGTCTTGTTATACAACAGAGTCGCAGAAATAATGCAGCCATTTTCAGGAGAAGAGAGAGGGAGATTGCGTGCAATTTAGCCAGCGTTAGGCATGCTAGGCGCGGAGCCTGCAGGAGTTTGTTTCTTGCACACGAAAATGGCTTTTTTCACCTGATAGCTGAATTTTGGGCTGACTAGTAAATCCACGACATAATGATAGGGTGTAAACCCAACCAAAACTCTAGCCTTCTAAACTACGATACTGCGACCAGAATGCTCAAGCTTTTCCGAATTTGTGTAAGTTACCGGCCCGCAAATTGCAAACTATGGGATCAGCCAATCCTGTTCCAGTTAGACGACCTCACCAGCATGTTTTCCTAAGCGATACATATGAACTCCACCAGATCCACTTTGTTGGTCTGCTCAAGGGCGGAGCTATCATGTCCCTGATTTCGATCGATACTTGTTTTTTTATTAGTACCGACATTCAAGTTATTGAAACAAAGTCTAGCGTCTGTATATCTTATTGGGTTGCCCATCTAAGTAGTAGAAAGTGTTTACCGTAAACATAAACAGCTACTGAATTGCCAACAGTAGCTCATATTGTATGTTCATCGAAACGCATGTTCGACGTGTTAAATTCGGTGAACTTGATTACAAAGACAACATATAAAACATGACAAATCGTCACCCACTCATGGACACCCAACAAAATGGGGAAGCACTCACCGGCAGCAGCTAATCCCGCAAGCGTTTGTTCAACAATCACCCGGACCCTGATCCGCGTTTTGGATCTTTGCATTGGCCTCAAGGTCTCTGAAACAAATGTATCCTTCAATATCTTGTAATCGACATCAAAGTCGTTTTCGATTTATTCTGTTAAGTCGACTCTCATTAATCAGTGGTCCTTGTTTATGCGAATCAGATTTAAGAGACACGAGCCTGAATCTTGAGGTGTTTTTCCTGGGTAAGGCAAACACTTGGGATCAAAATTCGACTGTCGCTTCCGCCGCCACTGTGTGTACCATGCCGATGTTGGCGCAAGAATGGTGAATTGGGCATGCACTGGTCTATAGTGATAGTAGACTTTCGCCACATCTATCGCACTCGCTTCTTCCTCAGTCACTTGTGCCTGATGTCATAAGAAAGAGGGTGTCCCTTACGAAGCTACAGAACATTAGTCAACATTTTAGTTGTCATCGGGTTAGGATGACAAAAAGGTCCCATATGCGAAAGGGCCAGGCACAAAGGACCAGGTTACGCGCGACCTTCAAGTGTCGACACCACACAAAGGCTTAAGCGCCGATGAGATTACATCTCCATCGCCACGAAGATTCGTGTATACCGTGCATCCATCCGGTCAGTCCTTCTCTATGGATGTGAATGCTGGGCTGTGCGCGCTGAAGACGAGCGAAAACTGAAGGTCTTTGACCACCGGTGCCTGAGGGCGATCCTGCGAGTTAAGTATGGCGACATCATCTCAAATGAGACAGTCCGCATCCGCTGCGATCGCATCACCAGGACATATCAGGCCATTCAAGAAAGGCGACTGAGGTGGTTTGCACACGTTCTCCGTCACCCGCCCCACGAGCTTAGCTATGCTGCCCTCGACCCGGCACCGCAGCACAACTGGAAGCGTTGAAGAGGAGGGCAACTGAAGACTTGGCTCGACACCGTCCGTCAAGACATGGAAGCAGTTCTTGGACCCTCTATCTTCGGTCTCCGTCGCTGGAGAATGGACTAGGTTAAGCTTTCCAGATCCGCTGCCGCCAATCACCACGCATGGGGAGGTACTGTTCGTGACATCATTGAGGCCGGCTAGATCAGGCATGATCACAGCCGTAACAAGTACAAGTAAGCTCCCGCGAAACAGCAAACAACAGGTTGTGTCATCTTCAGGTCACCAAGATCACACGACGGCTGCCCGGACAAGCGGCTAGCGCAGGCGATAAAAACTGCTTGCCCTTGAATACGAGACTGCGGACATGAGATGGAATGCTGCTGCCCACAAAAAGAACTACCTGCCGACATACAGGACAGGCTGCAGACGAGACGACGGCTGCCTACGGGGGTGCGAAACGTTGAGAGACACGCTCAGAGCTGGTGTACACACAGAGGCTGTTGCAGTAAACTGTTCTCTACTATCCTGTCTGTCTTCCATTCCAAACATACAATTGGGAGCCATAACAGTACCGGTGACCCGAACCTAGGCGGGGCACCACGGCCCCCATGTGTGGCATTCACTATGGGTGTGCGCATCCCCAGTAGCGATTGTCGCGCACTGATGTCCTCCCCATGGTGGTTGTTATGGCGACGCGAACGGTGACGCACTCAGGGCCCAGAGTTGGCAGTGCACCCCAGCTAAGCCATGCCGGCAGACCGGCCGCGCGCGGCGTGAGCACACGTGACGCCCGCCCCCGCGTGCACTGCGATGTTCCAGAGCGTGTCGCGGCGTGGGAACCACGCCCGAACTATCACGATCATCCGATAGGCCCGGAACAGTCTAGAAGGACCAGCGCCTTATAAGGGGCTGTACTGGACGCGCCGATTCATCCTTCTGCTGTCTCTGTGTTAGCCTGAATAAAGACTCCCGATCAGATCGGCTTTGCCTTCTTCCACTTTCTAGTCTTGGGGACATAAAAACTGGCGACGCGGCCGAGCGAACAGCATGATCAGCCAAGAACAGATGAAAGAAACGCTAAAAGAAGTACTGGATACCCCGCGGGAAAGCATTATAGCACTTATCAAAGAAATGCAAGGAAATTGAGGGCGAGTCTCCACAGACAGCAAACGAAAATAGATTTAGGACTGGATAACTGAGTTCACATACGACCCGGACAGCGGTGTGAATTTCGAGGCCTGGTTCCGGAAATATGAAGGACTGTTTGCAGAAGGAAAACAACTAGAGGATAAGAAGAAGGTTGAGATTGTTCTGCTCAAGCTTGGTCAAAGAGAACACGAACGGTACGTAAAGTTTGTCTTACCTGAGAAGCCGGTTGACATATCATTTTCGGACACAGTTAAGAAATTCAGTTTCTCTAAGTCGCTGTTTCACAGACGTTACGAATGTTTGATGCTAAAGAGACAGCCAGAGGAAGACTACTTTTACCATAGGCCATAGTCAATGAGATTTTCCATGACCTTGTCAAGCCTCTCGAGTAACTCCTCGTCCGTACGACCGACAACCAAAATGTCATCCAGATATGCCACAGTTCCAGGGATATTTGTAAGCATGGTGTCCATTAACTGCTGAAAAATACTAGGTGCCGTCTTGACGCCATAATCGAGGCGAGTATATTTGAGCAAACCCTTATGTGTGTTAATCGTCAGCATTTCCTGCGCTGCTTCATCAACTGGTAACTGTAGGTACGCCTCTGAAAGGTCAATCTTCGCGAAAACTTTCCCTCCATTAAGGGTGGCAAAATGCGTTCTACAGTCGGCAAGGGGTAGTTATAGTCTTCCAATGCGTCATTCAGCCCGGTCGAGTAGTCTGCGCAATCTTATCCTACCGTTGGGCTTCTTTACGGCGACAACGGGAGCAGCCCATGCTGAATAATTTGTGGGACAGATTATGTCTTTCTGCTGCAAACGCTCCAGTTCTTCCTCGACCGCTGTTTGTACGGCAAATGGGACGCGTCTACTCTGTCTAAAGACTGGCTTTTTCCCAGGCTTTACCCTCAATCTTACTGTAGTCTTTGTACACGTTCCGGCTGACATCTCTATCTGCTCGGCATACTTCTGCTTCAGGTCCTCTTCTGTAATGGTTACCGCACAGCATATCTCCTGGAATGGCCGATTTCAGAGACCCAGTTGGGATATATTCTTATTTCCTAGAAGATCAGTGTTCAACTTCGATACATAAATGTTAGACAGACAGGCCTTTTCCTCGACAGCAATAGTGGCCTGGAAAACACCCTCAACAAACGTTTGTGTATTATTTGATGCCCAGGCACGGACGGTCATTGGCTTCAGTTCTGGCGCTCCCAGGGCCTCCCACATGCCTTTACTAAGGTCTGACGCTGTGTCAACCTGCAACGTAATAGGTTCTCCATCTAGGCTGACCGTCAAATATTTTCTGTCTTCGCAACTGAGGACCTGTGATTCACTTTGGGTTATAGCCTTACAGCTCTTTCTTGGACTGAGAGATTTTGGGTTGCCTTATGACCGAGTTGGGAGCACTTGTAACACTTTCTTCTGCGATAAGGGCACTTGGATACAAAATGCCATCCTCCACATTTCCAACAGGCTCTTTTTGGTTTCCTTAGGGAACTATAGTTCTCCCTTGATTTGCTGGATTTTGCTTCGTACACACGCACTGTTAAGTTGCTTGTGTCCCCGATCAGCCGAGTGTCGGTTTTAGTATTCATAATGCTAACGCACTCCTCTGCTAACTCTTGGACCGTCATTTCTGTTCTCTGATCTAATTGAACAAGGAGGCGTGTACGGATGTCAGCGTCCTCGGGCAGCGCCAAAGCTTTAATAAACAGGAGTGCTTTTATCTGCCGGCTAGTGGCAGTTTCTAACTCCGCTTGATGGTATCCATCATTCAGTCGTCCGGCTAGGTCAAAGTAGTCTTCCTCTGGCTGTCTCTCTAGCTTCAAACATTTGTAACGTCTGCGAAACAGCGACTTAGAGAAACTGAATAAAGACTTCAATTTCTTAACTGTGTCCGAAAATGATATGTCAACCGGCTTCTCAGGTAAGACAAACTTTACGTACCGTTCGTGTTCTCTTTGACCAAGCTTGAGCAGTAGAATCTCCACCTTCGTCTTATCCTCTAGTTGTTTTCCTTCTGCAAACAGTCCTTCATATTTCCGGAACCAGGCCTCGAAATTCACACCGATCACCAACCACTTAAATTTTTATTGGCCACGAATAGTGGTGTGCCGCAGTATGCAACCAAAGGATATAACGATGGAGTACTATTCTCCTGAGTTATGACTTCACAATCCAGTACGTGCCCACTCAGAACTTTGGAGCTCCAGACGCTTTATCACGACAGAGTTGAGGTGACGAACACCAGGAAGACATTGTGGTCGCAACCACTTTGATAGAAGACGACGACGAGTTTCAAAGTGTTATCCGACAGCTACCTCTCACAGCCGAACACATCAGGGCAACCACTGCAGCAGATCCTTTATTATGTCAGGTAAAGGACTTTATACGGACGGGTTGGCCCAGGGAAGACAAGATACACCCAGCCATAAAGCCCTTCAGAAACTGGAAGGATCAGTTGTATATAACCGAAGAATGCATCATGTATGACGGCAGAGTGCTGATCCCAGCTAGACATAAACAACAAATTTTACAGGAACTCCACGCCGGACATCAAGGCATGACCCGTATGAAACAACTGGCCCGGAGGTACGTATATTGGCCAGGCGTTGATGACGATGTAGAATCCTTCGTGCGAATTTGCGGCCCATGCGCACGTGAGGCTAAAAATCCCCCAAAAGTACAACCTGTGCCATGGCCAGAGGTGATAAGACCGTGGATTCGAGTTCACATGGACTTCGCCGGCCCATTCTTCAACCGAATGTTTCTAGTAGTAGTAGATGCGTGGTCGAAGTGGCTGGAAGTTTACGATGTTGCAGGAGCTACCGCGGAGGTCACAGCAAAAAGGGTTGAGGAGCTTATCTCTAGATATGGCATTCCTAAGGAGATTGTGACCGATAATGGCACCCAGTTTACATCATCGCTGTTCCAACAGTTATGCCAAAAATGGGGAGTTCAAGATGTAACGTCACCGACCTTTCATCCCCAATCGAACGGGCAGGCAGAGCGGTTTGTGGACACATTCAAGAGAGCGATAAGGAAAATGTGGGCCGCTGGGGTGAAAATGGACTACTTGAACACGTTTCTCATAGCGTACAGAACTACTTCAAAGGAGATCTGGGTGGTCAAACACCAGCAGAGCGGTTTTTGAGTCGACAACCCGATGTACGGCTGCAGTACTTAAAACCCGAAGATCGGCCACCCAGCCCGCCAAAACAGTACTTTCGCGAGGGAGAAGAGGTGTTTGCCCGAAATTACAAGTCCGGCGAGAAACCATGGATGGAGGGCGTTGTCAGAAAGGTGAGAGGCGTCGGTTTTGAGGTCGAAACGGCAGCAGGAAGAATCAAACGGTACTCAAATCAACTGAGACGCAGAGTCTCCTCGGGTGGCCATATAGCACTCGATTTGCTATGTGATACTTTCGAGGTCCCGACACCCAGGGTAGAGACAAAGTCGTCACCACTGCCTATCCGAAAAAGTCATCGAAAAGTTCAACGGCCTAAACACCTCGTCGTGGATCCAAGCAGGAAGAAGTATGAGGTCCATCTTTCAAAAGAGGGAGGTGTTATGGAGACGCGAACGGTGACGCAGTTGTAGCGGCTCGTGCCTGGCTGACTAGCTCGCATCGAAGTGCACTTTCCCAACGGCTCGCCGACGCGGTTTTTGACGTCTCGATCAGCCAATCACGGTCCCCGCATCTACGCTCAAAAACCAGGCGACGAATGGGGAGCTTGCACGCGTGCCCGACACAAGTTGCCTCTCTGCCCAAAATCTCCAGGCCGACCTAGCCAATGAAAGCTATCTCTTTCTCTGTCTTCTGGCCCGACTACTCAAAGATCTCACTTGGAAATCGGCTCTGAGCGGGACGTGTTGGAGGCCGCGCGCTCATGCGCCCTCCGGCCGTACAGCCATGCCGAATGGACTGGCAACTTTTCTGTAAACAATACACTGTTCCGTCTACTCTCGCCTTTCCACCGTCTTCTCTCCAATCTCCTAAGGAACCAGGGTCTGGAATATTGTAGGTGTTAAAGCAATAACCGTCGTAGCCTTAGCTCCTATACAGTCAGGGCCCAGAGTTGGCAGTGCACTCCAGATAAGCCATGGCGGCAGACCGGCCGTGCGCGGCGTGAGCACAAGTGACGCCCGCCTCCGCGTGCACTGCGATGTTCCAGAGCGTGTCGCGGCGTGGGAACCACGCCAGAACCACCCCGCTCATCCGATAGGCCGGGAACAGTCTAGAAGAACCAGCGCCATATAAGGGGCTGTACTGGACGCGCCGATTCATCCTTCTGCTGTCTCTGTGTTAGCCTGAATAAAGGCTTTCACGATCAGACCGGCTTTGCCTTCTTCCACTTACTAGTCCTGGGGACATAACATTGGTCCTGCGCATCTACTGTGTACCCTCGTGTCGAAAAACGCAGACAATTTTAGGAATGCCTCTCCATTCCCACAATGCGCCATCCTACTTGAAGGCGCCTGCTTGAGCTGCCACGAAAGCGCACACCCGGACCGTGGCTATTGATTCCTCGTCAGATCTGATTGGTCCATGTCGCCGACACTTCCTCATCAAGCGGGTGCTATAAATACCTGCGACCTCTTTGTAAGAATGACTTGATTATTCTCAATACCACTATTTTTTCGCTAGGTCGATTTTCTTCTCTTTCTCTCCCGCGCCGACGTTGGAAATAACATAAAGGCAAGCCCAAAGTTCGTGATAATTACAAGTATCAGGTGCGGGTCATAACAGGTCCCGTCTGATCTTGGCGTGACACATGAACTGTGTGATTTAGTATATTGTATCAGTATATTGAGGGATATTTAGGTAAATTACCTTTGAGTTCCTTGTTTGTACATATGTGTAGTGGTAGCAGAAAATTCGTATCTCAGACTGTTGGTGAGGCCAGTTGTCCTGAGTCATGGGGTGTAAAAATAAGAGCAGACACTGAAAAAAATCCTTAGGGATTTTTAGGAGAAAAAACTGTTGCTCTTGTGGAGGGAATGTGTAAGACTTAGGAGAAAAACAGAGAAAAAAAAGCGTCCGATTGTTTTTTTTTTGGGAGGGGGGCATGACAAAGGTTCCCAGGAGCATCACCAAGTGTGGAAGCTGCGGCCTGATTATTCCTTGCTGATTGCAGAGTCCGCCGACGGGACTGGAAAAACAAAGACATCCGTCCAGATCGTCGACAGTCCGCTGTGGGTCGAACCAAGGGTGAGTGTTTAGGCCGT
>JAYGXS010000003.1:80692074-80708751 GCA_036362985.1 Ligula intestinalis
AGCATACATATATCCCTGGAATATTGCAAAGGTTCCCAGGATCATCATTGGGTGGAAGCTTCGACTTGATTATTCCTTGCTCATTGCAGAGTCCGCCGACGGGACTGGAAAAATAGAAACATCCGTACAGATCATCGACAGTCAGCTGCGGGTCGAACCAAGGGTGAGTGTTTATGCCGTCTGGTCTGGCTGATAAAATTGCTAGTGGGGTAATCACGGTACGCAGATAACCGAGTAGGGCAGACCGCGGAGACTTTCGCATGAGACTATTGCGGGGAGAGCGATATAAATAGCTTATATATCAGTAAAGGGGGTATGACAGCGTTTGGGGTTACCTGATACGGAACTGTTTAGGGCTTATTAGCCTTCATCAGCCAAGCATAACCCTGAACACCAGCTAGTCGGACAACACTAACAAACGCACTCACAGACGGCGCAGTTGGTCCACCACTGGTATTTATCAGATAGGTCATAAGCACTCCATCGAACCGCAGTTCATCAGCGCCTCGCCACCTGCCATTTGCTGTCACTGCTGGTCGGGTATATATTCACTCAGAAATGTGCGAACACCATCGAATAGGCTTCCGAACTAAACAAAGTTCATGTGGTGGTCAGAGGTCCCCAACGGGTGACCACCTGCCAGGCCGATGCCGGCCAAGTCATAATAGCAGTAAAGGGGGTATGACAGCAAATGGCAGGTGGCGAGGCGCTGATGCACTGCGGTACGATGAAGTGCTTATGACCTATCTGATAGATACAAGTTGTGGACCAACTGCGCCGTCTGTGAGTGCGTTTGTTTGTGTTGTCCGACCAGAAAACCCCCAAGTTTGTGATTGTTACGGCGGCCGGACCGCCCATGCCGTCACGATCGATGGCGGAAAAAACAGAACACTTGGGCCACATCCGAAGTGAAGCCACTCCCGTTGGTTCGCACCCGCATTCATGTCGCCCACGCCATGTTCCGCTCAGTGGTGAGGAGCACCCACACAACGTGAGTGGTGGTCGCAGAGGAGAAGGTTCTAAAATGCCTTCCTGCGCACCATATGCCAGGAATATTCTGGAAAGACGTGTAGACCCATGCCACAGCTAAGCAATTTCCAGCGCGAGGTCATCGTCCTATTCCGAAAAGAACATCCAACATCGGGGTTGCAGAAATGTCGGAATATTTTGCCTAAAATTTTTGGTGCCATTACAACTGACCAGTTTAGCGGTGTCGCGGCTGCATTCAAAAAAGGTGGATCACCTGTAGCAAAGGTGCGTAAGCCTGGTACTGGCTCTTTTTGCAGGCACGATTCCCCAACAAGGCGAGCAGTCTTGGAACTTGCCGTAACTCCACCAGATCATCACAGAAGACATTCAAGTCAACGTGAAATTTGTAAAGAACTGGGATTTTCAAAAGGGTATGTGCACAGAACAATTGCAAAATCCAATTTAAAATGTTTTCGACGTATTCAATGCCACGTTTTAACTGAAGCACACCAGCAAGCTCGAAAGACAAAGTGTGATGCCATGCTTCAGCGCTTCGGTGAAGGAGAAAAATGGAAACAAGTGTGGTTCTCAGATGAATCATCATTCTGCTTGTCTGCACCACTGAATAGGCAAAATGAACGCATACATCGTGCAGTGGAAGTCAAAACTGATATTCCTGATGAAGATTTGCTGGTGGAGATAGACAAGCAGCAAAAATCTATCATGTGCTATGGTGCTGCTTCCTGGCAAGGCAAAACAGATCTCTATTTTATTGAAGGAGATGCTGCTGGGCAGGAAGGTGTTGCACCGAGTCGGAGAACGAAAAAAACTGTAAATCAAGTTGTTTACAGAGAGGAGATGTGCCCGCAGACGTTTACAGATATTGATCAAGTAATGCAGGTAGAACCCTGGACGTGGCAGCAAGATGGTACAAAGTCACACACTGCCAATTACACTGTCGCCTGGCTCCGAGTTAACACTCCAGATTTCATCACACCCCAGCAATGGCCATCCAAGAGCCCTGACCTGAATGTAATGGACTTTTGCATTTGGAGTGTACTCTTACAGGAGGTTCAGAGACGAAGAATAGGAATCACTGATATTGAGTCAATAAAACATGTGTTGATGGACACATGGAACAACATCCCTCTGGATTTCATTCGTCGAGCAGCTCAGAGCTGGATGGATCGCTTACGTCGCTGTTCTGCAGTTAATGGACAGCATTTTGAGCGGTATCTGTAACTTTTTATTAGGTAACAGTTTGTTAATTACACAATAAAGTTGTTAGTTATAATTGTAATCAATAATTTTTATTTTTATAACAGTATAAACATTATCATATATTTAGGGGTTTTTCGTGGAGCACCCTGTAGTTTGCTCCGCAGAGGATTGATACCAGTCATCTCCGACTCATGTCTGACAAATTTACTTTATTTGTGTTTTGCAAATTTTTTTAGAAGTGCGTGCGATTCTATTCGGCATTATGGTAAATTATAAACGGAAAATCCGTTTCTTTTAGCCTTTTAATTTACTAAAACACTCAGCTTCAACATGTCTTCGTAATCCAGAGCTCTGATTTGAAGCGAAATGCACACACAAGCGTCTGAGGCCTTGCGATTTGTGTCCACACGCCGGGGGGATTAGTTTCTGATCGTTTTTGTAGAAGAGGAGGAAGTTACCGACTTATAAATCTCCCCACCTCACTCCACTCTCCTCTTTGACAGCGTCTCAACAATGATGCAGGGAATACTGGGGAGTGGAGTTGTCCCCGGCGCCACCGCTGCTCCTGCTGGGGCTAGAGCACCCGCCAGTGCGGAACCTGCACCAAACGGTGGCTCCGACGGCCCCCCTACCACCAATCCTGCCACTGGAGTGCCATTGGATAACCTCCTCCGCATGTAAGTCGTCTTGTCAGAGATCCTCGTTGTGTTGATTTGATATACCTGGACAGCTGTGAACTATTGTCACTGAAGATGGGATTGTCGTAACGTCCTGACAGGACCGGGTATCTGACTCTGCCGTACTGTCTTCTTGCTCTGTGGACTTACTTTTTTGTGTGTGCTGGTTATATTGGCGGTTCCGTGAGGGTACAGTGGCGATTGTACACCAGTGAACCTTTCATACTGAGGCTAAGGGAATGACCGCACCACTGGGATCCGTGTCTACTCGACTACATCACATACTTGCGCTTTTGACACCGGTGAGGGTTCTGTACGACTGTTCAACTAAGAGAGCCGCATGTTTTGCAGCCAACATAACCAGCCACCGTCTTTACTAGGAAGCCTCGAGTTCGCACGCGGTTGCCCGACCTTCGGATGATGCAATGTCTCTAAGAAGACATTCAAAGACCCTGGGCGGATGATAAACCGTACTAAATGTAATGTAAAAAAAACATTTTGCTGAAATGAAGTTAGTAGTAGGTTATTGGTTATATTGCTGGCCATTCAAGATAACATTGCTTTACCGTTTCAAGCTGTCTGCATTGACCGCGCTTTTTTCAAATGTAAGCCCTTTTTCGAACTTACTGTGCGCAGCATTTTCGGCCAGTGCGCACTTTTAATGTTAGCAATCATTCCGAAGTAAGATGTTTCCGCAAGAAAATATGCACGCTGGTGATTATTTTTTCGTACTCGATAGGCACGTGACCCGAACTATCAACCAATCAGTGTACGTGAACTAAATGCAGAAGCCCAGCTAAACGGCCGAGGGGCGTTCAAGTTGCGGACCTTCTGCGAACGAAATGCATAAAACTGATAGTGAAATATGCATGGTAAAAAGGTTGAGAATTCGCGAAATAACAACGAAAAGCGTCTAGCACTACGCCAACGATCGCCCTCACCACGGACGCTCAACTGTCCGATGCCCCGCTGCCCTCACCCGCCGACAGCATCCGCCCTACTGCTACCCCCTCACTATCCACAACGCCAACCACCATGGACACCACATTTCCAACTCTCTCCACCCCCTCCAACGCATCACCCTCTTCACCGCATCTGACCTCTCTACCAGCACTGGGACTCGAGCCGTAATCAGTAGAAGCAGAGAAGCACTCACCCTCTTGGCGATTCTAGGCATTTTTAAATAGAGGATTTTGGGGTTGACAAACGACATGAGAAGTCGGTCTTCATTTGAAATGAGGGTCAGACCTAAGGTCCGAGACCTGCCCATGTAAGCCTGGTACCTGTATTTTTGGGGATTCCCCATGCCTGGTGAGCCGACTACCTTTGTTAGCCACTACGTCCACGCTTGTCCTAGAAGTTACTTTGATCTTGCCTTGCCATCGACACACAATGGGCGTGGGAAGAGTGGGTCATATTCCGTGCAAGTCTACTTTACTGTGAGCAACTCAACGTGCAAATTATTCACCTCGAGAAACAGTGCTAAGTCTCGTTGTTTGAGGCAACCCAATCGCGGGACTGTACGAAGTTCAGTCCAATCTGACTCTTTCCTGGGCCCGTGTTATCCTGAAAGTTTGTAGCGTTATTATTTGTTTGTGCACCGATCTGTTCCTCAGGATGTACCCACCCTGGGATAATGCTTTTGCGAGTCGGATCAACCGATTGTTCCGTTTCAAGCCCCAGCAACTAACGCGCGATGCTACATCAAAGGCGGGTTATGTTGACAGATGCTCCCTGAACGGGTTATGTGGTAAATGCACTGTACCAACGCTGGAGCTAGATCAGGGCACGAAAGGCGTTATTCGGATTGCGCTGCCATAACAAAATGCCGAACCTGTGGGCACGCGCAGGTGCAGGCTCACACCGCACCAGTTATCTGCGTTTCATTTTGCCTCTAGTTTTTTTGACTCTGTGTTGAGACGGGACACAGGGAGTGAAGTAAGGGAGGGCGTCTGGTAGATGCATCGCAAGCCTAATATCACTTAACTTATCCACGCGCAAGTCACCGTCCGTACACCACCCTGTCCTAGATTATATGTTGGGAATCAACGATTGAACTGTCGTCATGTTGAGTAAAGTTTTGATGGGTCAGCATGCGCGCATCGCCCCTCTTTTCACGGAAAAAATTGCGTAAACCGGCCCAAAGGCGAGATCGGGTTCAGTGTCCGCCGTGAAAGGAAACTCCCGTCTCTTGAGTGTCAGGCTGTTGGGCCGACACCAGCCTTGTAGTCATTCTGGTGGATTGTAGATGATTGCTTAGTAAATCCTGCTTGGGCAGTCAACTTGCTATCCCGCATTGGTGGATTCCATGTGAGCGGCAAAGTTGGGCGGGTAATATCGATCCAAATGTGAGTAAACTCACGGTGTGAAGCGCGACATTCGTAGCTCAAGTGGGTAGAGCGTTGGCTTGGCTAAAAGGCCACTCTCCTATGCTGGTTCGAATCCCGCCGAATGCCGCGAGTTTTTTCACAATTGGGTCAACTGAATTAACTAAATCTGCCAAACCAACTTAATAATAAACTACTAACTTGATTTCAGTAAGTTATTTTGTTAGAATTACATTTAACAATACTGAATATTCCCAGTGTAAATGCAATGGATGTGTTCTTCGCTGTGCCTTGGTGTATTGTCCACTGCTATAAAGGCATATTGTACTGCGTGTATGAAGTCCTCTAATTTTACTCCTTGACTAGAATGAGAAATATGTCTGGGATTTTGATTCACACTGCTATACTAAGCTCTCTAAGAGGAAGAGAGGAGTTAAAGTAGAACGCGCCATCACCTTTATATGCTGTTGTTTCTCTTCCCTTCTAGTGGGCAACAGTTTGCTCAGCAGATGCAACAAGCCAATCCAGATCTGGTCAATACTCTGCGTCAGAGAATGCAGGATGTTGCAGGACAGCCGCCGCCACCGGGAGACGGGACTACTGATAGGAATTCCAGTGGCAACACACAGTGAACCCCGACCACACTCACCTATGCCGCACACGCAGTTCGCGCCTCTGGGGACCGCTCAGATGCATGTCTTCGCCACCCCATTTCATAAAATATACTCTGGGCTGCCCACTATCCTCTCCTCTTTGTTCCTCGTGCTTCTTTAAAGTTATGGAGCTGTTGCCCCGTTTTTAATTAAAGTTTGGTAATTGTGCCTTTTTTCTGGTCGTGTTTTCTCAACTGCTTTTAGTCGATCGGGGGGAGGAACTACAGCCTCGCCTCGAATGCATTGGTCTCCTTGGGCTGAAACGTTTGAATGGGTTGCCTGTGCTGTCTAGAGTGTTATTCACCACGTTAGGAGTACGCAGTCAAGCAAGAGGGGTGACTGGTCACCAGTCTAGTAGCTGGCCCCTGGTGCCTGCCACCGAGATCGAAAGATTGAACAGGACGAAACTTCTGCCCGTATTTTCCATTTCTCCCTTACGACTGTAGCGTGCTGCTTGCGCTGTCCATCCCGGGCTCACGGAACAGGAATATCATTTCAGATATATCTGGAGAAGTGCATCTCTAGAGATATCTGCGGAACAACAGTATCGAGCAAAGTGACTAGTCTGTCGTTTCGGAACGTAGGAATTGATGGGTCAGGGAATGTGCAGCTGTTTTGGTAGGTCTTTAGTCCAGTTTTCCTGATGATGGACAATGTCAGCCTTCAAAAATGGACCGGTCCTCCGCCTGAGGTCACTACAGTCACACGAAACCGTGGTTCGTGTTTTGACGTTGCTGCTCGCAGAAGACACTCGTGGAAACCAGCTAGAAAATTGGAAAAAATCTAACCTACCGTCATCGTGTGGACCTCATCGAAACCGATGGTCAAACATACAAACACGCCGAACACCTTACAGTGCCGTCGTTGAGCGTATGTCAGTAGGTCGATGCTTGCTACCAAACCCCGTAACAGCTGTGAGTAATACCGTTATCTTGTGTTCACTCGACTACAAACAGTGAATTGCGCATGAGAGGATCTCGAACTGGATGCTAGGGTTTATTTCATTGTGCTCCTTTCCTTCAGGTCGGGAAAGGCTGGCCAAATTAAGGTGGTGGAAAAGGAAGTGTATTGATTAAAACATTATGCAAGGCATCCAACTAGCGGGAGGAGTATGCCTCGCGAGGAGATCGATTAGCGTCCCGACCAGTGCTTCCATCTGGCTTGATGGGCTTTAATATACAAAGGGTTTCGTCACCTGCCTCATTCGTTAATAGGCTAAAGAACACGTTCAAAAAGTAAGGCAAACTCTCCCGTAAGTAACAAAACTTCAGTCCTCCTCACTCTTAAACCACTCGGATTTAAAGTCACACGTTAACCAAAGGAGCCAAGTATTGAAAACAAAATACCATTTTCGGGGTAAGGAAATTCAATCTTAAAAAAGCGTCGGAGACTGGAAGACTGCTCCGCACGCGGATGGCCGAGTATGCGTCATTAGTCAGTAGTAATGGTGGCAATTTGTAAACTGCGGACCCGGCCGCAGTTTTGAGTTCAATTAATCGGATATCATCGGGGATTATCAGCCACGCGGGTCACGATCCGCTTCGGTCATGGCTCCGCACCCCACAGTCCATCAGCAAACACAAGAACCTCCTCCAGTTCATATTAAGCGCGAAGAGCACGCAGACGAACGCGGTGGCCACACAGATGATCCAACTTCCTGAATAATCATCCCGCTGATGAAATTGCAGCAAGTAAAGATTCGGATGTTAACGAACGAGTTAGTATCCGGCTATTTACGAACGCCCCTAATGAATGCGAGAGCACTCCCTAGCAATGTTTGTTGTTAGTTTCGGATCGTTCCAGACGAATTAAAACTTGCAGCCGCAAATTCTTCAAAGCATTTCACTTAAGTGAGGCATTCACTAATAAGTGTATCTGCTTAGCTGCCAGTTACATATGTCCCAAGGTTAGATGGAAGCGAACGCAGCCACTGTTGACCCGGTAAATAAATTAAGCTTAATATTTGGCCAAACACAGATCCCTTAGTAAGACATTGTTTAAAGTAAGCTGTTATTGCGCAACTCTCAATTGCTTGAAGACTGACTGGGGAACCAGAGTCTAGCATTCGCATAATAAAGTTATCTGTTCCCAAAGAGTTTAGCCTATTTCTAATTGATTTTTTTGGAATTTTGACATTCCAATTGTAATTTATAAATACTAGTTCCTCTACAACTGCACTGCCTCCACGAATATTTTTTTCTGATTATGAGGCAACAACAGCATCCAGGTCGCTTAGGCGAATTAAGTTACTGGCCGGCAGTTGGGTCTTGTAACCGGTCAGCCAGCAACGTTGAACGGTAGGTAGATTTGAAGCGTAAAGCCGTTCTAATGAGATGCCGGCAGGTGAACTGAATTTTATCCGATATTTGGTGCCCAACCTACTTCAAACCAGAAACTGGGGAAGATGTTCCTGTTGCCGGTGATAGTTGCAGACAATTTAAAACTCGCGGCCTTACATCGCCGTTGTCTGTCGGTGCGCCGACCTGGTTGGGGGATGCCAGACGGCCATCCGTGCGGATACCTTTGAAACGGCCAACAATATGCTTAATCTCGTAACGAGCGTTTTGGGCAACATACGGTCTCCGTCGTATTTTAGTCGTCCCAAGACCATAATCGGAAACATTTTCGCAGCCGGGGTCGGCATAATATACCTTGAGAGAGTATAACAGCAAGCTTGCGCAGTTAATTATGTAGCTCAGGTGTTTTCGAATGGAGTTGTCGTATAAGCCATGGGCTAATTAGTTTCTGGGACGTCGTAAGTATGGTTTTTAAAGAAAAACAATTGGATACGTCGGCGCAGTCACATCTAACCGCTTTTCACCATTGGGGACACATCTTATCGTCAGGATTTTGGAATACCAATAGTACACAACGACGCAGGCACACATTAAGATAAGCGAGAATGATGTTCGAAGTTCTAGAAAATCGGTTTCTGAATGACAGCAACGTCTGGCACGAGAGCTTAAAAACGTTTAAAACATGACCAGAGTACATGGAATATGATCATGGTTAACGTCGACTCCTAGTCGGACTCCAGAAACCAGTGATTGTCATATCATGGAAGTAGTTATTTTCGCCTGGTATTTCTGGCAAACAGGATTCGGATAAACCCATTATATTGCAACAATAATAAAAAAGCTAGGACTCGTATTGCTAGTGTGGTTAATTTTTGAATAGAAACACGACAGCTAGTTGTTTAGAGGTGATATTGTCAAGTGCTTAATATCACAGAAGATAAATAGCTCCAGAACTGACTTAGTGGAATCCATGAAGATTTTGGCAGATCCGCCACTATGAACTTTATATAAAACCTAACCCGGTTTGCAAGACAAGTTATACTTACAATCATTTGAAGTGTAAGTGAAGTATTTAAAAACATCTCGAAACACTGAAAACCACAAACGTAGCACTTTGGATAAGAAGACAGCCATTGAAACGGTAGTTAATAAGTAGCAGTTGATAAATGTCCATTAAAAAAGAGTAAGTCATTCTGATATCGTTTACTGATGGAGTATGTACATAAAACACGCTATCCACAAAAGGGCAGCCGTATGATGCTAGTCTCGTCATCGTTTTCCCATTTTAACGCTGTAGGTTGTAAGCTGAAATCAAAGTTGAATATAATTAGAGAGCACATCGTCGGATATTAGAGATTGAACACGCCTACTCGTCAGAATCGTTAGTCAAGCTCTAAGTGAGAATCTCAAAGAGACAACAGAAGAAACAGATAGTAGCAGTTTAAAGTTGTACGTGAAAAAATACCATCCTGAGCAGGTGATATAGCAAAATTTTCTAAGTTAGGTCTGTGAAACCAAATTTGGCAAATTAATATGTCAAAAAATCTACTTATATAGGCAGAAAAAATAGGAATTCTTTCAAGCCAAGCTACGTGTGACTGATGAAATTTAGAATTATATACCACGACCTAATTAGTGATCAATAACTACGAATGAAACGCAGATTAGTACAGATTAACTAGTAAACAACGCTTGAGTTACCGACACGATTTCTAACAAAATCTGTTACGGTAAACGTATAGAGAAGAATAAAAGTCAACTGAAAATGGTACACAAACAGACACTTTTGCAAGTGCAGCTGCATGCTATCCACCATGAATCTCCGATCACTATAACTATGAACTTTGGCGAAAGCTAAAAATACCTACCGGAAAGTTCTTGAGTTTGCGTTTTGTTGTAGTATTCTGAGGAATTTCTTGCACTTCTTGATCAGGTCTGGCAGCTTTATCCTTGAGTTTTGAACCAGGTAGTCCGGCTGATAAACGATCGAGAAAATCAGAAGTAGTCAGATCTGCAATAACTTTTTCTTGTTGGAACACCAGCGGTCCAGCCGAACTTAGCTTTTCTTGAAGGCTAGTTTGATGTTGTCGCACTGCATTGAACAAAACAACGACACCTTGTGTTGCTTGCCTGCGTAATCGCCGCTCACGAGCCTTTTCAGATTGAATGTCATTAGAATCAGCCTTCACATAGGGTTTTGAAGAACCAACTGACAGTAAATTCTGCGCAGCCTCTCGTACGCCTGCTGCTGCGATTGGCTTTTTATAGGACTGGAACATTTGACAGAAGATGTTGCATTACCTGCCGTACCCAAGCCTTCCTTACGGATATAACTCGCGATAAGTGCACGTCATTATTGACTTCCTTTTCTTCTGCATATTTTTCGGAAGATTTGGCCTTTTCTTGATCACTTTTTGCAAGTGCTAATATAGGATGGACATTGTCAAGGAGGGGCTCTGACAATATCCGACACACTACATCAACAATTGCCTGATAAGACATTGCGCGACTGATTCAAACAATATATAATTGATCTAGTGCATTTAAAGTATGATTACTGGAGCTGAGGTGTATCCCTTTCAAGTAAGGTTAAGAAAAGGATAAGATGCATGTGCATTTTAATTCCCTATTTCAATTTGTGAAATCAGAAGTAGTAATAAATATTGACAAGACAGGCATTGCCCGTTGTTATCAGACATCTCTGCCGAGTACGTTGTCACAATTTTAGGAAAAATGAAACTAGTAAATAGGCGTTCGGCAAAGGGCTCTCAAAATACTTCTTGCAAATTAAAAAAGGACTCCTCCTTTCTAGGAAAGAAAAAAGTGTTTCGCAATTCATATAAATAGACGGCTTTTTAGTTCACTTAGATCGAACTCTATATATGTCTCCTTTCCTATAGACAAATGAGACATAACTGACTATACATGCTTTTTATATTATTCCCATACATGCTTCGTGTAATTCGAAGATTTATTTAAGGTTTCCTGCGTGTTCATTCATACAAGATTAAGCACAGATTTAAGTGCTTATATTAGCGCTGTTTTTGATCATTTTACGAGTAGTTTAACTACTCAACTAACTTCCGATTGATAAAGTGACTTAAGACACCACTTATGTGTATAAACGCCAGGTATGTTATCTAAGTTTCGAAAACCGACGACTCCCATGACAAAAGTATCGCCCGTTTGCTGTGAAATTTACTTCAGGGCTCCTATTTTTTATGCATCACACTACATGTTTAATTCAGTATATATGACGAAAAAATGCAATGCGTTCGAAACCATTATTTGCAGATAAATTCTGACAAATAATGCATATGCTACAGAGTTGTATGGACACATTTTATTTAACTACTAGTGCAAAAGCCTTAAGGCTGCCTTGTCATTATTGTCCCTTATGTAGGCAAAAGGTATGTGTGCTGCATATGAGAACCCCTTAAAATTATGAAGTATATGGTGAATAGCCCTAATAGCAATGTTCCAGAATCAAAGGATAGAAAGGCTCCAGTGGGACAAAAGGAAAGTGGCGAATTGCCTTTGGTCCTACTGCGCCGTGATTGAGTATATGCGTGGTATTCCGTGCGCTGACTAGTGGAGGTTACAAGCCGTCAGTGAAATTGATGGTCGAGCACACACACGCAAGCCCCCCCTCTGCTCGGAAATAACCCTACGCCCACGCACGTTTCCTTCATTTGCTCCCTCCCCCTCCAAATACGGTGCCTGGGGGTAGGTCTAGGGATAGAGGGCAGGGGGGCTTAACCGAGCCTGCTCTGAGTGCATTTGATGCACGTAATCATCCCTTACTCATCTGCCTCTCTACTCCTAGACACCCTTCGTCCCCTATTTGAATGCATTTAGTATGATCTGAACACGAGTTTTTCGCCTTAGGCAAACTCCGGCAAAAGTTGTCAAAGCAAGACATCGATCAGGTGCCGTATTTAGGGAGGAGAAGGGAGCAAATGTAGGAGGCGTGCATGCGCGCAGGGTTTTTCTCATGTGGAGGGGGAGCTTGTGTGTCTGTTTAGCCATCGATTTCGATGACGGCGTGTAAACCCCCTCCCCAGTCAGCAAACGGAATACCGCCCATATAAGCAATCACGGCGCAGTAGGACCAAAAACTACTCGCCACTATCATTTGGTCCCACTGGAACCATTCTCTCCTTAGGGAGCTTGGCATTTCTCAGGTCATTTTGGCTTGGTGCACAGTATGTGCATGCTGAGAAGGAGTAATTGTGGAGAAAGTAGCGATGAAAAATCGTAAAATAACTCGAGATATTGTTTAAATGTGTAAGTCCACAGGCTGCGCAATTAAGTAAAAGTAAATATCGGTTATTCATGATAATTATGGCATTTGCAAGTACAAAGTAATGCTTGATCAAGTAATGATGATCCATTGAACGCATCTTGAGTTTTCTCATGCATATAGCAAGGTGACCCAGTGTGGCTTGACGGTATCATGAAAAGTTGACCGCAACCATTAGTTCCACCAGCATTAAGTACATTTTCTCTTAGGTAGATATAGTTGTCCACGTGATGTTCTTTCTGGTGTGTGCCAAAATAACAAAGTCACTGTTTTCACGTTGGCAAACAGGCCAAAAGCAGACTGAAGAAACAAACGTTTTGAATCTACTAAATAGGCTTTAAGTTCGTTCTCGAATCTTAAAATGAAATGAGTATGAGGCTTTAAAATTGAATGTTTTATTGGTGCTTATTTGAGGTATACCACAGTGGTAACCATCTTCACCATTAATATGCATGACAGGGTATTGTAAGGCGTTGTATATCCTTTGCAGTATATTGTCTTTCCTTTTCAAGACAATATCGCTGTTGCCATGCTGTGTTTCTATTATGATGACAGCCACCTCCTTGTATGTGGGAGCATTAAATCTTCGTTGATGTTTTCCACGAGGACGTTTATCGGCAACTTTGCCAATGGGATAATCAATGGAAGCCCACATCTCCAAGGTGGACTTTAAACTATTCACGTAGCTGTTGCGTTGGTGCAGCATTATTTGAAGGGACAATATTATGAGATGCGTCAAGCCTGGATACACTCGGGATTGGCTTTGAGCTTATAGGTTTATGCCTTCTACGAAGTGTATTTGTAAAAATTTTGGCTCACCATTATGAGAGGGTAGCAATGATTCAATCCGGTGACAATCTTGACCTTCTACCTTAAAGGGTGGCATACATCCAACCTTATTAACAATGTTGGCACCAAAAGAGGTCGGTCAAAACGCTCTGTTGTATATTCATATGTTTGAAAGAAAGTGTTTGGAGTCGTTGTTATCAGCAGAAAGCAATCTTTGTAGTACTTCTAGTGGTTGAGGGAAGTTATTGAGTAAAACTTTGCCGTTAGAACAGCACATGCCATTTGTTTTATCAGTCCATTTTTTCGCCTGACAGTGTCCACAAACTTCCGCCATCTTCCTAATGAAAACATTTGCAGCTAGGCTTTGTTCCATATTCGAACGTTTTGCACAAGCAACCAAAAGGCCAGAGTTGCCATATCTTATTTGAATTGGTTGCGACCTTGAGTTTTCAGCTTCGGTTCGGCGTTGATTCACTCTTTGTGGTGCTTGCATGGCCAGAAGTGCACTTCGACGTGGAGGTAATTTGTTTTGTCTACGTTGTGATTTTCTTGTCCTATTTTGCGGTCTTCTTTGTAGAGTTTGGACTTCGGCTTTTTGGGAGCGATTATTTCCTGGTGAATCGTATCTTCATGTCTTCTGTGTACCATTTGATCTTCGTTTTCTTCGGAGCGTCGCAATCGTTGACGCATGGCGTTAGTCTCCAGTCGTAGCCTTCTTCTTGTGTTTCTTGTGAGCGTCTATTAGTCTTGGTGATTTTCTTCTGTTCTTTTGTCTGCAATTGTCTTCTTGCGGCTGCTCTAATTCATTTTCTTCCTAATAAGGTAGAACCCATAAATCAATTATTATTTTGAACAAAATAACATTGGATAGCAGAATAATAGATTTGCAACGTTACTTTCAGTCATAGGCCCATAAGTTTTCATGTTGTTTGTGTTAAGGACATTTCTATCAATATCACTGTTGTTCATAATGACATTTTGTGAGGATAACATCTCAAATGGATTTATATGGTAGGTGATTCAATCTTAACTAAGAGTTAGCCCAAATTCAGTTTCGTTTAGCCAGCCGGATTATGCACTCATTGCGTGAATTTGTGGCAGATAGCCACATAATTGTGGGGGGGTGGTACTTCAAGTAGCCGCGTCTAGCTGGACGTAATTGTGTGCTCCAAGTGGTAGTAGGTCAAGTGACTTACGGTCAGGGAGTCCGAAACAGCTTTGCAGGCAGTCGTTTAAGCCCTTGCTGCATCGACGGCGGGTTGTGGTGTTTCAAATGGCCACGACTGCCTGGAAGCAAATATGTGGGTACAAGTGGAAGTGGGTCAAGTGATTTACGGTCAACGAGTCTGAAACAGCTGCCTGCCACCAATGATAACGGGGACAAACACAGACACATCGAAACCGTCCCCTGTGTGATCAACGTACAGACAGGCGCGCGACGGGGTGGCGGACGTCGCGTCCCGTGTGATTGACATACGGACAGGCGCGCGTGCCTGCGTGCGCCTGTGTGTGCGCACGCCTCGTGATCGTCTTACAAACAGCTGCCTGCCACCAATGATAACGCAGACACAGACAGAGAGACACGAAACTTTTATTAAGTATACAGATTATGTCTACCAAAGATATGACCATCAAGTTAAGTTTCATGATGTCTTATGAATATTTCGGGAGGAGGAACTGAATAATATAGATTACTCAGGGCTTTACTCACCCGATGGAAATAGAATTCTGCTCGCATTTCAAGTTTTTATGCAAAGTTTCTTCAGTTCATGTTGTTGATCACGGAGATTTTACGTTTTTGCCTATTCAAAAAAGTCAGCCATATGAAGAGGACAGTTTACTTCTCTGACGAGTGTGAGGACCATGATCATATATTTCTTTTATCGTCTGCGAAGAAAATTTGCGTCTTTCAAGTAGACCCACATATGCTAGACATTCAAATCCACCGACATGTTCGTTGAATTGTTTTGCATATTCCAGTGGTGCCCCGCCCGAACACAATAATCAAATCTGATAAGACCGAAATTTAATCAAAATGGGACAATTGTATGAGTTGCGCAATACTTGAGTCGTGGTTCACAGGCCTCCAGTCTATAAACAAGTGCTACAAATTCCTTAATCCACATTTGGTGCTGAGGGCCAGTTTTACAAAAGCAAGTCGCCGCTCGTGATACGCACATGCCAATGCGTCATCTAACGCCAGCTTTGGAGAGCCAGATGGCCAAGCAATCATCACACCCTGACCGGCGAGGCGCAAGTTCAAAACTCGGGTGCGGCAGCAATTTCAGCTGCTACGCTAGAGTTGGCAACCCGTGTCTGATGAGGGCCAATAGCCCGAAATAGCTATATCACGGTGCCTTGTCTGAGCCGGAGTACTTTTATGACAAAAACACAAAAAGATGTGTTACTGACAGTTGGCTAGTAACATATCAATTATCAGTAGCCTTGCGGAACACAGTTGGTTGATTTCACTTGCAAAAGCCTTATGCCAGGATGAACGCATCCTGAGGAATAGGTCGGTGCACAAACAAATGATATATACTCCCGATTTACAACCGGCTAGACATCGACCTCGATGGCTCAATGGTTAGGACGCGAGTTCAAAACTCGGGTGTGGCGGCAATTCAGCTGCTACACTAGATTTGGCTACCCGTGTCTGATGAGGGCCAATAGCCCGAAATAGCTATATCACGGTGCCTTGTCTGAGCTGGAATACATTTATGACAAAAACATAAAAAGATGTGTTACTGACAGTTGGCTCGTAACATATCAATTATCAGTAGCCTTGCGGAACACAGTTGGTTGATCCGACTTGCAAAAGCCTTATCCCAGGACGGGCTCATCCTGAGGAGTAGGTCGGTACACAAACAAATAATATATACGCCCGATTTCCAACCGGCTAGACATCGAAATCGATGGCTCAATGGTTAGGACGCGAGTTCAAAACTCGGGTGTGGCGGCAATTCAGCTGCTACATTAGAGTTCGCTACCCGTGGCTGCTGAGGGGCAATAACCCGAAATAGATATATCATGGTGCCTTGTCTGAGCCGGAATACTCCTATGACAAAAAATATCTGTTTATTATGCCAGCTTACAGGCAATTTCAAAGCGTTGGTAAAGCACCTCTTGGGCGCCTTCCAAAACCTCGAAGACAGGAAAAAGGCTAAAACAAACTACCTATGTTGCAGCCAGTATTGGTTTAGTTTCAATTTTGTGTTTTGCCAATACTGAGCTAGATAGGGAGTTTGTTTCAAGTGAAAAAATCTGACTTCAAAGGAACGATACAAACGGAATATATGTACAATTGTAAGCTTAGTTGACACATCAGCAGGAGAAATGTTGCATATCGTTAAAGGACATTAGTTCGAGATGGAGAGGGTTTGCACAAGAACACAGTGTTCTCAGTCTTCCTTCAATGGTTGTCAGCAAAAGTTGCGCGCT
>JAYGXS010000003.1:80728751-80743524 GCA_036362985.1 Ligula intestinalis
AGTTTTGCAATGACGAGGCCCTCCGGGCCTAAAATATAAAATGTATTTATTTATTCAAAAGGGGTTGTTTGATAGGATTGAATGTAGTGCAATGAGACAGGACAGTGTATGAGAACGTAGGAGGGTTGGAAACGCTTATTGTCGTAGGAGAAATCATATAGCAGCAGAGTCTGCCGTTCACCATTGTAACACTGCCCAACTGGCTTTACGATCAACCATCACGTAGGTGAGACCGGAGGAGGCCATCGCAGACAAAAGGGTCAAAAAGATGAGGGAAGGGCAGAGGTCACGTGATAATCACCAAAACGCCGGGGATGTGACCTTTTGGACTGCGGAGTCCAGCGATGACCTGCCGAAAATAAAATAACCACCATGAGCATGACTAGTGACCACGAAGCCTATCGTCAGGGTTGTAAAACGGGGAACGGAGAAAGGCAATATTGATTAAACAGAAAAAGGGAGGAAACACCATTGCAAATATCATTCTATAGAGGAAGAAATAGACATGTATGGAAAACAATTTACTATAAATATAACCGCCTCATATACCAGGGGGAACTTTTTAAAAGTCCGAAAGTTGTGCGTTTGGGAAGGAGACGGATAACAAGGACTTTATAAATTCCGAATTTAGTGTTTACGTGATTTGGCTTTATAATTTGCTAAGTTAGACGACAGCCTAATTTCGAAGGGAATATTATTCCAGAGGAAGGCATATTTGTCGTATGTATATGTATATTTTAAGGGTAACAGGCAAGAAATGCCCTTGAGGACCCTATAAATGAAACGCAAACAGGTTATTCTTACAGTTAATGTGCAGTCGGGGGGAGCACATATGATATCATAACAGAATTTCGCGTGAATTTTCACGAAAAAGAATGATAACTGCCTAAGCCAGGAAAATTGTTCACAGTGCTGGCAGTGGGAAATCGTGTTGTAAAAGTCGCCTTTTGTCAAATAAAATCACATCAAGTCTTCTTTTAAATTCCGCAATTGTGTCAGCGGAAACCGTCTCGCTTGGTAGCAAGTTCCAAGGCTGGACCACGCGTTGACTGAAGAAATATTTTCGGAGGTCTAATCGGGTGCCTTCGTTTGTGACCTTGTAATAATGGCCACGAAGGGGAGTAGTGGTGGCTTATTGGAAGAAATCCTCCAATTTTAGCGAGGAAATGTCGCCCCGGATTATCTGGAATATCCAGAGCAGGCTGCACTGAATGTGCCTGTAAGATAACGGAAAAAGGTCAAGTTTGATCAATCTCTCCTGATATGGTAAGTCCCTGAGACAGTCGACTATCTTTGTCACCCTGCGTTGCACTTGTTCAAGAAGCTCCACCTCTTTCTTCAACCACGGTGTCCAAACTGGCATTCCGTATTCAAGATGTGGTCTCAAAAAGGTGCCAAATATTTTTCCGAAGAGTTCAGGTGAAAAGATTTTGAACGCCCGTCTGATCCAGTGCAGGGTACTAGTTGCTTTCTGGACGGACGTTTTACAGTGCTCTGTTTGCATCAAGTTCACGGTTGTCCATATACCCAGATCTTTGTGTGTCTCAACCTCGTTAAATGCGGTACCATTGATAAAATAACTGTGTTTCGGTGGCACTTTTCACCCCGGGCTTATGTGTAGAACAAGACACTTGGATGCATTAAAGTTAAGAAGCCACGTGGACGACCAGGTAACCAGTTTATCGATTTTCGACTGTAGTTTCTTTGCGTTGTCGGCGCACCTAATTTCAGCCCATATTTTTATGTCATCCGCAAACATGACAGCTGCGCAATCAAGCTCATTGAGACAGTCGTTTACGTAAATCAGGAATAGCAGCGGACCCAAAACTGAGCCTTGTGGTACACCACTCTCGACCGATGTCCATTCTGAGGTTGAGTTTCCGACAATGACCCTCTGTTCTCAGAGGGACAAGAAACTACTGATCCATTTGTACATTTTTCCTTGGATTCCCACGTCCCAAATCTTCTGCAGAAGAAGCCTGTGTGGTACACTATCGAAGGCCTTTTTGAAGTCGAACAATAAACATCAATTGGATAGCCTTTATCAGCGGCCTTTGTCCACTGCTCCTGTGAGAAAAGAACACTCGTGAGGCAAGAGCGTCCTGGGCGAAGGCCGTGCTGTCCATCACAAAGTATTTTGTTGCTTTCGAGGAAATACATTAAATGCTAATTAATAATGCGCTCCAGTGGGTGAATTGAGAGAAGCCATTGAAAATGAATGCACGCAAATACTATGGGAATAATTCATGGTGCGTACGATTCCATTGCTTCGTGTTGTCAGCAGTGTCATGATCAAAATAAACGTCAGTTTCAGAAAATTTAATAAGGAAACAATAAAATCATACTCATTAATATTTTTCCATGTTTGATTTAATAAATTATGATAAACACCAACTTTACAATTATGTGAAATGTGTGTACATTTTTGGGACACCTTGTAGATCAGTAGTAGACAAGCATGTCTCATAGGGTAAGGAGCCCTGTCCGCCAATCTGCCCCACTGAGCAATCCAATCCCAAATTTCCCTGCAGCTGCTAGCAAAATGACAGACATAACAGGAAGCCGATTGCTTTTCTCAAGTGGAAGTTCTCAAGTTAAATGTTAATAAGACCGACATTGACAATCATGTGAGTTGTGAAATACCTGAGCCATGGTTGACGGGTCTCCGGTCTATAAACAATTGCAACGCCCTACCCAGTCCATCTTCGGTGCTGAGGTTCAATGTGAGCAAAGCTAGTTGCCGCTTGGGGATCGCACAGGCCAACGCGTCATCTAACGCCAGCATCGGAGATCCAGTTGGCCGAGCAATCATCGCTCACAATTCTATCACGCATGACGAAGGTTCATTTGTTCACGTCCCGCATGCCCGCCATCATGCAATTAGCGCACAAGTGAGCAATAACCTTGAGTATGGGAGTCGTTAATGGTCGTAAGTGTGTAGAAACATAGTGAATGTATCCGACAAATACTGCAACCTCCTTTGCATAAACAACGGGTATCTGCCATCGTTTCTGATGAAGGATCCTTGACAGATTTCAAAAAGTCAAGCAGACAAAAATGTTTTTCAGCGATTAAATTTTATAATTCTTGTTATTAACATCCTGGGACTCGCATGCTCGCGTGTATAGTCACTACATATAATGAAGGAATAGAAGTTAACGAGTATTTCCACTGCAGGCACGACAGCGGCTTGAAGATGCATTTAGTGGACGTCTGTCAAATGCTGACTGGGTAGCCGTCTATATTCTGATCGGCCACCTTGAACACCACAATCGAGCTCTCAAGTGATGCAGTTAAGACATGCACCTATGTTACCATAATAATATGCAGCCGCTGCGTGTCCATACTGTAAGGACGGCCTAACGAACAGTAGCAGTAGCTTGCGAAGCATAGCCGCACCTAAGCAGGCTATCGATCGGCCTGCACGGGCAACGTACAAAGACCGTCCATCGATCGATAATTCAGATTTTAACTATTGTCATCCACTGAGCCAAACAGCCAATGGGGCCGGCCACTATTTCAGAAGGAATTCTGATTTGTTCAGTGGACATCATTACACCCTTCTTGTCGTGTTCTATCTTTAGGGAATCACAAAGGACGTCATTGGTTGGCAATATCTCGGCCTGGGCATTCGTTACAACACATACCCTGCACTTCTTTGAGCAGCATAATATTGACTACTATTTTCCTCTTGAAAAGAGCAGATGGGTCTCCCAAGTAGACATCTGTGATGAGCGCTTTGCTGAGAAGAGTGATCTAGTGGCCAATACGTCGTTGACGGCGAACATTTCTGGCAGAAGGGGGTGCATATCCTTGATGGAGGCCTATGAGTATAAGGTGACTATGGACTAGGTTCCGCCTGTCATGAAGAAGTTACACGGCTGTGGATATTGCCAGAGGTTGTTGCATTTGCCAACCAGATCATGCATATCCCAACAAGGGTCACAAGTCGAATCTTATCCCCAACTGAATGCGTCTTAAAATAGAAAATGTGACGACGAGCTAGGTTTTACTTCCACTGTGACTGAGTTGATCACATTTAGTTCACGAACACGCACAGATAGCCTGTTACGCTGATAATATATTGCTATATTTTTGTCCACGCGTCCTAATTCCTCTAGTGTTTGCCATCTGGTTGATATTTTTAGTCCGCTAATCTTTTTGTTTGTCGTTTTCAACATCTGTTAATAGATTCAATTGAGAGACCTTGGGCTTGTAATTGCTTTTAGCGGCTGCGTATAGTGCGTTTTGGTTTAAACCGTTCACAAGTTCGGATATTTAGTCAATCATCCCGTAAGTAGACTTTGCTATCCATAGTTTTTATTTTTTTACCAGTTATATTGTTGCCTTTATTCCTAAACTGTCTTTTCGGCATAAAAGTGTTTTAACTGAACTCGATTGCATCTCCTATAATGGTGCACGCATTCAGCTGTCAGAAACAGTCAGTTGAACATTTGATAATTCTTCTTACGTGCATACACCTGATGTTTCAGTACTTATATCAGGATATTCTTGTTCGATTTCTTTATTTCCCTGTCTGCAGGTGTTTTTTTTTCAAATCGCTCAATATCTTTTAACTTTTTCGGTGTCTGGATATTTTGATTTTCGATGATCGAAATCGACTTGTAGCACCGGCATTATTGTCCAAGTGCGCATTCTTGAAATCGAATCCTAGCGCAGACTTTTTTTCTTATCCACTAATAGCTTGTTAGAGACATGACTCAGTCATGTTAAGTCATGACTTAACATTATCGTCCATACAACACACGTCAATGTTAAGTCAGTCATGTTTCTAACAAGCTATTAGTGGATAAGGTATGCTTTCAAGAAGGCGCGCCAGCTTGTACGCTAACTCTTTCCTTTTAACTGACGGCACTAGGCCACTACTGAGGCCCTGTGGTACTTACTTGTACTTGCTACGGCTGTGATCATGCCTGATCTAGCCGGCCTCAATGATGTCACGAACGGTACCTCTCCATGCGTGGCGATTGGCGGCAGTGGATTCGGAAAGCTCCACCCAGGCCCTTCTCCAGTGACGGAGACCGAAGATAGAAGGTCCAAGAACTGCGTCCATGTCTTGACAGACGGTATCGAGCCAAGTCTTCAGTTGCCCTCCTCTTCGACATTTCCAGGTGGGCTGCGGCGCCGGGTCGAGGGCAGCATAGGTAAGCTCGTGGGGCGGATAACGGAGAACGTGTCCAAACCACCTCAGTTGCCTTTCTTGAATGGCCTGAGATATCCTCGTGATACGATCGCAGCGGGTGCGGACTGTCTCATTTGAGATGAAGTCGCTAAACTTAACCCGCAGGATCGTCCTCAGGCACTGGTGGTCAAAGACCTCCAGTCTTCGCTCATCTTCAGCGCGCACAGCCCAGCATTCACATCCATAGAGGAAGACTGACCGGAAGGATGCACGGTATACACGAATATTCGTAGCGATGGAGATGTCACGTCGGATCCATAGGCGCTTTCGAAGGATTGAGAAAACCCAGCGAGCAGCATCGATACAGGATACAATTTCATCCTTGCTCTACCCATTCGGTAGCATCCTCGCCTCGAGGTATTTAAAGCTGTCTACTTCTTCAATTTGATGGCCATTAGTCCCCAGGGGTGCCTTCTCCTGGCCAGGGATGCAGCTCGAGAACAACTTCGTCTTTCCGGAATTTACGGACATGCCTACCGACATAGCGATCTCATTTAACCGCGACAATACCGACTGTAGACCACCAAAGCTTGAGGCTTACAGCGCAATATCATCGGCGTAGTCGAGATCAGTTAGCCGGCGCCCGGGTGCAAGTTCAACACCGTCCTGTTTATGTAGGGCCTTGCCGAGAATCCATTCAATGGCGTAGTTACACAGAATGGGCGAAAGGACGCAGCCCTGACGGACACCAGACTGGATATCGAACGACTGAGAGAGATTGTTGTGGACCAGGACTCGTGCGGTGGTAAACCGATAGTAGGCCTTAATCATGGCAATGAGTTTGGTCGGCACTCCATCCAGTTCACTTATTCGCCACAGGGACTCACGATGGATGGAATCGAATGCGGCGGCAAAGTCAACGAAGCAAACGGCCGTCGGTTGCTGGTAGCTATGGCGAAATTCTAGAGTGTACCTCAGTGTGAATATTTGATCCGTACATCAATGCCCAGCTCGGAATCTGGCCTGGTTGGGTCGTGTCCTGGAGTGACGTACAGAGTGGAAGCGACTGCGAAGAACAACGAAGATCTTTGCAGCAACATCGGTAGTTCTCGCATCTTGTCTTATCTCCCTTCTTCTGGACAGGTACAAGGATACGGTAGTTCTAGCATCTTTTTCTTATCTCCCTTCTTGTGGACAGGTACAAGGATGTGATATGTGATGGCTGAAGTTTATTCTGTACAATGGAATTAGTATTGTAATAGACAACAGCACAAGCGTGGTACTCGTATGCGTAGCTCACATTTCATCAGCTACTACAGCCGTACGCGCTTCAATTCATTTTTAGTTCCATGCAATGGGAACCTCCACTTCAACCATTAAGCATTTCCACTGTTTTGTAGACGTTATTAGATCGAGGAGGGTTTTGTTCTTTCCCTGCCCTTTTTCTGTGCGTGAGATCTTGCCGAATGTGGAGAGTACCCCCAAACAAGTCTCATCATAAATACTGCAATGCTCTTTGCCATTGCTATTTTCAGTCATTTTGACTCCAGGGTGGGATCTCAAGGGACCTGGCTCCATGCAATACATTGACGTTATGGTCAAATGTTTACAATAGATCTCATTATTATCCCGCTATGGCTTGTAGTTGTGTGTTTATTGAATTAGATATGTTGCAGTCCTGATCCATATCAGTTTTTTCCCTCAGCTTTCGGTGTTCCGTGTGACATTCGAGAAGGTCATCTATTGTCCTTAGAGCTCGTCATTGGTTTCATTCAAGGAAGAACCCTGAGCGATTTTAAGTATATAATAAGATAGCCAGATCTGACATGATCATAGTCGGTTCCTGTTATCCTAGTCTTTAAGTGTGTTTGACTATAGAAGGGGTCATTTCGTTGTTGAAAAGCTGTCATGTAATGGACTTTTTATTGTTTTATTTGCCAAGTGAGTAGGTTCCTTCCTTCGATAATAACTACTTCAAAACAAGGCAGTGCTCTTCGCTGATCCTTTTACCGCCTCCCGCTTTCTTTTCGCCCGACCTTTCGCCCTACCAATTTTATTTTCCATACATGTTTTTTCTTTGCCTTACATTTTATTTAATTTTTTTCAAGTTCATCACAATTTCTTGCGTCTTCTTTCTTGCCTAGTTTATAAGTGAAGTTTGTTTTCGGTTTGTAGGTATCAGCTAGTGTCCAAGGCTTAATCAGTATCCGTGCTTAAAACTGATAATGTCTGAGAACGTGGATGAAAATGATGCTGGCCTTTTCGGGTACGCTTCTACCCTCCTCCCCTGTTAAATGCACATTTTATGAAACTACTAACATCCCAACAGACTGACAGTTAGGTCCCAAACAAAGAATGCGCTGGGTGTATCCAGTGCACGGTCTGTGGTTGATGGAACGTAGTTGATTCGTACACGGAGACAAATAATTTCGCTGATAGACGAAATTAGAGGATTTCTCTAGATAATTATACCATTTTATTCGGTTATTCACTCACGCTTATTCCGCTAGCTGCGTACAGTTTGACTGCACAGACCATTTAGTCCATCATGGCCAATGAAATATATAGAGCGTTCATCGCTAAGAGATCGCACATAGGTCCGCAACCATCATGACATTTTCTACTCCAATGCCTCTGTGACCTTGCTATGGGTTTAGGTCGTTTCCACTTAAGCAAACACTACCATTATGTCGTTTTAAGGATTTTTTGCCAGTCTAGCCAGTATTTCCATTTCAACTACTAAATTAATGAGAAGGCACCGGGTTATAGTCGTTCTTTCACTTTTATGCTCTCAAATCCAATGCAAAACATTTAAGTGACTTAAATAGTGTGTTACTCTTGGCAAAAAGCCGATTGCATACAATTCCAGACTAACGCAGATTGCTTTAGGTACCAGTTGGGCTCCAATAATATCATGCACTAAGTTTTTGCTACCAAAACTGCGTCATCCCTTCATAAGCATCGTATCCTACGTTACGTCTTAATATCTTCCTGTTTCGGTTTCGGTGTGTTAGTCAGTTTAAATCGTCTTATACAGAAAACAGTAATGCCAAATTTTTCATTCACTGTCAGAGATAAATATTGGTGAAATTCGACTTACGTGGAATGCATGGTGACTGAATTTTTAGCTTAATATGTGCTAGCTATCACTAACAATGTCCGAATCTGAGCCTATGGCTCGAATCGCGCGCTTGACTCGACATGATAGGATAGCATATCGTTGATCGGTATCGGTTACCCATCTTGGTTTCGATAATTTCTACTGATAACGAGAAATAAAGCCTTATCAAACACCTTAAGATATATTATTTTGGTGATCAGCAATTTTTCTTCGACAGCATTATGAAAATTGTGACTGACTACCATCATCTATAAGACACTGTGGTTTTGAAGAGTACCACCTACATAAATAGAAAATAAATGCCAGCACAGAACCAGAAGAAGGCACCTTTTTTGGAGTAGAAACCTTCAGTTACCTAACTTTTAAAAGTCCCTCATAAAGGATGGTCGCAGATCAAGAAGTGCAGTTGCTATGCGGCAAAAATTGACGCTTAGAACTCCCGCCACGACCACATCCTCTTCTCCGCAATACAAAACGCATATCGATTAAGAATCCTGTCAAAAATCTAGGGACTAAGTAATGCATCACTGTGGTCGACCAAGCAGATATATATGTCAGCAAGGATGCCGAGCGGGCATATCAGAAAGGCCCCTTTCAGTGCCTCCCCGTTTCTTTGTTTGCTAATCACCAAGTGGCCGTCTCGAGGGTTTAAGTGAAAAATGGAACGCCTCTCGTCCTTCACACTGCTGAACAACATGAGTTACCCGAATTCGCTCGGTGCGGGTTCGCTGGGAAAAGCGATGGAGCGAAGCGATCGCTGAAGCTTTTGGATTCACACTGATGAAGCCATCAGGTCTGGTTCTAGTGATGGCGCCTCCTTCTGGACAGCTTTCTGGAATTCGCCAGTTTGCTTCGTGAAGTTGTGGCTCCATTGAGAGCTGATCAACTCAACGGGTTTGGTTCTGACTGAGGCTTTCGAGTGAGGTGCACTACTGCGTACTCATCCTCTCCCACTTCAAGTACATTTTCGGGAAACCGTTTTACGCAGTTATGATGCTTTTGCTGCTAAGAGCTCCAGAAATGAATGATGACTTTGAATTCAAGCGTCCTGCTCGTGCAACTTAAGCGCCAGCTATCTCAGTAACGTAAAGTTTCCGGCTTTTGAATGTGCGCCCACAAAAGTATAGCAACCTGTGTGGTATTTTTTCTTTTTGATTATCGGCGCCTTTTATAGAAAGCATGTACAAAATAGCCCTCCTGTCTGCTCAAAATTGCCTAGACGAGAAAACGGTATCCTTCAGATTAAAAAGTTGGTAATTATGAGATTTTTTAACACCATGATATTTCTATTTGAGTAGTATCGACTATGTTGGTTGATTAGTGATCATCATAAGGTGTGCAGCCCGTTTCACATCTATTACAAATGTTTCGAGTCCTTCATTTTATTTCTCTACTGAATATATGAATGTAATGGTAGAGCCAAATGGAAATTGTTCGAAAAATTAAAAGGAAACCTGGTTTGAGACAGAACTATCCCCTTTCATCATGTACGTCTTTTGACGAATACGGTATTTTCTACCAAATAAGTCCAAGAAGACTATTTTTGCATACGTTTTATATAAAATATATATTTACTTTAAAAGGGGTATGTAAAATTTATGTGATAAATGCATACTTCTTGGGTAGTCATTTTATCGTGTGTACTTTTTGCGGCCGTGTAGACGTCCAGTGAAGGTGGCTGGTTTTGCTGCGGCCTGCGACCGGGAACGGCGCGGCATGGTGCTCTCAAAGGCCGACCTCTGCGACCCCAAGCTGCAGTACTTTCGTCTCGCCGAGCCGCACAATCGTAACAACCCGCGCGGCATCTGTCTGCTGATTAACCAACGCGACTTCGACCGGGAAAAGACTGGACAGGAGCGCCGTGACGGAACCGATGTCGACGCCGACGCGATTGAACGCACTTTCATCAAACTCGGCTACTCCGTCAACCGGACCACTAATCTGACCCTTCGCAAGATGCAAATGCTATTAAGTAATGGTGAGTTGCTTCATGTTCGGTCGTTTGCAGCTTGTCGGTTCATTGTCAGAACCCCAGAAAGATAGATCTTGTTCGTTGGCCTTACTACGAACTACCTGGTGATTATGTCAAGGTGAATTTTCGTCTTTTCGCATAGAGTAGGATGTAAAATGCCCCGTGTCAACCACGTTTATGTTTAGTAGTGTCATAGACATTTGCTCTAAGAGTACTCAGGTGCTGACGCAGACGCAGTCGTCGCCCTCAACGAGGCTACTGACGAGTTTTTGGTCGCAGATCGGGATTGTTGTGCCCACCCTCTCCCGCGTCTCATTAAAAAATGTCTCTTCACCTTATTTGAGTAGCCGGAATTTACCCCGACACGTTAAGAGCCATGGCTTGAAAGGTCACCAGCTAACAAGATACCTCCTACCTCACGGTAAGCACTTTGGATTGACTGGATTGGAGTGAGTACTGAGGAGTGAGTCTTATGGCATTTTCAGTGGTCTGCTACCAAAATTGCCCCATACAGGTGCCTGTATTCGGCTTAAGGTCATGTGTGTAGCACGCGTAGACGGGCTCCTAAGCATTGTCGGATATCGTGCTGGGTGTGGATGTGTGGATCAGATATTCACACTGAGACGGATGCTTGAATTCCGCCATAGATACCAACAACCAACGGCCATCTGCTTTGTTGGCTTTGCCGCTGAGTTCGACGCTATTCATCGTAACTCCCTAAGGCGTATAATGGCATTTGATGGTGTACCACCAAAAATAATTGCCATGGTCAAGGCATACTACCGCTCCACCACTGCGCAGGTTTTAGTCCACAACAACCTCTCAAAACCCTTCGCTATTCGGTCAGGTGTTCGACAAGGCTGTGTCCTGTCGCCCATCTTCTTTAAGTACGCCATTGACTGGGTTGTCGGGAAGACCTTAAAAGAAAGTGACGGTAATGAGCTTGTACCCGGACGCCAGTTGACTAACCTCGACTATGCCGATAATATCGCTTTACTAGCATCCAGTTTTAGCGATCTCCAGTCTATGGTGTCACGGGTAAACGAGGTCGCGAAATCGGTCGGTTTGTCCATAAACGCTGGGAAGACCAAAGTGTTTTCATGTTGCATCCCTGCCGAAGAGAAGGCACCTCTCGAGATAAGTGGCTGTCAACTTGAAGAAGTCGACAGTTTCAAATACTTGGGAGCGAGGTTGCTGCCGAATAGACAAAGTCAGGATGATATTGTCTCCTGAATTGACACAGCACGACCGGTGTTCTCCAGCCTTCGGAAGTGCTTATGGACCCGATGCGATATTTCTATCCAAAAAAGATCAGCGTGTATCATGCATCTGTGCGGTTCGTTCTCCTATACGGATGCGAATGTTGGGCTATGCGCGTGGAGGGTGAACAGAAACTGGAAGTCGTTCACCACTAATGTCTGAGGAGCATACTTCGAATGAAGAACACCAACTTCGTCTCAAATGGGACAGTCCGCAGTCGCTTTGACAAAATAAAAAGGATATCCCAGGCTATTCAGGAAAGATGGCTGAGGTGGTTTGGACACGTTCTTCGTCGCCAACCTCGAGAGCTCAGTGCTACTTCCCTCGACTTGAAACCGTTGCCTAACTGGAAACGTCGAAGGGGGGGGGGGGGGTCAACTCAAAACCTGGCTCGACTCAGTCCGTTAGGACATAAAAGTGGTCTTTGGACCTTCGGGATTCGGTGTCCGGCGCTGGCGTAGAGAATGGGTTGAACTGTCCAGGTTTGCAGCCTTGGGGTCGTCGCGCGTGGAGAAGTACCGTACGGGACATAGTTGAGGCTGGCTAGATCAGTCATGATCGCAGCGTTAACAACCAACCAAAAACCGTGTGAAAGACTAAGAATTTGTGAAAACTGCCAGCCTTCTGTCGGTTCTGTTACGCGTGAACTAAAACTATGCCATACAAAAAAGTTATCTTACCACATGATTTAAATTTAACATAGCTTTTGGTGAGCGTTCATCTCCGAAGTAACATATACTTATATTTGTTTACGGTCGAAATCCTCAGACAAGTTTGTTTACCGCCTTCTATGACAAAGAAACGTCAAAAAATGGCAGAAAAACACATTTTAGGTCTGAGTCCGTCCTTTATTTCACGAAAACAATGCCATTTCTCACAGCTGGTTTCTAAAAATGGGATCGGTTGATTCTTATCCTCTTTATATCAATAATCGTTTATGCAACAAAGCGCAAAATCAGACGGTGTCGATTCCTAGCTTTAGATGACGTAGGAACTTACGTGGACATCAAGAGACGTTGTATTTTGCTCAATTCTGGCCTGCTTTTCCTTCGGGTAACAGATTTGCACTGAACTGTCATTCAGTAAGTCGCCTTCACTGTGAAAAATTAATTAAAAATTATAAAATTAACAACCCTTTATGCGTGTCACACTACCACCTCAACTTTTTATCCCAGTCAACTGTATATCAGCAGCCGAAATATAAGCGCATGCACACCCTATGCCACCTGAAATGTTAATCTCAGAATTGTATGTCCTAGGCAACCTAATGCGTATATCGACAGCCGAAGTTAAAGGCCGCGCATACCCTGTGCCGTTTTCGCTTCCACCCGGAGGTCACACGACCTGTGTTCGCGACCAAATCTGACGAGTCTGTTTTGGGAAACTCCAGGCTCGTTTCATACGCAATAATAAAGTGTTGCGTTTGTGTTATGTTGCTCAGTAAGTACTCACATCAACCCTAATAGCGTGTTAGGGCAAACATAGTTGTTTTTACCGTTTCCCCTACTTTTTACTGTAGCAATCCAATTCCTCCTAACTAACTACAGCTTATGACTGGCGTTTTTCCCGAACTGTTTGCTTCCGTCATAGCTGCCGTTGCACGTCAAGTTATTTACTAGTCACCTAAAATTCCTTTTAATTAGCCTCCTTTGCCGGCCAACTTGGAGTTGTGAGTAGCTGCACAAGTCGATGTCCTATTTCCACCCTGCCCCAACACATGGCTGCCTTTTCCTTGTCCTTACCTCTGACCGACACGTGAATAGCGGTGACCGGAAACTCATCGGCAGAAAGCCTAATGCTTCCAGTCACTAAAACCAATCAAGTCGCAGGCAGGTGACTCGGCTTTTAGCGGTTGACCTACGAGGTCGTGTAAGTCACAAACGGACGCCACTCTGACCGACACGTGCATACTGTGACAGAAATCTCTTCGGCAGGTGGCCTAAAGCGTCGAGTCACTGAAACCAAGCAAATCGCAGACACTTGTCTCGCCGTTCCGCTGTTGACTGACGAGGATGTGTAAGCCCGAAAAAAGGCTCCGCACATTTTTAGGCCATTTCCTCACTCTACTCTCCTTTAAATGCGTTTACTTACTGCGCATGTAGACATCGATGTTAGTTCTGAGGGGTACATTTTTGACATTTTCAAACTTGTATATAAATTAATTGAGAGCGAATTTTTTAAAAATCTCATGTGTATATCAGGTAAATATACCTAATATATATAGCATGAAGGTTAAATATGCGTATATAAAGACAGATAATTACGAAGGCTCTTTATTTTTAAGTGATCTCATATGAGATCACCGAGAGGTAATGGGTTAATGTACTACTTGAATGCAATGGGTTAATGTACTACTTAAATGTACTACGTTAATAAAATCTTTTCTAAGGCTCAATATCGTTGATTAAAACATGCAAACTTCTAAAACCAAGCCAATTAAACTTCCGAGTGATTTTTTTGGAGTTTCTTCCAACCTTTATCCTTATCAGTATGGAGTTCTTAATCCCCGCTAATTCGCACCCCCTCCCCGGTAGGCAGGGGGATAGCCACCACCTTTGGAATTTGCAGCCTGCATTTGATTGCGTTCCAGAACTGTTGATTTGATACTAAACTCTCTTCTAGTCCTCACTGCTGCCCATGTTTTCCCTTGCATCTTCTAGTTAGCACCCAGGACCACTCACATTTCGACAGTTTCGTATGTGTGGTCCTCAGTCACGGCTCGGATGGCATAATCTACGCCTCTGATGGGTACCTTCCTGCGGACAATCTGATCAGCTTCTTCCGCGGAGATCGTTGCCCCACTCTCGTGGGCAAGCCCAAAATGTTCTTTATTCAGGTAGATTTCATCATTGCTAACGCTACGAGAGTCATACTTCGATATCTTTTTGCAAGGCAATTTGTGAGGTGACATGGTCCATCGGTAGGGCAACTGCATTTCTAGAAATTGCTCCCTGTATTATATCCATTTCTACACATGTCTGTGGAGGGCACTACAATGCTCCCCCTTCCCCCTTCTCCCCTCATCAGCCTCCCCTCCCACTTTCTCTCCTTTTCCGCTCTTCTTCTAAGTCATCTTTGCTCCTCATATCACCTATTATAACTTCCTTCTCCCATCTCATCATCCTTTACCCTCCTCCTCTCACCACTTCTTCCTCCTTCCCCTTTCTCCCGTCCTGCCTCCCTCCCCCACCATCTCTTTCCCTCCTCTCTACCCGCTCCTTTTCTCATTACCTCCTCCTCCTCCGCCCTACGAGTTCTCGTCCTACTCCTCCGTTGC
>JAYGXS010000003.1:80743534-80779109 GCA_036362985.1 Ligula intestinalis
CCGTTGCTAAGAATGGTCGGACTGCCGTGTGCGTGTATATCGGCTCCCACCTCCCCTTCTCCCCTTACTTTTCTTCCGTCCTCCTCCTCCTCCTCCTCCTCCTCCTCCTCCTCCTCCTCCCATCTTCTCCTCTCCGCCCTCATAGCATCACCGCCATCCTCGGAAGTCATCTGTCTTGTCCTCGTGATCATCAAAAAAATTATTTGTTGCACATTAATAGGGAGGTGCAAACATGAGGATTCGTACCGCCATCACAGTTTTCCTGCAGAGGATGTCGATGAATTTCACCTGAACTGGTGGGACGCCAGTGCCGCTATTCTGCGCCTTTAGTCTCTGAAGCGAGATTTTTGACCTTGCTCATCTTGCCACTTAAAGTTTCCCTGATTGATCAGTTAGCTAGCGTTTCTTTCTCACCTTTACCTTTGGGCCGTTGAAAAAACTAACTAGCAGCCTTCCAGTTTTATTTTAAACAGCCAGCCAGCTTAGTTAATCGTATCAATCACAAGGTTCTTCCCTGATTCAGCATTTCCTCTTCGATCATCGCTGAGGTCAATTCTTCCCTGCTTTTCTTCGCCTATTTAACTATGTTTGACTAGTCTTCTTACTAGCTTGCCTGACGGTTTCACTTATTGCCCTTTATTGGCACTTACAATAAAAATTATGTGGTACAATGCCGCTTAGCGTTTAAGTTTTAACTCATTAGCGAAATCGCACCGTTTTGTTGTTTTCTTTGACGCATCTGTGCCTTCGCAGTTAATTGGCATATAACGCAGTACATCATTTGGCTTATTTTAGGCCTGTCGCGGTAGCGCCTTTGACCACGGTGTCTCCCTCGCCTCAGACGCCAGCGCCGAGGACGTCCTGGTTTGCAAACTTCCCGCGGAGGCGGATATCCTGGTAGCCAACTCCACCGTGCCAGGTAATCTCCTCCTCCTCCTCCTCCTCCCTATATTGGTGATTTATTTAATTTAAAAGTCGTATTAGCGAGCAATTGTTTTAGGTCAGGTCAGGTCACGTCACGTTTTATTGAGGGAAATATAGGTAAATACCTTTGAACTCCCTATTGGTACAGGACAGTTTTTTCAATGCATTTCATCTGCAGAACATTTCAGAACAATGGCGTTGCCAGTAATTTGAATTTGGGTAAGGGATGGCCGACAGTGAAAAAAGTCCTTAGGCATTGTTCAGAAGTCTAGGGGGTTTGAATGCCATTTGAGAGATTTAAGGAGAAAAACTGTCGCCCGTGGGGGTGGGGAGTGCAGAGTATATTCGAATCGGATGGCCTGTGCTAAGGGTGTTTGAAGCATGTCAGGGGGAGTCCATTACGGTTTTCGCCATAATACCAGGGTTCCCACGAAGAGAAGATTGCGGAGGTCACGCGAATGTCACCGAGTTCGCAGACTCGCCCTCCGTGCATCCTTGCTGGTTAACGAAACTGCCAACTAACAAGTTGAGGTTGCGAGAGGCGGGTTAGTGCCGCCAGTGCCGCTTGGGAGGAGGAAAGGTCATCTCGCGTCCGCGTGGGAAACTGGGTCTGCGGTAGGAGGAAATTTCTCGACTGTGTGTGCACCGGTATGTTGTAGGAGGTTGGGCATCTCATCTACGTGGGAGGGAGCCTGGTTGGCCGGGTTGAACTTCAACAGCAAATCAGTATGCCTTATTAGTATGAGTTGAACCAGAAGAATCCTTGGCAGTAGAAGGAAAGGTGGAGATTGAGAAGGAGATCTGGGTGCTGACACTCATAAAGGGGACATCTATGTTGGATTGGGAAGAAACCATGACCTGGGCTGAATGGGCTATCGGCAGTAAGTCGCGAATGCCTATCACCAAATACGTAGGGACATGTCCATAAATCGCCAAATACGCAGGGAACTGCGTTGGGACAGGTCGGGAAGTCGGCAACTACGCAGGGGAAGGCAGGCCACATCAGAAGTTGTGAGCGGTTGAAGATCTCGACCTCGCTTCACGACAGGATGTCGGTGCAGAAATTCTCCATATCGCGGTCACATCAGATGACACAGGAGAAATTCAATTGAAGGCGAGGGAGGTTTGATGATGATTGAGCTCAGCCAGATCAGAAGTTGAGTGTTCATCTCACGTCGGAACGTCACCAATATCGCAGGGGGTTAAGAGAGTCTAACCGTGCAACTGCTATCTTCAGACCATGGTTACTTAGTGCTGAAGAGAGAGAGAAGTCTTTAAAAGCCAGAGTAGATGAAAGAGTTTATTGTGTACACAACGGAAGAGGAGAATAGATTGACTTGGGAGAGATACGTCCGATCAGTAGGTTGACCGGGCCCAAGTCATTCATCTTCAGGCCGGTACAATGACATAGAGGGTGAAATGGTCAGTTATGTATAGTGCTTATGTAGGTTGTTTTTGAAGGCGAGGAGGGGGGAGGGTGTGATTCGTCTTCTCGTCGTTGTCTCGTCTCACGCGTAGCGGATTCAGCGTGCTGAGGACGTTGGGTTGTGGTGCGCGGGAAGCGAAGGGGACGTTGTCACGGTGGTCGTCACACGCGACTGCTGTCTGTGGCTTCGGGTGGCGTGGGATTCCCGCGTGAAGTCGGCCAATGGAGGCAAACTGCTTGCACCAGCATCTTTTGCCAGCAAACAGTGGATTCTGCTCAATGCATTGTGACTGCGCAGGTCCTTAGAGTTGTTTGTTGGTGCCTGGTACAGGACTTGAAGAGCGTCAACTTGGGTCTTCGTATCGATTAAGTGTGCGAAGTTTTGAAATCGGGTTATGGTTCGTTCTTGATTGTTTGGACTGGCTTTCACCTTTTAAGCCTACCCTTCATTGGAACAAAAATTTAATGCACTCTTTATCTTGCCCAGTGAGTTCAGAACAAAGAGTAGCGAGCCCTTACCAGAATTTCTGTTTGCTGAGATCGGGATGACTTGACAAAGGACGCTCTCATATGTTTGAATATATCCCTTGGTTTTATATTTAGGACACCATTTTAGGCCCGACTATTTAAGGGGACAATTTTTGAGACCCTCTTTAGTCACCGATCAAACTATCCGAGAATGAATGCCTGACGAGGACAGTTAGTTCAGGATAGGGAATTGTAGTTTCCCATATTTCTGCCACCAATGGTTCTATATATTTGAATTTTGCAGTATTCTGGGCTTTATGTGCTCTGCTCTCAGTCAAGTTCAGACTGTGACCAGGTGGTGTGTGATAGGGTGCGCTAAAAGCCGTGGCTTGGAGGGTTTGCCAACTGACGGGAAAACTCGGGCCCCGTACGTTGCTGCCCCTTTTGTGCGCGTGTGTTGTGTGTGAGCGTATGGGAGGAGAAGGAGGACTGAGATTCAGGCTGCAATGGCTCCTTAATGTGGCCTTTATGGCGCTCCCGCGTAAGCGGGAGTCTACCTAGCGAGTAGGCTGTGTCAAGTGAGCGCGTGTTGAGTGACTATCGCACCAGCCACCTCCACCCTCCCTCATTCCCGGTCTTATTGACTTTGTCTTTAAACCGGCTTTCGTGTTGCGTCAGCCCCAATGCCGAATTCCACTGCCCAGACAGACAGGTCGTGTTTGTGAGTGTGGGACGCATACACCGGAAACGGAGATGGGAGTGGCGAGCGAGTGGGCAGATTCTCCGCAAGTCTGCTTAAACTCCTGTCTTCTCTCGCGTTAGTTCGCTGCGTTGCTTCTGTCTGCTGTAGGTTTCGTGTTGCTTGCCCAGCTTACCTCAATGTCTGTTGCAGCTTGTATCAGCGTTTGCTGCGGCTGTTGGAGCGCGTTGTGGCCATCGTTGAAACTGACGGGGGAACTGTCGTTGTTGTTGTTGTACTAGCTTACTCCCTTAACCTAGTTTGCCAGCAATACATGTTATAAAATTTTTAAGAAAGATGAAGGGATAGAGATGAAGGAATAAAGAATAAATAGAAAGGTATAAAATGTTTAAGAAAGATGAAGGAATTCGGCGACTTTGTCTGGGCGAAGCCATAGGTCCTCAGGCGTGAGGTCCGTAGGGTTGGCTGGGCAGTCGAAGAGGTGGCATGTTGTGTGGAAAGGCAGGAGGCAGTCAGGACAGTTGTCTGTGACGTTGTCAAAGCATGAGGTGAGACGGCATTTGAATGAATTCAGCAGCGTGGAGAAGCTGAAACGCAGCTGGGATAGTCTGGTTCTGGCGTTTCTGGACAGGTTGGCCCTACGTTCTCTGGCCATGACGTCGGAGACCGGCGGAGGAGCGTTGAGGACTCTGTTGGGTTTATTGCTGCTGATGGCTTGCTCGACAGTTTCGGTGTGGATACGCTTAACGAGGTCCGTTATCGGTAGATTAGTGGGGTACACCGAAGCATGTGGGCCGTACGCGTCTATGGTAGACTGCTTCATGCGTCTAGCAGGTGGGGGGCGCGTTAACATGCGATTGCCCGGATGTTCTGGGTTATGAGACTGCGCAATTTAGATTTTTGCCTGCATGATGGAGTGAATCTTCAGAGGCAGGACTTGAGTTTCCTGATGCAGGTGATCTACATTGGTCATTTTAACACAGCCCGTGGCGATGCGGAGAGCAGCGTTCTCAACGCGTTGGACTTTCGCCCAGCTGGTATCGCTTAACAGTGGGGCAAAGATGGCTGATGCATGCTCAGTCGTTGCCTTGCCTGTTGCCCGGTATGTCGTGACTAACGTCTCAGTGTCCTGGCCCCATGAAGAACCTGCCAAGGCTTTTAGGATATTGAGCTTGACTTTGGCTCTGCTGGCTTGGATGTCAGCATGGCGGTGTAGAGCCAGCGTCGGGTCGAGAGCGAGGCCCAGGAGTTTAGGATACTGACAAAAGGAAATGTCATCGCCCTCCACCTTAATTGGAGGATGGGACTTGTATTCTTTGGGGTCCGGAGTAAACAGAGTTACTGAAGACTTGGTCGCGGATAGCTTCAGTTGCTTATCGTCTAGGTGCCGGACTAAACTGGAGATGTAGTTATTTAAGGTATCGGCAACCATGCGAAAGTTTGGTTGAGAGAACAGCATGGTGATGTCATCAGCAGGAGGTTAGCCATGTAGATGTTGAATAGCGATGGCGAAATGACAGAACCTTGAGGAACTCCTGTCCTAGAGTTGCGGGCTTTGGATAGCGTGCCTGAGAATTCGACTCGCGTTTGTCTGCCACGGAGATAGCAGTTCAGCCATCTGCAGAGCTCGTTCGGTAGAGACGAATCCATGAGGGATGTCATCAAGGTGTCAATGTTAACCGAGTCAAAAGCTTTAGTAAGGTCGAGGGCGACCATTACTGTTCTGTCCGCACATGCAATGTGGTCCGTGACATGTTGTAGGGCTGACGTCGTAGAGTGGAAAGCTCTGAAACCGTGTTGGTGCTCTTGGAGGTTGGCATGTCTATTGAGCGAGGGGAGAATAATACGCTCAAGTATTTTCACGGCCGGGCTGAGAAGCGAGATCGGGCGGTAACTGTCAGAGACAGCGGAGTCTTTAACTGCTTTTTGGCTGGGGAGGATATGAGCCATTTTCCAGATAGCTGGTATATGGCACGTGGCTAGAGACAGATTAAACAACATGGTTAAGAATGCGACACCTCTAGGGCCTATGTGTTTTAGATGCACCATCGTAATGTCGTCCGGTCCAAACGCCTTAGAGTTCTTAGCACGCTTAATCGCGGTTGTGGTATCTTGAGCTGAGAACTGGAGCGGCACTAATAAAGGTTTGCACGACCTGTGTTTGACGATCCTCGAATTCTTCGAGGATTTATGGACCGTAACCGTGGTGAATTGCACATTGAATTGGTTGGCAATGTCTCTGTCGGTCTTCTTCGGTATACCATTGAATTTGATAACCTGCTTGGGAGGAGCAGGTGCCCCTCTACCGATGGATTTGATTGTTTGCCACAACTTGCTGGTGTTGGTGCGGCTGGAGAAAGTGGCTAGCTTTTCTTGCCATATGGTCCTCTTGTGTTCATTGACCAGTCGGGAGATCTCTAAGGTCATGGCCGGTAACGACGGGTGCTGAGGGTTTTGAGCTCGGGTGACGTCACGCTCTCTTGATAAGGTGGCCGCATCGGTAGGGTATCCTGGGATGGGATCAAAGACCTTGCCCTCGGGAATATTGTGCTTAGAGGCAGTATGCATGATGTGGTTGAAAACCGACACACCTTGGCGAACATCTGGAGGGAAAGGGGCCTAGTCAAAGAGATTCTCAGTTTCACTAAGGAAACCGGGCCAGTTGGCTTTACGTAGATTCATAAAGCACTTGCGAGCGTTACGAATCGGGGAAGCATGTGTGCTGATTGTGATAACTATCGGGAGGTGGTCAGAGCTTAGTTTGCATAGACAGTCCCATGAGAAAGATAGTACTAGGTCGCAACTGACGATGGAAATGCCCGGGCTAGCGCAAGTACCTGAATGAGGGAGTCTCGTGGATGTTCGATCCGTGTTGAGGACCCCAAAGTTGGTGTTGTTGATCTCCTCGGCTAGTGAGGCACCTCTAGTACAGGAAAATTTAGAGAACCATAAGTCATCGTGGGCATTGAAGTCGCCCAAGATGAGTTTCGAATCACCCGTTAGCATGTGGACTATTGATGGTCTGAAGTTGGCATCACAACTGCTTTGTGGAGGAATGTATATGTTATGGACAGTCAGACTGGACGGCCCAATAGTAACTTGCACCTTGAGTTCTTCCAGCGGCGAGTCCGCGGATGTTGCTGCAGAGGTCAGCTCCTGGTATTTGATACTTTGGTGAACCAAAGTGACCAGTCCACCACCGGCATTATGAGCTCTGTCTCTTCGAATGACGGCGAAGCCCGGGAAACGTGGGACCTTCGACTTTTCTGACAGCTTTGACTCCTGGAGAGCAGCTATTTTGATGTCATAATCATGGAGGAGTTTAATGATCTCATCTGTTTTACCAGAAAGGCCATTACAGTTCAGCTGCAGTATTTTGAGGTCAGATAGTGGTGAGGCGTCTGGGACGGTCAGCGACATAAGCGGCGGCGGTGCTGAGGGTTGTTGTGAGGCAGCCTGAGTCGTGGCGGACAGCGGCATAGGTGGTGGTGGCAGTGAGGGTCCAGGAGTGTGAGCCGGCCCATTTCGTGGATGACGACAGGTTATGCACCTGTATGATGAGCCGCTGTATTGGTGGATGGAAGTGAGATCCGAGCAATTAGTGCCTCTTGCGCGGAAGTGTTGCCGGTTATTGCAAGGCCCACACAAGACACAGGCTTGGTTTGGGTAGATCTGCTTGGCGCAGGTGGAACAGAACCATCTGATGGATCCTTGAGCAGGTCCTGGATTGGGCTCGACGCCGGCAATAAGAAGAAGAATTCGGATCAACCTCGCCGGATGAGGAAGATCCATTCTCGAAAAAACGATAGAGACATAGAAACGTGTATACTGGCAAATTTTGGTATGGGGGGGGAACGGTCTTCGACACGGGAACCGGGATCTGCGCCGCTGCCTCTCGTGTTTAAACCCTGGTGAGATGTTTTTTGTGGACCGGGAATCGTGGTGATGCATTTAGGCGCGGGTTTTCTCATGCCGAACACCTGCACCCTACCGCACCTTCGATCTTCTTGGCTCTGTGGAGATCTAAGTAGTGGGTGTACTTGGATAACTACAATCATCTGGCTAAATACCAGGTTGGAAGTAAAGAAACAGAAGGCACCTGTGAGAGAGGTTTATGGTGTAGAGAACACCCTGTTGCTGTCTCAGGCTGCCGGGTGGGCCTCAACCCCGGCGGCGAAGAGGAGTCGGAGCAGCATAGTCAGGAGGGGCTGCTCTGTCATAAAAAAACTGATTGAGAGGAGAAGAGATGGATCCACCATAGGGAGGTTTGGTGTAGCAGACCTTGACCGCCCTGAGGACGGGTGGGAATGCGGTCGAAGACGCGTCTGTTGTAGTTCCCGTCTCAGGCGGCAGTTGTCACTGGCGAAGAGAGAGAGAGAGAGTGAGACAGTGGTGGCAGCTGCTTAAGTAAGATTCCAGAGCAGGTTCAAGTGTTCTGTTATTTGTGTGGTGCAATTGCCAGAGGGGATGTTGCCTGCAAATGCCCTCTGCTGCGTTGGCCAAAGAAGTGGCGTGTTAAGTGGCCCTTAGGGAGGCTTGCTTATTTGGACGCGTGGGTGTGTGTGCACGTAGGTACGTGGCTGAATATCGTTCAGGTGGTCTTTAGGTCAGCAAGTGGGAGCAGCCGTCTGCGAAGACACATGACGTTGAGACAGGGAGGAAGAGGAAGGGAAAAGCGTTAATGGTCGTCCGCCACAGCTCTATCTTGGCACCGGGCTAGAGCGGGTGAGTGAAGAAGTGGTGCGGTGAATGCAATGCAAGTTTCCTATTATTTAAACTTCATCAACACATAAGTTATTGTCTTTGCACTATCACGTTGTGGAGTACCCGATGGTGGACATACTCGGAATCGACAGTCGAAGTGTCCTAGTTGATAAAGCTAACTCTTCCCATGCTGTTCAGGCACGACCGAGTCGAACTATGGCCCTTTTTACGTGCAGTTTTGTGAACAAAATACTGAATAGGTCGTCACTATTGTGTGGGTGTTGTCTTTTTCTGTGGACCAAGAAGGATGGTGGCATGCCTAGGCGTGGATTTTGCCGTGCTGATCACTGGTTGGCTGCTCACTCTTAAGACACGCCTTCGTGTTGCGTCAGCCACAACGCCGCATCCCCCACCCAGACAGAGAGGTCATGCATGTGGGATGCGTAGACGGTCTTTTCAATTTTGCTAATCACTATGCTTGCGTCCACATTTTTTTCATCTTAAAATTTTCTCGCAATCCGAAAACAACGAGTGGAGAAAGACGGCAGAAAGTGCGGCAGATGCAACGGAAATCTGCTTCGTTGGAAACTAGTTCCCACGCAGTTCACCGGTTGGCTGTTTACACGCGATAAATATAATCGTTTAAACTGTAAAATGTTTACACTGATTTGTCGCAGGTCTGTCATATGTAAAGCATGTGTTTGTAAATATTTATGTCATGCTGACAAGGCTTCCGAAACGTTAGACTAACAACATTACACTACTCGTCTATCTCCGCTGAGTTCGCGAGTCACAGCCTTCGCGAGAACCATTTAACGAGGGGGTTGAGTGGATTTTTAAGCTGAACTGTTAACTCTTCGCAAGGAACACCTCTCTGCATAGTTTTTGTTCGGACCCGCTCCTGGTACTTGTAATTAGCACGAAGTCTGAGCTAGCCTAGCTGTTGTCCCGACCTCCCGCAGGAGAGAGAAGTCAACAGGCCGGGAGAAGAAGTGTATTAACAGGAACAAGGCAAGCAATTCACTCTTATAAAAAGGCTGCGGGGTATTTATTCAGTCCGCTTGATGAGTAGCCATCAGCGAAAAGGGACGAATCGGCTAAGGCGCGTGCTCTGATGACCGCCATGGCCTGGAGTTCCACTCGGAGGTCTTTCGGAAAGATGAGTAATCGTGCGAATGGGTGCAGTTTTTGCACTGACTTTCTCCACTTTCTCGCATCAGTTTCCTTCTCATTCTTCGAATAATTCGTTTTTTCCCTCCTACCACGACCAAGGTTATTTCGCCTGGCGAAATTCCAACACAGGCAGTTGGTTCATCCAGGAACTGTGCAACGTGCTGAGCGCGGATGCTAACAGCCCCGGAGAACATTTCGACATCCTCACCCTGCTCGCTGTGGTTTCCCGGAAGGTGGCCTGCCTCTACGAGTCAAACACCGGTCAGCCGGGATCTCACGGCATGAAGCAAATGGTTAGCGTGAGCTCAACCCTCACTCGCCGCGCCTTTCTCACTGGCTAGCAGCGGCGGCGGCGATTGCGTTTGATCCTTTTACCTACCCGTAACAGTCATGCCTGTCATCCCTCCCCCTACCAGCTGCATTTGTGTCTATCATCATCATCATCATCATCTGAACCCGGTCCCTAAGGTGTTCTGCACCTTTCAGAGGCGTCGCTGCTCACTCCTTCCCACCTGCTTTTTGTCTTTGGATATTTTCCGCAATCTTGCTACTGCCTAATTTGTTAATAAACGTCGCGCGCTGAGGGAGATGTTTCCACAAGAAGAATCGTTTGATAAAGCAGGCAGTAGGGGTGAGAGTGGGACGGAAATTTAGTCACACACACACACACACACACGACAGTTCCCCCGGCGGTTTCGACGATGGGCACCACGCGCTCCAACAAGCCGCAGCATACACAGAGGCAAGCTGGGCAAGCAACACGAAAGCGACAGCAAGCAGGAGCAATGCAGAGAACTCGTGCGAGAGACAACAGGAGTTTAGGCAGACTTGCACAGAATCTACCCACTCACTCGCTACTCCCACCTCCGTTTCCGGTGTAAAGACAAAGTCAATAAGACCGGGGATGAGGGAGGGTGTAGATGGCTGGCGCGGTAATCACTCAGCACGCGCACACTTGACACAGCCATCTCGCTAGGTATGCTCCCGACTGCGCGGGAACGCCATAAAGGCCACATTAAGAAGGAGCCATTGCAGCCTGACTCTCAGTCCTCCCTCTCCTCCCGTACACACACACAAACACACGCGTATAGTAGGAGCAGCTACGTAGGGGGCCCGAGTTTCCCCGTCAGTTGGCAGACCCTCCAAGCCACGGCTTTTAGCGCACCGTGATAGATTCAGACGCATTCAGATTTATTATAGTGAGGGAAGAAACGCGCCGTGGTCGACCTCACTCTCTCCCCCACCGCATAGTGGCCGCCTAGCTTTTCGGGCACCCGCAGTGGTGCCTGAAACCCAGTGGGAGCGCAAGCGCAGTCACCAGCAGGGAATCAGAAGTGAGAGAAAGTGCCAGCGCCTCCCAGGCCGCAGGGACCGTGGTTGGCTGAAGACTGGCATTGCATGTGCATACAAACCATTGGATCACACACACACACGCCAGCAAGTTGAAGGCAGAGGCGGTGATTATGGTTGGATTATAGTCAAGGTAGATTCGCCGGATCTATCTCACTCTCTGACCACTCCCATATCTGTACCCGATGTCAAGACAAAAGTCGAGAAAACCGGAGATGGAGCAGGGTGCAGATGGTTGGCGCACAACACACAACGACACCTTGCTTGGTAGGCTTCCTTGTGAGAGCGCCATAAAGGCCACATTAAGAAGGAGCCATCGTAGCCTGATTCTCAGCTCACAGTACGCCGATCCACACAAAAAGACGCACACTGGGCTGACTGCGGTTTCCGAATTAATCCGTCAGCTGGCAACCCTCCAAGCCATGGCTTTTAGCACACTACGATAGGTGCAAGCGCGTTGGATTCATTATAGTGAGGAATCCTCATTATAATGAGGAAAGAAGTGCGCCGAGGGTCAGCCTCACTCTCTTCGCCACCGTCAGCAACTGTCCACCTAACTGTCCGCCACCTGAGTAGGGATGGGCACAGCGCTTTCAGCGGATGCACTATACCTGCTCTCACGCCATACCAGCCACTACGCCAACGCTCATGTCAATTACTAGCTTACCAATCCGATGATCAAGCCCAGAGGCCAGTCTGAGCTATGCCCACTCGTTGAGGACAAACATGCCTAATAAGGTCGCTCTGTCCAATCCTTTATTTGTCGGTACCACTTATAAATTATTGATTTCTCATCGGTCTGTCGAAGGACTGCCCAGGCAGGCATCATAGACCAATCAGAGAGGCCCGTATTTCTCCTTCCACTAGGGGGCCCAGATTTTCACCGGCTGCATTTACCAATGTAATCGTGTTTACTTGGCTTCACAATCAGCTGCACTGAAACCGTACCAGAAAAGACGCATAAAATCTGGCACCTTCGATCCAGACATTTACGCTTAGTGTCATCAGCAGTCGGCTCTGACAGTTATGTTGTGCATAGAAAATAGAGTGAAAGAGGCCAAAACCAGGGAATTCTCCCCCCCCCCCCCCCCACGGCAGACTAGTTTATTGCGCACTAGAGTGGGGCCTCTGGTGACGAGCAGCCCCATCTACGAGCATTTTAAGTAACGAGCGAGCTACTCGCAGCAAATGTGTTTCGGTTGACAAGCTTTCACTCTATGAATGAGTTGTAAGTGCGTCTGTGCTCGTGTCCGCCGTTGAGCCCTGCTCCCAGGTGGTGGGTCCCCGGTCGCTTTGCTGGTGTCAAAACTTGCTCGGCTCCAGCAGGGTACCAACAATGAAATTAAAGCGGCCTATAGGAGTTAAGGCTACGACAGTTAACCCTAAAAACTACAATCTTCCAGGCCCGATTCCTTAGGAGATGGAAGAAATATTGCAAAGGTAGAGTAGACGGAACAGTGCATTGTTTACAGAAGAGCTAGGGGGAAAGTTGTCAATAGGTTTTGCAGGGCATTCGACCGTGAGGCCAGTGGGAGAGGCCGGCGTCGCCGCGACCGCGACGCGCAATTCCAAGTGTCCTCTGACCGCAGTCATTCCGGGCGGCCGCCGGATACTCGCTTTGTCTCGGTAGGCTAGTGGTGATTGTTTGCACAGTGCAAGGTTGGCACAGGCGAGACTGGGGGTGTTCGTAAGTCGCTCAGACCTTGAGCGATAGACAGGCCAGGGGTCGACCGTCAGCGTAACCGCAGCGTTGGCGTGATGAGTCAACAATGGCGTTCAGGTCCACTACAAGACGACGTCCAATAAGTCTAGGGCATATGAATACGATAAATACTGCGTTTTGTTAGCGATTAATACCTTCATCTACAACTGTTTCTGCTTATAGACTCGCTTCAGAATCCAGAACGTCAGACCAACAGACGCTTTGTTCCAGGCATCGCATTTTCGCCTTCTGTCTTGTCCTTGTCTCAACATCGTGCGTGTGCTAGGTCCTGCGCAAATATATCTTAGTATTGGCAGCATCACACACGAGACGGTCGTGCTGCGCCCAGTCCTTAGCGCAGACACTTGAAGTAGTCCAACTTTTGGTGTTTCCAATTGCGATTTTCAGCAAACTGTTTCGATTTGCAATAAGCTGGGACAGCGTAAAATATGTAACCCGTCCGCTAACCAGGAAAGATCACTGAGCATACTCGTCTCGATGCACCTTTTCAGATATGGCTTTCTCGTTGACTTATTATCCTCCTGTAAGTATGTGTTAGAAGGAGAAAGGGCGTTCACTGGGAGAGGTTTATTTGTGAGCTGACTTTTCGCATAGTTATCTTGTCTATCCATCTTCAGAGAGTGAATACTTTGGCTCCTGGCTCTCGTTATATGCCGCTCATTTCGTCCACGGGCGTAGTCTGCCAATCCAGTTCGAGCCGCTCTGCATAGGTTGCGTCTCTAGGTAATAACGGTTCGCCGTACCAGTCGCCCGGTAACCGCTCATCGCGCACTGCTCTGCGTTGAGGTTATCTGCAGCCGGGAAATCAGTGTTCGTTTGGTTTCCCCCGCCTCGTCGTCACCTGTCCTCTGGCAACCGTTGGCCGCAACCACAGCTTGGTAACCGTCCCCCACTGTGTATTCTGCGTTGAGGTTGTCTGCAGCCGGGAAATCAGTGTTTGTTTGGCGTCCCCCGCCTCGCCGTAGCCTGTCGCTTGGATACGTCGGTTGACCGGATCACTCGTTGAGGGCCCCGATTGTTCCGTGTCGTGACCATCCTTTGATAAGAATGCTCTTAGCACAACATAGGTGACCGGCAAATTTATGTGGCGGTTAACCGAACATTCGGTCGACATCCAAGCTTCTTTTATCTGCTCTGACGTGTGATCGTCACCTCGGCTCACAAATTCGACGGCGTCAAAATTGAAGACTTGCGCCATTTCTGCAGCATGGGTGGCTACCTCCGACTTTGGGTCTAACCTTCCTACCGCTAGCACTTCCCACAATTACACTGAAGTTGTCGGTAGACAACGCCCGATTTTTCTTGTTTCGGTATAGGGTCTTCTGGCCGCATTACTTGTTGCCGGATTGTGGCGGCTGCTCCCATTCCGAGAGGCATAAGGAATCTAGCCACGGTTTCAGAGACCCCTTTTATGTATAGAAAGCTCCGCCATGACTTCCTTGGGCAGCGCTCCTCGCTCCGTGGTTTTGCTGGCATATGACTCCGTTTAGTGAACGCTCGTAGATAGCCGTTTTTTTCTGAAAAGCTCCCGGAGCAGCTTTGCCTTTTCTCGTTTGGCGGCTGGCGTGCTGCAGTGGGTTTCGAGCCGGCGGTGTAGCGTGCCTAAGCAACTTAGCTCGTATTGCAATAGGTGATTGCCACTGTAACTCAATATCTGCGGAGTGTTTGTCGGTTTACAGTAGACAGACGTCGCCATTTTGCCGTCCGGTTGGCTGCAGGCGAGAACATCCAAAAACGGTAGTCTGCCCTCCATTTAATCTTCCATCTTGAACTGTAGATCGGGAAAGATAGAGGTCAATCGGTCTTTGCACTTGCTGATACTATTCTCTTTGATGACAAAGAAGGTGTACTCCACGTATCCTGCCCAAAATTTGGTGTGAGTTGGCTTTCATCACCGCTGCGCTGACTTATCCTGTCTGCACCAGCTAAGTCTTTTTGTACTCGTGCATGACAACCTCCCGCGCGCTCTTAGTCAATCGCGGCTAGACGTTTACGATGTCCTCTTCGTCTTAAGACGCGCTGTCTGAGGCGCGTGGTAGCTCGGACCAATCGATGCGCACGATGTCGTTAGATTGGCTGCTGACGACAAGGGGAACACCTCGCACTCAAGGCCTCCCAGCAGCCGACACACTGAAAAAACTTAAAAAGTCGTGTTGGCAAACGATCGTTTTCGGTCATTCATCGTCAGGCCAGTACATGACATGGGGAATAAAATTGGTCAATTAATTACAGTGATTATATAATCGTCAGGCTAGGGAAGGGGGGAGGGGGAGTAAAAGGGTGAGGGTAATTAAGCAGCTGAGTTTTCCCTCGTCTCCTGAACGCGGGCGCCTGAGCGGGTAGGACGCTGGTTGCCATGCCCAGATGAAACAGGGGGATGTTCTCGCAGTCCGCGGATTGAGTTCTGTATGTCAATTGCGCAGCTTGCGCTTGACTATTCTCCGAAGCTTCGTCCTTGTTGGCTTCAGTAGGTGTTGGATTTCCGCGTGCAGTCGGCCAAGGGAGGCCGATGGCTTGAACCAGCGCCTTTTGACAGCGTAGAATGGGTTTTGCTAGCCGGATTGCCACTGCTTCTGTTGGGGCTAATACCCGTTTGCGCAGGCCTTTGGAGAAGTGCGTTGGCGCGCGGTATCTGACCCGAAAGGCTTCACTCGCGTCCACTTGGTGGTTTGTATCAATTAGGTGGGCAAGGAGTGAGCTTGAGCTCGGTCCATTCTCTCCTCTGCTGAGCCAAGCTGGTATGTGCTCGCGCATTCTCTTCTCCAGACGTCGCGTTGTTCGGCCAATATAGCCCGCGCCACAGGAACAGGTGAACGAATAGATGCACATAGATGTGGCCTGAAACGGTAGTCTGTCCTTACCTACCATTTGTAGAAGGGGAGAGTTAGTGAAGAGAACCCACAAGTTTGCAGCCGGGAAGGCATTCATAACCGCTGTCCTCAGGCGCCTTCTTACTAGTTCACTCGTTGCGTCTCCAATAAGCGGCAGTCTTATAAAAAAACTTAACTGAAAACAACTGAAAACTTAACTGAAAACAACTGGCAGCTGGTGCGCGAAAGGGACTTTCAACTGCTCATTTTCTCATAGTATAAACTGTTCCGACCTACCGTGTCTGGACCAGCGATTTCGATATAAAACATGACTTTTATGTTTAACATGCAATCAGCATTGTGCTGCGTTTCCGACTACCTGATACTCTCCGCGGTCTTCTCTACGTGACTATCGGCGAACTGTGATGATCCCGTCAGCGATCGCATCAGTCGAACCTGGCGGCCCTAGTCTACGCGGCCACTAAACATTCTCCCTCGGTTCGATCCGCAGTGGACTTTCGATGATCTGGGCGGATTCTTCTGTTTTTCCAACCTTGTCGACATACTCTACAATCAGCAAGGGCATATCAGGCCGCATCTTCCGCGGTCCGGTGATGATCTTGCTCACCCCTGCAATGCCTTCTCCCCGTTGGACCCTTACCACCCCAAGGGCGACAGTTTATTCTCCTTAATAGTCCCAAGAAGTTTTTTCTTTCTGCTCTTTTTAAAATTATGTTTCACCTCATGGCTCATGCCAAGTGGCCTCGCCAACAAACTAAGATACTATTTTGATACCATAACCTGCATTTAAAAATCGGGAACTCAGAGGCAACCTACCCAAATCTCCCTCAAATATACTGATACTGATTCCATTAAGCCTGCATCTGCGCTATAACGTTCTTGCTTTGCTAAAACCAGATTTGCCAGCTTAAGGTATGTTCGACCTTGATACTAGTTTATCGTTCAAGCAAGGATTTCATCTATACCCGATAAATAATTTTGCAGCCGCTGCTAAAACCGTAGATGTTTAGGTTGTTCTGGCGAGTTGATAAAAGTGATAAACAAAACTTTTTGCTGAAATACACGTACCAAGTGGTGTAGCTTTCAGCTGCTTGCATTTTACGTGCTGAACCATCGCAAAACAGCCGATCTTGCGCAGAATACGGTCTGAAGCCAGCTTTCCAAACAACACTTTCAGTGGATGAAGCAACTGGATGAAGTACGTCAAGATTAGTTTTGCTGTGTTACTGTCCGCAGCGATAACATACATTCTGGTTATAAACTATGGGAACGAGAAATGGCTTTGCTCATATTTCTTTAAGGACCCCCAGAGAATCAACGGTTGCCATCCCCATCGTAAGCAAAACACAAAGGTTATAGAAGAGTTTTTCTCTTCGAAGCGTGACCTTAAGGCAACGTTTTTTCTGTGGCATCTCGAACCAAAAAGGAGGCGAAAACTTTCATCCAAGTAAACAACTGTCAGCGAAATTTTGCAGTTGAAAGCAGTCTTCATAAAAATTGCCAAAATATAGCTTAGCATCTCACAGTGTACCAGTTTTCATAATAATGTGCATTATTGCGCCTTCTCTTGGAAAAATACCAGGCCCGAGAAATGTTTCATGATTTAGGCATTCAGCCAGGGTTTTTTTTTTACAAAAGCGTAGTATTAAGTTCATCGAAATTTACTTAAATTTACACACAACCCATACAGCACCGCGATGGAAATTTTTCTCAGTGGTTTGGTGCAAATAAGACCCCGTCATTTTACTTTTTTGAGCGAATTTGAGGTAACGAACACCTTCTCCTACGGAATACTGAACTTTAGCTCATGTTTCTTGAAGGAAAATAGGCAGAATGCGGTCAATTTTCACCTTATTTGAAATTGGTGGCATTCGGCAAGGTTGGTATTTTTTAACAAAGTGATATTCCTTTTCATGTTTCCTTCCAGTTTTGAATTCCCTTTAGTTTGCATATTGAGAAAGAGAAGAAGACTCGATCGCTGGGACAATATGTTGATTCGCCTGACATTTCGATATCCGTCGCGGATTTGTCATCAGCGACATGAGTAGCAGAAAGGTTTGCATATTATTATTTCATGACTTTAGCACATCGGCTTAGGGCGGTTTGCGTGGGATTATCAGTCTTTCGTAAAAGTTGGCACTTTACTTCAGACAAATTATAGACTGTAAAGTCGTTTAGTACTAATTTGTACGTTTTGCGTGACACAATGCCATTACTGGCGACCGTCCAGATATGTTGTGAATATCGCCAAGCACAAAGCTCAAGCCGAGCTTTTTTTCCTTCTACGGTTTCCAGAAAATAAACTTGCCACTTACCCTGTGATATTTCGTTAATCTAGACAATAGCCATCCCCCTCTTTCCCACAAAAGCGAACTTCCGCGAGCCGATTCTGTCCCCGACTGCGTTGGTCGAGCACTTACGTAGACATTTTTTGCGTCCTAATCAAGCCATAAGGGCTAAGTACAAATACCCACAGGCTTGTTCAAAGTTCACCGTGGGGAAAAAAAGTGGGTTAGACACACCAGGACGGAGAGAAAACCCTAGGTCTGCCACATTTGAATCACTGAAAGCCGAGCAGTCCCATAATCGAGTTCTGCGCAGGTGGACTATCTGACCAGCTGCTTGAGTCCGATGTTTTTTTCGCATGTTGCCACAGTGTGCGCGCTATAACTGCGTAAGGATCCAACAGATTGATGTAAAAACTGTTTTTTTTAACATTATCTATCCCATTGGCCATCAATGCATGAGCTGAGAGCACGCACCAAGTATTCACCTGCGTTTGTAGCCGTTTCCGTTAACCAGATCAGTTAGATCAGTACCGCAGCTTTGCGCTCTGGATCGTTAACGGAGGCTACTTTTATCAGAGAACCAGCAAGTTGTCAGCATCTTGGCCAGTGGCAACAAACGATAAGCTTACAAAAATTAGGGCTGGCAACAGCACTTAGCCGATATTAGCAGAAAAGCCCTCAGCGTGAATGCAGCTGAAATGGTGTTTCTCACTCAAAACAAAAGCCCTCCAGTTAGCCGGTCAAGCGAAGCCTTGCCTTTACGCGCCACTCCAAACTGCGCCTATGAATTCACGTGCACTTGTGGATGCAGGTGCATTGGCCGTACGCAAAGGCAGTTGGCGACCAGGGCTGCTGAACATTTGCCTACTTGAGTTTTAAACCAAGAAAACGAACTGCCATGGTCATCAATTACAAAACACTTGTTAGACAGTGGTCACTCTGTTGACATCAACACATCTTTCCGAGTTCTCGTTCGAGCACGAACACACCGGACCTTGCGCTACATGGAAGCAGCGCATATACGGCGCGAGAAACCTGACCTATGTAACCAGTTAGACCATGTGGTAAATGTCCAAGTCTGCTGATAAATGCATGCAACATTTAATCCACTTTTTATTCTTATTAATTCTGGTCCCTACTACTTCTCCCCCAAGTTTAAAGGTACCATTGCTATTGGCAATTCGATGCGTTAAATGACTGTACTATTATTGATTTTGTGCAAATTCAAAATGCTGTATTCTCCAATTGTTAAACAGATTCATGCAAAGAGGGGAAGCAGTTAGCAAGCTCTCCCGAAATGCATTTGTTTAAGTAAATTCTGCCGTTTTCGCTTGCTTCAAATTAGCCACTGACGAAGTAGATTTAATGCTGGTGATGGCGGTGCTGATAGTTTTGGTGGCGAAGATGGTGCTGTAGTGTTCGAAAGGATCATATGTTTGGTTGTGATGGTGGTGGTTGCGGTGGTGGTTCTTGTTTTTTATTGTAAAGAATCAAGACGTGGTAGTCGTTATTCTGGTCGCGCCCCCATAATAAGTACCGAAAAGTAAGCAAGGGGAGCGTTCGTGGTTCAGGCAACAGCCACCATTTGCCTCCATGGCATCTACCACCTTGAACACTTTAGTCTTTAGACCGCAGCAATCTGTGCAGCGGACGAAAGCCAGCTGGTTATTTACCTTCCCAGCCCTCGTAAATTGCATATCCCGAGAAATAATCGTGTGAGTCGCGTATTACTTAAGTCATGTTTAACGGTCTCCTAGTCTATAACCAAGTGCAACGACCTGTTTGGGTGAAGCCGAGGCCAACACGTCATCCAAAGCCGGTGGACCAGATGGCCGAGCAATCATCACGTCCAATTCCACCACAGGGGATGAAAGTGCAGCAGGTCAGGGATCGCACACCTATCACCACAAATGGGCAATTACCTTGGATACGAGAGTCGTTAATTGTCACGCGTATGCAGGAGCATTATGAATTTTCTATAAATATTGCAATTCGCTGTGCATGCATAACCTATTTCTGCTGATGTATCTGATGAGGAATCCACGACGGATTTCGAAATGTCCGGTGAATAAAAGTATTTTCTGGGACTCGCATGTTCGCTTGTATTGGCGAAACATAAAGTGGTGATCTGACCTGCGGGTGTGCATGGTAAGGGGGAAGCAAGCAAGTCCGTTCGGACTTTAGGTGTGAATAAACGTGTAGCAAACGAAACAGTAGTGTGCGAGTCCGGTATGCAAGAGGCCTACGTTTGTAAATGATTGAGCATTATTCGCATACCGGCGTGAACGCATTTACGAAAACTTATAAATTATAATGACAGGATTAGGCACATGAAGTAATAAACAGAAGCATAAAAAGTTCTAAGTGTTTGTTAAGGAAAATAAAATTTTCCCGCTAATCCCCAAGTTTCGGAGAATTAAAATCACCATAAATTGAAGCAATAAACTTAAATATTTCCCGAAGTTGAAAAATTAAGGTAGCCGGTTACTTTGCATCAAAAGAACTTTTCTTTAGGCAAACTTATATATATTACCATTAATTGATAACTGTCGATCCAATATCGCCCTTTAAATTCCGATAAAATTTTCAGAGTTTTCAGTGTTTCAGTGTTTCCACCCATCAATTGAGCTTCTGTTCGACGTTTACATCAAAACATTTAAATTAAGATAGATAGAAAGAGCATTTACCGAAAAAAATGTTTTGGAATATTAGTTCCTATGGAGATGGCCATTTCTATCATATTTAGAAACACCTCAAAACAGCAAATCACATTGTCGAGCATAAAGAACGTTCGTAAGATAACACTGATATTAGTATTCCTAAGATTAATGACAAAATTTACCTCTTTAACACATGCTTTTAATGGATATTCAGCTGACGAATTTCGGGGTATATTACCTTTTTACAGGTTAATATCAAAATGAGATTGGAGACTTTTGACAACTATTTTAATTTACCTGCATATTAATAATTCCATTTCTCTTTATAGTGGGTTATCTTCCGCCATAGTGAATTACTTCCAGGATCTGCTATAAGCTTGCGAATGCAAAAAAGAGTAGACAAATATATGGTGACTTGTGAACTTATTATTGTCCTTCTGTCTCTTCCGTTTCTAAATAACACATAAGCGGAACGTATAGTTTACAAAAAAGTATATTTCTACACGACTTACATTTAAAAGGCGGATTTTACATTACCTTCACGATAACATATATGCACACTTTGCTTCTTCACCCTGCAGTAAATGTGTTAAAACAACTTTTTTGTTACTACATTTTGCGCAAAAAAACTTCAACACAATTTTTAAAACATAAATGGTTTCTTCTTTCCGAACTTGGCCCCACTTGCATCTGAGCAATTTCGGACAAAATTTTCCACTTTTGTAAATGCTAGGTTTTACGCCTTTTCACATATCCTGGAGTTCGTACATACTACAATGCATATTCATCAAAAGTTTGGTTATGTCATGCATATTCGTGTCGGAAAAGCCCTCGATATAAGAGGACTCCCATTTCGGCAAACTTAATGCACATTACCCTGAATAAACTTAACTAAAATGGTGATTTTTGGATCAAAGAGACATTCGCGGGAAAAAATTTACTTAGAGGATTAAAATAGCGTGACCAAGTATATGCTAAACTAGCAAGTTAAATTGCGTCTTTAAAGTTACATGCAGCACTTGCCATACTCTATATCCTTCCATAATTTTTTGTAAAAGCGTCCTCGATAACATTCACGTTTAGGGAACAGAACGTTTACCTTGCATTGCTACTATTTATTTGATGGTAGTAGGCGTGTTCTCTTTTATGCCTTTAGTATCAGCTGTTTTCTAGCCGATGCAGTCCATTAGCACATAACATTGACCACCCATTTAATCTCTACTAGTTCAATTTATCATTGCTAAATTAAATTAATTTTGTTTTCCTCTTTATTTTTAGCATAATGTTATGTTGTTGTAGATTAGATTTTGGTTTGTTACCTTAACTTACTGTAGTTAACCATTCGGCAACAGTAGCTTATGTAGCCCCATTCATTAATCCCTAAAACTTGCATGTTTTCCTAAGACACTGGTGTTTATCGGATTTTATGGGCGGAAAATTAGGACACGCAGTGGAATATACTTTAATAAATGCTAAATGCATTTTTATTTTACTGTATTTATAAGTTTTGTTGATTTATATCTGTAGATTTTCCTAATCTGTATAATCATTTAACTTATTGCCGAAAAACCTGATTATCAAACTGCAGTTTTCTTGAATTTCCCGAAAAATTGAAATGGTGCTTAGGAGGTCGTCTACTTCAACGTTCCTGTGGTCCAACTTACCGTGCTGAAGTTAGATAAGTATAGTCCGCGGCGCGAAGCAGCGCGCACATTTTCAATTTACATGCGAAACAACCTGCTCCCAGCGGCCGCGGGAAGCAACTTCGACTACATTTTTTCGCTTACCAGTTACTTCTAAAAATTTAGTTTTCTGCCTATCCTATTTCCCTACCCCACACAACTCTACAACCACCGTTTTTGCAGAACGAAATGTTCGGACTAGGGGTATATGGGTGGGGCTACATAAGCTCTTTTTGCCAAACATTCTTCAGTTAGATTACTTTAGTTTTATATTAATTTGTGTCGTGTGCTTTTAACTCTATTTTTTGCCTTGCACTTATCTCAGAAAATTGCTTGTTTTCCTCTATCCGTTCATGGCGCCCTTTTTGTTGCTAACTATTAGCTTACTTGAATAACTGTTGCTATTTTTATACTTTTATACGCTGTTCTTTTAATTTCCCCTGTAATGCACACAATGTATACTTTTTATTACCACAAATCCCATCGAACACAATGAAGGGGTATTCACTTGCTGTTCTGATCTCTTAACACGACTGTTACCACGTCCTCCATTTACCGTAAATAAAATCTCACAATGCCCGAAAATCGAAAGCAACGCGTGATGACCAAAGACTGCAATTGCCGACATTATGATAAATTGCCCTTGAATGAGGTGCACACTTTAAACCAAATCGTACTTCCTTCAAAATGGCGCTAGCGTCATGCGCTGATGACATCTTCGTTGTATTTCGAATAAACAAAGGGGATAAAATCGATTTCTAGTAGGCTTTATAGGCCAACCAACGCATATATAAGATATTTTACATGCCAATAAAGAGGATAAGTAATTACGGTTTAATTTTAAAGGCTCGCCAAGTTCAAAGTTATAAAGCGTGCATTCGGGTAGGTTAGGGGAGGAGTGGTATCGCGAAGGTGTTAAGGCTACGAATGCTTAACCCTAATGGCTGCGATCTTCCAGCCCCGGTTCCTTAGAAGATGAGAGAAGACTTGGAAAGCCAGAGGAGTAGGAACAATATATTCTTTACAGAATGAATTGAAGAATAGTTCATAGGAAGGTTGAATCGGTCTGGCGTACCTTCAACCGTGAGAGCCATGAGTGAGAGCAGCGGCGGCGCGTCTGCCCCACGAGGGGGCAGAATGCCAAGTGAGTTCTAGCGTCAGTAATCGAGGGCGGCAGCCGAATCCTCTCTCTGTCTGGCGACCTTGAATGTGATTGGTTGGACGGCGCGATGCAGACACCGAGTGGGCGGTCCATGTCTCGCGCGCCAGTTGGTGTCTTGTCGGAGGCACGCCTAAAAGTACATCCGCGCAAGGTTCTGCTCTGAGCGACAATTTTTTTGACGTCAAGAGTTAGCTGGGCGTCAGGCAGAAAGGACCACCACAGTGGCACTGGAAATATATGTCCATCCTCGATCCTTTCCCCGTCAATGCAGGATTGATTACTTAATCCACCTAGTTCTCGCTATAATCACCTATGTGTGTCTGCCGTTTACCGTCTTCATTGTAGCAAGTTCAACTCCTGTTAGCGTTGGCTAAGTGCTCGTGTTTGTTGGTAAAATCAACGCCCCTTTATCGATCTGCCACACAACGTTGCGGTGATCAAGTTTATTAGGCTTAACAGCCCTGGTAATGGCCGAGGGACGGTCGAAACGCACGCACCTGAACGCCTGGTATGTGTAGCAAGTTCACGTGCCCGAAACATTTGCACGGGCACGCCTCGGTTTTTAGGCTTTGCACCAGGCATATTAGCCTCGTATCTGCGTGCCCCTTTCATGCTATCGACCACGTGCGAGATTGCGCTCGTCACGCGACCCTCAAAGAGGGGGCGGGGTGTGTGCGTAAGCCCTGCAGTCGTCCGTACATCCCTCGTTCTTGCACCCTTCTGCATGTGCAACAAGATGCATAAAAGGATAGGCTAGCCTTTCTTCCTGTAATGTCACGTCCGTATAACCTCCATTACCACTTGCCCCGAATTACAGAATGCTGGGGGTTTGTCACTTGCTTTAGTAAGCCCTAAACCAGACTGTTATCCAAATGCCTGATATAGGGACCTTTGATGGCACGCCTGCTTGTAGGCTTAGGCACAAGCCACTCCTGGCCTCGCACTCCGGATGGTATAGACCAGGTTTGGAGGCTTCGACCGAGCCTGCCATCTGCCTGCGATATTCTTGATTCTTTCTTGACACCGGACTTCGGTGAGCGAGAAAACAGCCAGTGCGATAGACGCAACAAAAGTCGACTATCCCGCAAAACTATTTCGCGCACAAGTCACTGCCCCTGCACCGTCAGGCTGTGGAACACACGCTGGATACCGGCGCAATCGCCAACCAAAGTGTTCGCAGTGCTACGTAAAAGTATTTTATATAACGACTTACAATGTTTGCGCAAGGATGGGGTGGTTACTGAGAGTTTGTTATGCTTTTGCTAGCAGTGTTTCGGCAATCCGAAACTGAGCCTTTTTCTGGGTGTTTCTCTTATTGGAAGATAAAACTAAAAATTATTAGGAGGTTTGGCAGCTTTGACTAATTTGAATTGACCCAATTGTAAAAAAAAACTCGAGGCGTTTGGCGGGATTTGAACCCGCGTTTTAGAGAAGGCCTTTATCGTAAGCCAATGCTCTAGCCACTAAGCTACAAAAGTTTTGCCTCGCGCCATGAATTTAATCACACTCGGGTCCCACACTTTGTTTTCACACTTGGGTCACACTTTCTGTCCCGTATTAGTGAATTCCATACGAGCGGGCGTTTGTAGCTTAATGGTTAGAGCGTTGGCTTCCGGTAAATGCCTTTTCTGATACGCGTGTTCAAATCCCGCAGAACGCCTCAAGTTTCTTCAAAATTGGGTCAACTCAAACCTAAAATGGTTCCCAATGATCTGACCAACGGTTTATACGATATTTGAACAAGGTTAAGACTACGAAAGGCGCAGAATTTACTGACGTCATAGAATTTCGCGCCCTTTCTCAATTTACTATGGCCACTGCCTATTACTGAAACGAAATGACATTTCCAATTAAATAACGGAATTAAACTTGATCAGTAAAGCGTGATTAAAATTGAAGTTAACGAGACTAAAGAGAGCGAGCGAGAGAGAAATACGCTTTATTTTGGCAATATCATTCCTCAATTTTCCCTAAAAACGTCCTCCATTCACCGTGAATAAAAGCAGACACACACACCCCAGAACGCCAGACAATCACAAGCAAGATATGCTGGCCAACATTATTACGTATCATTCTTGAACGATTTATGCAGTGTAGGCCAAATTGGAGTTTCTTCAAAACGGTGCTGTCGTTGGGCGCTGCTGACCTCATTGTTGAAGTTCGAATAAGCTAAAAAGTTATAAAAATCGTTTTCTAATAGGGCTAATAGGCCAACTGATGTACAGTAGTCGCCAAAGACCAGGCAGCTTTCATGATGAAATTTGAATTGGTACTTTAGCATATATTTATTAACATTATTTTAATTCATTCAGTTAATTGAATTCTGCGAAAGCCTTTTAGTTAGTTAAATCCTTATTTTAGTTAGGTTTATTAAGAATAAAATGACCATTAATTTTGGGGAAATTGGGTGAAGTGTCATATCAAAGAAATTTCCTATGCTATTACGAAAGAGAGAACCAAACTGCATGTTTATGTTTATTATACCATGAAAGGACTCCAAAATAAGTAAAATAAGTATAGAAGATATCCCTTCCAAAACTAGAGAAGTTTGTCAAAAATTGTTCAGATTCAAGTGAAGCCAAGTTAAAGGAATCACATTGATTTGGAGTAAAATTGGAGATTTATAGTTTCAAAATTATGTTTAGCTATCCTGTGAAGTTTTTGCAGAAAATGCACTAACAGAAATGTGTTTGTTTTAGTGCACAGATAACGCACAAATGTTCTTGCGCAAAAGCAAAATGTCGAATATATAAGCGCAAATTTAAGACAAAGAAGGTTTCATTGAATGTAAGTCGTGTAGAAAAATAGTTGGTTTATACTTTACGCTCACCTTTTGCGATATTAAGAAACGGAACAGATAGAAGAATAATAAATATTTCGAAAAATGCCAATGTATATGGCCAGTTTTTTTGAATTCGCAAGATCATATTAGAAAGTGGAATTAATCCACTTATGCGAAAAATAATCCATTACAAAGACAAAAGAAACTTCTTTCATCTCCTGTCAAATTGAATCGTTTATCTTCAGGAAACTTAAAGAAATTTTCAAATTCAATTGTGACATTACGTTGGCAAATGTTAATATACGCAGAAGTTCGTCAGCCGAATATCTAATCAAAGCACTTTCTAAGATGCAAACTTTTATGGATAGTTTTTTATTTATCTTAAGAATACTAATTTCAGAACTCCATTGCGGACATGATTCACTCTCGACAATGTGGTTTGCTGTTTGGAGGCATGTCTTCATATCAGAAACGTTGCCATGTTCATTAAAAATTAATATCGGTAAATGTTCTGTATGTACATCTTATTTTAAAGGTTTTGGTGTAAAGGTCGAACAGATGCGCAATTTATCAGTTTATCAATGAAGACAGAAAAAAAGAAGAAAATGATGACACACTTTTTTCCATGACATTCAATAAATATTTATATAGTAATGGTAAAATTTACAGAATATTTTGACTAAGAAAAGTTTCTTCCTACCTAAATAAAGTGGCTGCTTAAAGTTTTCAATTTAACACAATATACAAATTTATTGTTATATTTTATAGCTCTTTTTTACACCTCCAGAACCACAGGATTATCGAGAAAATTCTATTTTTCTTTACGAACACTTAGTAATTCCTATAGTTCACTTAAACACTTAATATGCCTAATGCTGCTCGTTGTTATTGCTTAGTTTTCCTAAATACATTCACACTGTTATTCGAGTAATGATCAAACTTTTACAAAGTTACGAAAGTTGCGTAGTCTTTGGCGACTACTGTATATAAAAGGCAATTTGCACGCAAAGGAAGATGATAAAAAATGGCGGCTCAGTTTCAAAAATACGCCTTTTTCGAAGTAATCAATCATGCGTGCAGGGAGAGTGAGGGGCGGGGGAGGCAATGGGGCGCTACTTCCATTATCGATCCGTATCCCGATAACGATAGATTAATCCCGCAATCCAGCTGCTTATCGCTATTATCGCCTAGGTGTGTGTGTGTCTGGGTGTGCCCACCCCACCTCGGGCGGCTGACATCTAGGCCGCGGTCTATTGCTGGCTGCGGGGAAGAGAGTGAGTTGGCCCCTCGGCCCGTTTCCCTCTTCACTAAAATCAATCTGATGTGCTTGAAACTATCGCGGTGCGCTCAGAGCCGTGACTTGGAGGGTCTTCTTTGTTCAACGGCTGTAAGTGTTAGCTGAGTATGCGTGTTTGTTGGTAAAATCAACGCCCCTTTATCAATCCGGCTCACAACCCTGCGGTAGTACAGTTCACCACCGTGATAATGGCCGAGATACGGTCGAGAAGCACACACACACTAACACACGCACGCACCGGAACTTTTGATGTGTTTAGCAAGCTCACGTGCCCGAAACATGCCTACGGACAGGCCTCCGTTTTTATGCATTGCAACATGCACATTAGCCTCGTATGTGTGTCCCTTTTCATATTATCAACCAAGTAAGTGCAACGCGCGAGATTGCTTTTGTTACGCGACCCTCGAAGATGGAGTGGGGTGTGTGCGTAAGCCCTGCAGTCGCCGGACATTCGTCGTACTTGCACCCTTCTGAATAACTTTGTCAGCAAGCCTGTGCAAAAAAGGTAGACTGGTCATGCGAGCCGTCTACGAGGATACTTGTGATCGTAAAAGTACAAACAGGACTAGAGTTGTCAGAAATTGCCGTTTGATTTTCGTTACACATGCTGATTTATTGAATCCCGCTGAAAGTTAACGTATCACGTTTACGGTGTATCATACCATCGCCAACCCCACAAACACACAGACGACCATTCAGATCACGCAATGGAGCGACACGATTGTCTGATTGGGATAGAGTGCGTTTGTTGGACTGTGTAGATTGCGCACGAGCACCTGTGGCAGGTGGGCGTTTATCGAGTATGAACAATCGATAATGCGATCACATGCTAACAAATAGTCAAGATAAGCCGTGCTATGAAGATAAAAGCCACCTACATCGACCAATGAAGAAAAAATACAGGGAGTAAAATATAAGTTATTTATACCGTAACTCACGCCAGTTGAAGTTTTGCGCGGGATTTGAACGCGCATAGTACAGAAAGCCTTTACCTACAATGCGGGTTGAAATCCCGTCGAACGCGTCGAGTTTTTTTACAATTGGATAAACTAAAATCAAGCAAATCTGCCAAACCTCCTTATAATCATTGAATCCACCCCCACCCCCCGGCAGCTACTTCACCACAATGAATTTCCCGCCAGATCACAATTGCGTCCACCCAGTTGCAGACCACAACCGTTCTATTGGCCTATCTCGCGTGCACACAGGCGCTGAATATTGCACGGGGCCATCAGTGAGTGCTAGCTGTTTAAATGAGCAGGCTCTTAAACCTGACGCATACCCATTAGTCAGCTGCGTCATTTTAAAACGTCTGACTAGTGGCTAGAATATGGAGTGCGTATGAAACTCGCAAAGTATTGCGGCATGACTAACGCTACGGCACATTCACTAATTTTTAACCTATCCTCTTGGAACCCGAAATTGATTTGCCATGTGCATGCGTCATATACACCTTCCAACCGACCTACTAAAGGAAACTATTAATGAGGGTTAAGGCTAATACAGCTTAACCCTAACGTTTGCGATCTTCCAGGCCACAGTAGTAGAAACAGTATATTTGTACATAATAAATGGGAGAAGAGGCAGTAGAGAATCGAATACCAGACGACCGCACAACAGCAAACCAGCGAACGGCAGAGGTCTGCTTGGCAGTCGTTAAATGAGGTCCTGTTTGAGTCGGTCTATGACTGGCTTTTACAGAGACCGGAAAACAGCGAACTTTCCAAAAGTGCACTTCGACATGAGCCAGTCAGAACAAGCGTTCACAAGTGCACTTCGTGTGGAGATAGACACGAAAAAACTATCGCTCACTCAAGCCGGCCTGTGTTATCGCTACGTGGCGAGCCACAGCTTAACCAGCTTTCATTGAGTATCCAAAGGGTTTTGTAGTGTCCGTACAGAATAGTTGGACTTCACGGTGACAAATGCGGCTAATATTAGCAGCTGCTCGCCCAGGGGTATTAACTTTTACCTTAATTACCGCTACACAGGGGGCTGTGTCCAGCCAATCATCAGTATTGCAAAACGTTTGGTTTTAATTGGCCTTCACAGTGCTTAGCTTGCTGCGGTTTATTTGCACCTTGTGACAGCTTCGGTGAAGGATTCTGCAAATGTCCTTTGCCCTATCAAGGCAAGCTTACTAATCCTTCCAGCTTCGCGTCATCAGTAACACGACACACACGAAGATGATTCGAGGGTCATGACTCACCGGTTGCTAATGACGCATTTGTGGAAGAAACAGCGACTGAACGAGAGTTTCTGTTGCGTTGACAAATTATAGAAGTGAGCAAAATAGGTCCTGTAGGTTTTGTCACGCTCTAATGGACTGTCAATTTTGAGATTAAAGTGGGTTTATATATTGTTGAACACCTACGTACTTAAAATCATAAAATTTGAAGATTGTATAAGCAACAGAATTTAATGAATCCATAGCTTTCGAGAGTGCTCATCAGCTGCTTCCTCTCGCTGCATAACGTGAATAACAAGATAAAATAAAAAATTGAATTCGTACAGAAATGGTTTGCCTTAAACTTTACTCAAACACGGATATTCAGCACAGTTTATCGACAAGTATAGCAACGCCTTACGGCCTAACAGTTCGGAAAAAAGCCTGTTTACATATTTTTGTCTTTTAAGGGTTACAGTATATTAAATACTGTTAAGAGACGCTTACTTAACACCATTGAAAGGACTTATGTTGCTGCTGAAGTCATATTCTGCAATCCATTAGGGCTCCTACCAATTCCAGGTGCAAAGAATGCCTTGCCGGTGTACCCCACTTTAGATTGTGTTTACGAATTTACATGGACTTGCGGATGCAAGTACATACGGTAATTGGCAGCCAGAGCCAAGGGGCACTTACCTCGTTGGCTACTAAAAAAAGGAAAATAGGGGTCTTTGTGCACCCATTACTTAACATTTGCTACACACTGGTCATCCTGTGGACTCCAAAACTTCCTTCCGAGTCTTGTTCGGGCACTAAGAAATCGTACCTTGCGCTACCTGGAGGCAGTCTACGTACGGCGGTCAAAACGTGACCAATGTTAACAGTTAGAGCATGTGGTTAAACTAACTTTGCCTAGGTAACATCCGGCTCCCTGAGTTACACCGTTTCCTGCGCAAATGTTTGCCTCAAACGTTTTTCCCACTTTTGCTTCCCACAGTGTTTTGATATAGTTATTGATTAGTCTTCTTGGCTATTTTTTATTATCTTACTTTTTGCATCGATTTTTCTGTACAAACTCAATTTCGTATTTTCCTTTAAGATACTCACGTTGTGCAGCGAGACGAAACAGCTGATGAGCACTGGGAAATTTATAGATCTATTAAATTATGCTGTTAACGCAATCCTCAAATTTTCACCCGGGAAAAGATGCTTCCAAATCATGAGTCACTGAAAGAACTGTAATGGTCGCTGAAGCCCGGCACCCTCCTAACTCCTGACGCCACAGACGTGGTCTCGTAGTGACAAACTTGGTCGCCCAGTCGCGCTCGACCCAGAGCAATGGCCCATGTCCGCATGCGAGGTGAGACCTTTGCCTCGGGGCGCACACACGCACTCGAGACAGGTCTGGCCAAGCAGCACCCTGAAGCTGACTCACGCAATCCTCGCTCTCGGGCCATTGTGACAATTACCGCGTTGACGGTTACTCCGTCAGGGTGACAGACACAGGCAGCGTCGTTGGCCGGTGTGCCGACCAAACGCTCTCACACGGCCCTCACGGCGAACGCCATGTCGGACCGAATGGCAACTCTCCCTAACTCTTGTGTACACAATACACCAGAAGAAAGGGGAGCATTCATCATGAGAGGTTTATTACAAATCTGACGTTTCGGGTAGTGGTCTCGTCTACCCATCTTCAGAGAATGCATACTCTGGCTCAAAGCCCTCGTCTTTATGCCGTCCTTTCTTGCGTGTGCCCGTTCTACCAATCACGTTTGAGCCACTCTTTGTGTCTCTGGTCGCGTCCTCAGTCTCCTCGTCACTCGGTCTCCTGCCTGTCACCGTGTCGCCCTCTTGTGTGTTCGTTCCGTGGCCCTTTGTGACACCATGACAGGTGCTCGGAATAATTATGTTGGCCGCGGCGGCTGACCGCGTGGTAATGCGGCTTGCATTGGTGTCAGACCCCCTGTGTGTACATTCCGTCGCCTCCCATGGTGGCTCGAGTGGTTTCCGGCCCCCGCTGTTCGATGTCGCGTCCGTCCCCGGATAAGGTCCTTAAAACAACATAGGGGCGGCAACTACTCCTAATACTTTGGCCTTTCCAAAACTTCCTTCTCCTCTTTTAAAGAACCGGGCCTGGAAAATCTCAGCAGTTAGGGTTAAACCTTAATAACCTTAACACTCTGCGATTGAACTATTGGGGTCTAAATTTATTGAACCATATGGGATGAATTACCATATGAACCACGCAGGTTATAGATAAAAATATCAGATACGTGTGCCTTTTCGACCTTAAGCCGCTTTAGGACGCAGCTGCTAGCCGTTGAGGTGCTGCTAGCGGGACTCGAGAGCAATCTCCAAGGCACAACGGAATGAGTGACCTCCGCAACCAATCAGTGAGCACATGTTTACCAGTGTTTATATTCCCGATCGAAACAGGCAAGATAACGAACCCGCTGCGCAGTTGTAAGAGCATTAGACTTCTGACCACAAAGTCACCGGTTCAAGACTCGGGCATCGTCACCCCTGAGGTTGCATATGGCTGGCTAATTACAGAAAATATGCCAGAAGTGGTCATTTCAGTCTCCCTTGTCTTTGTCGGTAATGCATTCCTGGATATAAACGTATCGTTCAAGGCTACTTTTTAGTCTCCACGAAAAGTAATGTACAGATGTGAGGTAGGTACACCGAACCAAGGCTTTTTTGGCCTGCCCAGGATTGAACTTCATCAACTACCGCGAAATGACCCCGTGATATACAAAAACTGCCAATAGGCCGTCAGTAGTATAAAAAATACTTAATTATTAATTATACTGGCATTCCAGGTCCTCGCTTCATCCAAGACAAATGTGTCACCAGTTTTGTGCCACTGCATGGCGTAGCCGTGAGGAGTTTCTGGCAGATGAATTTGTGCGCAAATAATTTTGACGTATTTTTCTCAACCAGATCCTGACTGGCTACGGCAATCTTGAATGCTCAGAAGGGGGAGGGTGACTACCACCATTGGGCAAGAGCCCCAGTTCGACTGAGAGCTTGAATCCGTACTAGAACATTAAAAGGCTGAAGGTTTTCACTCACTTTTCGACATTTCGATTTTGAGCGCGGCGCATTAAGGTCTAGCGTCTGATATTTTAGGAAGCATAGAAATAATTTTACGAACAAAAAACAATTTTAGGAAGAATTGCTACTTCGCGCAGAACAGGCAAAAAGTTGCCGCTGTGATGGACAGTGCACCCCAAACAACGGCACTATGGTTGAGAAGAAGCGCAGGCATGCACAACATGTAACGGTATAGTACATCAGTTATCGCTACCTAATAAAAATAAGTAGGAACATTTTATGTACAAATTACGGTAGCCAGTTCTCATACCAATGCCGCGACAAACGAATCCCTCCGTCAGAGAGCGAGAAACAGTTTGCAATTCAGTAAAATGCGCAAGTTTAATTGAAAAAAGCCTTTCTTAAAAAATACATATTCAGGGTAAAAAAACTGAAGTCAACTTCAAAGCGCATTTGCAAAAAAGCACGTTGATATAAAGTCTGGGTAGAAAAGGTGGCTGGAAGGCTTCAACGGACCTAGCTTGGTAGATAAAACTAGTGGGAAGACAACTACAATCGACGATTGAAAAAGCTTGAGATGAAAAGCCGAAACAGGGGGAGGCGCTGAAGCAGACAACAACACAACAATGAGTATCAGCGCAAAAGGACGAGTATATACTGATGGAAGACACACAGGATGAATTCAGGACGCTCGAAATTTTATCATAACGCCGCTGGGCACGTACAGAGAGACATATGCGGTAGATGTTGAGGGAGGAACGGTACGAAAAGTCGGTATTAACACGCGCGCACGTCAAAATCCACTACAGGGATCTGAGAAGGGTACTCCTTTTCTAGCTGAAGGCCATTCGCGGATCCACTTTTCAATTATATCCTTCTCTAGGGCCCTGGCGTATTTCACCTCGGCGGTATCGTTGGGGTGGCTGCCTCGTAAGTCCAGATGGTGGGCTCCAGTGGCGATACGGATAATATCCACGTTCGGAGCCCGACTGTCCTCGAGAACACCGAATGCGGACCAGGGGTCCAAGTCTCCATTACTGAAAGATGAATAAGTAAGAATAACGTATTGCCGTCTAAACGGGACATGAGAATAAGTACCGCCTAAAATAAACGTAACTTTACGTCAAATTCCGGAAAAGTTAGGTTTAGGGTCAAGGTGAAGGTTAGGGTTCATTATAGCGCTGGGTTTAAGGTTAGGAATAAGGGCGGAGCTGGAATGGCTGTTTCTCGCTTATTAGTCATCATCAGTCAGACATGGACATTCCAGGCACCCGTGCTTTTGTTAGTTATGTCATTCTACCATCGTGCGGCTGCCGGCAGGGGTTAAAACGAAGCCCAAGGCATAGCGAGACGAGTATCATTCTTGCTTAGAGAATAATCTTTAGTCATTTTTCAGTAAGATCTTTATCATCGGCCAGATTCGGACAGTAGTTATGCGTTATCAACACAGATCATGTTTACGGCTTTTCGGTTCAATCGGGATTTTATATGTACTGTGAACATGCCTAGTCTCGATAATGTGGCCATCTGTATCGCTCCACGTGTCGCAATCTGCGACAGCCTATCTAGAGAGCTCGAGCTATTATTTCTTCCAGAGACGGAGACACTTTCTTCTCCTGATGAACCGTCTCAGGCCAAGTGTTGACTTGGCCTCCATTTCAACGCCTCTAGGTGGGTGACGCGCCCAATCAGGGGCAGCAACGCAGAGCTCATGGGGCGGATGAAAAACGCGCACAAACCGGCTGAATCTTGATCCTCAAAGGCTTACGGGAAACTTGATAGGTGCGAAAACGATACTCTAATCCAGCCGAAGAAAACGAAGGCCATTTAGGGAATTCCCTTTTAAGAACAGAACCCCTACAAGGTCTCCTAGGTAAATTAAGATCGCTTAACCTCCCAATCGAACAATCAGTTGGACAAGTCTATGCGTTGACATAAAAGGCACAGAAGAGCTCTCCTCCCCTCATTCACCTAAAGATAACATTGGTCAGTGAATGCAAGTTTTTGCCCCAAAAGCTGACATCTGCCCAGCTCATCCGAGGCCGAACGCCGTAGGTGGTTTCACAGTGTTCGGCAAAGGCCAGAGGATCCCAGGCCTGTGGTTTGAACATATCCGTCTCGCCGTTTGCGCAGATTGGGGTGGTCATTTCCATGCATGTCTGCAAAAAAAGAGGACACAAACTGAAAAGTGCCTTATTATGCATGAATTTACTCAGTGCAAGCCATCGGCTGTATGACACTACCCTTACGCGCAGACATTGCTCGGTGTGCCACTGCACCTGCGTCCCAATCTCTATTTTTTCTTACAGTAGTTGATATATTTCAGTTTCCAGGGGGAGCAAAAAGAGTAAACATAAACGTCTACTCACATATTACAAGTAGTATACGAACATGCAGTTGCACTCGCAGCTCGTGTGGCTTTGGGGCATGCGTGGTGAGAAAACTGATATACAGTGGAGTCCGGATAATGTGGACACGGTTAATGTGGACAGTTGGCCAGGAACGGAATTTCTCCCTAGTAAAATCCTCCGGTTAATCTGGACAGCCACCGCTTAATGTGGACAGCACCAAGCTGTAAACCGGTCGGTCGACCCACAGATTTTGTCAACAATCCAATCCAAATCGCCTGCGGCGGGGAAATCCCGCGTCCTGTTCTGAAAGTTTTGCTTCAGATGAACAGTACACAAAGCTTTTCTGTTGGTTTGCCTGTGGTTGTGTACGTGTGGGGGCTGATCACGAGAAAGTGAAGTGCTTTTGACTGTCGTTCTTCGACTGCAGATAACTGCCGTGCCCACACTCGAGTCGAAGGACTGAGGAACATCACACTTCGATTTTTGCCACCCAACACAACTTCAGTTCTGCAACCCTGTGATCAGGGCATCATTCGATCTTTTAAAGCCTTCTTTCGGACCACGATCCGGCGAGAGATTTTGCAGATCATCCAAGACCTAGTGGAAAAGGATGAGACTAGCATGCGTTTGGCTCACAACGTTGTGAAGAAGATTGACGTTCTTCAGGTTTAAATTTGAAGAATTTTGACACTGTGATAAAGAACTTTAGGGGAGCTTTAAGAGAAAAGTTTCCACCAAAGCAATCAAAACTGAGCATTTTCTTTCAATAAAACTTCATTCAGATGCAAAATTCTGTTTTTTATACGTAGGAACGACTGGTTTGGGGTCAG
>JAYGXS010000003.1:80779119-80789384 GCA_036362985.1 Ligula intestinalis
TATTACAAGTAGTATACGAACATGCAGTTGCACTCGCAGCTCGTGTGGCTTTGGGGCATGCGTGGTGAGAAAACTGATGCGTATCGAGTTTGCACTTGGGGTGGATCCCTTACTTTCAGAAATGTCAACCAAAATTCTGAAATGTGTTTTTGATTTGAAAAAATTACTTCATAAGGATTGTAATACAGATTATCCTACAGACTAATACTCTGATATTTCAGTGACGTCAAAAAGCAGGTTTTTGAACGAGCTTCTTTTTGACCATCTGCGAAAAGTATATTCTGTAAAAATAGCTACTTGAGTAGCATGCTTTTCATCATTGCTTTTTACCGCCGTTATAAATTCAAACATATTTTATCAAAGAAGTGAACACCATTGTTCTGTCTTGTACTCATCTGATAGTAAATAACGACTTCTTCAAATTTCACGCTTGAAGAAAGGGATGATATAAAAGTTCCTGAACAGCCCCATAATGTTGAACTCTACAGGCCATAGCACTTGAATTCAAGGTTTTAAAACTACACACTGCAAACATTATTTCTAGAGAGAAGCACATGTTCCCCTAGGGCAGAGGTCGGTAATCTTTTTGACTGAGAGCCATGAAAGCAAATATTTGGAAATATATTTCAGTAATAGCCATATAATATATCTTAAGATTAAATTAAATTAAATATGAGTATAATAAGCCACTGATTTTATTATTTTAGATAATAAAATCACACAATCTGAAGTTTCTAATTCATCAAAAGAGCCGACCGCAGCCCTAGAGTGTGAGGAAGAGTCAAACAGTTCTCATAAAATTTTGCAATACATGGTGATCATGCTGTATACTTAATAGGGGACATTAATGAATTAACGGATACGATGAAGCCTAAGTGAGTATTCTAGTCTTAAAAAATCTCATAATCAGAAACTGTTCTAAACTAAAAGGAGTCTTTTCTTCAAACATAAAATTTGAAGAAGATGATATTTACTGTCAAATGAGTATAAGACCAAAGATTTTTGTGCACGTTTTCTATGAAATATATTTGAATTTATAAACGCTTTAAAAATCATCAATAAACTGCATACTAAATAAGTAGCTATTCTTTACAGGATATTGTTTTATCAGGCGGTAAAAAAAGTTTGTTTAAAGACAGGCATCTTGACGTGACTGAAATATTGCGTGATTAGTCTGTAGGATATCTAGTAGCACAGGGTGTCCCAGAAGTAACTGACTCTTTTGATTTGCTTATAAAACGAAAACCATTAACGCTAGGATATTAAAACTTGCTTTATTCGAAAGGAAACCCTTTCTAAAATTTGGTGCGATGAAAATCTAAGAGAAATTCAAGAAAGACCGCTGCATTCTCTACGTGTGACGGTGTGGTGCGGAATAAGTGCTTCCAATGTGATTGGCCCATCCTTTTGAAAATAATGATGGCGCAACAGTAACAGTTATTGGTGAAAGATACCAAAATAAGATTAGCGAATTTCTTATTCCTGAAATTGAGAGACATAGACTACGCAATACTTGGTTTCAACTGGATGAAGCCACGGCCCATACAGTAAGAGAAGCGATGATATCGTTAAATGAGTGCTTCCCAAATCAGTTGATTTCACGATTTGGTAACATTGCTTGGCGCCCTCGATCTCTAGATTTGACCCCATGCGATTTCTTTTTACGGGGCTACCAGAAGTCAAGGGTTTATGTAAAAATCCAACAAATCTGCAAGAACTTAACAACAACATTTGTTCTAAAATAAGACAACTATCACCTGATAGACTAAGGAGCGTCATGGAAACGACGAAGAAAAGAACCCTAAGTTGTCCAAACAACAATGGCCATCATTTAAAAGACATTATATTCAAAACCTAGTTCTAATACAAATTAAAAAGGTTTTGCTTTCGAATGAAACAAGTTTCAATATCCTAGCGATAATAGTTTTCGTTTTATTGGCAAATCAAAAGGTAAGTTACTTTTGGGACACCCTGTGCCACCGTGCTTAAGTAATTTGTTCGAACCGAAAACACTTTTCTGAATTTCGGTGGTCAGTGCACATGGATTCAGCCATGTGAGGAGAACAGCATACGCTAACTACAGTAGGTGCACTAACTCATGAAATCCAAGGATTTTAACAAGTAACTCCTTGTTACTCAAACACAGCCCAAGCTGCGGCCCCCAAAGGCTTACAACAATAAAGTAATGGTCGTTTTTCACAATACGGCATATTGTGATATATGAAGGAATATAACGTTTTATAAAAATGCAAGCATTTTTAGCAAAGTGGAAAATTACGAAAAAGTGGAAATCGGGCGTATTAGGTTCACTTAAGTTCTACTTGTAGAGGATGCCTGTTTATACAATACCACTGAGTGAATATAGCAGGAAAAGTAAAATTACGTTGGAAAATAATCATTTAGTAAAGTTTTCATATATATGTGTTCCCATATTACATGGAATGTAATCTATGGATCTTGCCGGGCAGCCTAAATTTCGAGTATATATTCAAATACGTTTTCACGAGAATTTCTAGTTTTTTTCTTTCGTTTATGCATTGCCTGAGCTGTGTTGGACTAAAGCAACAACAACTACGCTTGACTTGACCCATTGGAGTAAGATATTTCTTAAGCTCACGTGCGGACATGCCGGTCAGTGAATAACAAATTTAAATTTAATTGTCATCTGCGATTACAAACGTACCATTTTTGTACGCTAAAAGTAATTGCCTTCCACCAAATATTTTTGTAATTATTTTGAGATTTTGATTACGAAGAGGTTCAGATCTTCCTTGAAATTTTAATAATGACTTTACAATTTTCACTGGCTTCAGTCAATTGACCATAAAATATTATTATTATATTATATGTGCTTACCAATACCTTCCAAATAAGTTATATCTTAAAAGTTTTTACGTAAATAACCAGCTATTAAACAGTTTTTCTTATGCAGCTGTCTTTGTGTGCCATAGTTTCAGAACCACCCAATCATGTGAACTCATTGCCGAGGAAAATGAACGTCCGCTACAAAAGTCGCGAATGAATGTGCTTAAGATTGATTTCGAAAAATTCTACAAAAAGTAAACTCTTGAAAAAATGCTTTACTTATATATTTTGGCATCTGATGTCTGCGTACTTTAATTTTTTGATGATTAAGTCAAGATCAGCATGGGAAATTTTGGCCAGTGGATTAATTTCCCTAACAATTAGGGATATCTCTTCTGTTATAAATGAAAGACCGAAAACTTTATCTAAAACGGAACAGTTTTCAGCATATTTGGTTTCTTCTATACTCAGTTCTACAATAACAAAAGCAAAGCAGAGTGGCAAGAATATCAATGGTGATTTTTGAGAAAACTGTTTCGCAATGTCCCGTGACAACTCTGTCAAATGTTTGTTATGTTAACTGTCTCCAACTTCATAAGGATTGTAAAATTAATTTGGTTGCCATATGCTTATAAAGTTCTGAAACACATTCCTTGCCTGTAACTTCTCAAATATTAAATACAAATTTAATATGTAGTACAGCAAAGAACAACCTTAAAAGTTGAACACTCAATTTTATGGAACAAAACTTAGCAGATTTGCAAAATATAATTTTTGAAACTTATTTCGCTCTTTTGTTCCCAAAATTAATGTGCCCTCTCCTTATTACACTAACCTCAATTACATGGACGCAAAACAAAAATTTCCGTTTTGTGAACAGATATAATTAAAAAGTTTATACTCTTTATAAATGTTCTGTTATAGTGCAACATGCACACACAAGAAGTTCTTTTCCGCAGCGTTTAATAGCGTAGGAAATTCCTCGGATACGAACAAACGCTGGATTTCGCCCATTTTCGCCTTTATTTTCTTCCGGTATTCTGATCTGAACTGAATTAAATTCTAGAAAACAACATTTTGCGCCTCAAGTCAACCTAATGAACTAAATACAAAACCTCAAGTGTGTGTTAAATCCTTTAATCTCCAAACTTACATCAGATATGGAATCTACTGTACTTCTCCTCTAACTGCTCCATGCAACCGCTATCCGGCCAAGGGCACGGGATCAGTATTTTCAGACGACCGGATGACTGTGACTCGAGCGACCTGTGGATGGACCAGTAACACCGAGAAAGAATCAGCTACTTGCCGGCACAATACCAACCCCAACAAAAGCGAATTCATTGCCCAAAAGTGTCGGGTCGGCGAAGCACTTGGCTAACATATCCGAATTCGAAACCGCAGCTTACGGATTGAGTTACTTGCATAACGAGGTCACATGGCAAGAGTATCGGAGTTCCCAAGTAAGTTGCCTGCAGCTGACGCACTGAGATACTGGCAGCATAAATTAACCCGGCTTCTAAATGACCGTATGCTAGGACGTTCACTGCGTACTCCACGGAGTGAGCGTAGAATCAGTGACTTGCGCGTGAAGTCGTTTATATTGAAACGGACCTGCGCAGAGCCTACCGCACTCTCCGCCTCCCATACCCTGCTCTGGCAGCAAGACAACCAACCACGGACACGGACGCAGTGTCAGAGTTAAACAGTCCATCTACGCGTGCCGCACACAGGACCCGTTCTCGAATCTAAATGTACTGGATCCAGATCGAAAATTAAAGAGAGTGCCAAGGAAGAGAGACATAAAGTCTGATAGGGTTAAACAGTTCATCTACGCGTGCCGCACACACGACCCGTTTTCCAATCTGACTGTAGCGGGTCCAAATTGGACGTGAAGGAGGATGCCAAGAAAGAGAGGCATAATGTCTGATAGGGTTAAACAGTCCATCTACGCGTGCCACCTACACGAACTGTTCGCCAATCTGACTACAGCGGGTCTAAATCTCACAGTTAAGAGAGGGCCAAGGAAGTGAGACTAGGGCGACACCATAAAGGACAACTCCCATCTTGTGGCTGCATTTAGGCAGCTATGCCCAGCCTTCAAGACTGGAAACCGGGGTCGGCAACACTTATTTGAGCGAAGCCCAGCTCAGATGTTTGGCTCGAGCAGTTATGATTGAAGGTGTTTGTAACTCCAAGAAAAGTCCCAGGCTTACCTGTACTTCCCACCCGTGGGCATCGATGTTCTCCGCATCATCGTCCAGAGAAAGGCAGGCATCAGTGCGATTGTAATTTGCCATGGAGAAAAGGGCACAAGCGAACTTTTCGACGGGGTCCGGCAGTAGTCCTGATGGTTTGCACGTTTCCAACGCTTTGCAGAATTCCTATGCACAAAGAGAGAATAGTCTTCTTACAACCGGATGTCCAAAGGCATGTAATTAATAAAATTTGGTGGCTTTTATGTTCACAAAAATTTCCTGCATTTAGGAAAAACAGGTGTTGGCTGCGGACTAGATCCCAATGGCAGTCTTGTCTAAAGGATTGAGGCAGTGTATCCCCAAGCAAACACACTGTCACTAAAGACAGCTCTTCCGTCGACTTAAATTGAACTTTTTGGCCGTCAGATGTTGCTAAATTGTATGACTGCAGGGTCTTTTTCCATCAGCCATTACTGGTTTCAACTGAAAGACACATTTACAAAAGCTTACGTTGCTGAAAAATCCTTAATGGGGGAAAATGCAGATGGTGCAAAAAGTGTATATATTAGACTTCGAAAACTGGCATATTTCCTTTTAAGCATACTATAAAACGCGCATTAAAGCTGTGGATAGCCAAGGCTCGAAAGTCTGAGCAAACTACCCTAGCCACCAAAGCAGAAGGGCATATCATCTGAAAAACATTCAAATTCCCGTAGCATCTACGCAAAAAGACCTCGGCGTTTGGATATAGAGTAATCTGAAGCCCGCATTACAATGTGCCAAAGCTGCAAATAAAGCCACCGGAGTGCTGCACGCAATCAAAAGGGCGTTTCTAGCCTTCGATGAAGATCTCTTTGGCAGAGTGTATGGCACATTTGTTCGACCACACCTAGAGTATGGAATACAGGCGTGGCGGCCATGGCTAGCAAAGGACATAACATGTTTGGATTCAGTGCAGCGTCGGGCAAAAAAGCTAGGAAGAGGTCTAAAAAACCACTATTACATAAACAAACTGACATGCCTAAATTAATCCCCTCTGCATTACAGGCAACAAAGAGGGGATCTTATCCTAGTTTATAAGATAATAAACGGATTGGGAAGAAGTAGACGGAAACGCTGGGAGAAAAACCTTTTCTCGCCTGACGTTTCGGACTTCAATTCGAACCAATCTTCAGAGAGAGTATCGACTTTTGAAGATGGGTTCGAGTTGATATTCAGAAAGCCAGGTTAAAAAAACCTTTTTTCTAGCGATCGCGTCTACTTCTCCGCAACCTGAGCAAGTTTGCCAGGCATGAGTACTACGGATCTCCGGTTTCACAGTAAATTAGACTAGAAAGCTGGAGGCGGTGGAGACAGAGTCAGACAATCCCCTCGACCGCGAATCTGACGTTTTTAATCTGATTTCCGGTATTACAGCATGAAGAACAGATTCATTTATGAGGGTAGCTGCTCAAGAACAAGACTTACTGCAACGGGCCAGGCAGGCAGCAATCCCAGAAACGAACTTTCGTAGGGGTAGTTGCCCATGGCCAGTGTAACAAGATAATCCTGCGCAAAGTCATAGAGAGCAGTGGCATTGGGAAGGGGTGTGCAGGTTTTGAAAACTCGCGATAAGGCCTCCAACCCCTCGGCTGTAAAAAGAAATGAACGTTGCATTGAAGAGAACACCCAGCAATGCCACAAAGTTACACAGTAATTCTTCGCACATTTTAGCTTCCGTGAAAGCGAAAAACAAAACAGAAAAGGTTGCCCTTAAGCTGCAGATTTTTGAGTGAAGTTGAGATCTGTCTCCTTTCCCGAGCTACGTCAAATTTATGCGTGTCGGTTGTTGGTTTTAGTATTTCCTTCGACTCAGATACCAGACTGCCGCACCAGAGAAAGTGCGTTAGAGGCAACGTAAGCCTGAAAACTAATCCAGGGGTTAGTAACTGCCCATGCGTCACCGGTGGACATCGCCGGAGGAGCTGTAGCAGTGCTTATGCAAGGAGCGGCAGCTGAGAGGACGATGGACTGAGGAAAGTCTGGACGCCGATCGGATAGACGAGGTCCCCACAGCCGAGTTTCGCAGGAACAGTGACTTGCTCCTGATTTATTTTATGGCGATAACATCTAGGGCACTCTCGCAACCTCTCTCAGCTGGGTCCTGTGTGCTCGTCCAACATCTAGAAGCAGGATTGGGCGGATGCTTGTAGCCTGATCTGGCCACCGTGTTAATCCATCGCCTCTAATGCGTAGCTCCTTGTAAAGACAAGGCACAGTTCGACCCTTACAACCGACAACGACCAAAACCGTTCCACGAGGTGGATATGACCACATAGCCTTGCGCAGCATCTACTGCGCGCCCTCGTGCCTCACGAACCTTGCTCCAAGAGGAACACCATGTAAGAACGCAGGTTGAAGGTGTGGCGTCGATAGCTGTCGAACATAAAATACCCGTCTACGCATGCCACACAAAATCTGATCCGCATAACACACATACCAGGCTACCGCAAAGGCAGCTGGAATCTCACATACCACACAGTGAACAAATCCTTACGGCTGCTTTATGGAGTCCCGAATTTTAACGCTACTCTATCCAGCAAAATTGCCAATCAGTCTTTAAATGTACACAGTTATCTCAAACGATGCATCTTCTGTTTTAAAAAGCACAGTTTAAAATCCATATTGCAGAATTCAATTCGAGTAGTTTTACCCTGGCTGGAAAATCTTCTCTTATATTATTGCCTACTTTTAGAATGCTTGCGGTTCATGAACTTAGTTCTGTTTATATGGTTTCAAAGGGCAAAACTAAGGATCAAGGAATTCACCTATCGGAATCGGACTTTTGAGTCACGACCCTGTGTCTAAAGTGAACATTGCAATCGAGTACTGCTATGGAAAACCGCATATTTGCGCCTGCCAAACCAGCACTTCTGAAAAGCCACCATGCGAAAATCTATTGGAGTCGGAAAGGGGATTAGGCCGTATGCAAAGAATCGGACCTCTTTCCCTTCCTGATGTATGAAACGGCCAAAAAGACAAAACCAATAATAATTTCATGTGCATTTCTATAAGCATGTTAAGAAAAACTAATCTACACTCGATAATCCATCCTTTTTTTATAATTTTAAAGCACCTTTTTCTTAGTTCAAACAAATAACTGCCTACAATCTACAAAACTCTCATTCATTCCGAGGTCTAATGCAGTTACTAAATCTAAGCGCTTAAATCGAAGGACTGACCGATATGGCGTTTTGTGACATTTCCCGGTGACAGGGCGTCAAGTTCAGCAATCAGCAGGAACGTCAGTACCTTTTTAATTTTCCCGGCACAAGAGGTCCTTAACTCTCGAAAAATGTTTTTATCTTTGGAGCACAGTCAGTTCGAACTGGGAGGAGCAAGGGTAAATGCCGTCCATGACATGCTACAACATCTGACAGTTTAGAAATTTAGGTTTCAGTGGTTCCAACTGACTCTAAACAGCGCTCTTGGCGTACTTCTGTCAAGTGCCAGCGTTCATCAGCGGTTAAAATAGCCTTCAATGTAAAATTCTTTTTCCAAAGCAATTGTAATTCTCAATATATACCGTGCACCAAAACTTACGAACTTATGAAGAAATGTTGATTAATGGAAATTGCCAAACTGACTACTAACAAATATGAGTAGCATGTTAACCGTGTTAACCCTTTGCGGAATGTAAAACAATCGATTGCGGTTATTTATTTCATCCACGTTGAAGAAGTTGAGAAGGCTCATACATAAATGCTTGTTGTGATAATTTTATACACACTTATACCTCTTAAGATTTTGTAAAGTTTACTGACAATGCGATCTATATGAACACCTACTGTGGCTTCTCAGGTAACCACGACTGCTTATCTTTGTATTACGCTCGTAACACAAAAGTTTTTTTTTATTTGGATTAGAAAATTTTCAGACATTATTGCTAAATTTGCGAAAATTCCCATTGAAAATTTCAGAAGATAAATTGACGAACATACGTTTGTTTTTGATAAATTCTCCTCAGGCCTTTGCATTTATACGGAACCGGGTCGCCCCAGAGACGACCCAGTCCCCAATTAAACCGCGCACATCTTATCACCTGACTGGGCCACCGGTGCGCCTGGACACTGATAGCTTGATCTCAATTCCACCCAGCCCCTCTCCCTACCAACCCTAACGCCAACACTACATCAATCCACTAACCAGCATAATCTGTTTACTTCATTACCATTTAAATGTAAAGGCTTGACGAGAATATATCGAAAACCAACATATGTTTGCCAATTTATCGTCTGAAATATATTACTTTTTAAAGTAAAAACGTTTTTTCGAGCCTCCTCCTCTCTCCCATTCCCCATCCCCCCTTTCTCCCTAATTGCTGCTTAATTAGCCGCTTGTTTCTACCCCAACCCCCTCCCCTATCCCCTGGACTAATTTGCTTGCAACGTAGACCATAATTTACCTGCAATTATACATTTTACACTTTACCCCCCCCCTCCCATATAAATGTAACGGTCTGATGCGAATTTATTGAAAGTAAACGTATGCCGCCAATCGCGCTTCGGAAAAAAAACAGATTAATTTTAAAAAATTACGACATATAAATTAAACAAAAGCACTTACACTAATGAGCGAATTTGGGGTTATTGGTAATTCCATCTGAACTTAATGGATAAACTTAGGATTATATTATGGGAACCAGAACTGCCCTAGCTGTAGGCTTAAATTTGTAAAGCTAACAGTGGAATGTTTTGCGCACGGGTGCCAGATAAAAACGGAGACAATTCGTTGTATCAGTGGCTTCTTCGGTATCTGTCGTGTAACTTTCTATATGACTACTTATTTAATTTGGCCAACGAAAGTGTTGCTCGAGTGAAGAGGGGATAAGAATGTCAGATAATTTCTCTTTTACAGCTTGAGAGTCTGCTCTACCTGGAGTAATTTACTAGCGTATTACTTTAAGCGATGAAAACTGCCAGAAACAAAACTTGAGTCAGTAGATAAACTTACAAGCACGATATTGAATGGGCGAAAATTATGGAAGAAAAATAACTTAGCAAAGTCAAAAAAATAGAGCTCGTACGTGTGCTTCCGATCTGGTCGACCAGAGGCCAGGTCAGGCGGACCGTATCAACACAGGTATTCCCTCCGGCACGCCTATACGCCTCGGTGGTGACGCGCAGGAAGCCGCTGCAATCTGACATGCCTGGAAACAGCCACACGGGCGCGGAAGCAGCCAATCCTCTTAAGGGAACAATAAGTCAACTTTTGGGGGAAAAA
>JAYGXS010000003.1:80800402-80934307 GCA_036362985.1 Ligula intestinalis
TACAGAGGATTTGGAGAAAGCAGCATTGCTAAATTCATTTTTCGCCGAGTTCTTTACCATCGAAACTAGCCCCACTCCTGTAATCCCCCTGCTGTGTGATTCAAATCTCAGTACCCTTAATTTCTCACCCGCTTGTATTCAAAAAGAAATAAGTCGTCTCAAAAATTCACATTCGGTAGGAACTGATAACATTCCAAACTAACTCATCAAACAATTAAGAGATTTCCCACCCTTACTGAGTAAGTTATTTTCAGTGTTTCTTGAGAATGGCTTTTTCCCGGACTACTGGAAAACTTCTATTATAATTCCCATATTTAAATCTGGTTCCCGATCAGATATTCACAATTATCGCGGTGTTCATAAAACGCCCTCTCTGGCTAAAATCTTTGAAAAATTAATTGCCAAAAAAATTACAGATTTCTGCATAAATATTAACATTCTCAGCTCCTAACAGCATGGCTTTTTACCGGACCGATCTTGTGAAACATGCCACATGTCTTTTCTAAATCTAATTACTTCTCTTCGTAATGATCATCTATCTGTGGTAGTTATCTATTTTGACCTTAGTAAAGCATTTGATAAAGTTCCTCACAGGAGGCTCCTAGCCAAACTAGAGGCTATAGGATTTCGTAGTCCTCTTACTGACTTCATCAGAACTTATCTTTCAAATCGACAACAAAAGGTTTTAGTAGGATCCTCATACTCTACTCCTACCGCAATTTTGAGCGGTGTCCTTCAAGGTACCGTGCTAGGTCCTCTGCTCTTCTTGCTTTACATAAATGATATCTTATTGAGTGTTAAACACTCCCAATTTTATATTTATGCAGATGATCTCAAGTGTCCCGAATGAATGCGAAGGTTCGCGATCCAGGTACTTGCATGGATCTCAAGTGTGTTTACTCCTTCTCTAACTCTACGGCCGCGAGAGGCTTAGAACAAATTCATTCTGATCTGCACGCTCTTTCGACGTGGAGCTCAACATGGCAGATGGAGTTCTCACCTTCTAAGTGCCGATATATGTGCTTTGGGCCTAAAAGGCTGCCACAACCTGTTATTTTTCAAGGTTACCCAATGACTGAATGTTCCAGGATCAAGGACCTAGATTAAGCTACACCAATAAATTAGACCTTTCTCCTCACGCCAATAGAATTACAGCCAAAGCCGCGCAGATTCGCGGCTTTATCTCTTATAATTTCTCTCTTCCTGAAATGAAATTAAGACTTTATCGTATGTTCGTGCTCCCCATCTTAGAATGCTATTACCCCTTTTTCGGTCTCATGAATGAAGGTAGCCGTTCAAAAATTGAACAAATTAAAAAAATTTCACACGAAAACTGCTGTATCCGACAGCTTCTAATACTTGCTACTCAAATAGGTGTCAATTAACAAAACTAAGGTTCCTTTGGGTCAGGAGATTGGAAGGAGGCTTTTGTCTCCTTTTCTGCTTAATAATTGCACAAATTTACCCAGGACTTCTGTCATTACCCCCGTCAGCCGTCCCTCCAAGCTCAGAAACTCGGCACTTGTTATACCCCCTCCTGCATCTTCCTCATGTATACACTCTTTGTTTTCTGCTTCCAGATATAGCTTTCTTTGGAATAACTTGCAAATCGAAATGAGGTCGTTAACTAGACTGTCTGCTTTCAAACAGAGACTGCACATTTATCTTAACACTGACTCTATTAACCTTCTATTCTCCTCATCTTTTCCGAGCAGCTTTCTCCATGACCCCGAGAAAGGATCATTGGGAATTTAGAAGATCCGCTTGAAACTATTCTCTCTGCCTCGTGTCCCCCGAAGACCAAGATGTTTCCATTAACCACCGCTGCATCACACGAAGCCACGCGGAAGTACTTAGTCTAAAATGCGGCAGTTTCGTTGAATACCCGCCTTCATCAGACCACCCACACCTATTTCTGCTCTACTATTATCTTCCTAAGCAGTTTTTTTCTCTTGCACACTTTTTGAACATGGAGGCCCGTTGAACACTGTCTCCATTTTCACTGTAAGAGTTTTTTTTAACTGCCATAATTTTTCGTTTTTAGATCAAAATTACCTGTAAAAAATTGCTAAATGTTGCCCCAAAAGGACAATTTCGGCTGACACTATTACGACTTTCTTCGTCTACTTGCACATATTGTCAAAATATTTTTTTGAATTTTTATTTTTTCGAAATTAACTTTGTATAGATAGTGCCGTACCGGCGCTGAAAAATATAAATTCCAAATATTCTATGCAATAGAGGTTACTTTTGGTTGAATTGAATTCTCTTAGTTTACATAAACAAGCATAATCTTATTTAATTGAAATTTTTGATGAATTCCGCCACAACTACATATAAGGTTACGTTACCTAGCCCAGAAGTAAATGTTTAACCACTTGATACTTTCAGCAGTTGGACGGGGTACTGGATATAGCCCTAGCCTCACTAATCATTCTCGCCGGTATGGTCGTAGAGACAGCATTAGAAATATCAGGCAGAGTAACAGATAACAAATATCAGACGGAAAAAATAATAAGATACAAGAGCTGTGGAATCAGGAATGCATACGCATAAAGAACAATGGATGCAATGTTAAGACTAGCGGATATCGAGTAGATAACGCAGATAAGGCAACGTTACTGGAGTACTGAAATGGTTAAGCTAGTGAGGTAAGCAATGATCGCAGCAGTGGTAAAAATGATAAAAGCAACTGAAGATAGCAAGTTGAGCTAGAGTGTAAAAAAGTAAGGAAAGTGAACAGTAAACTACAAACAGACAATGGTACCGTATACAATAAGTAGCGTTCTTTCACCAACTACGTCTACTAGGATGCTTACTGCTACAACCCAGAGCATACCGGGTGTGGGGAGACACACACCGGAGACCCTCAGTTGGTTTGGCCCGCTGACCGAGGTGGAGAGCCGCGGGGTGGCCGCCAGACAGAGCCTAGCTAAGGGGAGCCACAAATGAGAGCTGGCTGCCAGCAGAGGACGCTAGGCGTAGTCACCACCTTTGCGAGGAAGATGATGCAATATGCCACGACCTTCACGTTCAACCCCCAGCTGAACACTCCATGCCCTCATGCACTCAAAGATTCATCTAGATGAACGCCGTAATAGTCGGTTGTCCGCGAAGATTCGGAAGGACAGTAAGTTAAAGAACTCATAAGAGACATCCCATAGGTAATGAATACAGCAAGAAAAATAAATAAAATGATGTGTGGTTAACTCGAGATGAATAAATATACTAAGAGCGGAAGCAATATGAATGCTACTCTGATTTTACCAGGCTGATATTACGGCGGGCAAGCCGAAATTGATCTAGAGAACCATTACATCGGTTTCTTATAAAACTTTTTCCGCGCACGGAAAATATTGCAGCCGTGTTTTGTCAGGTCTGTAAACAGGTGATTGTGTTGTTATATATTTTTAGTTCAGGGTATTGCATCTTGACTTAACTAAGCTTGATATTTTAAGGCCGTAATTTATGTGAATTTTTTATTAACTTAATGCGCATTTTTGAGTAATAAGCAGGTTTTGTCGCGCACATACTTGTATTGTTAATCAAAAATGGACCCACTGGTGAACTAAGCTATACCAGCGTGCTTTATGCTCTGGACCGCGGGCTCCCAATCTGCCAATCCGCTTCGGCGTAAATTGACCAAGTTCACTTATTACTATCTGATAGATTGCAAGTTCCGCCGTCTGTGCGTTAAGACATTTACTATTATTTGATAATAATCAAGGAGTTCACAAGGATGATTGTGGTCCGAAAATGCTTTGAAATTCCTGTGTTGTGATAGTGAAACTTCTAAGGCAACGGCGAACATTCTACACTTGATTAAGGTCAGACATTTTAACTGGTACTGAGAAGCATGATGATGAGGGACCCTTAAGTGTATATGATCTCGTTAAATCCTTCGCAGGCCTGGAAGCATTACTATTAGATGCAGTTGCAGTACCAATCGAAGTGAACTGTTCCCTCCAAAACTCGAGCCGCCTATTCCATCACCCTGAATAGTCTACACCTTCGTTTGCCGTTCAATATTTTTACCCTACCTCACCCTCCGTAGTCGAGGCTGTGATTCATCATTCAGAATATTTTACTCCATCATGGAGAAGATTACACACACGTTCACACACACACCTGCTGAGATTTCTAAGAAGTTGTAAGTTCAAACCTCCCACAACTTACGTATCTCAGTAGCCTCCAGCGATCTCGCTTCTTTGTTATTACTGCCCGAAAACCTCTGATGATCATCCATCGTTCCGAATCGTGCAAAAGATCGTGGGTACCTAGTGTCCTGATGTGCTTACCCTTCACAAAATCTCTTCATCGGGTTACAAATTTGCGTAATATAGTTGTTAAATGCACTCAGCTAATCGTTATGGGCGTAACTTATGTGTTCGGCCCTAATTATTTTAAAGTACAATTGGGAGCGCAGATGAAGAAAACTGAGCCCATTTTTTGTGCACACCTTTAACTTTATATACACGAAGCTATCCAGGTACCTTTAGTTTTGAGGGCTGCCGTTAATTCCCTTGGTATTTGTTAGTGACAGCATTTTGTGGTTAACAACAGGCTCTTCTATGATGACGATTCATTACTCATTACCCATTCAAATTTTTTTACCTTCAGATCTAAACACAGTTTAGCGTAACCATGTAGGGGCTTAACCGTGACTGACTTTTCTTGAACAGCCTTCATGTATTGCACTTACTGTTACTTAATCTGTTTAATTAGGAGTTTAGAGGTCTTTTGGAGGATGAATTCCTCTTCAAGTCGACCAAAGCATCGTGAACTAATGGAGCCTGTTAATTAAGTTGGCGTCTGTATTGACGTGATTCCGAAAATCCTTGCAATCCTATACAATTTTGGACTGTGGCTGTGCTATCTTATACAGCCTTATATACCTAATATATTGTAGTCGTTGTTCCGCGGTCCTTTCTTCAGATATGTGTTATTACACAGAAGTCAGTAGATATTTTATATCAAATATTTTCTTTATCAAGTGTTCGATCATAATGGCAATGTCTAAACCTCCCGTTCTATCGTTGACAAGCGTTTTGCTGTCCTAGTTAATCAATTCTTGCCTTAAAGTAAACAGGTAAATTTGATCCCCGTCTACAACTGCGAGCTTTCATGTTTACCGCGGCGTTTTGACAAACGAATATTGCCTAGCTCTTGGTAGCATAGTTTCCCTTGCCGCGGTCACAAACCTCCTGCACTTTCGTAATGCAAAATTAATAAGTTCAGAACGTGGAAAAAATCAATTCAAAATCACACTGAAGTTCATTTACTGCAGAGGTAGTCGTATCTCTGCCTGCAGTCGTGAGCGCAAGTTGTTATTGTTTACTAAATGCATTTTGGATGTTACTGAACGCCGTCTTACCAGTCGACGCTTGAATGCGGTCCTCATTACTCGTTTATTTTCATGCTAAAATTATTTTGAAATCACATCACAGAATCCTAAGCTTATTGGACGTAATATTTGAAACAGAAACACATGAGATCTTAAAATATTATCTGCATTTTCCATGTTATTTTACTTCCGGCCTTTCTATGAACAGTTGAAGATAAAGTTTTTTAATCTTTTTTATGCCTAAGATGATCACCACCCATTCTCTTCGCATTTCCCACTTACGGCTGAAAGCGAACAACCGAAATTTGTCTGCTTGCGTGCTCATTCTTTTTGACAGGAACAGTTTTTCATGTAAATGCCATGGAAGGTTAAACTTTATTGGAAAAAATGATCTCTGATGTAATGTTTACGTACCAATCTTCTCGTGGTGGGAAACCCTCTGGGTAACGAGAACTTTCTAGCCTGGGTGTACCACGTTATAATTTGCCAATGAAACACATCTGTTTCCTGTATATTGAGACCTTACAGGCTTTGAAGTGGACCCTTATTTGCTATTCTGGGGCTCCCTATGGCTTGACATGGAATTTCGTGTTGGTCAGGCCAACTATTGATGCGTCTTAGAAACCAACCATACCTTTTGTGAATCAGATTTGTAGCTGGCTGCAATCGAATGCACTGATTTTAGCCATTCTACCCGGCGGAATAGAAGTAGATTTCGTCTTCAGCCACGGAAGCAGTCGTGTGTGCAGGTTTGTAGGTTGAAGAAAAGTCACAAGAGTACGTGTCAAGCTAGTGTCCAGGGATACAGAAGATAGTGGGTTGTGCTTCATAGGGTGAAATTTCCACCACGTCGATTGGTTACCTAACTGGGACCATTAGCGCTTACTCACACATAGATAATGCAGTTTCTTCTATCAGCTGACCATCATATAATCATCAGCTAGGGGTTGAATGCGCTTTTCCACTTCCCATTCATATTCGAACGGTAAGTTTTCTCTGCAAACCTTAGGAATTTTTGAAGCCTAAAAATTTTGCGCCATGTGTTCCGTTTTCCTGACACCAGGGAGAGGACTTTTACCATCTTAATACGTTGTGCGCTAGCTGAAAAGGGGCTTATTTTTTGTTTTGCTTAAAATCAACTAAAATCCCACTCTTTTTAATACAATTTAGTGCTTTCCACTGAGTGTTAATGTCCTAGGTACTTAGTTTCAAGTCCTACTCTTAATAATTTTCGAAATCTTTAGCTTTATGCTTCACTTTTTTACATACAGATGGACATCAGCGAGGATATAAATTCCGAGTTGGATGCCATTATTACCGAAAAAGTGCCCCTAGAAGCGGTGGCTCGGTAAGTTGAAATACCGGTGGCATTTTCAATGCTTCACCAAGGTTTGGTCGACTCCTGAAGACTTTCGAGGGCAAGCCCGAGGAGTTCATACTGCATGCCATCTCAAAGATCTCCAATGCCAGTAAGTTTTCTTTTGTTGTGCCGCCCTCCATTACGTAGAACCTTTCAGTCTCTCAGGATGCTGTCACAGTCATCTCAGCCCGTCAAATTTGTGGCGAACTCATCACCTACATAGACAAATCCCCATCCGATCAAATGGCGATTTCCGCATTTCAGATCCTCCTTTCTCGAATGCAGTCACGAGTGATTGCCTTTGAAGCACAGGCAAGCTTTTGATCTGATCTTGATTACTTTTTTGTAGCTCACCGAGCTTCGTGATTTGCTGGCGAAACGGCTATCAAACAGCGGTGATCTTCGTGAGGCTGCCGTAGTCCTTTCTGGCATTCCCCTAGAGAGTGGCCAACGGTAACTTGTGTAGACTTTTGTTGGTCATTATTTTTATTCATTCAAAAATAGGTCTTACTCTGTACTGTACAAACTTGACGTCTACCTTCGTATTGTGGAATGCTACTTGACCCTAGGCTGCCCTACACAGGCCGAACTGTACATCAACCGCGCGTCTCTTCTACAGTCCGAGTGTCAGGATCAGCACATGATAATGCGTTTCAAGGTTCGTTTAATCTCTGTTTTAGGTCTTTTGCATGCTTTTCTTCATCTTGTTTTGAGTTGTTAAGGCTGCAAACAACTTAGTATTCAATAGAGGGGAATATCCGAGTTCCACGAGGCAGTTCAGAAGAAGAAGCGATCACTGGAACAAGAGTTTTATTGTCCTGACGTTTCGGATTCCGTCGGCAATCCTTAGTCGTAGGTAATCGTAAACAATTCTGAGACATGTGCAGATAAGGGGTGATACATGCACAGATTGCATGGTATTTATAGTTCGTAGCGGTCACCCACACGCGTACTTTAATTGTCAGTTCCTGTAGCCACCGCTTGGGGTCTTAATTGGTGCGGTGATTGCTCATTTATTGCCACAGCGTTCTTGTCCGCATCGGATGCGAGTTTGATAATTGCGCGACAATTATGCCCGCTGTCGTCAGAGTTGTTGTTGCGTCCATTCCTTCCCACGTGACTGATTCTTTTTCACAGAAACTCAGTACACCGTATGGGAACGCCAAATTGTTGCGCTTGTTGATGGACTGGGGGCCTGAGAACCATGACTCGAGCAGCTCGCGGCTCACGCGGTTGTCAATCCTTGCGAGGATTTTGGCCTCGTCAAACTTGAAAATATGACCGGGTCCCGTTGAGTGAGCTGCAACCCGGGAATCTGGTGTAGTTCTGGACAAACCAACTACGTCAGAGAAATCGGGAGATTGCTCCGGGTGCGAATGGCCGAGCATGCAGCGGCGGTGAGGAAAAAAGACGCCAACTTCCCAGCCAGGCCGGGGCAGGCACGATGCCCAATTAGCCGTTAAGCTATCAATCTAGCATTCAGCCATGAACTGCTATCTGAATAAGATAATGGACTGAGAGCTAGTCTAATGTCTTGCCGGACTAGAACCCTCGAAGTTAGCGAGTTAATTGCTGCTAGTTCTTCTCCATTATTGTTCATTCCGACTACGAAGAACGGAGCTTAAAGTGAAAACGAATGTCCTTCCTCATTCATGCCCAGCCGGTTTCTCAGAGACTTCAATTGTTTGGTATATTCGGCCCCAAATATGGTTGTTCTCATTTCGTCTTCTGCACAGGCGTCTGTCGTTAGCGTTACCGCATTATTTTCAGGGAACCGTTCGCCTTCAACCCAAGTTACGGGACTGATTTATAACTTAATGACTCATAAAACTTGCTGTAGAAAATTATTTTGTCTGGACAGGCTGCTTCGCGTTTTCCGACACAGGCCCTGGCTCAAGTTCTGAGAATATTGCCTTGTAAACTGTGACAAGTCAAGTTGGCAGACGTGCGTTTCCAGCAATTTATACTCAAGCCTTTACAGTTGGAATGATTTCTAAGTGGCTTATGATCAATACTCATCGTTACCATGCTAGCGACGTAGTGAGCTGGATGTGTTGAAGTGATTGTGACCGAGAGAGGGATTAGCTAGGGTGGGTTGTGAGCGATGTCCGTAAATCGTGTACGGGGAGTGAACCTAATTGTCAAATTATGCACAGCCATTAGGGGATTCGAGCGCTCTCTGATAACCACCTGCGGTCGGCATCGGTCATGGAAGAGAGAACGCCATTTAATAGTGTTTTCTGGCAACACGGCGCTGGATTCGGTACTAATCCTGAACATGACGCTTAAGTTATTTTACTCGGTTGACGCAGTTAATACATCCCTCATGCCAATGTATCACTTCAACCTGCTACTGCGAGGATAGGTCAGCGTATATTTTTTTCAGTGATGACTTTTCATGCTTGGTTTTTGTTGAATTGTTCAAAAACGGCAATCCTCTCAGTGGTGCCTCTAACTCAGGCCGCTTTCGTCTTTATAATTAACTACTGTCAAAATAGAGGTTATTCAATGGAAACTATACTTATCGCAGTGGCTTAAGGTAACAGGGATGCATTTATATCTGCCATTTTCAGGTGGGACGCTAGGTGAGAGGAAGACTATATTCTGTATATTGCTTATGAGAATAGGTTGGGGGAGAAAGGTTGGAGGAAGCTGACAATCGGACGAGCAAGCGTCCGCACGCGAGAGAGGCAGTATCCGATGTGTTAGAGCGCAATGAGGTCTTGTGAGAGTCTCTCTTGAAGGTGATTGGCCAGACCAGATGGGAATAGGCAGACACTGGTGCATGCGCAAGTGCGAGCAGCTGTGAGAGGCGAGCGTTGCGCTCGGAATGGGGCCACTTCACATTGCAACATACGTTTTTTGCCAAAATTAGCCACTCTTTTGATGTCCTCAAGATAAAGTAACTGTTTGCTTCGCCTTGTAGTCTGCCTATGCGCGCCTTCTGGACTTCAAGCAGAAGTTCCTCGAGGCCGGTCAGCGCTACGCTGAACTCTCGATTCGTTTCCCCTGGCTGCAGGAGTCAGAGAAGATGGCCTTTCTCGAGAGAGCTCTACTCTCCGCGCTGTTGGCCGGTGTAGGCCAACAGAGGGCTCGTCTTCTGACCACACTGTACAAAGACGAACGTTGTCAGTCCCTACAGGCCTATCCCATCCTCGAGAAGATGTAAGTTACTGGCGCTGCAACCAGACTTTCGCCATCATTACAGTTGTTTTTCTTTGCTCTGCACTGAAATCTGGTCTACTAGAGCCCGTAGTTGGAATCCTAGGTAGTTATTTCCCTCGAGCCATGGGTGGTGCAACACCTGCGTTTGGGTATGGCTAGCTGATGACGGTTAATAAGCCATAAGTGTTCATTCCAATCTGTCTGATCTTTGTCGGTAATCTTCTTCTGCTTATTCCTTCCGATACTGCGCGAGTCCCTGTCCGGTTTGTCCTTGCATCTAAGCATTTGGCGTGGTCTGCCATCACGAGGCTATGTGGAGTGCTTTTTCTAACGTTTGATCAAACAGTTTAGTCACAAAAACTTGACTGCAGGTGCCCTCTTCGGCGTTTTATGCAACTCTTCTCACAATACATAACCAAACGGTTCATCTTGATAGGGTGAGGCATGGGATAATTGGCTTGGTATTTCTGAGACGGTTAAACCTCGAAAATGTTTTCATTGGTAGTGCGTTGTTGTCCCTGTTTTTTGCTGTCTTCATTTCTCCTCCTATCGGACCCGACGTACAACTGAAAGGCTGGCTGGTTAAATTTTCATCAAAATACTTTCGAAAACAGAACACTGAGTCCTATTTGAGACGTCATCTCTTATTTCCCTTGGCTCTTGGCAATTTCACCAGTTGGCATGCTTGTTCGCGAGTGAGCGGCATGAATACGCACCGTTACTTGCGCTGAACCTGTTGCCTTCGTAGTCCATTCAAGTTTCTACCGTTGCGTAATCAGTGTTCATTTTAATTGGCATCAAGAACATCTGAGTACAGAGGAATTGTATGTGCCCACAGTGCCGTAACTTCAGTAAGTGCATTTGTTGAACCATGTTTTAAATGACAGAGGTAAGAAAGTATGCGCATACCACTTACATAAATAAACAAATTAAACAAGTTACTACATGTATTTCAGTAGCATTAGTATCTCACCAACTAATCAGTATGCAGAGAACGGGTGTCATAGGTGATTGTGTATTGAACACGGTGTTTCCAAAATAAAATACGGGGAAGACAGAGTAGACTGTACCAGCTTCTTTCTGTCAGAAAATCAGCTGTAAAAGGGCTGCGTCACGATTCAGCTGCCAGCTGTGTCTGGCCCAAACTCCTGAATACTACTGCCGCGACTTTGCGTAATAGTTCGTATCACATCCACTGATCCGTGTAGTCGGTGGGACGAGCAAGCTCATCACCAATCTTTTAATGAATCTAGTCCTCATCTGCCTTGTTTCCCTCCCACAGGTACATGCGTCGACTCATCAGTCGTAACTGTCTACAGAGTCTTGAGCCGCTCTTCATCAAGTACTACCCACAACTGTTCTTTGGTGGCAAAACCGAGGATACCACCGCCATGGACGCAGGAGGGCAAAATGCGACGGTGGAACCTACAGCGCCCGGTGCCGGCGGTGAAACGCTCACCACGTCCGTTTCCGCTAGACCCATCCAGAACATTCTGGAACGCGTTACCGTGGAGCACAATATGCTGGCAGCCAGCCTCATCTACAACAACATCAGTCTCAGCAACTTGGGTGAACTGCTGGAAGTGGATGCCAGTCGGGTAGGTTGGCTCTAAACACAGCGACTGCCAACCGTATTTTCCCTCTCTGTTTACCCTCAGTGTCAACCGAGCAGTTTTCTGTCTCACGCCAAATCATTGTTTATTTATGGTCGCTGGCCTAGTACATTGGAAGGATCCTTTTCGTGATTACCATGGTGCCAGTGGCTCCCTAGGTGACACCTGTCAAACAGTCTTAGAGTAAATTATTTTCTTCGTCGCGTAACGCACCTGGAAAATGTTGATTAGCTCGGTAAAATCACGGTTGAATCACAAGGCTCTGCAAGTGACTGTGTTCGAGAGCTCTACAATTTACCTCTTCATTCCTTTCTTGTTTCTTAATCGTGCGCACTTTGCCGATTCCACACTCAACATGTTATATTTAATAAATCTTGCTACTGTTGCATTATAAGTAGGCTTTTTATACGCATTATGGCGTGTTACGAGGCTTGCACTTTCCGCAGGTCATGTTCACCATCAGTCCTTTGTATTTCTGTCTTTAGGCTGAAACAGTGGCCGCCCATATGATTGGTGAAGGTCGGCTCGTTGCTCAAATCGATCAGATAGACGGATTCATCCATTTTGAAAGTGAGTTTCGTTTTATCCGACTGGCAATGATCCTACCCCCTCTATATACGTATGCGTGAGGTATTAAGATACCGTCTAGTTTTACACATTCCCGATTGGACTTACTCAAATTGTAGCTGTGTCATGCAGTGGCAGAATATCGGCGAAATAAGTTTGTCGACTTTTAGCCAGTATCTGTACCGCCCATGTGGCAAATAATTACCTAAGTTACTAAACACTGTGCCACAGTTTTGGTAAGATCAATTTTTTCTACGCAGTAAATTTGTCCTCCCTACTAAATACCATTTCTTGAAATGACTCATTATCTTCAATCATCGTTTCAAAAGGGGTTGGATTAGTAGTTTACCAGTAGACTAAAAATGTGTGGGCACCTTGCCTGCCATGATTATCTGGTTCAATATCCGTCTTAAGCGGTCGATCCTACGCTATTGGAAAGGGAATGAGAATTGAACTTATAACAACAGGAGGATTCGTTGATTTATTCTGACCTTTCGGACATTTCGCTTTTCGATAAGAGTAGCTTGGTCATCGTCAGTCAAACATGAACTTACATGTTCTCCACCCATCCATCCATATCCCAATCCCTAGGGGGATGAAAGGATTTCCATGGTTAAGCCATCCGGATACAGCATGAAGACATCCCCCAAATGAAGTGGGCACATGCGCACGCGCTTGACTGCGTTTCCTTGGTGAACGACTTCCGCACTCACACTGCGACTGGAATTTCACCGCAACCGTATGTTGTAAGGCCCTCATTGATTAGTGTTCATATATCCCCTAAGCGGGCTGCTTGGTAGATGCGCTGGATGAACCCCCGGGGGCTAGATTATGGCGCGACGGATGTTATTCGGGTTGCGCTCCGAGGTAAGGCTTTCTTGTGAGGCCGCCTGATAGTGGAAGTTCCCGCACCCAAGTTTCTTACGGAAATGGTGGTTAAAGTTGTGATGTTTGTCTAAGGCGTAGGTAGTGCGTGGTAAGTGCACAGTAGGAAATAAATTAAAGCCGCATTTAGTTGTTTTACTGAACTAAAATATGTGTGAAAAGCATATGAGAAGGGTAAAATCGAACAACATAAACTCCAGCAAAGGATGCCTGTAGACCAATAACAACATTAAAACGACTCTCAATGTTAAACATAATCAAGAAAATGTTTGAATAGGCGGAAATGCGACCTATTGAAAATGTGGAAGTATTTTTTTATTGAGTCAACTCAAACTAAGCAAATCCGCCAAACCTCCTAATAATTAAGACAGCCTAGTTGTCATTCTGGTGGATTCTAGATGATTGTTTAGGAAATCCTGCTTGGGCAGTCAGCTTGCTGTTCCGTATTGGTGGATTCCATATGGGCAGTTAATTGAGCGGGTAATATCGACCCAAGTGTGATTAAATTCATGGCGCGAGGTGGGGCATTTGTAGGTTTGTGCCTAGAGCGTTGGCCACCGGTAAAGGCCCTCTCTGATACCGGGTTCAAATCCCGCCGAACGCCTCGAGTTTTTCACAATTGGGTCAACTCATATTTTTTATAATTAATCACAGACGAAAGTGGCCTGATAAGAAAGGCGTACCCGCTCCCATAACAAATGCCGAACGTGGGGGTGGGTGGGGGGCGGGGACGTTAGTGGCAGGGGTAGATGCAGGCTAAGACACCAGTGGCCTTACCACTCCGTGGGATCTGAGTCAGGCGTGGGTGCTCCGGTTGCCTGCACCCGGTCTTCTTGACTCTGTCTTGATATCGAGCTCGCGCTAGTGAGAGTGGAGAGTGCGGTAGATGCTGAGCAAGTTTACTGTCACTTAAAACGAATGCACGCGTAAGTCACTGTCTTTGCAGCACCACGCTGTGGAGTATACGACGGACATTGTCGGAATTGACGGTCGGTTTATGTTATCAGTTTCAGTTTATTTGGTCAGGATAATAGGCAATGCCTTTGCAAACCCCATTGATTACGTAGCGGTGCGTCATGTCTGTACAAGCATGCGTAAATATGTTTACCATAAAAATAGTATTGAAAAACAATGAGTAGCATTGTTTTAACAAACAACTTTGGAGTCTGTATGGTGTTAGTTCCGGTTCATACTGTCGAGGGACAACATTATCTTCTTTTCTTTTGCTATGCCGCGCTTTTTCCTAGAGACCGTATAACCTTACCTGCTGATTTCTATATTTTAGAGCAAAACGCTCCGGTGGCTTCTCTAAGCTCGCAGATCGAGAGCTTGTGTGCTTCAGTTAACCGGATCGTTGAGGGCATCGAAGCTGACCATCCCAGTTGGGTGGCTGCTCAGCATATCTGAGTCTTTGCGCCGAACCTTTTACTGATTGCTGACTTCTGCCGCTCTCTGGGTGGACTCCTTTCTACTCTTTTCTACCCTTCTCCCTATTCTTCTTCTTGTCACACTCCTGTGCTCCCACCTTTTCTGCCTTTAGTTCACCTGCCGCAGAATTCATTCGACCCAACGCGCGGTCTGTATTTTTTTTTCACGTAAACTGTTCTGAGCAAAGTGCCGGGTCTTATTTGTGCTTTTAGCGTGTGAAAGCCTGTTTGGTTCCTTAGCTGCTAGCTTCCCCTCGAAATGAGTGGTCTCTCGATTCTGACCGATGGGCAGTCGCTAACGGTTAGCTTTTGTATTATCGGTACCAATTTAGCTTCATCGAGCACTGTGTTGCACTTCGACTGTGGTACGCGACCTTAGCACTAACTGTTGCCTGACAGAAATAAATTGGGAAGCGTTGATCCTGCGGAAATTTAGGTTTTAACGCGTGTAGAAACTTAAGTCACTGTAGTTGGCCCATTTGGGATGCACGTAAGTTGAATAGATAAGGCCACTCCTCAGCTCCTATGTGAGGCTGAGACCTAGCGGTTCACCGGGACTGAGAAGGCAGTCAGTTAACGCGTTTGCCATAAACCCGGTGTACAGTGGTCGCCGTTGTCCGCGTAATTTTCCTTAATTTGTATAAAGTTGATCATTATTCCAATACCAGTGTGAATGTATTTAGGAAGAAATAGAAATAATAATGAAAGGCATAAGGCCTATTAAGTATTTAAAATAACTATAGAAATTACTAAGTGTTCGTGAAGGAATATAAATTTTCTCGATAATGCCGTGGTTCTAGAGACGTCAAAAAGAGCTCTAAATTAGAACAATAAATTTAGAAATTGTGTTAAGTTGAAAACTTGAAGCAACCTCTTTCTATATAATCAAAGAATTTGTCGTTAGTCAAATTATTCTGTAAAGTCTGTTCTTACTGGTTACGTCTTTATTGAATGTAATCGAAAAAAGTGTCACCAAATTGGTTGTTTTTACTATCTTCACTGATCAATTCATAATTTGCGCATCTGTTCGACGTTTACACCAAAATCTTTAAAATAAGGTATATATAAAGAGTATCTAGCGAAATAAGGTGTTTTTGGATATTAGTTCTTAGAATGATGACCATGTTAATTCTTTGTAGAAATGCCTCGAAACAGCAAACCACATTGTCAAGAGTAAATCATGTCAGCAGTATAACTCTGCAACTACTATTCCTCAGCTTAATAAAAACGTTCCATAAAAGCTAACCTCTTTGAAATTGCTTTGATTAGATATTCGGCTGACGAACTTCTGTGTGTATTAAATTTCTCCAACGTAATGTCACAATGAAATTTGAGAATTTCTTGTTTTCTGAAGATAAAAAATTCAATTTTAATGGAAATAAAAAACTTTATATTTTTTTTATAATGGTTTACCTTCTGCATGAGTAGATTAATTCCACTTTCAGATATATACTGGCGAATTAAAAAAACGGGCTATATACATTGCCATTTTTGAAGTACTTATTATTCTTTCGTCTGTTCCGTTTCTAAATAAAGTAAAAGAGGGTTTTTATGTATGCAAGAAACTCTTTTTCTTCATAACTTACGTTTTATAAAGCATTATATGTGTTAAATCTACGAAAACTTGTTAGACATTTGGTTTTTATTGAAGGAAATTTGAGGTTCATTGCTACATTCAAACAAAAACTCTTCTGTTAATCCATTTTTTACAAAGAAAATTCACCAGATAGCTACATATAATTTCTTAAACACATGTTCAACGTTACTGCAAACAAATTTGGTTCCTCTAACTTGGCTTCACTTCTGAACCATTTTGTATAAACTTTTCCAGTTCTGGAAGGGATATCTTCTGTACCTATTTCATTTATTTTGGAGTTCTTTCCTAGTATTATCAACTTGAACGTGCGGTTTGGTTCGCTCTTTCGTAATAGCATAGGAAATTCCTTTTATGTGAGCCCACTCCCAATTTCCCCAAAGCTAATGGCTAGTTCGCTTAATAAACCTAACTAAAATGATGATTTAACTAACTAAAAGGCTTTTGCAGAATTCAATGAACTGAATGAATCACAATAGTGTTTTGAAATATATGCCAAAGTGTCCAGACAAATTTCATAATTAGCGTAGCATGGTCTTCGGCGGCTACTGTATGTTGTGTGTTTACTGTCTAATGAGTGGACTGGGAGTCAGACGGTGACGGTATCTGCTGTTGTGTGCGCATGCGGCTTCATCGGCTCTGTTAGTCACTGCGTCCACACTACATCAGTCGATCGACCGGTTAAGACAGTGGCTTGAAGGTGACGCTGGGGGGAGAGGGTGAGGTCGGCGACCCTGAGCATTTCTTCGCCCACCATAAACGGTTTGACGCACTTGAAGCTATGACGAGCTGCCAAGTGATAGCTTGAACCGCGCGGTCAGTCCAAGGGGTGTGTTGTTGTGTGGAGTGGCGGACTGAGAGTCAGGCTGCAATGGCTCCACAATGTGGTCGTTATGAAACTCTCATGTAGCTGGGATCCTAGTCAGGTGAGGTGGCACATATTGGAGGGTCGGCCTCGCTCCCGCTTCTGGTCTTCTCGACTATGTCTTGACAGCGGGCTCAGGTGAATGAGGGAAGAAAGCGAGTGAGGTAGATGCAGCGAAAGTCTATTTTGATTATAATCTGGCATAAAGTCACCGTTGCTGTACCACCCTGTTATGAAACATACGGTGGACATAGTCGAAATCGACAGCCGAACTGTGTGTGGTAAATGACGACGTTTACCATGTCTCCAAGGGCTTACTTGTTTGTATTTGTTGCGGCTGCGGTCATGACTGGTCTTGCCGGCCTCGATGATGTCACGGTCGGTAACTCTTCATGCGTGATGATTGGCGGCAGTGGATCTGGAGAGCTCTACCCAGTCTCTTCTCCAGCGCCGGAGACCGAATACCGAAGGTCCAAGAACCACTTCCATGTGCTGACGGACTGAGTAGAGCTAGGTTTCGATTTGACCTCTTCGACGTTTCTTATTAGGTAACGGTTTCGATTGGAGAGAAGTAACACTGAGCTCATGAGGTTGATGACGAAAAAAGTGTCCAAACCACCTCAGTCGTCTTTCTTGGATTGTCTGGAATATGCATGTGATGCTGTTGCAGCGAGTGTGGACTGTCTCATTTGGGGCGGAGTTAGTGTACTCAACTCGAAGGATGCTCAGACAGTATTGGTCAAAGACTTCTGACATTCGTTCATCTTCCACGCGCATAGCCCAACATTCGCATCCGTATAAGAGAATGAACCGCACAGATGCACGATACACGACGATCTTTGTGGAAATATAAATATTGCGTCTGGTCCATAGGCACCCTCGAAGGCTAGAGAAAACTCTTCATGCTGCGTTTATTCGGGAGACAATGTCATCTTTACTCTGTCCATTCGGCAGCAGCCTTGCTCCGAGATATTTGAAACTGTCGACTTCTTCAAGTCGGCAGCCACTTATCTCGAGATTTGCCTCCTTTTGAGCGGAGATGCAGCAGGACACTACTGGTTTTCCAGCGTTTATGGACAAACCGACAGATTTAGGTACCTAGTTCGCCAGTGACACCATAGACTGTAGATCGCCAAGGCTTTAAGCCTGTAGAGCGATATCATTGGCATAGTCGAGATCAATCAGCGTTTGTCTGGGTGCAAGCTCAATACTGTCATTTTCATGTAGAGCCCTCCCGAGAACCCTGTTAATGGCGTAGTTAAAGAGGATGGGCGACAGGAAACAGCCTTCTCGAACGCCATACCGAATAGCGAAAAAGCCAGTCCCAGGAAGTAGTTGAGAGGAACACATGTGATCGCTGGAACAAGAATTTTATTCGTCTGACGTTTCGAAATCCGTCGCGGATTCATCCTCGGAGAGACAATAGCACGAAATCAGCCTCGTGTGAAGTACAAACCATAACACTGACTGCACGAACTGCACGTCAGATTTCTGAGGTTACGATAAATGCATTCCACAGGCGTTGTCTCTGATTGCAGTCTTGTGCTCGGGGTTGCGCTTATATAGCCTCCTCACAGGAAGACAGATTAGGAGAGGCCTCCACATAAGCCACTCGCTTCGTCCTAAATGTCGGACACATATTCCCGCATTCTAAGACTAAACCTATTCCAAACCCTGACCGTAACTTTACTGAGAAGAAGGCAACTCGATCCCTGGGACGATACTCTTATTCGTCGCCTACTCTTAACCTCAAACCCAATTTGAGCCCTAAACTTGCCTCAATGACGAGCCCACACTTAATGGGAATCCTAACCTCAGCTCAAACATTCATTTTCCTGAAATTTAGCGTGAAGCCGCCTGTCATTTGTCAGTCACTTGTCCTCACGTTTGTTGCTCGTGCCCCCTAAACAGAGACCGTGGTGCATGCGCTGGACCAACACGAGGGCCGTATCAGGGTATGGCAGGTGTTTTCTGGGTTGCGTGCCAATACACGCTGAAAATGGGAGGAGGGGGGAGCGTGGTGGTACACATAGGGGCGGTTTCGGCCGCGCCAGCCACCTGCGTCCGATCCGGCCTCCGGTCTTCTTGACGGTGTCTTGACACTGGGCTCAGGTGGGCGTAGGGAAGGGCGAGTGTGGTAGATGCTGCGCAAGTCTACAATCAAGTCACTGTCCCTGCATCACTCAATTATGGAATATGCGGTGGACATCATCGAAATTGACGACCGAACCCTCATCGTGCTGGTCCTATGAAAGTGGATCATTTTAGTAATCCCTGCCGTTCTGAAGATGGATCTGAAACATTGGGGGAAAAGGTCCTGCCTCGGCTACTTATTTTGTGTGTTTCGGTCACAATTAATACTTTTAGGCCAGATAAATTCACCAGTATTTCATACACAATAAATGCAGTTCTGAGCAAATGAAAGTTTATTTAAACCAAATTTCGTGAATTCTGGGACAAAACACCGAAAGGGCACTACAAGCACTCATTCTCAGAAAGACGTTCACTGAATTAGAATTTGTCAGTAAATTGGTATTGTGCGTAAAACTCACCACGCAGAGAAAAGAATTGGAAGAGACCTCCGGCACAAACAGGTTGCTTTTTGCCTTCCCGTATTCTAAACCTAAAATTAGACTTAGCAGGAGTTTCCTTGGTAGTGGTCCTGGATACAACAAGCCGTAGGTTGTTTTCATGCGGTAACCATGAGAAGGTTTTTTTTAGTTGATGAAACTGATTTACCAAAAAAAGGATTTTGTGAAAATAGGAAAAAATAAGTCGTAAAATTTTGTTGAAATAATTTAATACGGTGGTTATAGGCCGACGGCGTTGGGCGCGTAAATCAAAAAAAGATGCACAAAACAAATCGAGCTCTAACTGAGCTCGAAACGAACACGAATTGCTGTCTACAAACTTGCAAAACGTAGAGTTTTAGTTTGAAAACTTTCCTTTGCCCAAGACCCAGTTATAATGGATTTTTTGAAGACTTTTTGTAATATTAAGCAGAATCGTTGGGCTTTTTACATACGATATCACTATCCCTCACTTAACCTAACACTAACCCTTACCCTAAACCTATCCCTAAAAGTTACCCTAACCCTGACCCTAACCCCTACCGTAATCACTGACCCTAACCATAACGCTAATCCTAACCCATAACCATTAACCTTACCCTAATTGTGCTCAAATCGAGCTCGGATCGAGCTCAAATTGACCTCGAATCGCTGTCGACCAAACTGGAAATATGGAGTTTTGTTCTGCCACTACAAAAGAAACTCCTGCCCTAAACTTAACCCGAATCTTAATGGTAGCCCTACGTGCCAGTGCAAGCGAAAAAAATTGGCGTCCCATGCAGTAAGTGAGAAGAATCAGGTGTAATCGCTCGGAAAAAAATTATATTCGCCTGACGCCTCGAAATCTGTCGCGGATTCATCCTCTCAGAAGAGAGAAATGGAACTTCAACAGGTCACGATCCGCACACCAGCAATCAAACAATAAGCGCAAAAGTGGGCAACTATCTTCGATAGAGGGAAGCAGTTAAATGTGCAACAACATAGCGAACGTCCGCGTCCCCCCTCCGTTCTCCAAGGCTCGCTGCCCCAAAGTCGTGCCGTCACAAACAACTGTTCCAATGTTTTTCTTCACTGGCGTCCCCGCTCTCCGAGGCTGGACCTCGCAGCTGCTTCTGTCTAACCGATAACAGCTGCGTCAACGTCCTTCGGCGTGCCGGCGGACCCGACAGTTGACCTCAGCTTACTCAGTTCGTAAAGACTTGCACACACCCGCGTATATATGTGCGTCCAGATAGGCACGCCTGCCTAAGGGCCACTTGACTCAGACACCCCTCGGCCGATGCAGCAAAGACCTTTGCAGGCAAAATCCCCTCGGGCAACTTGCAACACACCAATAACAAACCACTTGAACCCACTTCACAGTCATGTAAAAGCAACTGACATTACCCCATACAACACTCAGTCGACTTTCGCAGGCCTGGCTGGACGCAGTCGGGACCAGGTCTGGCTTCGCCAGTGGCCACTGCCACCTGAGATAGCAATTCAGGATTCTGTACACAAAACAACCCTCATTCTGGTGACTCTTGCCTTTTAATTTCCAACCTGGGATTCGACCTGATGATTGTAGTGATCTAGACACAACCATTATTTTGACCCGTTTCTGCTGATGTTCCTCTGATGATGATATCAGGCGAATATAATTGTTGTCCCAGCGAACACGCCTACTTCCTCTCAATCATCGTCTGTGTTTACCTTGCTATCCGGGCCCTAAAACCACTTGTTCGGACGCAGTAATCAGGCCCCAGCCACCGAACTGACCAGTTAAGCATTGTTTAGAAGTATGCGGCGAGTAACTATTTTAGTTCGCTAATCCCGTCGGACTAATTAGTCTTGATGCTACCCTTCGGTCAAGAACAGTTGGCAAGGTTCAGTGTTGTTCCAGTTCAGTGAACCATAAAGGACAGCTACGGGCAGCATCATCATAAGACAACCGATCCGATTGATCGGTTGGCCAGACCCCATTAAAACTAGATCACTCAATCGGCTGACCGATCACGCGGGAGGGGCAACGCCGATGGTTCTGAGGGTGCCAACTAGGAGGTTCATTCGGGCGGATTTCGGGTGCTAACTTGTTTATTGTGAGGCAGACCTCTAGTCACTCTGTAGCGCCTTCGGCGTCACGTCACGCCACGTCACGCATGAGATCACGTGATTGTAGTTTTCAGTCCGACTCCGGGACGGCCAATTGCAGGTGCCGCAAACTGCGCCAACGCTCAAACTCTTGTAGCTGCTATCAAGTGCGCATTCACTAGCCTACATACGCCAATCCGGCCTGTCCAATCACCTCCCTCCGTTTGTCTCACACAGGACCTCACTGCGACGACTACCTTGCTCACACATTTTGGACGCAGCCTTCGTCCGATGGTCAACTTCTTCCAATCTATTCTGCCCTGTATAGAATACACAATTTCTCCCATCTGGCTTCTCACTTTTTCTCTTTCCCTACAGAACCGTACTTGAAGACCGCTGCGGCAAATCCCTTCCCTATTATCTCAAGCCACAGCGAAAGACCTGTGCAGTGCCCATCGTATTTCAGGAGGGTTGTGAATCCCACAACAGGCTTTCTTGCAAATACGTTTAACTACGAGGGAGGGGGATCAGTTGGACCCGCGGTACCCGTTTATCAGGCAGCACAGAGTTCCCTCGTGCCGCGTGTTGATAAATTCCTCGGTGCGTGCATGCGTATGGCACAGCTAAAACGTAGACATTCACGCTACCTTGCCCGCCACACCAATTGGTCGGCAGGCTTTTCGCAGTGGTTTACGTGAATAGGGTAGACCCTTGCCACTGGGACCCCAGGTTGGGGATGGCATATTCTGTACGGAGGTAGTGGAGAATATTTTGGAGGAGATTGAAAGTCGAACGAGCGCATTTCCACCCGGCGTTTGAAGTGTGAAAGCACGACGATCACAAAGGTGAGTCAGCCTTGAAAGCGATTGGCCAGACCGGGTTTATGCGCAAGTCCTAACAGTCGCGGAAAACGCGAGTTTGGATGTTGCGCTCGGAGATAGTCACTACAGTCTCGGACGGTCTACTGGGAGAGAAAAAAGGGAGTGAGATGGAAGTTAGGGACTCCAATCCAACGGCATAGCAACGAATAACCTAAATTTGATGTTCCCGAATCTGCCACGAAGCATTATAGGTGAAACTTGAGAATCTTGCTAACAGACGGGACAATTCGGTCCTTCTCACTGTGACCTATATCGTACTCCTGTAGTGGTCTTTGCCGTCCGAAGCCCTCCATTGCTTTGTTCGGCGCCATTGTTCAAGGCCAGCCACCTCAAGGTCATCCAATACCTCAGTCAGCGTTAACAGCCGCGCCGACCTAAACAGACTTGACCAACTTCCACTCGGACGCACAAACGCGCGTCTACGTTATCGTGGCTGCCCAAGCACCATTTAAACTCGTCCTTTTTCCCCATGCTCGGCTACCAGACGTCCTTTACGACCACGGCGCTCCAGCGGAATGACGTATGCTCCGAAGTCCAACTTCATTCCATCAATGCTTGATTCCTTTGTGTATACAATAAACTATTCCTTCTGTTCTGACCTCCACTGACTTCTTTTCTACTAAGTAACCATGGCTGATGAGCGCAGTTGCTAGGGTTTAACTTACTGAACTCCCTGTGATATTCCCTTCGACATGAGCTCACAGATCGTTATTGACACACCTAGACAAGTATTCCATCGTTGCAGGCCCTCTTGTTGACAATGTCTTATCAGTGGAGCAAGATTGGTGACAGCGGGAGGTGGGCACGGTAGATGCTGTGCAGGTCTGGAAGTTAATTCAGGCGTAAGTCACCTCGTGGCGTCACTCCAATGGGCACGTGGCGGAAATAGTCGTGGAAAGCAATACAGAGTCAATACGACTGGAAATGGACGCGAACGCATAGATAGAAAAAGACCACTAGCCCGTGTACTCATGCGATGCAGTACTAACTTTCGCGCTTCAGTGGACCCAAGCTTCCGGAAAAGAAGGGAGATTTTTTTCCATATCATCGAGACCGTCGTGAAGACGATACTGAAAGGGGGCCAACTTACACACGGAGGGATAAACTGGAGCGGTGAAAACCACTAGATTATGTTAAAAACCTGATTTGGTCCTTTGGGCATTATCTGCCTTTTTGCATTGTGTTTGCAAGAGAGCTCTTTTCAGTGTTCAGACTGTGCCTTCTAAGATAGGGCCTTGCTGTTTTCACTTTAATTTGATGAATAAATTCATCCTGCCACTTATGGTTTATTCATAACGCGTGTTATGAAGTTTTAGGCAACAGTTTACCATTAGTACCGATACACAATCATCATAATCAATAGTAATATTACTACTACTACTACTACTACTATTACTACTACTACTACTACTACTACTAAACTATTACTACTACCACGTAGGAGACGACAACTTTTGATTAAGAAATCTTCCTTTTCGATACTATTGGCCCTCGGCGTGTTTAAACAAATCACGTGGTAGTCGAAAAACTCGCTTTACCTGTAGTTCACCGAGAGGAGTTTTAGTTGTAGTTGTCTTGTCTTCTCTGCTTCCCGTATTCGACAATGAACTTTTCCGTCTACCTCTCCGGTCTATCAGCTTGGTTTTCAGACACACTGGAGGGTAGCTGAAACCTCACTTAGCTACGAACGACATTCGAAATGGCTGATAACACTGTGCCTCGTGACGGTTTGATTGGATATTCGGTTGTCAGATCGGTTTTCAGCTCCACCTGAAGACATCCTGGACTGGCCCACGCTGGATCGAAAACCCTTCTGCTACATGTGGACACGCTGTGTACCCGACCGTTTCACCGTCGGTTCCGGCGATGTGTCCATGTGCTTGTGCGTGAAGTAGTTTTAAGTTATTTTTAATAACAATGCTACTCATTTTTAGTCAATACCATTTTCTATTGACTCTATATTTACACGTACGTGTAGAGATGACGCACCGGCATGTAATCAATTGGACTTTCGTAGACATTGCCAATCGCCCTCATCAAGTAAACTGAAACTGAGAGAATTACGCGTGGATTAGTTTTAAGTGATGGTAGACTTGCACGATATCTACCACGCTCTGTCTTCCCTCACCCGCCCGAACCAGGTGTTAAGACAAAGTTAACAAGACGGACCGGGCGCAGGCAGTCGTAGCTGCCGCCACGGATGACTGAGATCCCACGGAGTGATCTTCGGTTCGCTATTGATGGTTATTGCTTGGTTGCCAACTAGTCGGTGGACTCTGGAGTCTGGCGGGTCGCATCTCGGTAATTTTGCCTTGACTTCCACTGTCTTCTCCTGTTGTCCCGGATGTCCCCTTCTTAACTCACCACTATATTATTTTTCCCATGACAATAAGTGTCCCGAACAATAAGCGTCCCGAACCCTCAACAGCAGGATCCCATCTAACTGCATCATTTCATACCTTGCTACCTATTAAGGCAGTTTTTTCTCCTACATTTTTTTTGAAGTCGGTGGCTCGCTGAACTCATCCACCGATGTAGGAGTTTTTTTACTGCCCGGATAATTATTTTATGAGAGTTCGTTGTTAATCTGAACTATTTTTTATTTTTACGATAGCACTATGTTTGTAATGGAAGGGCCCCTTGAGCCTTAAATATACAATTTATTTATAAGGGTTATAAGGGTGTTATGGTCTGGGTCTGCATCTAAGCAAGCCACCAACATTACCCCAGTGTTCGGTACTCGCAGTGAGAGCACGATTCGCATAATACCTGCCACATCCTGGTTTGGTACCCTGTTGGCCCAGCGTGTTGTAACGGTGCGCAAGGCCGAGATGTCACCGCCTAAGTATGCCTTGTGTGAGCCCCCAAGGAAAAACACGACAAGAATTGGGCAAAAGCAGAAGTCTTTGAGCGTAATGGGTTCAACATATTTAGTGTAATAAACGCGTGTAAAAGTATGTCCATCGGGCCAACCAGCTTCTGTCCTCACGTGGGTAGCGACACGATTGGCTTGTGACTTAGCGGCAGGCTGCAGCTTAAATTAATGATTAATTAATTGATTGCCAGTATGCGTTCGACGCGTGTAGGCCGACCGATAGCCTGCCCTGGGCGCACTCGCTACCTGTATGCTAGCTGCTCGTTAAGCTCCTCCTTACACTAGCCTCCTTTTGAGACGTATCGTAAGATTCGAGCTGTTGGTTTAATTGTAACGGTAGTGTTTGTACTCTTTTCCGTATTAGTCGTCTAGAGGCTGAAGTTCGTGTCTGTTTAGCATTGGGTTCCCTCGTGGAGAGGAGTGCGCGGTAGTCATCGGAGAGGAGGATTGGAGCTTTGTTGGGGACCCACACCTTTTGCGCGCGCCGCTGCGAGCTGACCGACCAGCGCATCTCTCACGCGGAGCATTTAGGGGTCACAGTATAAGCCACACCAGTCTGTTGATCGTTTGTTTAAAATGTCCCGGTTACTTATTGTCTCCCGATATCCATTCCAATTAACTGCTACCTTTCCGATATTTTGGATGTAACTTCATCGTCAATCCCTACTAATCGCAAATTTTGAGCTCGCTTTTAGTGAAATCTACAACCTCATCTTCGACTCCTCTGCACTCAGCTTGAGCTGTGGACAAGCTGTGTACCTACAGACTTCAACTACTCTGAACTTCTTCCGTACCGAAATAGCGAAGGCTAAATAATGACAAGATAACGAAAGCAATGAGAACAAAACTGTCCGTACTTCTGCTTAACTTTTATTGCCGCAAGAAGAATATTCGTGCCGCACCCTTGCACCTCGTGCCTTTCTGACGGACTCATTTTTCTGAGTGAAGGGATTGTTTGGGTTTTTGCGTGCTTGCTTGCTCTTTAGGAGGCCTCAACTAAAATCAACGTTTGGTTATTTACAACTGACTGATGATGCCTATCGAATCAGAAATGGTCATTCCAGTGTAAATTTTTTTTGCCAATAATATTATCTACCAAAACAACTAGCTGCTGCAGCTGCTGTTAGAGCCTGATAGGTAAAGCCCAAGGCAGAGCGGTATGTGAGAGTTCCGTTAGGAGTCGTTGAACGTGTATCAACGAATAAACTTTTGCTGTTTATGGCTTCCGAGAAAAAAAAGCTTTTGGGTTTGCAGTGCTCTCCATCATCATCTTCCTAAATTCTGTTTGTCCCCTTGGGGTCGCCTCAAAGAGCCTGCATTTAAATTAACTAATGTTAAAACGTGAAGTGTTATTTATTATAACAAGAAGATAAGAGGGAGACTATTCAGAGGAAAAGGAAGTGCGGTGGCAAAGAGAAAGAGAGAGAGAGAGATAGAGAAATATAATGGGATTTTGTCCATCATCCTGTCAACAACTTTTGCTTGCTTCCATAGTCTTTGCCGAGTTTAAGCGCTTTATCATATACTTGCAGTTGATTTCGGTAAAGCTCGGATCACAGGCAATACCATGTTGTTTGGCATAGGTGATAAAGTCCGCCTCGTTCACGAGTTCATATTCCAACTCCTCGCAGATGGCCTTTAAGAAAGGGGAATGGGGGCATTTAATTCCATCGGCTAGTGCAGTGTATATAACTTGGTAAAGTGTTCTATTCAGTGTAAAAAGATGACTATTTGGAGCACGAAGGTGTGCTTGTATACGTGTTTTTTGACCATCGATTTCGATTAGGTCCACCATGTGCTCAAGAACAGAGACGGTCAATGGAACTAAGTACGAGATTATAGTGAAATAGACGCGCAACTGTCTACCTCCCTCTAATCCTCTTCCAATTTAATCGTCAACAAGACCGAAGTCAACATGACCGAGCAGGAATCGGGCAGAAGCCGCTTTCTACAATGCAGCCAGAAATACTGCCTAATTCAGTCTTTAGTGACAGTAGACTTTGTGCGAGTACAATCGCACTATCTACCCTCACTCATCTATAGTACGTATCAAGCCAGACTCTAGGAAGCTAAGGTTGGTACTGCTGCCAACGCTACCACTCCTTCTAATATTACTAACTAGGGTGAAGCTGAGTGATGGTATTTGCTAGTATTTTTACTGACTTTATTGTATGTCAGAAGTGACTCTGATTAAAGTCAGCACTGGGCTCATATACCATCAATCTAAATGAGAAGTGTAGTAGTACTGGTGCTAGCACTGACGCTACCATTTGTCACAGGTGACGCTGGTAAAGCCAACGCTAGGGCTCATACCCCTTGATCTCAACATGGGGTGTGAATCTGAATTCAAACCAATCTGACTAAGCACATGTTTGGGGCCCTGAGCACAGCAGCGCTTGCCTTGGTTTCCGCACTCCTAACACCATCCATCGAGTCATGTACGTTTCTACTAGGTACGTGCGTATGCTAAAAATGCTAATTCTAGTAATCATGCTTCCTAAGGCCAGCAGATGGTATACTATAAAACTGCCAGTGTTTGCTTTTTATGAAGTCGCATGTTTACGGTACCAAACGCCCATTCGACGCATCAGTCCACTGACCGGTTCGCACGGTGGCTGGCGCCTGGGAATAAGAATAGAGAGTGAGGTCGATGGGTCAGCGCCCCTGTAGTTACCCCACTCCACGTGCACGTTAAACCTTTCGCGGCTGCTAGCAAGAGTAGAAGCACCAGTAATTGCCCACCTCATTTCAGTCTGGCCGATCATCTCTTTGTGGCTGACACACACATGACCGCGCTGTGATGACTCCCGCGCTCTTACAATTCAGACGCTGTCCCCCTCGGGCGCAGACGCAAGCCCGTCCGACTGTAAAATGATTTCAATCTATTCTCTGCTAGCTTTGTACAAAGTATGCCATCCCTTTCAGTTGGTGACTCACTTCGACTCTTCCCACACAAAACCGGGCCTGAAGATCGCAGCAGCCAGTGTTTTCCTTGTTAAATTAAGCTATTTCCTCCCTATTAGCAATCTAATGCACTTCAGCGCGTCACCGGTGCCTGGAACGGACTGCCGGAGGGAGTCGTAATGGCGAACACGATAGATGCATTCAAACGCATCCTGAATGCATATTTACCTATTAGATACCGTTCATACGCAAGGGAAATCATTGTTAGCAGACAAAACGCTGTGGTCACACATGCAGGTAAGAAAATTGTACATGTGTATATGTTACTAACTATGTTATAGTAACATATTTTATGTTGGATATTTTAGCTGAACTGTTTTCACATAGGGTCTTTAAAAGCATTACCTACTACCTTAAATATACTGAACTGTTATGGTAGGCTTAAAGCCTCAGTCTGAGGGGCTAGCCAACTGACGGGTTAATACGGACCGCAGGTGGGAGCCTAGGGCTTTTGTACACAATCTTTTTCCGCCTGTTTAGATGAAAAGATTTAAGTCCAGGTAGGTCGATATACAGTGCTTCCATTTCGGTGGATTTTCGCAAGCACTTTCGGACGAAATCGCATTCCAATGACCGTGCTCAGACGAAACGCTTTATTTTTGGCCTTTTTTTGAAAACAGTATTTTTGCTCCTCCGGCTCGTTAAGAACGAAGCGCTAACAGTCTGCTATAGGGCTCACCACGGAAACCAACCTCCATAATTCCGCAATAAGGGCCGATAATAAAAAGGGAGCATTCGCGTGGGGGGCAGGAGATTCCTTGGATGTGTTCTTGGATACAACATGCCGTAGGTTGTTTTTATACGGTAACCGTGAGAAGGGTTTTTTTTAAGTTGATCAAACTGATAAACCAAAAAAATTTTGTGAAAATAAGAAAAAAAGTCGTAAAATTTTGTTGAAATAATTTGATACGGTGGCTAAAGGCCGACGGCTTTGGGTGCGTGAATCGAAAAAAGATGTAAAAAACAAATCGAGCTCGAATTGCTGTCGACAAACTTGGAAATGTGGAGTTTTATTCCGAAAACTTTTCTTCGCCCAAAACCCAGTAATAATGGACTTTTTGATGACTTTTTGTAATATTAAGCAGAAATTTCGGGCCTTTTACACACGATACCACTATCCCACACTGAACATAATACTAACCATTACCTTTACCCTAACCCTTATTCTAATCCTAACCATAACTCCTCACGATTAACCTAACCCTAAACCTAAGCCTAACCCTAAAAGTTAGCCTAACCCCTAACACTTACCCTAACCTTGACCCTAAACCTTACCGTTACCCTAACCCTGACCCTAATCATAACCGTAATCCTTACCCCAAAAACCTTACCCGTACTCTAATTGTGCTCAAGTCGAGCTCGGGTCGAGCTCGAATCGCTGTCGACAAACCTGGAAATGTTGAGTTTTGTTCCGCCACTACCAAGAAAACTCCTGGCACATATTTTATGTTTAGGTATTCCAACAAAGACAGACGGCCCTAGGATGGCGATTTATGGCTCATTAGCCGCCCTCAGCTAGTGCTACCCAAACTCTAATGTTACGGAAACTTACGTAGCAACATTACTATTCGCCTTGCAACATATGCTTAGACGATATTCAAGCCTGCAATGACATCAACCAGGATGGGCATGTCCTGAACAACAGATTGGTATACGATGACTTACTACTATATATACTCCCGATATAAAACCAACACGATGGCTAATTCGTGGCTCAATAGTCAGGGCGTTCGCGTCTGACGGAAGAGACGTGGGCTCGAAACTCGAGTCTGACAGCAATTTTAGCGGCAACACTTGAATTTGGGTATCTTAAGCTGACGATGGCAAATGAGCCAGAAATGGCCATCCTAGTATCGTCTGTCTTTGTCGGAAGCACATAGCATAAAAAAGAAGATAATTTTATTATGAAAAGCTACAATATAGCAAAGACTAAACGTGAGACAATTAAACAAAATGAATTTAAGTAATAAATATTAAATTTAATACCATAAATTTAATAACCTAAATCAATATATGGCACAATAAAGTAAAAATTAAAATAAATTACCACTACCACCGATCACATATTAGAGAATTCTGGGGTTGTCTTAGTTCGGCGAAAATTCCCATTTCGTTTACGATTGAAAAATCGTGTTGGCAAACAGCTGTTTTCGGTCATTCACTTCAGGCCGTTACAGTGACATGGATAAGTAGGTAACTAAAGCAGGCAGTTCGGTGCAGTGCTAATATAGTTCTTGAGGTGGGGGGAGGGGGGTATTTAGTCATCTCGTGGTTCCCTCGTCTCCTGCGAGCCGGACTCAGCATGCCGAGGACGTTGGGTTGTCACGCGTGTGGAACGGGGGATGGACGTTCCTACGATCTACGTCATACGCGCAGCGGGCTCTCTGTGACTGTGAGCAGCATGGTCGCACTGCGGGCTCTCTGCAGCTGTGGGTAGTATGGCTTCGGGCCACGTAGCTTCTGACGTCGTGAGTTCTGACGTAGTGGCTTCTGGCGGTGCGGGATCCTTGTATGCGGTCGGCCACGGGAGGGAGACGGCATGTACCAGCCTCTTTTGACAGCAGAGAGCGGTTTTTGCTAAACGAATTGCCACTGCCTCAGCTGTAGCTAGCACCCGTTTACGCAGGCCTTTAGAGTAGAGCATGGGTGCCTGGTATATGACCTGAAAAGCCTCTCTCGTGTCAACTTGGTGATTTGTATCGATCAGGTGTGCGAGGATTGAGCTTGAGATCGATCGATTTTCCCCTTTACCTAACCAGACTGGTAAGTGTTCGCGTATCCTCTTCTCAAGACGTCGCGTTGTTCGGCCGATATATCCCGCCCCACAGGAGCAGGTGAAGGAATAAATGCACATGGAAATGGCCTGTAGCGGTAGTCTGTCTTTACCCCCCATCCGCAGAAGGGGAGAGTTTGTGAAGAGTACGCGTAAGTTAGCCGCCGGGAAAGCACTCGTGACTGCTGTCCTTAGACGTCGTCTTACTAGTTCGCTTGCTGCGTCTCCTAGGAAGGGCAGTCTTATGAAAAGGTCGCCTATTTTTCCATGTCACTGTAACGGCCTGAAGTGAATGACCGAAAACAGCTGTTTGCCAACATGAATTTAGAATTCTGGGGGTTTCGATGCCGCGGTGAGCTTTATAATAGACTGCTATCAAACAAAATTTAATTGGGCTGCCAATAGCAGCTTTCAGTGCCTAGGAACACGATTTGCTTCCTCGTAGGTAGACAGAATGCGCCAGCACAACGATCGCGACTTCCTGTCAAATCGTGCGAAAGAGGGGGGGGCGAGAAAGAGCGCAGAACCGTCTGACCGGAGTACGTTTGTTTCGCTGGCTGCGCAATCGCGCGTACAAGGCACCATGCTCTGTCGATAGTGCGCATTAGCATCCTCGAAAAGGTGGATAAACAGACGGACGGACGGACGAACGGCCGGGATGCATGCGTCCGCGTAGCCATAAATCTACCTGGGGGTTTGGTGCAAATTAAACAGCCCCATGCATTCGTGCATGGACGCCAGATTAGGCAGAGCATCGCCCCCTGTCGCGCAAGATCTTGGTCAGGCGCCATGGTGCGTTGTGCGCGCGTTGACCGCCGCATCGCTCGGCGTAAATTGGCGACATTGGCGAGTGACAGCCACACGCGGAGGTGTGTTTAAACAAACATACACTGGCGACAGTTTGACCTGCGATTCTGGCGGGCTCCGCAGGAAAGGTGACTTGCGCGTAAATTAGGTCATTCTGGCAGTAGACTTGCGTTACGTCGACCGAAATCTCTCGCCTCCTACCCCTCAGCTTGACCCGGTGTCGTGCTCAAGTCAATAGGACCGGAGGTGGGAGGAGGCGCAAGCAGCTGGCGCGGCCGGAGCCGCCATTGGGCTTGCCAATGTCGAAGTCGTGATTTTGAACAAATAAAGGTCTCCTAAATCAGAAGTCAGGGAAAATGAGAGAAAATGAGCTTTACAAAGGGCTCTATCAAGCTGTGTCTGCAAGCCTCAAGCAGTGAATCGTCTGGGAGCGTGAGATGGACAGGACAAGGCGGGCCTCTAGCGAGGATAGACAAAGAGCACGTGGGGAGGCTGTCACGAGCTAGTGCTAAAAGGCTTCGCGACGGAAGACAGGATGAGTCAGTGCAGTAATGCTGAGCGCGGACTTCAACGACGCCAGAGCTGGCTCGGATCCCAGCTGAGTGGGAGCGCAATGATGGGGACATTAAAAAGGATGCACTAAAGCTTGACTCTCCGTCTGCTAACCCCCCCCCCTTCCCACATACACACTGGGCTGACTGCGCAGTCCGTGTTATACCGCCCGGTAGCAGCCTTTTCATTCATGTATTTTGGCGTACTATGATAGTTTCAAGCGCATTATATCATTTGTAACGACGACAATACACTGAGACGTTCCCCTCACACACACTGACAGTTCAACCGTCACTCTCGACGATGTCCACCACGAAGGCTGAAGGCAAATGCTGGGAATACAGCTGAATTGTAGTCAAAGTAGACCCGCCGGATCCACCCCACAGGCTGAACACTTCCACACATGAGAAGAACAGAGACGAGGGAGGGCGTAGGCGGGGTGCGCGAAACACACTCCAACACGCGCCACAACGACACCACCGTGCTAGGTGGGCTCCCGCGGTGGAGCGCTATAAAGGCTGCATTAAGAATGAGCCATTGAGCATGGCTACCAGCGCACAGTAAGCCACAACACACGATGAGACACACAATAGGCTGACTGTGGTGTCTAAGTTATTCCGTCAGTGGGCGACCCTCCAGACCTAGGCTTTAGATCACCGAGATAGTTTCAAGTACGTTAGATTGCTTTTAGTGCGGAACGAAATGTGCTGAGGGTTAAAATCACTCTCTCCCACGCCGCTAGCAACAGGCCACCGCCTAGCTGATCGGCCGCCTGAGGTGGGGTGAGCACAGGGCTGAATAGATGGCCACACATAGACGGGACAGACTGCCTCGACGAAGCAGAGAAGGACGGGAGGTTGAATTAGTTATTTACTCCTGACACGGAGGCTTTCTTTCGATCAGATGAGTGCGCGCGTTGCGCGACGTTTGCCTTTGATGGACTTGAGCTGCTTCTGCTAATAATGTGACTGCGGGCGTCCATTTCTGCTCATTCAGCCCAAAATATGCGCTGATGGGCTTGTTATGCACCTGGGAGCGTCACCTGCACAGGCGACAGCGTTACAAATATAAGGGAGCCTAGAATGGCCATTTCGGACTTAGTAGCCGTCATCAGCCAGTCATTCGCAGCTCCAAGTGGTGTAACAACTGACGCTCAAACCCGCGACTAGTTTCAATGGTTATAACTTAACAGAGTTTGGTTTCTGGCCTTGCACACCTCGCACACAATGCAGTAGACATTTTTTCCCTGGGAAAGACGTTGAGCGAGCAACTTACTCCTGATCTACCCCTCTAGTCCAGCGGCTGAATTCATGTGAAGCTTCCATCTAAAACGCGCTACGCACTGAAGATTATATGGGTAACTGCATATCGACGGATAACTGCTGCATGCCAGAAATTAGTCTCGAAAAGATAGGGGCTGAAATGCTCACGGTAGGTATTACGGAAGGCCAATCACAACTTGCAAGAGGTTTGCGGACTTAGTCACCAGTGCTGGTATTCCTCGCGAGGATAATGCCACGTGCACACGTGAAATTAATGAGTCATTTGGCATGCAGGCGGTGTGTTTGACAAGACACTTGAAACATGTCACCGATAGGCCATTTTAAACTTATTTATCATCATCAGTAGGTAAAAATCTAACTCCTAGTCAAGCGGGTTTTAAAGTAAAGAACATAACGTACCGCAGAATCACACCAGTCTCCGATCTGCAACCATAAAAAATGGGTAAATACCACCCACCTGTGTGGGAGCGTGTATGTAACACCTCCCACTTCTGGCGTCTAGGCCACTCAAGATGTCACGTGACCATAGATCTGGAGCCACCGGACGGGACATGTGCAGCCCCTGGGATAGCCAATCACTGGCACCCACAAACTATCATCGGTCAATCAACCGACTAAGCGGGTACTGACTCACTGTAACATGACGTTTATGCACACACACACACACATACACACACACACACACACACGCATCAGCTCGAGAGACAGACATGAACGCAGGTTCAGAGCTTGCCGTGCGTTGGAGCTCCAGACCAGCACAGACTTTCTGTACCGAATATCCAACTTCTAGTAGTAATCATCTTCCATGAAGGTGCAGTCGTTAATTGCCGTAGGTATGCGGTCACCTAAGGAGTGCACCCTAAAAATACGGCACATCCCTCTATGTACGAACTACCGTTCTCTCTGAAAATGACTTCGAGGTTGAATCCGAAAGGTCAGGCAAATAAAGCTCCTGTCCCCGAGATCTCGTTACTTATTCTAAATCACGCCCTGAAACTCGCATTTTTACTATTATCAGGAATTTCTGCCGTTTAGATTCCACGAGTACTCTGTTAGGCACTACAAAGGCCTCAGGTCAACAGCCTTCGCTATTCCTTTATCCAGATTTAAAGCAATTAAGTTGCACTCCGAAAAACCCTACTAAGCAATGCAATTATACAGCAACAAATTATGCTTCCTTACTTGTGTAAATTGGCTGGTATTGACTGTCTCCAAGCACTCGTAGCCCAGGCGCTTTGCTGTCGCCATCGCTTCCTTTTCCAGCAGTGTTGCTAGTTGAATGCTTTCATCTGTGCCCATTGCTCCAATTGTCCGGATCCCCAGCATGTCGATGGTGAGTGTGCGTAGTTTGGTCGTTGAGGCCACGGAGGAAGCAAGGTACTCGAAGAATTCCCCCATAACTTCGGGCCGGAAACCGGTCTCTCCCACCCCCACGGATGGTTTTGTCTCGCCGGAGGTCACTGACGGCGATGCCACGGCCTCCGGCTGCAACAGTAGCAGTGCCATCCGCACGTACGGAAGGAGTCTCTGGGCCTTGTGGTCGTCCGCGTGGTTGCCCTGCTTTGGGGAAAAACCCGCCAGCAGTACGATAGCCGGATTTGGGCGGTCGGATTGCAGTTGGGTCTCCACGTGCGATCTGAGATCCGGTTCAGACATGTGGAGGCACTTGCAAATGGGTTCCAGTCGGTAGAACGAGGAGGCTAGAATCCGAACAACGAGTTCCTTACATTCTCGGTGGAAGTCCTCGTCGGCGGGACTGCTCGCAATGTTTGCGGGACACCATTCGAAGACAAAAGTGCTTTTGGAATCGGAGTTGCATGAGAGATCCCCACCTGGAATGGCTTGTTGTGTAAGCTGATCTAGAATTGTGCCGATGCGACCGGTACCCGCAAAGTGCATAATACTGCACGGAAGTCCAATTCGCCGCAGTTCTGACACTATAAGCATTGCCTACAAAAAAATTCCTTGAAACGTTTAGGTCCGAAAAAGTCAGACTAGGTATCAGTAGACGGAAATGGCGAGCAATACGCATGTTGGGTTAAGAGGGTTTTTGCAGTCCAGCCAGTTGAACTATTTCTGAAGAATATTTAGACTTCATCATATTTCATGATAATTATGCTGGTGAGCATTGTTCAGGCATGTATATAATTTCATTGAAATGTTGTTCTCTAAATGTAATGCTTAGGACTTTATTTGTCTTGAAAAATCTTCGTAATGTTTTTCGATTCACATGTATGAGAATACATACCGTCATCGAGTCCCCTCCCACTTGAGCGAAATCTTCGTCATCCAGTGGCCTTGGTGCACTCTGATTGGCTACCTCAAGGCCGAGAACCTTTGCAAATACCGCGCGCGCCTTCTCCCGATCGTTTGAGAGTCGCACCGGCGGTTCACTCTCATTCAACTTTTGCGGTTTGGCCACTGCCGCGGATGCCGGCAGGCTGTACATACCTGCCAGATAATTTTCTTTGAGTTTGACCTTGTCGATCTTCCCGCTGATTGACTTAGTGGGGAACGCGTCGACCTGCAAGAGAGGAAAAATTGTCTGAGCAGATTTGAATTGGAACCAACAGGATGAGTATGAGGTGTCCGTCATTTGTCCCATCGGAGCATCTGCCGGTCGTTGTTTTGTGTTTGACAGGGACTGTCATGAGTGTGACTCGTTTGCCGCTCTGATTACTTGTCGCTTGCAAAATAACAGTTAATATCGATTTTCAAAAGCAATAGTTTTTTGGAAAAGTGGCTTAAATAATATCGGTTTCATAAAAGTTGGCTGACAGGGACATATACTGTTAATATTGATTCTAATATGGATATAATGTAATTTATTAGTCAAAATTAATAAATTTTAACGTAATATAATTATCGGTAGGACAGATGAGCGAGGCACTTAATGGAATCTGTGGAAATCTCAAGTTTTTTTTATTACTCCAATTACGTGCCGAAACTGGCGCGCAATTTGAAATATGCAAATTAGGGAGGTACGAGCGGTTGGAAAACAGGAACATCAAGGTTATTGTTTAAAGGACGTCGGATTGGACAACACGGCCTGCAGAAGGTAAGCTTAATCTTAATAATAACTTATCAATTTTTCTAAATTGTTATCCACCCTTATTATTTAACTCAACCCTGGCCCTAAATCTAACCTTTATTTATCCTTTAAGCATTTGATTAAGTTCAGCCAGAAACGTTATCCTAATATAGTATCCCTACCTAATTCTAATCAGTGGGCATATTATGGTAATAAAAACTAAAGACGTAGATATCAGACAACTGTCCTAAATTGCCTCACATGAAGTTCATTTTCAGTGCATTCTAGCCGGCTGCATTAAATATTTTAGTGATAAGATTATCGTTCCTACTTAAGGCTGAATGATGCATCTGAAGTGACTGCATAGGGCTGTCACTTCCGGTCCGATGCTACGCATGCGGTCACGTGATTGCAAGTCTCACTCGCTTCTGAAACAGTCAATCAAAGGTGCCGAAAGCTGCGTCAACGATCAACCTCTTGCCTCTCGCGGCTGTTAGCATGTGCGTAACTTTAGGGCGACCCAATACGTCTAGCGAATCAACTTCAAAGCTGACTCATGCAAAGACCGCTCTTGGACGCTGTGATGACTGCGGACGGACTTTCACTCATCTGACATTAAACTCCCTCCAACCTTTTCTCCACTACTTCTGTACAGAATTAACTATTCCTTACATCGGCGTTACCTTTCTTCTCTTCTCACACGAACCGAGCAAGAGTTTTCCCTATTAACTTAAAACAATGCGGTACATCCATAAGCACAATGAATATAAGTCAAGGAATTTGAAAGGTTGGTTTGAACTGACACCTCCTTGCTGAATTTCAGTGGCAGTGTTTTGTAGTCAAGGGTTGCAAATGTCTTGGTCAATGTCTTGATTTTTCCTAGCCAAGTAATGGTAGGCCTACCTGCACAATTTTGACGTTCAAAAAAGAGGACAGGTTTCCACCAATCAGCTTTGCAAGATCCAAACTTGTAAAACTTTCGCCATCCACCGCTGTTGTTGAACTGCCATCTTTTCGCGTGAAGAAGCACACAAGTTGCGCTTTTCGATGCACGTTCTCGATCAGCAGTGTGACCGTGGCCCGCAGAGAAGCGAATCGTCGATGCTGTGAGTTGGCATTATTATTCACATCATCAATTACGCCCATTAGGAAGTTGTCTATGGCGGTGAGGTTGCATTTGACCCCGTTCACCTTTACCGTGTCGTCACAACGTCCACACACGTAAAGTTGACCATTTTTAGGCGACACGAAACCAATGTCACCAGTTCGGAAAAGGACTTGGAAGCCTGATTTTGAGGCAAAGGCGTTAGGTAAAGTGGGAGTAGTCACAGCCTGTCCCGGGAGCGCTTGGGTGGATCTGAAAAATAAGCAAAGATTAACATGCGTAACGCGCTTATGGCACAAGAACGCTCACAAATCAATCACGGGACTCGTTCGTCTCATTTTGGTCTTGGGGCTCACTCCCGTTCCTCGCCAGCAGTAATACAGCAGTCATACGCAGATGAAAATTGCGCCGCATACTGGAACGCCGACCTAGGACTCAACAGATAGCCACCGCCTGTTTCGTTGACTTCAAGACTGCCTTTGATTCCATCAACAGACAAGCCTCGTGGCAAACATTGCTTGCTGATGGTCTCCCAATAAAGTTGCTCAAACTGATCAAAGCCTACTGTAGCACAATATCAGCCCAATTAGCAGCTCTTGGTGAAGGATCAGATTCTTACCTACTGACATCTGGAGTTCTACAAGGATGCCCTATTTCCCCAATCCTCTTCCACTTCTTGATAGGCTGGGTGATGCTTGTAATAGTGCATGTAGAATGAGCCCTTAATCCAGAGTTCCTGATCAAGCGTATACCGACGACATTGTCGTACTTGATAATACCTCTTAATAACTAGAGCCAACGCTAGACTTAATCTCCAGCTTAACTTCAACTGTTGGTCTGACGATCAGTGCATGCAAGACGAAGTTCCTGACTACGCATTTTGAAACAGCGTAACCAATGTTTATCAGTGATCAAACCAACGAAGAAGTAACTTGCTTCCGCTAGTTGGGTTTTAATATATGAGCTAACGGACAGACCAAAGAATAAACCAAGAACCAAATCGCGCAGGCTCTAAATGCACCTAGGCTACTAGCCAGCCCACGCTGGTCCCGCTCAGACATCAGCTTGCGTACTAAACTGCCACTATACAGAGAATCCATCATACAAGTGTTAGTATATGTCTGAGAAGGATGGTCAACTAGAAAGGCAGAAATTCTATCGCTCGAAGTCTTTGACCGTTGGTGTCTTGGACGCCTCTTAAGAGGCTCCTGACAGGAGCAGCATTTCCAAGGTTAAGCTACATCGCAGGTGTTTCAAACTTCCAAGCCAAGCGCCATACATCCAGCATAATCGATTAGAATGGTTTATCATGTCCTGCGCAAGCCACCGACGGACCTCTGCAGATTGGTCTTGAACCCCTCTCACAGTGCAAAATGGAGATACCGATATGGCTGAAGACTTGGCTTAACACTGTCGAGCAGGACGTCGAGTACATGGGTCTCGTACCCGTTTACGGTTTAAGACAATGGAAAAAGCACTGGGTTGACATCTTTTAGGAGCTCCCTTCCGATCGTCGCCAATGGGCCACCACTATTTGTGGCATCCATGAAGCCGATTCATCCAAAAACAGGACCTAATTGGATCACGTACAAGTTAAGTAAGTACAGATAAGCATTACCGACAAAGACGAGGGAGAATGTAACGGTCATTTTTGGCTCATTGGGCGTCATCAGTCAGTCATATTCGACCACAGATGGTGCCATCGCCAAATGTGACATTAAAAGCGAAAAATAAAGCTCAAATAGAGGCCCGAAAAAATCGTGTGCGGTCTCAAGTATTGGAATAGTAAAATTTGGATGGATCTGCGATGATAACACTCATCGGAAATATAGAAGAAGGCCTCTCCTAGCAACACCTACTGAAGGAGTTTACTGACCTCATGATAATTAATCAAGAACATTTTCCCGTCTGAAGCGGTTTTAGCGACTAGCCGTTGAGAAGTTTTGGACATCAATTAAAGGAATAGTAGCAGAGAATGCAGATATGTCAATATATGACAGTTCAAAAATCACGAATGAGGAGACCCACCGTGTATCTTACAGTATCTTGCGGGGACGGTGACTTGCCCGTGAATTAATTTAAAATGAGAGTAAATTTGGGATGCGTCCGCTTGAACTTCCCCTCTCTCACCCGTCTAAGTCAAGGAGATAAGAGGCGGGGCGGCATGGTCGTTGGGAAAGTTATATATGCCATCTACGCGTGCCACACACACGATTGATCAGGCTTCCACAGAGAGGAAGGAAGAGCGGCTTTGATCCCACTTTTGTGAGTGCCATGGAGGCTGCTATAAAAAGGACCCAGTGCAGCCTGACCTGAAGAGATCGATTCATCCCGCCAGTTGTCCGGCCTCCAAGCCACGACTCTAAGCTCCTCGTGGTACTTTAGCAACTCGCGGAGTAGTCAACAGTCACGGCGGAAAAGTTCGTTAGTGGCTCGCACAATGTGAGCTTTCATTTATGCATCTCTTCATATCCCCAAATGTCATTACCGCGTAATGCACGGTAATCCGGCTTCCATTTTGCTCCCACAACAGCCGTATACTCTGCGACACTCACAGAAAATAGAAAACACTCTTGACGCACGGGCTTCAGGTAGTAATCTTCTTATGTGACGACAAGATTGGTTGCAGGCCATGTAAATATGTATTGGTAAAGGCAGAGCTCCAGAATGTGGGGTTGGGGCACTACTACTACTACTACTACTACTACTACTACTACTACTACTACTACTACTAATACTACTACAGAACATACAGTTCCTATTCAACGGGCAGCTGTATCGACAGATCGACGGCGTAGCTATGGGCAGTCAATTAGGACCAGTCCTAGCAGATATTTTCAGGTCAAACCTTGACAGAAAACTGGTCAAACACATAGAAAAGACTGCTTTTTATGGACGATACGTGGGTGACATTTTCGTCATAGTCAAAACTCCTAAGGAGGGAGAATTGCTTCTTAAAGCTATGAACGAGACACATGCAAAGATCAAATTTACGATCAAGCATGAGAAGCATGACACACTGGCTTTCTTAGACGTGCTTATCCGCAGGCGCGCAGATGGTTCCATTCAAAGGTCCATCTATCGGAAAACCACGTGGAAAGCACAATACATGCACTTTCTTAGTTTTGTTCCAATTCAGAGGAAATGAAACTTGGTGTTGCGCCTTTTCAAAAGGGCCGCTAGAATCTGTTACGCAGATACGATCGCCGAGGAGAGGATTTTTCTCAAGAATGTACTGCTTGGGAACGGTTATCCTGCGGAATTCATTGATAAATATCAAAACCGCAGACATGAAATTACTCCTGAAATATCAGTAACAAAAAGCCGGTGAGCATTTTCCTCCCTTTCAAGGGTGATAATGTCTCCAATGTGATAAAACGTAGGCTTCGAGGCATAATTGAAAGAACTTATTACACCGCTAAATTTTTGTACATAAGCACAACAACGACCATTCCAGTTCGACCGACTAAGGACCCTCTGCCTTTGCACGCCACTTCAAACTGTGTTTATGAGTTCACATGTAGTTGCGGATACAAATACATCGGGCGCACGCAAAGGCAGTTGGCAATGCGGTCAGCTAAACACATGCCGAAGTGGTTGCTCAGGGCGGAGAATTAAGTACCCAAGAGTTCAATCACTAAGCTCTCAGTGGCCACTGGCCATGCAGTCGATCAGACAAATGCATCTAAGGTCGTACTTCGGGCGACGACCGGGCGTCTCCAACGTTTTGCGGAGACCGCTGCAATACGGAGAAGAAAGCCAGAACTCTGCAAGCAGCTGGACTATGTGATCAACCTCGCATTGCCGTGGTAACGATCGATAAAATCATTCCCGCGTACACCTCCTCGTCACCCTTAGAACTGACTGCTACCCTGTCCCCTGTCCCAAACCCCCCCTTTTTTAACTACGCCCTGCAGGCTTTCATGAACTGCCATGTTGTGACAATTACCCCTCACCATGCACCCACATCTATGACTAATCGTTTCTACTGCTTTCACCTATCATGTTTCAACCTTCGAGAATGACATTTAATTGGACAGTTTGCAGCTGATTGAGAGGTCACAAAATTTCATGGAGTCATTAAATCCTGCTCAACTCGTGATCTTCGCCTTGTTCAAATTTCTCCCGGGAAAACAATGTTTTATTCTTCTTCGTAGATTCGAATTTGACCGAGTACTCGTTGTCGATCGTCGTGAGAGATGTGGTGCACGACCGATTGCTGGCTTTCGCAGCATTTAATTCACTCACAATTTTCCAATGATTCAACATCGGACTATCGCTATGCTGACTTTTAATCTGCTCTCTACTCTTCGGAGGGACAGGAATGACATTAAAATTCGAAATTCTCGCCTTAAACGTCGTTTTCAGCATACACCGGAACAGCGAATGAGTTCAGTTTTTGGAACTGGGAAGTAGTATCGTGGTAGATTAAGTAAATAGGTAAAATTCTTACTGCTGCGATCTTCAGAACCGGTTCTGTAGGGCGAAGTCAAGTGGAAAGGATAGTGTATTCTCGTTTTCATCATTTCTTAAAGAAGAGGGTACAAGGAAGTGGACTGCGTTATATTTGGACTGACGTTTCAGAACCTCGCTTGCTTCCATTGCCAGAGTAACTTGGTGGTTGTTCCTGTTTGCCGGAACTGTTTCAGCCTCGCTGCATGCCTGTTATTATATCTGTGCTCGGCGCAAGAACTTTGACCTGCTTGTTTGCTGCTGACTGTCTGTGAGATTGACCGCTGGGAGGCTCGTGTGGCCTGTGTCGCCTTCGCGGTTGTCTTAATTGTTGGCAAGTCAGTGCGCGTACTGGCCTGTACCTTGTCCACCGACGGTGAGTTAGCGTTCTACGCTAGTCACGTGGTTCCTGGCCGACCTCTCCCCTATCTTCCTCTGATCTCAGCTGCCCTCCACGCTTGCGTCTGCTTCGCCATATTGTTGGCCTTTTTCGAGCCGTTTGCGTACCGCCTGGTAGGCAGATTGAAGGTCTATGGCTCTGTTAAGTGTGCTAGTCGAAGAACAACTTTCCAGCAGAAGTCCATTCATCTTGTCATTGGCTCGGCTATTGGCTCGCTCTTGTAATAGGCCGAGCCAATGAACAACCACCACGTTACTCTGACGATGGAAACAAGCGAGTGTCCGAAGCGTCAGTCCCAATATAACTCGGTCCATATCCTTGAACCTTCTTCTCCGTCTTCTTTGGGGAATGATGAAAACAATAAGATATCTGGACCTCAAATCTTTGCGCATATAGTGCATTCTATACAGCAAAAGTAGACAATAGGTGTCTGGAAGTTGACTGTCAGACAAATTGCCAATGCAAGCAAACAAGCGAAGAAGACGACTCGATCGCTGGGACAATGCTTTTATCCGGCTGACGTTTCGACATCCGTCGCGGATTCATCATCAGGGACATAGTCGGAGAGCAATAGCAGATAGATAGGAGATATCTGCTTTTGCTCTCTGATCATGTCTCTGATGACAAATCCGCAACGGATGTCGAAACGTCAGGCGACTAAAAGTACTGTTCCAGCGTTCGAGTCACCTTCTTGTAAGACGTATGCACGACCACTCGCTAAAAGCATTCGTTCAAAGTTTGTGAGCATGGCAATCAACAGAGGATATAAGAGCGAAGCTCGTGCGAAGTAGCCTTGAAAGTGACTGGCCAGACCGGGGTAGGCAGTCACTTGATAACAGCCGCGCGAAGCAAGCGTTCGCAGGGATTGGGGCTGTCTTAGAGGAAGACTGGGAAATGCAATCTTGTGACCTCATGCGTGGCTTGGGAGGCGAAATTCGCTACAGGGTCACTACAGTATCTTACGTTACAACTATCTTTTACAGCTAAATTCGGTATCGTGGCGGTTCAAAATGAAGATCGTTGGTCGTCAAAAATATAATTTTGTTAGGGGGGAGGTTGGCAAAATTCGCGGCATCAGGGGGAGTCAAACGTACGCAGCAGAGAAGGCTTTTTACGTAGCCGACGCTCTACCGTTGAGCTACGAGGCTCACCATGAGCCAGGAATTTAATCACACCCACCTTACTGCTCATATGGAATCCACCATTACGGAACTGCAAGATGACTGCTCAGGCAGGATTTCCTAAGCAATCATCTAGAATCCACCAGAATGACTACTAAGCTCGCTTAATTGTTGGGGGTGGATGGGGGTGGGCGGCTGATTATCTGAATTAACTTTGGCTTTCGAGTGTAGTGATCGTTGTCTGCCTGATGCCTGGCCTTACTGTCGTGTCCTCAATCCGTCTAGACCTCAAGGTCGCGGCGGCCGCCAAACTTACTGGTACGTGAGACACAGGCCACCAACGTTGATTTCTACCCACGCTGTGTCAAACCGATCACAGACCGATGAAAGCTCTCTCTTCCTCTCTTTCTCTGTCTACTGGCCTGACCACTCTCAAACTGGCACTTGGGACCTGGATAATCCACTGGGTGGTCGTGTTCTCCCAAGTCAGACTTCTTCCATCTATCCTACATTCCTCTGTGTACACAATATAGTGTTCCTAACACTGGCCTTTCCAAAGATATTTCTCGACTAAGAAACCGTGGTGTGAAGGCCGCAGTTGCTTGGGTTTAACTCACTTAACCCCCTACGATAAGGGCTCAATTCATTCATTTTGTCCCCAGTTTGAGTATTTGCTGAGGCTAGATCTTAAAGCAAGGCATGGGCAGAAACCATCGGAACGCTACGCAGGGCACCAAACTCACATAATGTTGTATAAGTGGTTTTTTGAACTTCTGCGGGCACACTTTAATAAGCGACGCAGATGTTTGAAAAGCAGATATATTTGGCTAAAGAGGTTTTATTATGGTGGATTTCAATTATGCTTATAGAGTTGCATCCCGTGAACCCATATAAAAGTGCAACTGGTGACCAGCTTGGAAAACATGGTTTGCATATAAATTCTCAATGTAAACAGACATTTACTTACCCAGGTTATGCTTTAAATAATTGTATACCTCTAGGTAGTTTTCACCATTCTGCATTTCCTCACATTATTTACACTTTGAGCGTTTCTACACATGCCAAGGTCAGTTGCCATTAAATAAAGCTTTATTTAAATCAGAGAACAAAAACTCCACAAGCGTGGTTAAATGGAAGGTGGCAGATTCAAATTCGGAAAAGTAGTCACATCTATCATGAGAACCATCAGCATTTCAAACGGACCAAAGACTTACTTTCCTGCTTCAGCGTAAATTTTGCCATGTTGCCTGACCCGAGGCACGCCGTCAACAGCACTGGTGTGCGGTGAGTCAACGATCACGCGTTTCAACAGTAGCGCTAACGTATATTACATGCATTCGTCCGAATTGTGTGAGCATCCCCTGAACCCATAAATATGTGCTCATCTAATTGCCAGGGGAGAGGAGATGGCAGATTTGATTAAGTCACGGTTAAAATTCTCATTTTCAGAGTAAATACACATTTGATTACACAGGTTATGCTAAAAAGTGCTGTATATCTATAGATAGTTTTCAACATTCAGCACTTAAACATAATGTTTGCACTGCGAGCGGTCAGTTGCCATCGAATAAAGCACCCGTTATATCATAGAACAACCACTCCAAGATGAAAGTCAAACGGAAAGTGATGGATTCGAATTCGGAAAATTGAAAATACCTGTCTCCAGAAATTTCAAAATTACAAACAGAGGGCAGACTTACTTTACTGCTTCAGCGTAAACTTTGCCATCAGTGCATACCGCGGCACCTGACACGTAAACCTCCCCGGTTTCTCCTCGTGGAAGCACCCGCAGTTCTCCACATTCGTCATCTTCGTCTAAATAGCATTTAATGCATTAATAAAAATTGTCGGCCGTCTACCTGAGCGTCGCGTCAGAACGTAAACTTCGCAGTTTTGGATGGGCAGTCCAACGGGCAGAAAGAAGGTACCGTCAACTTCAGCTGAACTCTGTGTCTCACGACCGGCAAGCACTTCCTCCAGATTATCAAACACTGCCACCGTCACATCACCGGCCACCTCAGTGCTGCCGTAGAGGTTGACCAGACGAAGTCTGCCCACCCCGCCGAATACGCGAAACACGTCGGTTGCCAGGCGCACGGGCAATAACTGGCCACTCACAACCAGAACCTCCAGGCTGCAGAAGTGACCAATCAGATTGTGATCCATGCTGGCCTCGATTTGAACCAACCAGGACTTCAGCTGCTCCGGCACCACGGTGAGCTGCACAATGGCAAACTTTTGCACCAGATTTGCCAAGAGAGTAGCATCTGTGAACATCTGGACGGTGGAGAGATAACCACGAGGAGAGACGGGAAGGAGGAGGGGCCGACCGGCCAGCAGAGCCCCGAAGACTTCTGTGAAGGCATCCACAAAGAGCCAAGAAGTTTTGGTCAGACTGGGTCCTGTCAAATTGGCCAGGGGCGAGGCCAGGCTCCATTGCCAGGCAAGACGGTTCATAAGCTGACGGTTTCGCAGGGCAACGCCTTTTGGAGTGGGTGAGGTGCTGCCTGAGGTGAAGAGGACCAGAATGACGGGATCAGTAACCGTGGCGAAGAGTGGATGGCAGTCTTTTATTGCGTGGCAGTACGATTCATCTCTGAGGTTTTTCACGTACTGCCAACTGAACAGTTCGCTACTGTTGATCAACCTCGAAGGTTCAGTGCCCTGATTGGACAGGAATATGCTGCCATCTTCAGAGTCTTCCTCCACAATGCAGGCGATGGGGGCAAATTCCTGCAGTATTCGAGAAATTTGTTTTGGAGGGAAGTGACGATCGACTGGAGTGTAGGCTAGACGCAACTTCATGCAGGCCAGCTAAAATGAGAACGAAGTTTTTTGAAGTGTACCCTACATTCCGCTGTCTTAAAGTGATGAAAAGTTACCGAGGGCAAAGGTAGCCACCTTTTTAAAGAGATTCCACTTCAGAACATAAATTATCTGCCCTGCAAAATTCAGAACTTAGTCATGCCTCTCAAGCTAATGTGCAGCATATGAGCTCAGTCACTTAGTAAAGGTGCACAAGGGTTTTTGTTCCAGTTCCTCATTTGTAAACGGCAAATGTGTAAATATTTAAATCGAAATTATATCATCTCGAGATTTCGTGACTGTCCCACCCCAAAGGCACTCTTTCATTTCACGTGATAGCTCGATATACGGTCATGCTTTTAGACGCTCTGATTAAATTCCATTTTCGCCTTAAACCCAAAATTACATTTTTTAGCTTTATTTGTTTGCAATCATACTTCAGAAATGCATCCACCTCTTCATGTTGCAAGCGATCCTGCAGAAACAGCAACATCAACAGCAGCAGCAAGAGCAGCAGCAACAGTTTGAAGCAGCTCAAATGAAAATGGTGGAAACAATGATGCAGAAGTTCAGCCTGCATTTTCCTGCTGCAGAGTCCTCTGGGAAACAGTCCTCGTCAGTAGATGCTGCTGCTGCCTCCATCACCGAGTTTCATCACGATCCCGACTTCGGTGTGACATTTGAGGCATGGTTTAAGCGTTGGGAAGACATTTTCCGTGTGGAATTTGCCAACACTGATGATGCATGGAAGGTGCGCCTGTTATTACGCAAACTGGGCACCAAGGAGCACGAGCGGTACGCGGATATAATTCTGCCGGAGAACCCTCGTGACTTCACTTTCGATGCAACTGTCAACCGTCTGTCGGAGATCTTCAATGAGAAGTCCTCCTTGTTCAGCATTCGATATCACTGTCTCAAACTGATCAAGAAAGAGTCAGATGATTTTCTTACACTCGCCAGTGTCGTCAACCACGAGTGTGAAAGGTTCAAGCTCAGAGAAATGACGAAAGATCAATTCAAGTGCCTGATCTATGTGTGCGCGTTGCAGTCACCTCGCGAGGCTGACATCAGGACCCGTCTGCTCTCAAAAATTGAACAGGACCCCAAGTCAACCCTGCAGACGTTGACTGCCGAGTGTCAGCGGCTAAAGAATCTTCAACACGATTCTGCCATCGTAGAGCAATCTAGTTCTTCGCGTGTCTACTCTAGTGTTCATGCTGTTACCCACATGAAATCGATGTCCCCACATAAGCCACAGGCCTCCACATTCGAAAAACCATCAGCAGCTTGCGGGAGGTGTGGTGATTGGCATTTCCGTTGCTTCTGTCCATTCATGAAGCATGTTTGTCAGAAATGCAATAAGCAAGGACATAAGGAAGATCACTGCTGGGCAGGCCAACACCCCAAACCAAGGAACGGCCATTGGAAGAAAAGGGGTCCCAAACGCCCTTCATCTTATTCCAAGCTAAAGTGTAACTCAATTCTAGCCACTTTCGACAGTGAAATTGAGGCCAGGAGGCAGTATCTTACGGTTGTCATCAACGGCAAACCAGTGCGCCTCCAGCTCGATACAGCCTCAGATATCAGTCTCATCTCCCTGCGCACTTGGCAGATGATTGGACGGCCTCCGGTAATCACATCAAACAAAAAGGCCAGGAATGTTTCTGGGAAATTTCTCCAGCTCACAGGTGAGCTTGCATGTGACGTTTCCTTTGACGGGACTCAATTCAAGGGAACATGCTACCTCACCCAGCGTCCGAACCTCAACCTACTTGGTCTCGACTGGATCGAGAGGCTAGGTCTCCTCGCACTGCCACTTAACTCCATTTGCAATAGTGTACAGTCAACTTGGACGAGTCCCGCAGAATCTAATCAGCTGGCTTCGGAGATGACATCGACTCTACAGCAGAAATTTGCTTCAGTTTTTCAAGACGGTCTTGGTTGCTGCAATAAGATGAAAGTCACTCTCCGACTTCAGCCAAACGCAAAACCCGTCTTCAGACCAAAAAGACCAGTCCCTTATGTTGCACTTACTGATGTCGACCAGGAGCTTGAGCGTCTTCAGCAAGATGGTGTTCTTCAACCAGTCAATTACTCTGCATGGGCTGCACCAATTGTGGCCGTCAAGAAAGCCACAGGTAAAGTCCGAATCTGTGTTGATTTCTCCACTGGTCTTAATGCTGCCCTGGACACGCATCAGTATCCCTTGCCCGTCCCGGAAGATCTTTTTGCTAAACTGAATGGTGGAACTTGCTTCGCGAAGTTGGATCTATCCGATGCATACCTCCAAATCGAGGTGGACGAAGGCTCCCAGGAACTTCTAACCATTAACACCCATCGTGGTCTGTTCAGATTCACCCGTCTGCCATTCGGGGTTAAGACTGCTCCCGCCATTTTCCAGCAAACCATGGACACCATGCTGACTGGTACTGACGGAGCCGCTGCCTATTTGGATGACATCATCGTTACTGGTTCAAATCCAGATGAACTGTTGCAACGGCTGGAGACCGTGCTCAGCCGGATTCAGGACTATGGTTTCCGGCTACGTCTGGAAAAGTGCAATTTTTTCATGCCTTCTGTGAAATATCTCGGGTTCATAATCGACAAAGGTGGTCGTCGCCCTGATCCAGACAATATCGACGCCATCAACCAGATGCCACCACCAAAGGACCTTAATACCTTGCGCGCTTTCTTGGGTCTCATGATTCACTACAGTTCATTCCTTCCGGAAATGCACCGCCTTCGTCATCCGATGAATGAGCTACTCAGGAAAAATATACAGTGGTCTTGGTCGCGCGAATGTCAACAAGCGTTTGAAGAAGTGAAAACAATGTTGTGCTCCGACTTGCTGCTCACGCATTACAACCCTAATCTAGAGATCGTCGTTGCAGCAGACTCTTCCAACTATGGAATTGGTGCATTGATTTCACACGTTTTCTCCGACAACACAGAGAAGGCTATCTGTCATGCAGCAAGATCACTAACGCCTGCTGAATGCAACTATGGACAGATTGAGAAGGAAGCGCTGGCTATCATCTACGCGGTGAAGAAGTATCACAAGATGCTTTATGGGCGTCATTTAACACTTCTCACGGACCACAAGCCTCTTCTTGCTATTTTCGGATCGAAAAAGGGCATACCTGTGTATTCGGCAAATCGCCTTCAGCGCTGGGCAACCATGCTGCTGGGTTATGACTTCGAAATCCGCTATCAGTCTACAACAAAGATAGGTCAGGCAGACGCACTCTCGCGCTTAATCAACTCACGGACAAGAGAACCCGAGGACGCAGTCATAATGTCCGTCTCCGTTGAGTCAGAGGTTCACAGTATGTTTCTGGATTCTATTCGTGCACTCCCTGTCACGTTTGAGGAAGTCCGAAACGCAACCCAACAGGATTCGCTGTTGAAAAAAGTCATTACGTACCATCGTACTAAGTGGCCCGTTAAAATATCTGGAGAATTACAGCAGTTCTACCAACGACGAAATTCTCTGTCAACCGTCAATGACTGCATCCTGTTCTACGAACGTGTTGTTGTTCCACACAAAATACAAGCCAAAGTCTTAAGACAGTTTCACACTGGACATCCGGGCATAAACCACATGAAGGCTCTCGCTCGCAGTTATGTGTATTGGCCTCATATGGACCAGCAATTGGAACAGCTAGCCCACTCATGCACTAAATGTGCTTTTGCATCAAAGGCGCCAACGAAGACCTTACTGAAGGCCTGGCCTGCTCCACAAGCTCCATGGTCTAGGGTCCACATTGATTATGCTGGACCGCTCCATGGCCAGAACTTCCTGATCGCTGTTGACGCATACAGCAAATTGCCGGAAGTCATCCTCATGGAACGTACGACAACCGGAGCCACAATCAACACTCTTCGACGACTGTTCAGCAGATTCGGGTGTCCCGAAACCTTGGTGAGTGATAATGGAGGACAGTTCACATCAGTCGCCTTCGCCGAATTCTGCAAACAGTCGGGCATTAACCACGTGCGGTCACCACCATATCATCCGCAGTCCAACGGACAGGTTGAGCGGTTCGTCGACACCTTCAAGCGGGCTCTGCAGAAGTCAAAAGGGGAGGGGACGACTGAGGAAGCTCTTCAACTGTTCCTGCAGAACTATCGAGCCACCCCAAACCCAAACTCCCCACACGGTATGTCTCCTGCAGAAGCTTTGATGCATAGAAAGCTTCGCACACCATTCGATGTAATTCGCCCGTTGTCATCTGTTAGTGTTGGTAATGAACCGGTCCAGCCGACATCAATGGAACGACAATTCAATCGACGCCACGGGGCTAAGCAACGACTGTTCAATCCGGGTGAGATGGTGCTGGTAAAGGATTATAGGACCAACCAGGAGAAGTTGACGTTTGGATATGTTCACCGAAAATGTGGTGATGTTGTCTACGAGATTCAAGTCGGCTCAGAAATTTGGGTACGCCACGCTAATCAGATGAAACACACCGAATGTACTGACGAGACGAATTCAAGACCAATTTTATCCCTGGAACTGCTCCTGGACACTTTCAATTTGCCTAACCCAAGGCAAGAAGCCGCAGTTACAGTGCAAAGTCAAGATCCTCAAGACCTTAGACGATCAGGCCGAAGAAGAACGCAAACGGTTCCGTTGCAGGTGAATCCGCGGCTAAAATCCTACGATTCATCTCAAACAAGGGAGATGTTGGGATTATTCCTAACAGGCAGCCCGAGTGAACTGTCGGGTCACGTCATCGGCCCCCTCCCTACAGATAAGGAACAAAGGACAAAGACCACGCAAGCCGGCGGGTAAAAGCCATGCGCGCACCCCTGCGAGGTCACCCGATGCAGCCATGGCCTACGCGCGCGTGAGATGACCAATCAAGCCCCTATGCGAATAAGGCACAATCTGATTGGTCGCTTCTATAGATTTCATTCCATATAGTCCCCGTTAAGGGAGGCAATAAAGGACTTTCTTTCCCTTACGACCTTGTTCGTTGTTCTCTCGGCTGAACTGACACAAAGAGACTGGCGGTACTAAATAGCCTGGGAACCCATTACAACATGCTGAACGTATTTCGATTTAAACTTCGCCTAACGGAATAAAGAGGCTTCCAATTTGACTGTTAAATACGCCCTAGCATATTTTTTTCATCCTGAACACTGGCAAGTTTCCATCGTTTCCTAAACCACATCACCATTTGCCGCGAAACTTCCGGTCATTATTGCTCGAAAAAAGGCGAACCCAGACGCAATGACATGGTCGCAGAGCGTCTCCCTGGCATTTAGCTATTTGGCGTCGGTGAATTTGTTATGTTTATTTAGTGTTTTTCCAACCTCTTAATACCAGAGATAGGAAATTTCAAACACTTAAACTTCTTTTTCAGGAACAGAATTACTAGAAATTCGGTTTGACATATGGATTCTACCGTCACTGTATCTCCTGCTTATTCGCTTGCTTGAAGACGTAAACATGACGGTAAAGAAAACTTTTCGGACGGCACGTGCGTCAGGGGCCGTCGAATAGCAGGTGTCAGTCTTACCCGCCAAGCTCGCGCCTGATTGGCTAATTAGAGAGCCGCCGGATTATGCACGACCTTCAGGGGTCGGCAACCTGCGAGCTCCTGAGAATGCTCGGAGCACAGCCCATTGGCGCACGATTATCGGACCCTTAAACACGACGTCATGGGTTGAGGAGCCGAAGGTTGGTATACCATAATCCCTGACTACATCGCGCTTCGAAATTCGCGGTTTTACTGGTTTCGCTGGTTTGCGAATCTCTGCGAATAATTTACCTGTATATTTCTGACACATCTTGTCTCGGTCGATTTTCCCTGTTGCTTACATCAAGATAACGCTATTGGTGGGTGGTTGTATTGTACATTAAATAAAACTCCTGAATGCTGTACGATACTTATGCTTTCTCGTAATATATAGTCAGTGTGTTTACATATAAAATTTCAACTTATCTTGTCTGGCATCGAACTGAATGTAGAGAGTTTAGGTTGGGTATTTTTTTGTGGAGGTTTATAGGTTTATAAGGTCTTAAAGTATATCCAAATAATCATATAAACATGTGTGTTTTACTTCTCGGATATTCAAATAAGGAGGGATCACTGCACACACAGTGGCTGTTACTGTTAGCTTGTCCTCCACCGCTTACTAGGAAACATAAACAAACCATGTTTTGTGCCTTTGCATTGATGTTAACGGATGACATCGCCTAAGGACTGTGTTCGCACGCCCTTGAATACGATGGTGTTCTCATGGTAACTGCTCACATTAAGACTACTGAACTCTGAAATCTTTGCTCGCGTTGAACCCTGGTGCAAAAGCTAATATTATTCTCTGGTTATTTGTTATATACACTAGAAAATAACGCAAAATCGCGGGCAAACTTGTGGCTATTGAACGAAATACTGTAAAAGAGGGAGAGAATATACTATGGGGCCAGGGGCCTTATTACTTTCTGAATTCATTTTAACTATTCGTGAATCCCAAAGTTGCCACCAATTTGACGGAAGAAATTCGATCGGCCACGAGGCGAGCCTCCCTACGCCTGCCCGGTGAGTTAGTTTTTCCTACAAACAAGCGAACGCCTTTTGAAACTAGCGGTTATGGTGACCGACTATGCAGTGCCATGCGAAATCCCCGCACAAGGCTCCCTCGACCATCACAGACCAATTCCTTCATACTTCCCGACCTGGAAACGTTCAAGTTCATCCTCGTCCGGCATGACACTGTTCGCCGACCACTTCAGCCCCCTCAGGCCGGGCTTTACAAAGCTGTTTGGTGATCTGACAAGGATTTTATCATAGATCGCAACGGCAAGTCAGACCTTAAATATACTGTTATATACCGCGAACAAAAATTAATTTCTCAGGAGATTATAAAGATGAACTTTCAAAACCGGTATATCAACCAGAAAGCAGATAGGGAAAGTTGGGGGACCCACTGATGAGCCGGACCCCTCGCAGCTGTGTCAAGAAGCGGCAGAATACCGGCAAAACACGCGTCTGGACCTTTTAGCAAGTAAGTAGGCTGTTAGTACGGAAAATTACAACATCAATTTATACTGTTGGCTTTGACCGCTTCAAGCCAGCCTACGTTAAAGACGCGGAACCGACATCAACTTCACACGACGCCCAGCCACAGACAGTGACGTCACCAACACCAACTGGCAAAAACTTACCCACGGTTCACTGCACCAAGTCCATCCGGCATATACACAGGCCCGACAGATCTGTGGCTGGATGGATGTAACAATGTTTGGCGTCTGAGGGCAGGGAGGGGGGGGGGTCGTAGCAGCTGTTCCAATGTTTCCTTTCTCTACCTTCCCCGTCCCCCTAGGTTTCACAGGAGGATTTCTATTAAACGCTACGCGGGAAACTCTTAAACTCTTTTGACATTTCGTTTAATTAAAGGAATTTGCACTCATTTCTTTGAAATTCTCTGGGCGCCAGCACCATCGCTATTTGTTATGGCGTGGTGGTTTTGACTGGCTAATTTCAATGTGTTTATTCGTGTGGGAACGGACTATCGATTGTTGTGACTCGTTAAGTCTAGTTTAATGCATTTCTTCCTACCTGAATCACCACGCGGCCCAAGCTTGCCGGCATGCAAATGATGACCAGGCTGCGCTCCTGTAAGCGCTCAATTTGCGCCCGTCTCTCAGCTGGCAGCTCGGCGCAGTCGGTCAATTTGGTGAGATCCCTGCTGAATGGCAGATCGGAAAGCTGTGTTCGTAGCCTAGTGGCAGCCGAGTCCACGACGGCCTTCAACTCCCCGAAGGTCACGCTCTGTGTAGGCTCGTCCTCCGCATGCTGCGTTTGTGCTCTGATGGTCTGCTCGATGAGTGCTGTGGCATTCGCAAAGGTGGGGTCTTCCGTCTGACGCAGATACAGCAATTCATTCAGCCTTTCACCCAGCAGTGGGCCGGACTTCACCTGCAGCGGTTCCTCAATGATTCCCGTAAGGACACTCAGTCCATCGTCTGAGGAGGATGTCTCTGTAATAGAGCCGGAGAATTTTTCTAAAAATACGGCTGGCGATGAGACATTAACAACCCCCTATACCGCATCAATACTATGTCACCTTGTATTTGAGGAAGGATTATATGGCCGCCTAGACAGAACATGGGAATAGGAACGCTCCTCCCACTTAAACTGAGTAGCCTTGAGATATTTTACCGAAAGTGTAAATATGCTTGTGTCTTAATCGGAATATAAAACTAAATTGTTGCTTAAATCTTGACATTTTCCCTACCCAAAACATAAACCTTACAGTTACTAAGAACTACAACCCTAACTCATAAAGTAAAAATGGCTCTGATCCGAACACTAACCTTAACCCTTATCCTAACTATCCTAAACCTAATTTTCTCGAAACTTTGCCCACTGCCACATGTATTGTGGGTGATTTATTTTCCCTGTGCAGCCGTACAAATTCGATTTCACCTAAAGTCCTCTGGTAGACTGAAATTTATTCAAAGATCGAAGTAACAGGTTGACAGGGGTTTAATTAGATATTTAACTAATTTATTTCAACGTGCAAAGGGCAGGACATCAGTCGGTCATGCGCGAGGAAAGGGGGGTGTGAGGGGACGAAGGAGGGAATGAGGTTTCGGCCGTTTTTTGCTGTCCTGCTCATTGCACTTTTAATCACGTTTGACAGATTTTCACTGTGGCCTGAACTGGTTTACTTCGATAATAGCCTCCTCCTTCTCCTTTCCTCTGACCATGCGCAAACACACATCCCAGACCAACAGCTCATGCTTCATTTACCTACCGGGTTTCAGTCCTCAAGGTCGATAATTAATTGGACGGTTTATTTTGTCTCAGTAATAGGCAAAGGCTTTACGCAGTTGAGAGAGAGTTCACAAACTCCGATAAAGTAATTAAATTATGCGAATATCGTTACATTTGCCCCTTTCCGATTAACATTTCTTAAGAGATCAAAATGCCACATTAAAGACCTCTTTTAAATAGTGTAAATGGTAAAGAGTTCTCCAAATTTTATCAACACATCTGAAGGAAAAAAACCCTGCACTTTGATATCGGATGTTGAACAGCTGTTAAGATATGTGTTGAATGTAGCTTTTGGGTATGTAGTCCGGTTGCACGGAAACCGCCTCTTTTAAAGCATGCTTGAGTTGACCGCCAGATAACACCTAACCTACAAAACGTAGTTTCCCGGATGCGACACTAATTGAGAGCATGAAAGAAGCGCGTCTGTAATCTGAGCAAGTTATTGCGACCATGTACGCGCATTTTTACGCTGAAATAGATAAGTATACTTAAAACTTTAAAACGACGACCAATTTCTATCGATTTTCTGCGGTGAATATCAGGCCGTAATATACATTATTAAATACAATAGATTACCTAGCGCATGCAATATCTAGATAAACGTTGAAAATGGTAGTTAGACACAAATTTAAGGTTGTTTGTTTTGTTTCTTATATTACTTTAAGGCGCACATTTCGGTATGTGAACCCCTTTGAACGAGGACGCAGGGTCACTTGCTATAAAACATGATAGGGTCTTTGCATATGCTATTTACGTTAATAATTTCTTTAGGCAGGCTTATGTTCAAACTTTTAAAACAAATTTTCGTCAGAATGTACTCTCCATAAACAAATATCAGTCGAAAGATTCGGGGACCAGATGTGTTATCCCATTCATCGTCTCCCAAAGAAGGGGAAGAAGAACAGGGGCTGAGGCCGTGAAACAAATCCTATTTAAAGCGAGGTTTCGGAACCCTTCTTGCTTCCATCTTTAAAGTATTGTAGTTGCCGCGTCCGGTGGTCTTGAGTTAGCCAGCCTAGCTGTCTGCCTCGTATTATATCCGTACTGGACGCGCGAACTTTGGCCTGCCCTTTCGTTGCTGACTACAGTTGGTCTCTCGGAGGCTGCTTGCTGGCGGGTTTGCGTGATCTGCGTCCCCTCTCCGGTCCACGTAGTTTGTAGGCGAATCAATATGCTTGCTGGCCTTCCCCCTGTCAACCGGCGGACTGATCACTCGTTGCTTTTCACTTGAGTTGTTCTTTCATTCGTGGGCGCGACGATGAGACATAGTTTGGTGTTGTCCGCGTGACCTCCGACCGCCATCCCTATTTTCCGAATGCGTAGGTTCTTGGATCTACGTGCTCATTTGCCCTACTGGCCCCGGCCGACTTGATCCGAGCCTTGTGCGAAGTGCCTGATCGCCAAGGTTCAAGTATATAATTCGATCGGGAACGAACGGGCAGGCAAAAGTTAGCACGTCCAGCACGGATATATTACGAGGCAGACGGCAAGGCTGGCTAACTCAAGACCACCAGACGTAGCAACTACAATGTTCTGACGATGGAAGAGAGGAGGGTTCCGAAACGTCAGTTTTAGTATAATGTGGTCCGCGAACTTGCCCCCTCTTCGCCTTTTTCTTCTTTGGGCGACGATTTACGCGACAAACCGTAGTCCCCAACTAATCAGAATACAGGAAATATGGTAGGTGAAGCCCTGGGAGCTATTGCATAATGTCACGTGCCATTGAAAAATGATGGGAATCTGGGGCTTTGAAGACCTTCTCTTCTGCCATACATCAAAAAGTGTAAGGTAGTCTTTTTAAACGGAGGCAGCCCTTAAAGCACTAACAACATCATTTTACACAACAGCATTTGCAGTTACAAATGCCCATCCAAAACTCACTGAGATACTGGGGAATTCAATGGATTTGTCTATGGGTTCTGAGTGGATAGTTATATACGGACTGAGTACAGCAGATAACCTGAGTCACAATATCCTTAAATCAACACTTGAAATGGTCGTATAGCAAACATTGGAAGGGGTTAATATTGTTTGTTGCATTGATTAGCGGCGCAGAATTTTTTATGCAAACCGTGTTTGAACTATGGCGCAAGATTTCTGTCCTAGGTCGGGACCGGGAATTACTGAACTTGCGAGGCACCCATTCAAACGACTTTGGAATTACGTAGGGTGTCTAGCTATCAAAGTGCGAAATCTGATAAAGGTAATCGTTAGGAAGGCTTTTAGATCTACCATTTAAAAAATCGATTGCAGACATTCGTTTTCAGTTGTTTGACCAAAAGAGCGTGCTAACTTTGTTTTCTCACTCCATAAATACTATTTAGTAGGATTATCGAGGAGTTAGATGTTTAGACAAGACTGTTTTGTAGGGCCGTATAAATATCTTCTCCCCTGCCCAATTGTTTGATGCAATCGGTGGTAAAACATTTAAATCTTGGCTAACGAATGTAAATAAATATGTAATTGGACCGAAAGTGACCAAAGAATATTAAATTAAAGCTAGGTATAGTTGTTTTTATGAGGTAAATAGAATTGACTCCATCAACATAAACTCCTGCTGCTCAGGCAACTGATGCCTATTGATGAAAAGTCAACTTTATATTGGCGAAAATTAACGAAAAAAGGGAAATTAAACCTCAACGAAAAAGAAAAGATGGACTTCTGCAAAATTTAAAAGTAGGTGATTAAAAGTCGGAGGTGAGAACGACCTCTAAAGACACTTCTACCGGCATTTATTTAAACTTATGGATCGACTCAGACTGACATCGAGGTCGAATTTTGATGTGGCTTCTCGAGGGAAACGAATGTGCGGATCTCAGGGACCAGCTCAGAAGAAAAATATATGTTGACCTGACGTTTCGAACCATCAATCGAAACCATCATCCAAAACAGCCACAGAAAATATTTTTTTTGTCGAATAAGAATCCGGAATATTAGATCAACATCTCTGTTGCTGAGTATACAACAGGCATATATGAATGTAGGTAGGCGCATGACTATTAGTTACGGAACTGACGCAGAAGTAACTCGCTGTGCACTTAATCAGTATGGCAGAATAACAGGAGAATTCTTTCAGGCACACTCACCTTTGCTAGTCATAACGTTTGCAACGATAGAGAAGAAGGCTGTCCAACTAATGTGCCAACCCGAATTTATGCCGAGACTTCAGCACGTACGTCCCCTTAGCAGTCGCGGCGACAAACAGCCGTCATGCGAGTACTTGGCACTTAAAAGTCTCCTAGACTCTGTTTACGCTCACCTCTCATTTAGGTGTCAACTAAACTGAAACTCGCATGATACGCCCTGACATTTGAAAGTTTTTCGTACCTGTCGCTGACCATGGTGCTTCCTGTCGACTTGTAAATACACGCGGTGATGCTACACAGGGTTGCTCACCACACGGCAGCAGTGCCAGACATCCTGGCTTTTTGAGTGGTTGCAGTACAGCTCCACACCTGGCTAACGAGAGTCAATACCTAGTAAGACACGCATACGCACATTAGAAGTCCTATCCAGCGAACTCGGCCTGCGTCAACACGAAAGTTTTCCCTGGTGACGCGTATTGGCGCATTAACTAGCCAATCATGAAATTGCTTAAAATCCCTGCAGGTTATTTGCTCTTGCCCCACCCCTGTAATCTTCCAACAGGTGCCGAGGATGTAGAGTCTGACATACATCAAGTAAGGTCGAGGCAGAATAGAACGGACCTGGCAAACTCATCAACAATCATCCGGGCTATAAAGTGGGATGGTAAAAATGAGCGACATAACTATATAATAGGCATGAATATGAGTAGAGTGTACAATAAACAGTGTACCGTGTGCGATAACCCATCTCAATGAAGGGCAAAGCTAATTTATCTGGGAACACAGTGCACTTTGCAACGGCAGGTAAGGGATTGGAAGGTGCCGGACGTCATTGGAGGAGGCACGTTGTCTCTTGCTGCGTTGCAGAGCAGGGGTTGGCAGTTAATCGGAAGGGGCGCCGGCCATTTTCGCCGACGCGCGGGTCAAACCATCTCCATCGCAGATCCGCGCATAAAAAAGCTGACACTTCCTTCAAACGATCGCATGCAGCGTTCCAGGAGTTTTTCGGTTTTCTTGAATGGGCCGGTGTTCTTCTACTGAATATAAATGTAAACGTAGACGGAAAGTAAATAAAAGGTAGTTAGGAAAGGGGTTACAATGGTAAAGTCTCATCTGGAGTGGGCGATGCTCTCTTTTGTCTGGTCAGTTACCAGTGGTCAATACAGCACGTGACAAGGCTGCGAGTTCGGGACGGGGGAGTGCTGACGCATAGTGCGGGAGCAAGATACGAACAACGCTGGTGGCGTTACAGGGTTCAGCGACTGCGAGGGAGAATGGGCACCAATTTTTTCACCAACACTTGATCACACCACCTCCCTACTGGGTTCACACAAAAAGTGTCAACCTTGGTGCACTTGAACAACCATCCAGTCTCCTAGTTTGTTACATCCCTAACGGCTTCCTGAGGACTCGCTGATGAAGAGTAATGGAACACTAGGGAGGGCTGTCGAAAATGGGGCATTTAGTAAATGATGTTGTACTCTCTAAATGGCAGAAAATCGCACGAACGTGTGTGTTGTGGGTCAGTTAGGAGTCCATTCCGACTAAAGGCCAGCAACCGACAGCCACAATGATTCCTTTGTCAACTGCGGACTACCTCTTAGCTCATATGCGTTTGTTGGGCTGTGTCCAGCCATGACCTTCTACTGGACACAGACGCATGGCAGCCTACGCGAGTTCCGGCAGGTCGCAGTTCCTGATGGGACACTTTGCTACGTCACGGCGAATGACCTTATCCCAATGTGCCCAAAGGTGCCACAAGCGAAAGCGCATTACAATTATATATGAGCCACTGTCACCTCTCAGAAATTGAGTTGAAACAAGGACTGCGAGGACACCGCCAGTCCGCTCCCCAGTGCCGGGTTTTAGCACCGAAGGGGACATCAGCACGCTGGAGATCAACCAGTTGCAACTGCGGGTTTTGTCCACAATCAACCCTCCTTCAGGTGGATTTCAATGTTAGGACATTCTTATCGTATTCTTCCTTGGAAATTCCAACGGGCGTATTTAGATGGTGACAGCGCAGCATGCCACCCCTACAACAGGGCCTTGAGCTAGTAACTGTGCTGATAGTTTCTGTCTGTATCTTATACCTTCAGTGTTTGTCGTTGCCCATAGTTGGATCAGGAATCCCCACCGGAATCCAAACTGGGAGTAGTTGGGAGATGGAGAAAAGCCGCGACATCGACCGGCTTGAGCCAAAGGTCCGAGGGAGTGAGGTGGGTGCCTGGCCGAGAACTGCAGGCGAACAGATGACGGCAGTCATGCGGCGGGACGCCGCATTCGGGACAGCAGTTGGGTATGGATGGGTCGAGCCGGTGCTGGTACTGGCGAAGGAGCCTGCAGTAGCCACTGCATAGCTGCGCCAGGGTACAGTGAGTGACCCTCGGGAGCTGTCGTTCCGAGGTCGCAATCGGAAGTGGATAGCCACCCAAAAGGACGGGGGGGTGGTGGTAACCTCGTTTCTCCTTTACAACGACTCTCTGGTGGAGACGCTGGAAGCCTGTCTTCGCGGCAGAGCTATCAACGGGTAGATCCGCGAGAGACGAAACAACAGCTTCCTTGTGGATAGCTCGAATGGACGGCCGGACGTTGCGGCTGGGCACAGGAACGTTGCAATGGTGATGATCGGGATGGCCGAGTTACGAACAAGCCCACCAGAACTGCTGGCTTAGGAGTGTGCTGTGAGGAGTGACCAGTAGAACAGAAGCCTCGCATGAAAATGATATAAAGGCGACATTTTATAGCAACCGTGCATTGTTCACAGAAGGGATAAGATGAAGGTTGTCAACAGGTCTTGCAGGGCGTAGGACCGCGAGGCCCGTAGGACAGATTGGCGTCGCCGGCCGCGACGCACCTGAGCGGAATCCCAATTCAGGTCTTAGCAGGAATCAGGCCAGAAGACAGAGATCGAGCGCGTTCATTGGCAAGGTCAGTTTTTGATTGGTTGCCTTGGCGCAAGGCTGGAAAATTGAGACTGGGTGTGTGCTCAGACCATTGAGCGAAAACGGACAGGGGGTGCCGGGACTTAGCACCTGGCCGCAGGCGGCATAAAGCGTGCAGGCCAAAGGCGCCGTCCGCCTTATCTTGGGCTCCAAGTGGCTGCTCGGGCTACTACAAGTGCTCTCCTCAAAGACCGAAGTCTATTGATGGAAGAAATGGAACAAAGGAAGATAAGTTAAGGATACGGAAGGAGGTACGTACCAACGGTAGGGTTCGAACAGCTGGTGTTCGTGTGGTTGGCTTGCGAGAGCAAGGTTGAAGGGACGGTTGTGGCCTGCATAAGCTTCTGTGGCTTGGACCGATTTTACTCGCCCATCTTTATCGCTCGTATGAAATACACCATTGTGGAACAGCAAGCTGACTGACAACGCAGGATTTCCTAAGCAATCATTTAGAATTCACCAGACAAATTTCTAGGCTGACTGACTATTTGGAAGGTTTGGCAGATTTTCTTAACTGAAGTTGACCCAATTGTGACAAAAAACCTCACGGCGTTCGATGGGGGTAAATCGATCTAAGAGTGGTTACATTCACGGCGAAAGCGTGGCATTTGTAGCTCAACTGGGCGAGCATTGGCTTCGCGTAAAGACCTTCTCTACTATGCGGATTCAAATCCCGCCGAACGCCACGAGTATTTTTCACAACAGAGTCAACTAAGAATATAAGTTAGTTAGCTTATCTTCTGACTATATTACTGGAATCGTAAATTAAATAAGCCTTCTCTATTGAAGTGGACTTTGTTTTCTTCAAGAGTTTTCTTTCGCATCTTTTATGGCTCCTCAACGGGACATGAGAACAGGAATCGCCCGTAGCGCAGGTGCATTGAACTAAATTGCAGGCATATTTGGGTTTTATTTATGTCAGAGTGTCAAACTTAAGCTTAGGTTTAGGCTTAAAGCTCGTAGAAGCAAGTCAACTTTGGAGAACGTTAAAGATTACGGTTTGGCTTAGTGTGGACCGTACGGATAGTGTAACGGTTGCGGTAAGCTTTCCGTTGTATTTAAGGGATAGGACATTGGAGTATCCACCTGTCTCTGGGTAGGTGACACTACCTTTCCCCTCATCTTAGTTAGAAGATTAGTTTTTGAGCAATAACATTGTCAGCGCTTAGTGCTAGTGAAGCATGAAATTGGGCCCAGGGGTATTAGACTTTATTTAGGACAATACAAGGAATATTTTGAAAAAGACTGACTTAGTCTCAAACTTTTCATCCGACAGAAATCTAAAAACAACTCTGCTGCATTTCGTTCAACGCGAAGCAGACAAGTATGACGTAATTCGTGCCTGTATCGCCTAAGTTATAGAAGTGCCACAGTCATTACACATGACAACGAACATTTCCATTGAAAGTACACTGGAGCCTCGGTTAAAGAGTTTAATCAGTACCAGCACTGAGCTCCTCATAGGAAAAACGCGTCTTGCGAAACGTAGCCATTATCGGAATGTAAAAAGAATACGCAAGGACATCTGTCAACATATAATTTTTACACGTTCATACCACGCCGGGGTCACCAATATCGCAGGGGGTTAAGTGAGTTAAACCCTGGCAACTGCAATCATCAGACCATGGTTCCTTAGAAGAGAAAAAATCGGAAGAGGCCAAAATGGTAGGAATAGTTTATTCTGTATACCGAGCAACGGGGAATAAACAGGATGAAAGTTTGACTTCGGAGCGCACGACCAGCCAGGAAGCCAGTCGGGCCCTAAGTTACGAGAGCGTCCGGAATCGCTGGAATGCATCGCAACGGCAGCCAGTCATGCAGCTAGTGGTCGTGGCGCGACCGTCAGATGGGCGGAGGATGGCGTGGACGCGTGGGCACAGTGAGGCCTGACCTCAGGCGGTAGTGGTAGGGCGGGCCTTGCAGGCCAAGGATGCCATGCGTCAGCGGCTGATCTTGGGTTCGAAGTGGCTGCTTGGGGCAATATCAAGGCCTTCTACCAGTCGCGTGGATTTGGATTTATCGCTCGAGCTGACCGAGGCAGTTCAGGCCAAGCAGATTGCGATGCAAGTCATCGGCAGTTCCGCAGCACTAACTAGGTACTCCGTCGGTCTACAAATCGTATCATCCTGCGTTTAATGCCTGGTAGGCCAAGCTCTTGGATGCTCGTTTTCCGGTCAATGCTTCTGCACTTCGTTGAATCAACTACGTTTTCATTGGCCCCCAGCTCTCAATCGACAGGGGTCAAATGATATTTGAAAGAGTATTGGCAGTGGTACAGAAGCTTCACTGCCGTGTAACAGGTCGTACCTGGCTGAATAGCTCGCATTATAGTGCACTTTCTCAAGGGCTTACCGATGCGGTTTCTCGAGGTCTCGATCAGCGAATCATAGTTCCTGCGTCTATGAGGCGACGAATGGGGAGCTTGCACGCGTGCCCGATGCAAGCTGCCTCTCTGCCCAAAATCTCCAGGCCGACCTAGCCAATGAAAGCTCTCCCTCTCTCTGTCTTCTGGCTCGACTACTTTTAGACCTGAATTGGGATCCGGTCGATCTCCTGAGCGTACGGGCTCTCCCGAGTCAATCTACTCTCATCTATTCTCCTCTTCTTTGTGTACACAATACATTCTACCATCTACTCTGGCCCTTGACGTCTTCTCTCCTCCACTAAGCAACCATTGTCTGAAGATCGCAGTTGCACGGTTAGACTAACTGAACTCCCTGTGATATTGGTGACACCGACGTGAGATAAACACTCAACCTCTGATGTGGCCTGCCTTCCCTGCGTCGTTGCTGACTTATCGACCTGTTCCAACGCAGTTCCCTGCGTATTTGGCGATTTATGGACCTGTCCCTACGTATTTTGTGATTGGCATCCGCTAAAAATAGTATTTAAAAACAAGGAATATGTTCAGGTTATCCTGTCTAAAAAACTAACCTACGTTCCGCGCATAAAGAGATTTTTTTAAACTGGACTACTCCCTGGAGGAACGGCTGAAACGCCAAGAACTAGTAGCGGAACTACAGTCGAGGAACAAGAATGGTGAGGTAGGCCAGAAAACCTTCAACGGGAAGATAATTCAGAAGAAAACATTGAACCAAACCGTAATACTTTGAACGACGGTAAGGAAGTGACTGTCACAACCGGATCAACCGTACAAAGAAACTAAAGTGCATGTACACCAATGCACAAAGCCTGCTCTCCAAATTAGATGAGCTTAAGATTATTACGTGCCAACTGGAACCAGACGTCGTCTGCACAACAGAAACATGGTTGTCCACGAAGGTAGGCGACCAGGAAATCGCTCTCCCTGGGTTTTAGGTTTTCCGAAAAGATAGAGTCAGGCGTCAATGTGGGGGTGTGCTAATCTATGTAAGACACGACCCGCTCGTGTCCGACAAATCCGAAAACCTTTCGGGCAATATGGAGGCAATATGGCTCACCGTTCGAACACCGGGGTCACAGACCCTTGACATCATGGTGGTCTACCGTCCACCATCGAGCAACCAACAGTCAGACAATAGTCTGATAGAAGGAATCGAAGAAATTGCTAGGAGATCCGATGTCATGTCCATGGGAGACTTTAACGCCACCCATATCGACTGGAATGTGAGTTCTGCGCCCGGCTCAGAAGTAAATTTCGACCGACGACTCCGGCGCACAGTACAGGCATCTTTCCTAACGCAACACGTCCTATATCCGACCAGATTACGCGAAGGGCAACAAGCTTATTGCTTAGACCTAGTAGTTACCACAACACCTGATAGCGTAGACATTGTAAATTGTTTACCACCTCTCGGAAAAAAGTGATCACGTAGTGCTACAGTGGGCATATTCACTCTTCTATGTGCCCGATCGTAGTGCGGTAACCAGACGCAACATCTGGAGAGGGGACTTTACACAAATGAAAACCACAGTGAGCGAGATAGACTGGAACGAACTATTCACCGGGTGCGTTCTCGGTGATTGGTCGGCATTCAAAGCCGTACTACACGGACTAAATATCGATTTCTGTCCTATCACGGTAAAGAAATTAACAAATAGGCCTCGTTGGTTACCGCCGACGCTAAAGAGGGAAGTAAACCGCAAAGGAAGGATGTTCAAAATCTATCGCAGAGAGAGGACCCCAGAATCGTACAATAGGTATAAGACACAGAGAAAGGAATTAGCCAACAAAACTTCGAGAGTAATCTAATAAACGGTGCAGTAGGAAACCCAAAGCTTTTCTACAGCTGCGATAGGCAATGAAATCAAAATATCAACCCTATTCCTCTGCTAAAAACAGATGACTGTGTAGAAATTTCCAAGATTAACGAAAAGGCGGAACACATATCCTGCTTCTTCCAGTCGGTCTTTAAGAGAGAGGCTGAGTTCACCGCTATTAACTGCAGTGCGGGTGTGATCCAGACCATAGACTCGGTTGCACTCACGAAAGCTACCGTTCTGCGAGAACTTCTACAGCTTAAAGAAACGAAGTCGTCAGATCCGGGTAAGATACCTGAAAAGCTATTAAAAGCGCTAGCAGTAGAGTTGGCGGTGTCCCTGTACCTTATCTTCCGAGCTTCTCTTAATACTGGACAAGTGCCACCCGATTGGAAGAAAGCGTGGATCTCACCCATCCACAAAAGTGGGAGTCGGGTGACCGCAAATAACTATAGACCGGTCAGCCTCACCTCAATATCCTGCAAGCTTATGGAACGCATAGTCAAACGCGAACTGATGCACTTTTTGGAGCAACATCAACTTCTTTCTGATAAGCAGCACGGATTCCGCAGGCGAAGGTCCTGCTTGACCAATCTACTCTATTGCCTAGAACAATGGACCCGAGCGATCGACGAAGGGAATACGGTGCATACAGTCTTCGTAGACTTCAAGAAGGCGTTTGAGACGGTGCCTCATCAACGTCTCTTATACAAGCTCAGCCAAATAGGGGTAAGGGGAAACCTTTTGCAGTGGATCGCAAACTTCTTGACTGGTTGTACCCAGACCGTATGCATTGGCGAACAGCGGTCGGCGGAGGTAGCAGTTGAGAGAGGGGTTCCACAGGGTTCTGTTCTTGGCCCTTTTCTCTCCCTTGTATATATTGATGACTGCATAAGCGGACTAGACTGCAAAATCGCAATGTTTGCTGATGACATAAAAGTTTGGAAGGTCATACGCAACCACGACGATGAATTTAACCTCCAGGCAAATTTGCATAGACTGGAGCAATGGTCGACCCTTTGGCTCATGTCATTCAATGTGGCCAAATGCAACCTAATGCGCTTTGGTAGAACCAGCACTACGCCTCGGAGGGTGTATTACCTAGATCACACGCCGGTGCCAGAGGTAGAGGCTCAAAAATACCTGGGGTGTGGTTCACGCCTTCACTGAAGCCATCATTCCACGTCCTGAAAGTGGCTAAATCCGCCATGTCGAACTTGTATCTAATCAAGCGCGCCTTTGCTAAGTTTGACAAGTTGTATTTGGCAAGGTATTCGGCACGTTCGTGCAACCTCAACTAGAATTTTCCATCCAAGCCTGGAGACCTTGGACAGCCAAAGACAAAAAAAACTCGAAAGGGTACAAAGACGCGCAACAAAATTAGTACGAAAACAACGGAACCTCCCTTATGAGACCCGATTGGTAAATCTTGACTTGTTTCCTCTGGATTACAGAAAGCTACGTGGGGACCAAATCCAGGCATTTCGCATTGTGCGTGGTCAGGATCACTGCCTCCAAACAAATGACTTCTTTGAGCGGGCCACCACCTCTAGGCTGCGAGGACACCCCCTCAAATTACTTGTGAATGGGGCAAGACTTGACCCAAGAAAATTCTATTTCTCTAAGAGAGTAATCTAGGCATGGAATGCCCTTCCTGTGGATATTGTCATGTACCCTTCCGTGAATGTTTATAAGGCAAACCTAGACCGATTTAATGAGTATCATCGCGATTAAGTACTCCAAATCCAATCACTGAAGTATTCCTTATCCAAAAATAGAAGCGCTCTACATCCAAATCCTGAAATGCTAGAAATGCTATAAATATATACTAATGGTAATTTGTAAGTAGTATTATCATTAGTACTTATCCAAATTAATTTCAGCCATTATTTAGCTATGACGTCCCTTCTCAATATGCGACCTGTGCCGATCGTGTCTCAGGACGCATCTACCGCACCTACGGTCCTAGGCTACGCGGCCCTGCCACACCCTTTCTCGCCTCGACCGACTGCTGAAGACATGGCGGGTTCCTCGGCCCTTGGCACAGCAAAGGCGTATCATGGTCGCATCTCCGGTCTTCAGGACGTTCTCGTGACTCCGAGGTCTCCTCCTCTTATGGTCCTTGGGATGTAGATATTACTCGTCATGGACGCCATGGCTACCGTCAACATTCACAGAAGCATCATGCCCCTATCATTCACATACTTCCCCCACGAGTGACAGTTTTTCTCCTAAAAAACACAAATGACATTCACTTTAAATTTTGAGCCAATCTTAGGAGTTTTTTCACTGTCTGCTCTTCTTCCTCAGTTACACTGCTGGCTCGTGACAACGGAGTGTGAGTTAATTGCTTGAAACAAGCGAGTAGTCATTTGAAATTGTGTCAACGACTTCGTTGGAATGTTCGGCTATGCCGATGCATTTCTTAAATCCTGTGTACGAAGACGGAGTTCAAAGGCGTTTGCGTATATTTCCTTTAATAAATATGACTTGACTTGCCTTGACTTACTGCCGATAGACCATTCAGCCCTGGTCATGGTTACTTTCCAATCCAACATAGATGTCCCCATATGAGTGTCAGCACCCAGATCTCCTTCTCAATCTCCACCTTTCCTCTTACTGCCAAGGATTCTTCTGATTCAACTCATACTGATAAGGCATACTGATTTGCCGTTGAAGTTCAACCCGGCCAACCAGGCTCCCTCCCACGTAGTTGAGATGCTCAATCTCCTACAACATACCGGTGCACGCGTTGTCGAGAATAGTCCTCCTAACGCAGACCCAGTTAACCACGCGGACACGAGATGAGCTTTCCTCCTCCCAAGCGGCACTGGAGGCACTAACCCGCTTCTCGCAACCTCATCTTGGTACGTATCTCCCACACCTAACTTAACTATTCTTCCTCCACTCGGGTTTTTCCGATTTCCTCATTGCGGTCTTCGGGGGCAGTACTTGTAGCGGGTCGTGCCTGGCTGACTAGCTCGCATTATAGTGCACTTTCTCAAGGGCTTACCGATGCGGTTTCTCGAGGTCTCGATCAGCGAATCATAGTTCCTGCGTCTATGAGGCGACGAATGGGGAGCTTGCACGCGTGCCCGATGCAAGCTGCCTCTCTGCCCAAAATCTCCAGGCCGACCTAGCCAATGAAAGCTCTCCCTCTCTCTGTCTTCTGGCTCGACTACTTTTAGACCTGACTTTGGATCCGGTCGATCTCCTGAGCGTACGGGCTCTCCCGAGTCAATCTACTCTCATCTATTCTCCTCTTCTTTGTGTACACAATACATTCTTCCATCTACTCTGGCCCTTGACGTCTTCTCTCCTCCACTAAGTAACCATTGTCTGAAGATCGCAGCTGCACGGTTAGACTTACCTTTCCCCGTGCGATTAACGGTAATTCTCAACCGTTGCAACCTTGTCTAAAAAAAGAATTGCTTGTGATGGGCGAGTTTACGGCACCAGACGTTTTAGGTTGCAGCGAAAGTTGCACTTTTAACACTTTTGAATGTTCTCTCTGTTGGCCCGACACGTCACACGGTTTATGTTAGCTGCCCGTCCCCCCGAGCAAACACGACCCTGGCCTTCAGTGACAGTGAGACTGTGGTCGTCGGTGGACTGAGGTTACACAACATGACCCTTGGCTGATTTTGCTGATGTTGTCTGAGAGGTCATCAACCCCAACCGTATAAATACATCCATCAGGCATGTATTTGCGTGCGACGATGGTGACGACTGAAGGTGAGTATGTAAGCTGTTTGGCTGAAAATTTGATGCGCTTTTTATGCTAAGTCGCTTAACACCACAAGTATAGAGGGTAGCTTTGCTCTGACTGCCAATATGGTGAGCCAAAGTGAGAGGGTAGAGCATGTGATCCCGGCCAGAGAAACACGAATAAAAGCAGGGCAAACTTGATCGATTTCTTTAGTTTGTCTCAGATGGGCGGGTTCTGTTGAGTTAAATGATCATATTCCATGCGTGTATGTGTGTTTGCTTAAAGAAGACGATTATGCTTCGCTCGTTGCAACCACGTTTTTATTCATATCTACTTTCTAACTCTTGTTGGAGTTCATCGTCAGGGATAAAAGTGACAACAAAGAAAAAGTAACAGTTAAAGAATGTAGTAAAAACAGTGACATCAGTCCGTTGATGACTACGTAATGCCCTGTATGCCGGCATCGGATCGATAAATCGGCTGACTGAGTTCTCAGCGTTTTCTTTTTTTATGAATACCTCCGCGATAACAAATAGACTACTGTAACTCACCGCTTTACTTCTGAAAGGCCTAACTGCTCCAGGTGATGGAAATGTATGTTCTGTAGTAAGGTGAGATCGAAAAAAATTATATAATTACTTCAATCAAAGTTTAAAACCAGGCTGCTAATTTTCATTTCTTTAAAAACTGCGTAGTTGAGCTTAAAGCCAGAAAATAGAATCAGATCTCGGGCAAAATCTATGATGTATGCGTCTGGTGTCTTCTGTAGTTCATGTATTCGACCTAGGAGATGTAAAATAAAATCGTCATCCTGCTGAAGTTGTACTTGAAGAAACATGTAGCCATAGGAAGACATAGCTGTCATATAATTTGCGTGACTATATTGAGGTGTGTTGAGGCTAATAAGGTTAACCCTAATGGCTACGATCTTCCAGGCCTGGTTCCCTAGGCCACAGTAGTAGGAATAGTAAATTATTCGCAGATGGAAAGAAGAATAGTACGGACGAACACTTGACTGCCAGACCGCACGTCCAGCCGCAAGGCGGGCTAGATCTGTAGTGATGTCTGGGGGCAGACATTCAAGTGGCAACCGTTCGCCGCAGCTTTGAAGATCATTGGTTGGACCGCACGAGGTTATGCACCGGTTTGGGTGCATTAGTAGGTCGCATGTCAGTGCGCGTGGCCCGAGGCATTCCGAAAACTGCCTTTGCGCGAGGTCCTATGTTCTGATTGACCTGGTCTGTGGTTTAAGGAGTAAGAAGGGCGTCTGGCAGCTGCGATCACAACAACTTTGCCTAAAACATTTACAGTCACGCTCTAAAGTCCTGTTTCATCTGAAAGAGTACGTTTAGCAGGCCTGCCATTACACGTCGGTCAATTGAAGGAAAAAAACCAACGAAGCAGTTCCCCGTACTAATTGACTAACGCACTTATTATACCCTCCATCAGCTGATCAGTATCCGGTATAAACGATCAGGGTTATCCTGTATTATCTTAGGTGGCAAGGATACTGCATATCGAATTTTTTAGGTTATTATACATAACTACCTACTTTCATTAAAGTAAGCGTCATATGTTTCAATCTTTATATAATCGTGGATTGCAGTGTTTTTACACATTATGGTTCTACGGCTTTTCTTGCGTACAGTCACTTTTAAATTTACAAATTAATGTTTAGCTTTTAGTTTAAACACTTAGGTTTATCACTTAAGTACACTGTTCAGTTTCATTGGTTTTCGTTTAGTATTCAGTTTCCTTAGTGAGAAGAAGACGACTCGATCGCTGGGACAATACGCTTATTCGCCTGACGTTTCGAGATACATCGCGGATTCGTCATCAGAGACATAATCAAAAAGCGCGAGCAGAAACTTAGTTTGCTTTATTTATCCTTACTTTAGTAAATTTACTTTGTTTGTCAGTTTAATTTTAGTCAAGGTTTTAGTTTATTTTTTTAAAGTTTTTTTAGTCTTATTTTAACTAACATTCATTTTTTTGTTTCGTAAGCTTAGTTAAACTAAGGAAATGCGGTTGCTTTTAAGCTTAAAAATGAAGAAAAAGCTTTTCATTCGTGGTCTTCGTTTAATCTCGAAAATTGTTGCTTTTGGTTGTATTTCTCATTATTATTGTCGCGCGGTTTTTGTTGCCTTTAGCGTGTTTCGATAATGTTTGCTATTATTTTCTACTTTTATTCATTTATTTAGTCATACATTTTAATTTATTTAATTATATTTTATAAAATTCCCATAACCATTGGTCTCGTTAACCAGAACCGTGGGATTCGTGTTACTAGGTTGTTCCACACAGTTCTGCGATTCCTGCAAGCAACTTCCCTAAATTTGTAAATGTTTGTTTATTTCTCCCATACCAGTGGGAACGCATTTACAAAAACTTATAAATAATAATGAGCAGCATTAGGAATGTTAAGTACTTAAAATAACTATAAGAATTACTAAGTGTTTGTTAAGAAAAATAAAATTGTCTCGATAATTCTCAGCTTGTGGAGACGTCAAAAATAGCTTTAAATTAGAACAATAAATTTAAACAGTTTGGTAAGTATAAAACTTAAAGCAACCACTTTTTTATACAAAAAGATCTTTCTTCAAGTCAAAATATTTTGTACGAATGGTAATGAGTGGATACGTAACTATTACATAGCGTGGAATAAAGTCTCTCTTCATTTCGCTAGTTTTCGGTGTATTCCTTGATAAGTTGACTAATTGTCCCTCTGTTTGACGTTTACGTCAAACCCTTTAAAATAAGATATAACTAAACAGCATTTACCAAAAAATGAGCTTTTGGATATTATTTGCAATGCAAATGGCCATGTTGGTCAAATGTGGAAATGCTTCAAAGCAGCAAACCACATTTTTGAGCATACAACATGTCTGCTAGATACCACGCATATTGTTATTCCTAAGATTGATAAAAAAGTTTTCATGATAGGTTACCTCTTTAAAAAGTGCCTTTATTGGATATTTAGCTAAGGAACTTTTGCGTATATTAACTTTATCCGAGGTAATCTCACAGGACAATTGGGGACTCTTGACAATTTCTTCAATTTATCTGAAGAAAAATTATTACATTTGACTAGAGATGAAAGAACATACCTTTCTCTTTATAACCGATTATTTTTGATTAAGGAGGTTTATTCCAGGATCCGTAAAAAGCGTGCAAATGCAGAAAACGGGGCCACATATATGACCATTTATTGAAATAATTATTATTCATCTGTCTGTTCCGTTTCCAAATAATGCTTGATCAAACGTATTGTTTACAAAAAACCATATTTCTACATGACTTACATTCAATAAGGCCTTCTATAGGCTGTCTTCACGGTAACATGTAGAAACTTTGCTTACTCGCACGGCCAGCTGTGCGGTAAAAGAAAATGTTCGACCGAAAACTTTTGTTACTGCATTTTTTGCAAAAACTTCACAGAAAAGCCAAATATAATTTTTAAAACTTCTATCGCTGCTTGTTTCTGAAAATAAATGTGATTCCTTAAACTTCGCATTTGTTGCATTTGATCAACTTAGCAAAAACTTTTCCAGTACTGAAAGGGATTATTATTCCACCTTTTTTCACTAATTATAGAATTATTCCACAACACAATGTACATTCGAAGAAAGTTTCGTCCTGTCTTTTCTTATAGCATAGGGAATTTCCTTAATCTAAACATATTCACGATTTAGCCAGAACGGGAGCCTATTTCCTCCAATAACTTTAAATAAGAGGGCAGTTTTCCAAAACAAAGCCCTTCTTATTATTAAATCCACTCAGCTGATCAAAATAACCTGTACAGATATGCGCTAAACTACCCTGTTATATTTCGTCATGAAAGTTGTTTGCAGGATTTACAGAACTGTATAAGGAATCTTTGTCCCATTAGTTAACATGACATAACTATTTCTCACCTTTACTATGTAAAATATTCCATTAACTTCTCACCTCGATCGGTGAATAAATATCAGTCTGTCAGAGGTCTTTAGGTAAAATCAGGTAAAAACTAGTTGCAAGGCCGTATAAACAGAACACGGGAACATGAACCACCCATAGTGCGTGTGCCTTTGCACAAAGTTCCGAGGAAATTATGTTGAGGATTAAGGGTAGTGTTAGGGTTAGTTTTAAAGCTGGTGTTGGGATAAGGGTCATTATTACTGAGGGGTTAAGTTTTTGAGTGGAGATAATGTCAAGATTAAAGGAACAATTTACTTCAAATTTCGGTTGTCTCGAACACATTAAAACATAGTAGTATTCCGGCGATTGCAGAAGACAATCCTAGAATACGTATTTATGGCTATTGGCCGTCATCACCTACGAGAAGCCCAACTGTAGAGTAGCCGCTGAAATTGCTGCCACACTCGAGTTTCGAACTCGCGTCCCGCCGGTCAGGGGCAAACGACCTAGCCAATGAGCCATCGAGTTCACTGTCTTGCCGGTTGTTAATCGGGAGTATATAGTATTTGACTGTACACCGACCTGCCTTTCAGGATGTCAACATCCTAGATTGATGCTTTGTGAATTCGGGCCAACCGATTTTGTAGAAGAAGACTCGATCGCTGGGACAATATGGTTATTCGCCTGACGTTTCGATATCCGTCGCGGATTCGTCATCAGAGACATGAGTAGCAGAAACAGGTTAAGCATGCACAGAAGTTTGCAGTATTTATAAGACACAGTCATTTCTGCAAGCGTACAGCGACAATTAACTTGAATCGCCTTCTTGTGCGTGGATTGCTTGTTGGACGGCACGCGGGCTCTGACCTGTTGAACTTTCATCACGGGCGGTGAGCTCGGGCGTGATGATTGCTCGGCCATCTGGCTCCGCGGTGCTGGCGATCGCTGAGGCGGTTGCCTGCCCATTCCTCAAGTGACGGCTTGCTTTGGCCAAATTGAATCTCAGGATTGGATATGGATTTGGCAAATCGTTGCACTTGTTTATGGATTGGGGGCCCGTGAACCATGACTCAAGTTGTTCTCGGCTCACCCGATTGTCCCCTTTTGCGAGAATTTTGGCCTCATCAAGTTTGAATTTAGCGGTCTAGTCTTCTTCTGCTCAATCGCTTCCTGGGACATGGATGTTCAACCGATTGTGTTTTCGCAAGGCTATAGATTGATATGTTACTGCTTAAGAGTCAGTAACACATATTTTTATGTCATATTTTTAGTATTCCGCGGAAGGCAGAAGACAATCCTTGGATACGTATTTCTGGCCATTAGCCGTCATCAGCTAGGAGCATCCCAACTCCTCTAATATATCTCAAGTCCACCTATTTTTAGTGGGATAGATGTTTCCGTTCCCGTATCCTGTGTAAGCGGCCATATAATTCTCCCTGACATGCAAGCGGACATGGTGTTGGTCTGGTAACGGGACACCATTGCATGAATATGGGGGTTGTTAATTTACCCTCCCCAGTCTTATCTTAAGACATATCCTCTGGTTACATTACAGAGGTCTCTTCCTCGTCCTCCTCCTCCTCCTCAGACGATGGACTGAGTATCCTTACGGGGATCGTTGGGGAACCGGTGCAGGTGAACTCGGACCCGCTGCTGGGTGAGAGGCTGAATGAATTGCTGCATCTGCGTCGGATGGAAGACTCCGTTTTTGTCAATGGCACAGCAGTCATGGAAGAGACAATCAGAGTGAAGGTGCCGGCGGCAGGCAAGGAGACGCAGCATGTGGAGGGAGAGCCTACACGAAGCGTGACCTTCGGGGAGTTGAAGGCCCTCGTGGACGCAGCCGCCGCCAGAATACAGACACAGCTTTCTTATCTGCCATTCAGCAGGGATCTCGCTAAACTGACCGGCTGCACGGAACTGTCGGCTGAGAGGCGAGTGCAAGTTGAGCTGTTACAGGAACGCAGCCTGGTCATCATCTGCATGCCGGCAAGCTTGGGCCGCGTGGTGATTCAGGTAGGAAGAAATGCATTCTCTGAGAGTGCATTTAACTAGCCTCAGCGAGTCACAACAATCGATAGTCCGATCCCAAACCATTAAGACCATGCAACTTAGCCAATCAAACTGTCGCGCTCCAATCGATATGGACAGGGGTGACGTAAAGAGCATTCTAAGTAAAAACCCCATTAATAAAGGAGAATGTGAAAACAAATAGGAGATTCCCACGTAACTTTCGATCAAAATCCCCTTTTAAAGAGAAGGACTAACGGCTACTGCTTATCATAACGGAATCAAAGTGAATAACAGTGAGTTTAAAAAATGTTCAAAAACTTCAATGACTATAAAGACGTTTTGTAGGAATAAAAAAATAACAGAATTTTGCTTGTTTACCAGGCATGCTGGCCAAAATGCGGTGAAATACTTTTAACTTTGAGAATAACGCGACTCAATCGCTGGGACAATACGTTTATTCGTCTGACGTTTCGACATCGGTCGCGGATTATTCATCAGAGACATTGGCAATAAACGGCAGCAGACGTGATTTTTGCTACCGTTTTCTGCTAATGTCCCTGATGATGAATCCGCGACGGATGTCAAAACGTCAGGCGAATTAGAGTCTTGTCCTAGCGATCGAGTCGTCTTCTTCTTTATAACTTCCTGGGGCTCGCATGTTGGCTTGCATTGGCAACTTTTAAGTTTAAATGAGAATTTCGCATTTGCTCAATTTGTATTAGTGGTTTCTATTTCGTAGGTACCAATTGCACATGCTAATGCACATGCCGGTAAATTTGAAGATATTTTCGGCAGAAATGCATTTCAGAATTCTTAATTGTCTTGCAAGCGATAGATCACTGGCCGTGAACTTGAACAGTAAAACAAGTGGCTTCGGAGTTGGCAGGCATCACGTGATCCACATTGGGGCTAGAGGTTCATTTTGGTAATCCTCGAGGTGAACACGAACGAGGATTTTAGTCTGGCTGTACAAAACTCGGAAAGCAAAATGTCCTATATGGAAGTATTTTCGTTGAATCATCTTAATTTTGAAGTTTGTAACAGCTCCTAAATGCCAAGTTGCATAACTGAGAAGACAGGTAGGCTGTAGATAGCACGATTGTTCCATACTTATAATTTTGTTGGGTTGTTTTGGGGGCGTTTATATGATTCTCGAGGCCAGTAGTAAGCAAACTATTCGTTCTTACTTGCCGAGGACGTTCAAGCTGGCAGTGGATGGGGAAGGGGAGAAATCTGTATGACACTGAATTTCTGAAAAAAGGGTAACTGATGCTGTTATCGCTTTGAGACAAATACGGCTAGAAGGACACTTGCCTTTACAACGATATGTGAACTGCAGCCAGTGAAAGACCTTCTCATTTTAGCTGGCCTGCATGAAGTTGCGTCTAGCCTACACTCCAGTCGATCGTCACTTCCCTCCAAAACAAATTTCTCGAATACTGCAGGAATTTGCCCCCATCGCCTGCATTGTGGAGGAAGACTCTGAAGATGGCAGCATATTCCTGTCCAATCAGGGCACTGAACCTTCGAGGTTGATCAACAGTAGCGAACTGTTCAGTTGGCAGTACGTGAAAAACCTCAGAGATGAATCGCACTGCCACGCAATAAAAGACTGCCATCCACTTTTCGCCACGGTTACTGATCCCGTCATTCTGGTCCTCTTCACCTCAGGCAGCACCTCACCCACTCCAAAAGGCGTTGCCCTGCGAAACCGTCAGCTTATGAACCGTCTTGCCTGGCAATGGAGCCTGGCCTCGCCCCTGGCCAATTTGACAGGACCCAGTCTGACCAAAACTTCCTGGCTCTTTGTGGATGCCTTCACAGAAGTCTTCGGGGCTCTGCTGGCCGGTCGGCCCCTCCTCCTTCCCGTCTCTCCTCGTGGTTATCTCTCCACCGTCCAGATGTTCACAGATGCTACTCTCTTGGCAAATCTGGTGCAAAAGTTTGCCATCGTGCAGCTCACCGTGGTGCCGGAGCAGCTGAAGTCCTGGTTGGTTCAAATCGAGGCCAGCATGGATCACAATCTGATTGGTCACTTCTGCAGCCTGGAGGTTCTGGTTGTGAGTGGCCAGTTATTGCCCGTGCGCCTGGCAACCGACGTGTTTCGCGTATTCGGCGGGGTGGGCAGACTTCGTCTGGTCAACCTCTACGGCAGCACTGAGGTGGCCGGTGATGTGACGGTGGCAGTGTTTGATAATCTGGAGGAAGTGCTTGCCAGTCGTGAGACACAGAGTTCAGCTGAAGTTGACGGTACCTTCTTTCTGCCCGTTGGACTGCCCATCCAAAACTGCGAAGTTTACGTTCTGACGCGACGCTCAGGTAGACGGCCGACAATTTTTATTAATGCATTAAATGCTATTTAGACGAAGATGACGAATGTGGAGAACTGCGGGTGCTTCCACGAGGAGAAACTGGGGAGGTTTACGTGTCAGGTGCCGCGGTATGCACTGATGGCAAAGTTTACGCTGAAGCAGTAAAGTAAGTCTGCCCTCTGTTTGTAATTTTGAAATTTCTGGAGACAGGTATTTTCAATTTTCCGAATTCGAATCCATCACTTTCCGTTTGACTTTCATCTTGGAGTGGTTGTTCTATGATAAAACGGGTGCTTTATTCGATGGCAACTGACCGCTCGCAGTGCAAACATTATGTTTAAGTGCTGAATGTTGAAAACTATCTATAGATATACAGCACTTTTTAGCATAACCTGGGTAATCAAATGTGTATTTACTCTGAAAATGAGAATTTTAACCGTGACTTAATCAAATCTGCCATCTCCTCTCCCCTGGCAATTAGATGAGCACATATTTATGGGTTCAGGGGATGCTCACACAATTCGGACGAATGCATGTAATGTACGTTAGCGCTACTGTTGAAACGCGTGATCGTTGACTCACCGCACACCACTGCTGTTGACGGCGTGCCTCAGGCCAGGCAACATGACGCGCGAACTTACTGGTAGCGAACGGCTGCTGCCTTCTTCTGCCTGCTGGACCGCCTATCCAAAACTGCGAGATTTACGGGCTGACACGACGCAGTCCGTACACGCAGCAAGTTTGGCGGGTAAAATTGACCCAAGCATCATGAAATTCACGGGTCGCGGTGAGCCTCGTGGCTCAGTGGTAGAGCGTTGGCTGCGTGGAAGCCTTCCCTGTTGTCTGGATTCGACTCACACCGAGGCCGCAAAGTTTTCACAATTAGGTCAACTAAATTCAGCAAATCTGCCTACCTCTCTCTCTCTCTAACAAAAATATATTTGTCGACCAACGATTTCCGTTGTGAACCGACGCGATATTTAATGAAGCAGCATACGAATGTAGTAACATTTACTCATGCAGACTTACGATACTGTAGAGACCCTGTGGCGACTTCCACCTTGCACTCCACGTATGAGGTCACGATAGTGCATTTAGCGGTCTTCCCCTGAGACAACTGTAGTCCGCGGGAACGCTTGCCTCGCGTGACTGCTATCAAGTGCGCACGCACTAACGACTGTCCATCCCGGTCTGGCCAATCACCTCCAGGGATGATTCACACAAACTCCGCTCTTGGACGCCGTGCTTATTAATATGTCCACACAATTCGGACAAATGCCTGTAGTGTGCGTTAACGCCACTGTTGAAACCCCATGATCTTTGACTCACCGCACACCACTGCTGTTGACGGCGTGCTTCGGGCCAGGCAACATGACGCGCGAGCTTAACTGTTAGCACTGTGTCTTCCCATTCTGGCCTCAACCCACAGTGGTGTGACCTCGATCCGTCTGGACAGACCTCAAGGCCGTGGCTGTCGCCAGGCGCACTGACGCGCGACCTACTAACGCGCCCACGCCCTCGTGCCGTCCAACCAATGACCTTCAAGGTTGCCGTCAACGGTGCCCGCTCGAATGTCTACAAATTTATTAGAAGAAGGCGCCGTTGTCCACAGGGATGGCAAAATCTTTGCCAACTCAGTGAATTAGGCCTGGCTCTCCCTGTTATTCTAAGCGTTATGTGGATGGTTGTAGCTTATTCTCCTGGATTAGAATTCACCACTTTTCGTGCGACCGTCAACGTAAAGTGTTTCTTATTTTTAAAAACGAATTGCCTTATCTTATGGCAACTGAGTAAGACATGCGGGGAAAATGCTCAAAGTGGTAATAATGGGACTGAATACGGAATGGTGAAAACTATCTATATATAAACAGCTATTTTAAGCATAACCTGTGTAATGAAATGTGTCTTCTTATTTGCTAAATCTGAACGAATTTCAAGACGGCCTTCTAGGTATAGAATTTGACTTCGAAGACTATAATCCTGAGCACAGGTCTATGGGTTCAGCGGATACAAGTGTATTAGCAACAATAAAGTCAACCGTAATAAAACCCGCTTGACGGGACCTCTGGGCTTATGAGGAATCAGCATCGCTTATTAAAATTTTCGTGAGGCTCATTGCCCCTTGGAATTATTATAAACGTGTTACTGCAATGCCATAAGAGTTTTAAGTCATACACTCTGGTCTAAGTTGTTCTCATATACTAAATGTTTTCCTCAAAATTAAAGTTCCGAATGAATAATACGCTTTCTATTTTCTTATCCGGAATGCACTGCTGAGGATAATGATCCTTCCTCACATCCGCATATTCATTCTATTGAATAACTTCATATGATACTAGGTCATCGGCAACACGAAGAAATACCATGATTAAACGCTGGTACCAGAATCGTTCAGCCAATGAGAGGTCACTGTCAGCTATTTAGATGTGCGTAAAGGCTTCATATCCCGATGAAGTGCAGTTCTCCAGAAACGTTTGGTTTTCCGTCAGAACCAGTTGACTACGCGTGAGACCTCCTTATGCTTCAGTAGCATCGCTTTATGGAAAGAAGCCGTTGTGAGTTCGAACACTTCTGTCCTAGCGTAAACAGGCTGTTCCCTGGCGTTTTTATGTGCCCCTCTAGGACAATGGCAAATTAAACGTTTTCAAATCCGACTGATTTCGTACGCTTAGACTCTCTTAGTTGGCTAGTCTCCATTGTTTCTGCCATCCTGGAGAACACCTGTCACTTACTTTCGTGGATCTGCTATTCTGTGATTAGAAGGAGACATTATTTGGGCTCCTCTGTCGGTTAAATTAGTAATCTATTCTATGTGTCATATCACACTTAAATAAGTATTTTCAAATCAGACCACACAAGATAACATCAACTGGCTGCTAACAGTTGTTTCCCTGAATAAATCTTTCAGCCATATAGTCGGTCCAGAAGAAAAGCCCGAGAGTACCTGGACATTGCCCAACGCCTTCTCCTCAGGGTCGGGATTACGAATGCTTTTCCCAACTGGTGACCTTGGTTTCGTGTCGCCTAGTAACGGTCAGCTGTACGTGTGCGGACGTTGCGATGACGCAGTAAAGGTGAACGGGGTCAAATGCAACCTCACTGCCATAGACAACTTTCTGACAGGCGTAATTGATGATGTTATCAGTAATCCTGACTCCCAATATCAGCAATTCGCTCCTCTACAGGCTACGATCACACTACTGATTGAGAGCCTCCAGCGCAAAGCACAGATTGTGTGCTTCTACACGCGAAAAGATGGCAGTTTAACAGAGGCACAGGGAGGAAGTTTTACTAATTTTGATCTCGCAAAGCTGATTGGTGGTAACCTTCCCTCTTTTGTGAACGTCAAAGTTGTACAGGTAGGCTCCTCTTTCTCCGTAGTTTTGGAAGTGCCTTCGCGGTCGGTTATTGTATACATTTAATTTTTTTAATTGACTCCTTAAGTCATTGATTCTTATTTAAGGAATTGAAATTTCTCGCACAAATATTATAGAAATACAGCGGAGCAGTTGACGAGCAGATGTAAGCATTCCATAAATTCTCATCAGATCAGTACATTGATAATTCCGGACATCGGGTGTATCCAAACAAAGGTTTTCGGGTGATTTATGCGGTCCCACCAAACTACCACAAATCCGTATGTCAGCGAGTACAGAAGTTACATAATGATGGATGTGGTTGGATAGGCCAAAATTTGACCTACTGAAAATTTGAAAGTAAGTGGTTATTATTATCATTAGCTACCCTCACGATGCTTCTCTATGGATCTCTGCCGACGAAGGTTAGTGACCGCATGTTTAACTTGTACCCGTTCCCATATGAATGCACTGGCACGATGAGACTATATTGAAAGATTACGTATGCTTGCCAACTGCTCTTCTGATTTTTTTGACGGGCATTTTTGCAACTTTAAAACAATACATTACGTAACTTATAGAAGAAATCCCCAGGGCCCTAAAATCTGCTAGATTGGATGAGGTCTTGTGTTATAGGTACCAGGAGTAGACCAGAACCTAGTTTTCCTCTGCGTTGTCTGTCAGTGTTGCATCGAAGTAAAAGTCCATTTTCACATGTTGCTATAGAAGAAGGTAAGTCAGGCTCAGAAGTACGTCAGTAGAACTCAGGGTTTCTATTTAATATCTCTTTTTGCAATCTGAGATGCATGGGAATGCATCGTCGAAACGTAGCTGGTAGGTCTGGAATTGTGGTACGTGTACCTTGGTTTGCCTCTAGCTTCATAACTGCTTCTCGATGACTGCAAATGTTCTTTCACTAGAGTTGAATACTTCAATGCTTGATATCCAGGTCAGACGAGGTAATCTAAGATATCACACATACCCTGATTTGATATCTCAGTAGGATCTGCTTTGTCTTTTATGCATTTCTGTGTTTTATTTTGCATATAGGTAGCTGTTTTTCCCACGAAATCGATCAGCGGAAAGGTTGACAAGGTCAAACTCAAAACCGATTACGTTTCGGGGGCGTACGACCTTGCCAACTTGGCAATAACGAATCAACACCAGTCATCCACGAATGGGTCATCATTCGGCTATGCAAGCGATCGAGAGCGAGCACGCGCAGTATTCGCCAAACTTCTCGGTCTTGAAACAACAAATCAGAAAGCAGTCAGGCCACTGGATGACGAAGATTTTTCACAAATCGGAGGAGACTCAATGACGGTATTTCCTCTATGTGTTCTCATCCATTTCAAATATAAGGAGTACATTAGCAGCAAACAACCAAGCACATAGGGTTAGAACTTCGATACTGCGTAGTACGAGGTATTGTGTAGTAAATATGGAATATTTATGCAACAGTTTATACATTTGATCCATAATTCAGCAGTCTAAAATTTGGATGGCCATCTTGATTTGAGATATTGGACTTTGATATGTCTTCATTCCGATGATAGATAATATAAGTGCACTTTAATTGTGTTTTGCCTTTTCATAGGTAGACGAAAAAGAGTTAAGATGGGGAAAAGATAGATACATGGTATGCTAAATAATCGCCGCGAGTCTATTTAACCTAATCGAGACAAAAATATTTCACCTTTGAAGTTTATGACCCCGTTAACGCGCCAGGATATTAGAAATACTAGACAACTTACTTAGGTCGGTAGGTGTGAATGTCTCATTTAATGGCGGATAACGTTCCGTCTTTCAGGTTGTTAGTAGCAATTTGAATACACGGCTCGAATGAAGTCAAGCCATAAGCATTTGAGTTGTTTGTACTGACAAGGCCTAGGTCACCCTTTTCAGTCTTCATAGAAATTTGCACAGTCTGTCGTTTGGACCCTAACTCCAGAGTATATTATGCATGCTCCTACATAAAAAAACCAGACCAACTCTTGGAACAGGCGCGTTAAGGATGTCACTTTAATCTCTATTTACTACATACTGATAACTAACTGGTTTTCGATTAATCTTAAAGTTCATTGCATTTTTCATTTTTCAGGCCATGCTTATAGTGTCAGAGTTGCAATCAATAGGCATCCCCGGGCATATCATGCACTTTGCTGGGAGCGGGCACATCGGAACAATCTTAGGTCAGCTAACGCAGCGCACCGAACCTAGGCATGCCTCAGTGGACGTCAAGACTACTGGCACATTCGTTTTTGAGTGGTATCCATCGGGTGCTGAAGGTGTTTCCGATGACGACCTCTTCTACAGGGAGTGCAAGGAGCTTGTTGTTCAGATTTTAGCCTCCTCATTCCATAAGCTGGAGCCCATCACCCAATGTCTGCACTTTACTGAGAAGATGCTCAGATCGCACGTAGAGGCTTTACTGAGGCCCGACTGTCCGGAACGCGCCGTCATACTGCTTGCAGGCTACCTACTCAATCAGCCTTGCGCCGCTGAATCCGTCAACCCCCACGCTCTTTTGCCACACGTACAAATGGTGGTTCTCCTTCTACAACCATCGCCACCGTTATTTGCGGAAAAAGCAAAGCGGCCCACGGGATTGGAGGAGAATGAACACCTACCACCGGAAGTGTTTGAGTTCTTTGATGACCTTTCTGTCCCCGGTCAGACAACTATTGAGAGGATGAGTACAATCAACTGTCATATGTTGGGTGTGCACACAGATGGTGAGGTGCTCGGTACCGATGCGAGAATCAGGTTGGGCATTTTGTTGGAAAAGGAGGCGATGAAAACGGCCAAACGGATGGGCTACAAGTTCATTGACACAGTCAACACCAACCAACTGACTCAGGTGAGAAAACTTTGTTGGCAGTTACTTACATCCCTGTATATCCGCTTGATTTAATCACGAAAAGAGAACGCAAATTGAGAAAAAGAAGGACAGATTTTGTTTAGTTATTTAAATTAAAATATTTACAAATGGTCATGTACTATATGGTGCAGTAAGGTTCAGTTTATTTAGGAGAATAGACAATGCCTTTGGAGGACTTCATTAAGAACGATTTACAATAGTAGCTACTTTGAAATACCTTAAATAAGCATTTTATAATAAGAAACGAACGTATCCTATCTGTATATGCACATTGCTCATTAAAAATGCTTGAAGTCAACCTATCAAATAATATATTTTGGATCTTGTATAAAACGTAAGCACAGAGTTCGAAACAGAGTAAACCATGGAAATATGTTTGATGGTTTTTTTTCAGATTATTCCTGAGTTGACTGTACACCCTAATGGTCTATGCAGGGCCTCTCTCCTATGGCATCCAACTTTTTTTATAAATTCATTTTAGCGAACAAATTTAAGCTTTCATTATTCCCTTTCAGAGTGTGGTACAACAGTCCTTCCAGATCATAAGAACTGAATGCTATTTTCTCGTGCTTCGATTATATCGAAAGTACTTCTGCAACAGTGTCCAGGATTTTGCGTAGGTATCACTCAATATGCTATTCGTTTTCAGTAAAATCAAACAGCTTAACTTGTTTACTTTGCGAAACGGGCGTAGAACAGCAAAGCTGTACTCTCGTAGAAACGGACCAAACGAATCATTCAGATCAGTAAAGCACTATGTTTGGTGCGAGCTTCAACCGTCTGGTCCATCTTCCTCGCGTCACTGTTGTAGGGCTGTATCAGTGCAAGTGAGTCCAGTCAGAAAAAAAGAAAAAGCCAGGCACCATTAATTCATTCAATCAAAAGTTCAGCCAGCTTTAGTTGTGATGCTAGGTTGATAAGCCAGTCGACTGGCTTGCTAAAGAATAAAAAACAGAGAGGAAAGGGACTTTTCTGACTACTGGCAAAATGTAAATGCTCCTATTAGAAAGTATTTGGCAGAGTGATACGACGAGAATGGCAAATGGGCAACAAGCAACGAACATTGGCTGTCCACATTTATGAAGTCATCGTCTTTTTCCTGCGTTATAATCAGTTTGGAAATTTTTGGCTAATTTTAAGCCAATGCAATCGTTATCTCCATGTTACCGCGGTTCGTCAGCATAGTTCGATACCGCTTAGGTTGCGCGCGTTAAAGAAGAATTGGATAACTGAAATGCCTCGAAAAATCGTCTTCTTGGGAAGATGTCGCAGGTTTGGTTTTGAAATGAACGTTATCATTCAAACTGACCGCCATGAACAGCAGTAAACCAATTGCATTTTTTCCTCACTTATAAACAGATTCAAGTTATGGTTACATCCATATGAACCTGTCGCACAGGCCGAGCCAAAGTGTGACAAACGAAGCCATGGGGGACAGGTTTTTTATTTTGAACACAGTTTAATTTTGCTAGTGTGAGTTTCTGCAGCACAGATATTGCTAAGATGTTCCTTGGGTGTCTCGTCCTGTCAAAACTATCGTATCAGCTTGCTATCGTCCCTTATTCGTTTCAGCTAGTTTTTTTAGTCTGGGTCGAATTTTAAAATTTATAGCACAGATTTACACACGATAACCATGTCCCGGTGCTATAGGAATGATGTATTCTTCATCAAAGCTTGGTTGTATACATAGGCCCGCTCCCATGACAGACGGTTGGTTTTGGGCTTCCATGCGCGTCTGTCCAAAAAGTGATGTGGGCGTGGAGGGGGAAACGTCAAACAACAGTTTTTCAGCACCACCGTATTGAGTTGTTTGGGCGAGTGCAGAATGTTTTGGTCCATGTGATTGGCTATTCTAGAGGCTGCATGTGCTGGCGGCTCAATAGCTGTGATCACATAATTTTTAAATCCGCGTGGGTGCCAAAGGTGATAATATTAGAGGCGCCGGAGGCCCTTCTAATTCCAGCTGTTAGCCTCGTCCATACGCATCATAATGTCGGCAAAAATCCAATCATTAGGCGTGTGAAATCTTTAGTTTGTGCCTCGTTAATTGTTGAATCGTTATAACATTGTAATTACTGTGAAGACATTCAAATATCACTTTGATATTTATAATATGCTTAATATGTTTATGTTTATTATGTCAGTTAACAGACAATCGTAAAGAGTTGGTAATGCACCTCTTGGGCGCCTTCCAACACCTCGAAAACCGAAAAAAGACCTAAAATAAACTCCCTATGTTGCAGCCAGTATTGGTTTTGTTACAGGTTTTGTGTTTTGTCAATACTGGGTGAGATAGGGAGTTTCTTTCAAGTGAAAAAAACCTGCCTTCAAAGGTATGATACAAACGGAATAAATGTACAGTTGTAAGCTGGGTTGACTCATCAGCAGGAGAAGTGTTTCATATCGTTTAAGGACATTAGTTCCAGACGGAGAGGGTTGGCACAAGAACACAGTGTTCTCAGTCTTCCTTCAATGGTTGTCGGCAAAAGTTAAGTGCTATCGGCTGAAGGGTTAGCAGACTGCGGGCTGCTGCTTCAGCAGCATTATCTTCAGCATGAAGCCTGGCGGGGTTCAAAGTCCACGAACGCCATCAGAGTGAAAGAGAGATTCCACCGAGTCAGCACCCAAAATTCGTGAAAGTTGTCCTGAATGTAGAAAACTAGTTATAGCTCGCTTAAACATAGGGTAGTTTTGCTGGGTTTTACTACTTTTGGGCAGCTTATTCCAGATTGATATGGCGTTTACTGAAAAGAATTGCCGGTACTTAACTGTACGTGCCATAGGAAGAAATAAAAATACGTCTCGATGACTGGCGCGTCGAGAGTGCTCAAGCTGCCTTATTGTACTGAGAGGATTAAAGGTTTGACCATTCAAAAGTTTAAACAGTAAAAATAGACCCTTCTGCAATCGACGAAGCCATAGGGGATCCAGCTTTATAAGTTCACAGCTTTGTTGGTAGGCTAAGTTACGGCGTTCTGTAGTGGAAACTCCTCTACTGAAGAAGTGCTGCACCGATTCTATTTTCTTCCGTTCACTAGTGCGCAGAAGACTGAATAGGGGCGAGCAGTATTCAAGACTACGTCTCACGTACATATTATAAAGGCTAGTTCTAACCTTGATAGTCTTAAAAATTCTAAGGATAAATCCGGTGGTTCGGCGTGCTTTCGAGACTATCAGGGCACAGTGCTCTGACAAATTGAGACTATTAGAGTAGGATATGCCCAAATCCTTGATAAATCCTGGGAAATTTATTTCGTGGCCGTCAATGTTTAATTCCGGTTGATGATCGTCGCCAACAACCATAACGGAACATTTGTGCCATGAAAGGGTGAGGCGCCATGTGCAACACCACTGGGCGAAGGCCTGAAGATCATTTTTATCAGCTCGAGCACGATGTTGCGATCTGCTGGTTTATATCGATAAGCGACTTTTAAATCATCAGCGTACATGAAGGGTTTGCCATACTGAAAACAATCTGAAACGTCGTTGACAAACAGGCAAAATAGGAGCGGACCCAGTACACTACCCTGTATAACTCCACTCCTCACATGCGTGGGGTTGGAGATAACATTGGAAATTTTTACTCGTTGTGTGCGAGCACCCAAATAGGAAGATATGAAGTTCAGTGGCTTGCTACCTATGCCGAAGGAGGCCAGTTTCAGAAGGAGCTGCAGTACAACGTGCACTATATGGCTAAATAATCTCGAAACATTAGTGAACTACATGGCACTGTCTACATTCACTTGGCAGTAATTTATTAACATGGATTCTAATTTTTGAGAATTTTATGTGAGAAATAGGCAGTTTAAAGGCGTAAGTCTATTTTCCTCAAACACAATGTCTGTCTATAAACAAATTGATTAGGCGTTTCCTAAAACGAACCTTAACGCTTTAATTGAATTAACGAAGATAAATTACCTTCAAATCTTTACCGCATGCAGGATTTCACAGCCAATAAGACTGTTTTACAAAACTACAAACATTCTTCTATGTTCTTTCAATTTTCCTGAAGTGGCACTGTTCGCAGGGGTTAACGGTTTGACTGACAGCCGTTTGACTATTTTACAAAACTACAAACATTCTTCCATGTTCTTTCAATTTTCCTGAAGTGGCTCCGTTCGTAAAGCTTAACTGCTTGACTGATAGCTGCATACGTTATTTGTTGTCTGAGAAGTCAATTATTGTAACTGGTGACCTAAACAGTCAAAATCATTACTTCGGAATTAATTGTACAGGCCGAAAGATGAAAATTGGAAAAGTTTATAGTCCAACACATTAGATCGACGACTAAATACACAAACACAACAATCGGGAAAAGCTTTGAAAGAATATGTATGCAAGATAAAAGGCGATAGAAGGTGAAGTCCCGCGTGCTGGCACTGAAGAGCAGGTAGCTGCCATTTTATCAACATGAATAAACTGATATGCTCCAAGATCAGAAAATAATTTCTGAGGAAATTAAACATACTGAAATGGCAAAAGTGGTGTATCAGTCAGAAAGCATACATGGAATGCTGGGGTCCCATCGATGAGCTGGACCCCCACAGCTGTGTCAGGCAGTGGCAGACTACCAGCGAAATACGTGTCTGGGTTCAAGCTAATACCTGTGCTGCCAGTATGGTAAGTCATTCCGTAAGTTCTACTATTGTCTGCCTGTCAGCAGCTTGTGAATATTACGCAGTTATCCGATGGAAGCTACTGGATTTCGGCTCAAATGCGAACATAAATTTTCGGTCTATACCAATAGATCTTACATATACTGTCAAGCACCATGTTGAACAATTTAAGTTGACATTACTTTTCTGTTGATCCACATTTAACCCAAATATTTTCATCTTTTGAAAGGCTATCTGTGAGAACCTTGGTTATGAAGTCGTGAATCAGGCGGATTTCGTTGCATTTGCGCAAAACCGCGGTCTCAGCTGTGATCCAAGTGTTGGTGAAGTCAATTGCAAATACATGGTTAAGCGTTTGTCGCTGACGAATGAACTGAATGCAACAAACAATGAGTGACATTTTACGAATGCTTTCTTTTATAACCGGCTACTGTTTTTGTGAGAATTTTTTTATTGTTCAACAATAAAATGGAAGGGTGCAGTTTTATTAATTACTCGCTGTTAAATGGAATAATCTCAAATATTTACGATTGTGTATTTTGTCTGTGAGGCGACATTTATTCATAGGAGTTTTGAGAAAGCGCAGACCTACGTTGTGGAAATAACTGCTAAATAGTGCAAATCAAGAAGGCATGACAAATGAGGGAACCTTCGGACTAAGCGACCATGGACTGGTAATGATGAGGCCCCCTGTGTCTAAAATATAAAATTTCATTCATGTATGTATGGATGCTTTCAACCCTTAACCCCATTAATATGCATACCGAGTAGTAAAGCGTGCTTTACCAAATGAAGGTTATCTGTGCATATACGTGCTAAAACTCGAAATAATGCGTAAACTCTTTCCCGATACTTAAAGGTATAGCGCAGAGGACGTCACGCAACCCTTTTTCTGCCACCGGCCTATTTGGATTCGTACTGCCAATAACTTCCAATCATTACCCATAATGGAATTTGCTAGTTGTCTTGGGATACTAATCAGTACTATGTATGGATTGCACGATTAATACCTTGAGAAGGTGTGGCTAGAAACTGTCGGCAAGTTGACTGTTTTAAAGATGCAAAATTCTCGTTTGAATTACCAACTTCAACAAGAATCCCGGTAAAAATGGCCTCGCCTCTCCACATACTGCTACAGCAACTCTAGTAATAACGATGGCCTGGACTGTCAAATTTTTGGAATTCATATGCGTTAGTGCCAGGAAGGCACTCTCTATACCTTCTAGCGAATCGGTCAAAAAAAGAGGAAAGTTCTGGTTGCCAGTGCACTAGCTAGATAAAACTTGAACATAGTGGCTCTCGAAGAGAGCCGTTTTTTTTTCACTAGGCCAATAATTGGAAGTGGATGCCAGATGTGGCTTCTAGAAGGCTCGTTCGAGAATAAGGTGACGAGATTCCGTCGTTGCCTTCGCTATGATATAGAAAGTCGTTAGACGACTCACACGTGCTCAAAGCAACAGCGAAGACTTAGCAGTTGTCTTTTTGCCCCTGCCTATGACTCATTTGACCCGGCCTGTTTCGGTGCCTGTTGTCACATGATGTTCTCACTTTATACCGTGTGTGCATCGCAGTTCCCGTCTCCATTAGAACTCCTGATTTTGAAAGATGGGCCACATATGCATTTCTCCACGGGTCCACGATAGTTTTTTGTAGCGGTTGTGTTGTTTTGTGTCTCTTTCGGACGGGCGGTGAGGTCAGATTTTTGTGTTTTTTTGGAGTTAAGTCCTCAACAATATCATATAACACATCGAGGTCAACTTGGCCATCTGTGGTGAATTTTCTTATAAGCTAGTTCGCATGCCACTTAATTTTACCTTTTGTCATTTTTACCTCGAAGACAACGCACTTCGACTTCCTAACATTGTCTTCTATCTATGGTTTCTTGTCTGGTTGGAAATTTCGTGAAAAATCATCTTTTTTCCTATTTACGTAAACTATTAGCGGTTTGGCAACTCCATACAGTAGTCAAACATCACGCTGTTAGCCCAAAAAAGCTCGGTTGGTGTTTAGCCATCAAGATCACTTTTCGTGTTCTGTAGACTAGGAGAAACGGTTTGAAGTAGTCTATTTTCACGCCTGCATCCCACACCTTTTCACAGCTTTCTTGAAAGTACCAAAAAACGTTCGGCTTTGTCGTTCGATTGGGCATGAAAAAGCGGTGAGGTCAGGTGTCGAATTTCCCATTTCTGGCAAAATTGTTGGAACAGTGATGGCGTAAAAATGGGTGCAGTTATCCAACATTTCTGCGGCGATGCCGTATCTGGAGATAAGTTCTTCCACATTTCATGCGGGCCATAGCTTGATGTCCGGCACAGAGTTTACGTAAAAGCGGTTGTTGATGTAAAGCTAGAATCACCATGCTACCGTCATCTATGATGCACTCTTCGGTTATATACAATTGCTCCTTCCGCTTCCTGAAAGGCTTTATGACTAAGTGCATCTTATCTTCATTGGGCCAACCCGTTTGAATAAACTCCTATACCTGGCGTTAAAGTGGATCTGCTGTGGTGGTAGCTCTGATGTGTTCGGCCGTATGAGGCAGCTGCCGGATGACACCTCTAAATTCGTCGTCGTCTTTTAACAGTCCCTTGCATCCACAGTGTCTTTTTGGTGTTCCTCGACTTCACCCAGTCATGATAAAGTACTCGGAGCTCCGAACTTTGGAAGTGGTATGTGCTAGGTTTTGAAGCCATAACTTAATAGAATGGTACTTCTCCGTTGTATGTTCTTGGTCGCATCTTGCTGTACGCCACAATTAAGGCCAAGTAAAACATTTAGTGGTAAGTGATCGGTGTGACGTAAAAAGGGTCCCCTGTAAATGAATAAGTGGAACTTCTGTACTGCAAAAATGGGTGGCAGTACCTCTGCCAAGATTCCACTGGAGTTTTATTCTGTTATTGTGGGTAATCGTGCGCCATCCATCAAGGGCGGGATATTTCCATCTGTGACCTCCTGAAAGAGAAGACCACCTACTCCATTCTCTAGTACATCCGCATGGACCATGCATTCTTTATCGACTTCAAATGTGAGAGCAAAATTGACTTACTAATCTTTACTTTTATCTTGTCGAAGTGATTTTCCCTGACCTTGCAAAGCCTTTGCAGCAAATCTTCGCCCCTACAGCCGACGACCAAAATTTCACTCAAGTACGCCTCTGTTTCAGGAACATTTCTGAACGTAGTGACCATTAGCGGTTCAAATATGCTAGGTGCCGTTCCAACGCCATAATTGGGGCAGGCATAGTTGAACAGCCCCTTAAATGTGTTACTGGTCAGCCTTTCCTGTGCTGCCTCCTCGATTGATAACTGAAACTATGCTCCCGATAGGCAAACCCTTGCGTAAAACTGTTCTCGATCCAGGGTCACAAAAACATTTTTCACACTCAGGAAGGGGTAATTATAGTTTTCTAAAGCACCGTTCAACCCTTTCGAGTAATCGGCGAAAAACCTTATTCTGCCGTTTGGCTTCTTTACGGCCACAACCAGGCAGTCAACATTGAATTGTTGGTGGTGCAGCTAATACCATTCTGCTGCATCTCCCCCAATTATTCCTCGAACGCTGCTTGTACTGCAAATCGGACTTGTCGATTCTGTGTGAAGACTGGGTTATTCTTGGCCTTCACTCCCAAGCTACTTTTAGTCTTTATGCAAATGGAAATAAAACATTTGTACTCGATGAGGCTGACAAGGTTGAATTGTTTAATGCATTCTTTGTAAAGCATTTTACGACGGAATCCGAACTGGTTCCGTCGTTTCAATCATACTCATACAATACACTCGGGAACATTGATTTCTGTATAGAATTAATTCGTAAGCATATGGTTAGTCTAAAAGCACGCACACTTCGGGAACTGACGGTATTCTAAACTCAGTTATCAAAAGAGTGTCGACCTTTCCCATATTAATTCGCCATATATTTTCAGTCTTCCTCTCTAACGGTTTCTTTCCTGACTCTTGTAAGACATCCATTATTCTTCCAGTCTTTATGTCAGGATCTCGTTCGGACGTAAATAACTACCGAAGTGTTCATAAAACCCCGACCCTAGCCAAACTTCTAGAAAAGATCATCTTTAATCAAATTCTCGACTTTTGCCAAGAAAACAAGTTTTTAAGCGACTCGCAGCATGGTTTTCTACCGGGGCGATCATGCGAGACGTGTCACTTAGCTTTTCTTAAGCACGTCACTTCCCGCCGTAACGAGCGGTAATCCGTGGTGTTTATCTACTTTGACCTGAGCAAAGCCTTTGACAAGGTACCGCACAGACGGCTTCTGGTAAAACTGGAAGCCATTGGCATCCGTCCCCCTCTCTCCGACTTCATCGGTTCCTACTTGTCTAACCGCAGCCAAAAGGTCTAAGTAGGTAACAGGTACTCCACTGCTCACCTGATCACGAGTGGCGTTTTTCAAGGCACTGTCTTGGGTCCTTTACTCTTAATTCTATACATAAATGAAAATTTGACTATCATGAAAAATTCACTCAATCTCCTTTATGCGGACGACCTCAAATGCATATACTCATTTTCAAAGGACACGGCAAGTATGTGCGTTGATAAAATAAATGTGGACCTACTTACACTCTCACGTTGGAGTGCTGCCTGGCAGATGAAATTCTCTCCATCCAAGTGTAGTTTCATGTGTTTCGGTCCCGCCAAGCTTCCTCGTCCCCTAATCTTTCAAAATACTCCACTTTTAGAACGATCCACTATAAACGACTTACGTCTAAGCTACACAAATAAACTAGCATTGTCGCCTCATGCGGATCGAATATCTGCAAAGGCTGCACAGATATGTGGTTATATATCACCTAATTTCTCCCTGCTGGGAATTAAGTTAAAACTTTATCGCATGTTCTCCCCATCCTAGAATCCTGCTGTCCCCTCTTTGGTCTAATGAATGCTTCTGACCGCGGTAAGGTTGAAAATGCACAGAGTGTGTTTACTCGAAAAATAGTCGCTCTTCCTTGATCTACTATTTCTTATACGGAGAGATGTCAGTTAGTGAACATGACATTACGTTCGATAAAGGATTAGAAGTGGGCCTCTGCTTCCTTTTGCACCTTAACTCTAGCCCCAACCTCACACGGATCAAGGCTCTTTTTCCTTATACCAGGATAATTGGACCCCCCTTTAGCTCCACATCGAACCATTCTCGCTTTTTTGCCTCCAAATATGCCTTCCTCTCGAATAATATTCCCCTCGAAATTAAGCTGTCGTCTAACTTAGTAGTTTATAAAGCCAAATTACGTAAACACTTAACTTCGTAATATATAAAGTCCTTGTTATGCGTCTTCTTCCCAAACACAAAAGTTTTGGATTTTGAAAAAGGTCCCCCTGGTTTATGAGTTGGTTATATTTATGTAAAATTGTTTTGCATACATGGCAATTTCTTCATCGCTAGAGTGCTATTTGCAACATTGTTTCCTCCCCTTCTCTGTCCAATCAATATTGCCGTTCTCCGTTCCCCGTTTTACACCCAGACCGATGGGCTTCGTGGTCTCTAGTCATGCGCATGGAGGTTCTGCTATTTTTTGCGGCTCTTTGCTGGACTTCGCAGTCCACAAGGTCGCATCTCTGGCGTTTCAGTGATGATCACGTGACCTCTGCCCTTCCTCAGTTTGTCGACACTGTTGTCCGCGATGGCCTCCTCCGGTCTCACCTCCCTGATGGTTGATCATGAAGCTATTCGAGCGGTGTTAAAGTGGTGAACAGCAGCCTCGGCTGCTTTATGATTTCTCCAACGACAAGAAGCATTTCCAACCCTCATACTTTCTCATCAACAGTCCTGTCTCATAGCACTTCAATCAATCCTATCATTTAATTTTCTGAATTCTGTAGAAGCAGCTTTTTTATCTTAGGTTTTGTTTTTTTTAAATGGGGGTCTGCTAAACTCCGCCCCCACTTTAATTGTAGGAATTTTTTTCACTGCTTCCTCCTTAGTTCACCATGCGTTTCAAAGAATTCTGACTATTTTTTTTTAAATGACGATATTTTGGTGGCTATGAATTTATCTGCCTTCATTACTAAACGCTCCCGCTGCCTATTTGGTTGCTCACGGAGAGCAGCACTTATCAACTTTATATTTATTTTTCCACAGCACTAAGTTTGCAATGACAAGGTCCTCCGGGCCTAAAATATAAAATTTATTTATTTAAGATCAGGCTGATATCTCCATCCGTTTGGCATACTTCTTCGGGTCATCTTCTGTGGTGATTAGAGCACAGCATATCTGCTGGAGTGACCGAGTCCAGAGACCCAATTGGGATTAAGACTTGTTGCAAGTAGATAAGTTTCACACTGCGAAACACATATGGCAGACAAACAGGCCTTGTCCCCGAAAGTGATAGTAGCCTGGGAAAAAATTCTCAAAAAGCAATTGAATATTATTTGACATCCAGGCATGGATGGCCGTTGGTGACCATTCTACCTCTCCAAGACTCCCCTCATGCTTTTAATAAATATCGCAATGTCTGACGCTGTATCAACCTGCAAAATGATATGTTCTCCATCTATGCTGATTGTCGCATATGTCCTATCTTCGCAACTCAGAACATGTGACTCCCTATTTTTTATCGCATAACATCCATTGCACAAATGATAGACATTTTCTTGACCCGAAATATTCTTACTCTGAAACCTTTAACATCTACACTGCACCGATATTGTTTTCCATATTTGGATATTATTCTACCTTTGTATATAGGTTGTTTTTCACTCAGAAAAATACTCCATATTTTGCACACTATCGACTAAGCATAAAACAATATTGACTGCATAAGAAGGGATCGTTTTTAGGTTTTTTCCTGTTATCCAAGGTTATTGACGGTTCCCAAGAGGTACCTTACCAATAAACCTTATTATTATCCCTTTCTTGAACCGAGCGATTAATTGCGACAATGTGTGGCTTATGATCGAGTCGAGTATATTTACAACACCCAGTCCGATACAGGTAATCTGCTGCAAGGGGCCACCTACCACATTGCCAAAATGCTGCTTTCATTTGCCTAGTGAAACTAAAAATCTCTCTCGATTTGCTGAATCTTCCTATCCTATACACGTACTGGCTGACTCCTTGTCCCTGAGCAAAATAATGTTCGCTTTTGGTGTTCAAAATTCGAACGCAATCAACTTCTAACTCTTTTACCATCATTTCAGTCCACTGATCTAATTAAGCAAGGAGCAGTGTGCGGATTTCAGCCTCCTCTGGAAACGTTAAGGCTTTAATAAACAGAAGGACATTCGTCTGCTGGCTAGTTATATTTTTTAGACGCGCTTGAAGATACACACGATTTAGTCGACCGGCTAAGTCAAGTAATCTTCCTCAGGTTGCCTTTTTAGCTTCAGACTTGTTTAAATTTTGTAGAATACTGACGCAGTAAAAGTGAACAAGGACTTAAAGTATTTTACTGTGAAGTATCAACAGACTTCTTCGGTAAGGCACAGTTAACATACCGTCCAAGTTCCAGCTGATGTAGTTTGAGCGGCATAAACTGCACCTTTGTCTTAAGTTCGATCTGTGCTCATTCTTCAAACTGCCCTTTGTATTTTCGAAACCAAGCTTCAAAATACACGCCTTTCTCCGGGTAGTGGATGATTTCTGTAATCCATTCCTCGATCAGATTTCTTTTGTTCTCCATTGATGCTGGTTCCAAATTTTTCCGCATTTCTTTGAGTAATGCCACGAACCTGGCCTGCTGGGCTTCCAATATTTGTTTCATCTGTTCTTCTGGTATACTTGTCCTACAGCTAAGTTGATAGATGTTCAGCTCCAGCTGTAAGGTGGAAAAGTACAGGGAGCCCATTCCTAGGAACAACAACTTTATTTAAAGCTAACAAAAACAACAGATTACTCAGTTTGTCAGCTTAAGTTTATTTATGGGGTCCTGGCCTTTCAAGAATATTCAGCACTACAGCGCGACACACGCTGCTTGGTCATTTTCCTCGCTTTACTGCTCATGTACTTTGGCCGGAATCGTGAGCAGGTAGCACGAATTCGTTTGTCCCAATTTTTAATTGATCTATGAATGGTCGAGAATATGCGAGGCCCAGGTAACTGGATAGAAGAAGTAAAGTCGTTCTCTGGCACCAGGAGAGTATTTGTCCGACATTTCGAACTCTCCCGCGAGCTCATTGTCAAGGAATGAAAAAACGTACAGCTCACAGTGTAATTAAGTCAGTTCCGCTGAGATTGACCTCTGCGATTGTGGGTTCGGTATGTTGATGACACGTCTGTCATCATTCATCGAGACAAGATTGAGGATTTCACAGACAATCTGAACTCGATTTTCCCCGACATCCATTTCACGATGGAGGAAGAAAAAGATAGCCGGTTGCCATTCCTCGACGTTCTGGTGTGCAGAAAAGACGGTGGGGAACTCAAAACAACAGTTTACAGGAAGGCGACCAATACCTCTCGCATCCTGAGTTACCTCAGCAACCATTCCGTCTCGTGCAAGCGTAGCTGCGTGCAAATGCTCTATCGTCGTGTAGATCAAGTTCAAGGCGCGCAACTTCAAAGCTAAGTAACATAGATATTTTTATCAGATTTCCTCGTTACTTACCTCAGCTCCCTGATCTGTCATCCTGCGAGCTCTGGGAGCTCTCCTGCAGGAAGGAAACGAGTTAGAGGGAGGTGGGGGAAGAGAAAAATTTTGATTTTCGTCTGTAGTCTTTTGACCGCGTGTTTGAAATCTGTCAGCCACGGTCAACTGGCAGATGTCATGTCCCAGCGTGTTTGGTAACCACCTTTTCTAGGCCTATCAACCCTCTCGGGAGGGGCAGCAGCGCTGTTCCACAAAGGAACTGCCGGTCAGTCACAACTGCTGCCGAACTGCACCATGGGCCACGAGTGTTTTGGTGGCGAACGACAACTTGGCTGTGAGCCTGCCTACAGCTTTGCTGTCGCACAGCTGAGGACTTTTAGGGGGGGGAGTATTTGGGAAGTAAGGGGTGGGAGCAGCAATAATTAGCCTTGTAGCAGTAGCGGTGAAAGGGTTTGTGTCCCACGTAAAGTTGATACGCGTTCTAGTGCTACGGCATCTGACTGTGGGTGGAATTTCTGCTACGATTAGGTGTTATTGATGCTACTGAGGAGGCAAATTCTTAGAGGACTAAGATTGCTAGTCATGGCGATGGGACGACTATTTGAGTAGGCATCGCTACGATGGAGTAAGGTCACTGTAACCGTATGGTAATGGAAGGGTATAGGTATGGTGGCAAGCATGATTATAGAGGCCAAAAACTCCCATTGAATTACAATAAAAATGTACATTCAAATGCTCGGTAGCTTAACTTAAATCTTTTCCGCTACATTCCACCTATAGGAGGACTAGTTTCCATTTTATTTTTAATTCTGCCTGCGTAGGATCAAATATTCCTCGACTACATTTCAAAGGCGCGCAACTTATTTTTTGAAAGCTAAGTAAAATAGATATTTTTATAGGATTTCCTCGTTACTTGCTGAATTTAGTAGCTTAATTGTTGTTATTTATTTGTATATCTAACCCTTTAGCAACTGCACATATCGGTAGTTGTCTTTTTTACCGATAGGTAAAAATATATATTTTATACTGTTTCACCGACATAGCCTCATTCTAGTTCCGGTAGATTCACGTAAAAAGCAAGTAATCTATTGCATAAATACTGAATAATATCTAAAAATTTGTTACTTTATCAATTTCCAGCAAGAAATAGTTTGTATTACTCGATATAATATTCAAGATATTTGTCACCCTGCGTAGCCTCTTCGGTAATTCAAATTTTCTGTCGCAATTTTGTGCATAACTTTGCTTAGAACATATCCTGTCACTCACTTTCTATTCAATATGATACCCAAGCCACAACTGAGACGTAAATTAACCCGGAATACCAATTCTCCTAACGATAAACCCATCTTAAGCATGAAGAAACTTGATCTTGATGCTTTAGACAACTTTAGTAAGCTTTATAACCAATATGCTTGCCTGTTTACGGTCCTTGGTGCCATCTTTGATGAAAAGGTATCCACGCTCACTTCTCAGCAATGTGAGAAACTAGAGCCTTTCGTCAATATGGTTTCTACTGAGACCCGTGATCGGCAAATCGGAATTTTAATTTTCTTTTGAAAAATGCTTCAAAAGATAAACAACCAATAGATGTTGCTGTTCAGTTTCTTTACTCTTGTGGCTTTAATTTTAAAGTTGCAGAAGCTAAAAGACTCTCATCCCGAAGTAAAAACCGGCTGATTCTCGTAAAACTTTTTTCGGCGATAGAAGTAGACCTTATATTCTCTCAACATGAGCGGTCAGCCAACTATTTAAAGGAAAATAAACTTTACATATGCAGGGATAAAACGCCAATGGAGCGTCGGGTTTTATCTAAAGTAGCAAATGAGAACACTGGCTCCGGTTCCACAAACCAAAAGTTGTCTCTGAGGCCGGCCCTCCCGCTCAGGTAAGCCCACATCCCTCTGGGTCAATGTCAGTTTCCCCTGATACTTCTCCCATTCACCTTACTCATGATTCGAGTGAGATTGTAGCCTCGTCAAGTCGTTCTCCTTCTAAGCCAACCACGTCTGTGATAGCTTTAAATTCCGATAAACCTATGAACGCCCCTAGTAAATCTACGCCAGTTTTCAAATTCAGCAATATGATTACCGATAATAACTCAGTAGCTAACAAAGACCCAACTGCTCAAGCTAGCGCTTTTTCTATCCCCAAATCTCATCAACATCCCCAAATAATTCAGCCAGCTTATAAAATTAACCGTTTTTCAAAACCAGTCATGCAATTTTCGAAGGCCAATATTCCGTCAAATTTTGATATAATGCCTCAAAATCCTATTTTTATGCCCCCTCCTGGTTTTCCCATGCCACACTTTAGCCGTCCTTTCTATGGAGCCCCCTCTAATATGCCTTTCTACAATATGCACAGTTCATTTGATAATAATTATTTGACAAAATGTAGACCAGGGCCAATTTGCTTTCCGCCTTTTGTTTCTCCCATGCCGTTTCCCTTTCCGCCACCAAGTTTTCCTTTTTTATAAATACTGACGAGCGTAACCTGCATCTGAAGGATACGCTCAAGATAGTCTCACTCAATGCAAGATCAGTTGTTAAAAAGATGACAGAACTTAAAACAGAAGCATTTGAGCTTGATCCAGATGTGCTCTGTGTCACTGAATCTTGGACACACTCTCTTATTTCTGACTCGACACTCGCCATAGATAATTATAGTTTGTACCGACAAGACCGCATTGAAAAGCGTGGCGGTGGTTGCCTTCTTTATATTAAATCATCCTTTGTACATTTCCCGTATCACCTGAGCATTTCGTCATTTTCTGGAAATTTTTATCTTATTTCATTCATCCTGCCACACAATAAAAAAGCGATAATTGGGTGTGTCTACAATCCTCCCAGTAACTCAAGTAATGTAATGCAGCTGTGTGAAATGTTTGAAAAAGTTGCAGAGACTCAATTCGATGTCAGAATAATTGTAGGTGATTTTAATCTGCCAGACATTGACTGGCATGCAAATACCTGTCCACCAAGATTTCAGAAATTGGTTAACACTATTAACTTTTCAAACATGTCACAACTGGTCAGTTCAGTGACCAGAAATGACAACATATTAGATTTAATTTTTACAAATGATGTCCACCCTCTTTTTATGAATTTTCATCGTGATATTTTCAATAGTGACCATGCCTTAATTCACTGTTGTTTTCCAGTCTCTCTTTCTAAAAAGCCCGATGTAAAATGCAATAACCTCGACTTTGGTAACGTGAACCATGAATTAGTAAATGAATTCGTAAGTACCCTAGATTGGCATAGCATATTTTCAACTAACGATCCCTACTTCTTCCAGGAGGTATTGCAAAACCTTACCGAAAATATTCAGGCTCTTATTCCACTTAAGATTTTTAAATCAAATTCAGCTTCTTCAACTGTGCCACATTTTCTCCAAAATAGACTTAAGAAATTACAAAAACAACTTAAGGATACGTCTAATAGCTCTTTATCAGTTCACTTAAGAATAGCGCAAATATTTGAATTAGCGCTTAAAATAAGGCTTGCACGAGATAGGCGTAGAGGGGCCACAGCATTAAGTGATGCGAATTCTTCCAGATCAGTTGCTCAAGTCTTCCGTCTTCGGTCGGCTAAGCTTCAGAAAGTCATTCCACCCTTACTCAATGGCAACAATCATTTTATTATAGAGGATTTGGAGAAAGCAGCATTGCTAAATTCATTTTTCGCAGAGTTCTTTACCATCGAAACTAGCCCCACTCCTGTAATCCCCCTGCTGTGTGATTCAAATCTCAGTACCCTTAATTTCTCACCCACTTGTATTCAAAAAGAAATAAGTCGTCTTAAAAATTCACATTCGGTTGGAACTGATAACATTCCAATCTCACTCATCAAATAATTAAGAGATTTCCCACCCTTATTGAGTAAGTTATTTTCAGTGTTTCTTGAGAATGGCTTTTTCCCGGACTACTGGAAAACTTCTATTATAATTCCCGTATTTAAATCTGGTTCCCGATCAGATATTCACAATTATCGCGGTGTTCATAAAACGCCCTCTCTGGCTAAACTCTTTGAAAAATTAATTGCCAAATAATTACAGATTTCTGCATAAATAATAACATTCGCAGCTCCTCACAGCACGGCTTTTTACCGGACCGATCTTGTGAAACTTGTCACATGTCTTTTCTTAATCTACTTACTTCTCTTCGTAATGATCATCTATCTGTGGTAGTTATCTATTTTGACCTTAGTAAAGCATTTGATAAAGTTCCTTACAGGAGGCTCCAAGCCAAACTAGAGGCTATAGGATTTCGTATTCCACTTACTGACTTCATCAGATATTATCTTTCAAATCGACAAAAAACGTTTTAGTAGGATCCTCATACTCTACTCCTACCGCAATTTTGAGTGGTGTCCTTCAAGGTACCGTGCTAGGTCCTCTGCTCTTCTTGCTTTATATAAATGATATCTCATTGAGTGTTAAACACTCCCAGTCTTATATTTATGCAGATGATCTCAAGTGTGTTTACTCCTTCTCTAAATCTACGGCCGCGAGATGCTTAGAACAAATTCATTCTGATCTGCACGCTCTTTCGACGTGGAGCTGAACATGGCAGATGGAGTTCTCACCTTCTAAGTGCCGATATATGTGCTTTGGGCCTGAAAGACTGCCCAAACCTGTTATTTTTCAAGGTTACCCAATGACTGAATGTTCCAGTATCAAGGACCTAGGATTAAGCTACACCAATAAATTAGACCTTTCTCCTCACGCCGATATAATTACAGCCAAAGCCACACAGATTTGCGGCTTTATCTCTTATAATTTCTATCTTCCTGAAATGAAATTAAGACTTTATCGTATGTTCGTTCTCCCCATCTTAGAATACTGTTGCCCCTTTTTCGGTCTCATGAATGAAGGTAGCCCTTCAAAAATTGAACAAATTCAAAAAAATTTCACACGAAAACTGCTGTATCCGACAGCTTCTAATACTTGCTACTCAAATAGGTGTCAATTAACAAAATTAAGGTTCCTTTGGGTCAGGAGATTGGAAGCAGGCTTTTGTCTCCTTTTTCGGCTTAATAATTGCACAAATTTACCCAGGACTTCTGTCATTACCCCCGTCAGCCGTCCCTACAACCTAAGAAACTCGGCACTTGTCATACCCCCTCCTGCATCTTCATCATGTAAACGCTCTTTGTTTTTTGCTGCCAGATATAGCTTTCTGTGGAATAACTTGCCAATCGAAATAAGGTCGTTAACTAGATTGTCTACTTTCAAACAGAGACTGCACATTTATCTTAACACTGACTCTATTAACCTTCTATTCTCCTCATCTTTTCCGAGCAGCTTTCTCCATGACCCCGAGAAAGGACCATTGGGAATTTAGAAGATCCGCTTGAAACTATTATCTCTGCCTTGTGTCCCCCGAGAACCTAGATGTTTCCATTAACCACCGCTGAATCAAACGAAGCCACGTGGAAGTACTCAGTCTAAAATGCTGTAGTTTCGTTGAATACTCGCCTTCATCAGACCACATACACCTATTTCTGCTCTATTACTATCATCCTAAGCAGTTTTTTTCTCTTGCACACTTTTTGAACATGGAGGCCCGTTGAATACTGTCTCCATTTTCACTCTTTCTCCATGACCCCGAGAAAGGACCATCGGGAATTTAGGAGATCCGCTTGAAACTATTCTCTCTGCCGCGTGTCCCCCGAGAACATAGATGTTTCCATTAACCACCACTGAATCACACGAAGCCACGCGGAAGTACTCAGTCTAAAATGTGGCAGTTTCGTTGAATACTCGCCTTCATCAGACCACATACACCTATTTCTGCTCTATTACTATCATCCTAAGCAGTTTTTTTCTCTTGCACACTTTTTGAACATGGAGGCCAGTTGAACACTGTCTCCATTTTCACTGTAAGAGTTTTTTTTAACTGCCATAATTTTTCGTTTTTAGTTCAAAATTACCTGCAAAACATTGCTAATGTTGCCCCAAAAGGACAATTTCTGCTGACATTATTACGACTTTCTACGTCTACTTGCACATATTGTCAAATTATTTTTTGAATTTTTATTTTTTTCGAAATTAACTTTGTATAGATAGTGCCGTACTGGCGCTGAAAAATATAAATTCCAAATTCCAAACTCACTGCAGCGAACCAGCCGACAAGAAGGCTGAGGACCAGTATCTCAGGAAACTCTTCACAATGAACGGCTATCCTGGCGCCTTCGTCGAAAAATGCAGGCGACGAGCCAAACGAAGAAAACCAACAGGATAACCAGAACTAACACTCTGGCGAGCAATACCGTATATTCCTGGTGTTTCTGAAGAATTCGCTCGACTGGTGAGCGAATTTGGGATTGGCGTTGCTCACAGACCGGAAGCAACCATCCGCAGGCAACTTATGCCACCCAAGGACACAGTACCCGTTAATGAAAAGTCCGGTATCATTTACCGTATTGACTGCCTTTGTAGTCAAGCCAATTATGTTGGTGAAACCGGCAAACGGGTCCTCACGAGGATGCACCAGCATGACCTCGCCGTGCAACGGAACGACAAGAATTCCCTGGTGGCCGCCCATACATCCAAGCCAGGGCACAGCTTCTACTTCCAAAACGTGCGAATACCGGGTCGGTCAGACGATCGAATTTCACGCCTGCTGCAGGAAGCCTGGCATTCACGCGCGGGCTCAATTAACAGGCATGTCGAGCTTCCTGAGGCCTACCTCGCGTTGCGCGAGCAGATCGAGGGCAGAGGTCAAAGGCAGAGGTCAATCTCAGCGGAACTGACTGAATTACACTGTGAGCTGTACGTTTTTTATTCCTTGACAATAAGCTCGCGGGAGAGTTCGAAACGTCGGACAAATACACTCCTTGTCCCGGAGAACGACTTAACTTCTTCTAATTGATCTATCTTTTTCGCTGACGCTATCTGTTCTATATAAGTGTAAAAGTCTCCAGCCTTTGGTGTGGTTGTCATATCACCAGAGATCTTTGGAAATTTGCACTAGTGATTTCGTTGGGTTTAGACATGCAGTTGAACTATGTTGATGTGGTAGCGTATCGTTTTTATGCGCACATACCATCATCTGCAATTCGAAAGTATTGGTATCCAGGTTGTTCCTGATGTACAACACTCGTGACAATGAGCAAGCGTGATGAAAAGAAGATTCTCACATTATTTTCTGAAATTAAAAAGACTAAAAGCCAGATCTCTGTTGACGTTCCAGTGTGGACAAAGGATGAATTATTATTGAAGCTTCAAGAGTTATATTCTTCGGTTATTTTACTTGATCCCGTCCTGGCTGTTGGACAAAAATTTGAGGTTGAATTATGGAATTCTGTCTTCAGGCAACCTATACAGTTGTATCAGGAAATAGTAAGCTTTAATTAATCTTCTCTTTTATGACGCTATATTTTATATCTTCAGTCTGCTTTATTTTTGGTTTCCAATTTAACCTTGGATCCTCAAACACCTAGATCTTCCAATTTTCATCGTTGGTTCTTATATTACGGTATTACTTACCATTGTTTAATAGGAATACGCGGTTCTAGATCCAAGCCTTCCTAGTTTGCTGAATTTTTATGTAAGAATGCCAGACATTGAAGATCAGAATGCTGCTATGATACCTACGCATCTTTCAATAATTTCTTTTCCCTGTATATGTCATATACCCTGGTACATTCATAGGATTATAACTATTTATGTAGTTGAATATTTGCCACTGTCTTATGATCTTAAGCGATTTTTATCGATTGCTGAACGTCCTTTTTAGTTATTTGTTTTTTTTCGGTCAGTGTCATTTCCAAAACGTTTTAACGACGTCCCAGTCTGGGAGCCTTATCTTGGTTTCGAAACAGTTATCTTTGGCGAAATAAATCACTAGACTTTCTACTATGATGTCATTAGTTTTTACCTTTATTTTGAATGTCCCGATAACACGCTTTGCTTTCGTCTCAGCTGCGTCAAAAGCTCGCAGGTACTGCGAAGACCAATTGTCGTTCTTTCTCTGAGATCCAGCATCGTTTAACCCTCCTCTTGGAGCGGGCTTCTGGCTTCTACAACAGCCTCATCCACAAGCTCCTTTGTAAATTGCCTATTGAGTCCTGGCCGAAGTTGGTATGTGAAAGATATTAGTGTTTTTATCGATATCCTGCATTTTAATGGGTAGCTTTATATCGCCTATTTTGTTAAGTTCACGCCACGCTTCGTTTAATGTCACCTTCGCTCTGTATGTTTTTAGTTTATACACGAGTTATATCAGAACAAAACAAGGATCTCCGTTACGAATCACAAGTCGCATCTTGGTGCTGGGCGTCTAGATCTCGACGAAGTTACTCTTCAAATGCAACTTCTTCGATCTTCAATCCGAGCTAGTCGGAGTAGTCGACGTCTTGCTGACTTGGAAAAACTGGGTGAGCCTAATGGGACGCCTGCTCCGTCGGTTGCACCAACGATACTCTCACGAGGCACCCAGTTGCCTGATGCAGATGTCTTAATTGACCTGAATCCCCAGGAATCTGAGTTTGCCAAGCTGACCACGGTTGAAACCAATACGGCTACCTCGGAAGTGTCTCCAAGCAAGCCGATTTCAAATATATCTCTGTCAGATTCTATAGTCTATCTGATTCAGCATTCCCTTATTCATCTTGGTGATGTCGCAAGGTAGTCTAGCTTTCTTCATAATCTCTGAATTTTCCTTCGCTGTATACTCTTAATATCCTAGGTCCTAAAAGGGTGTTTATTATTCTTTTCCGTCACTGACTTGTCCGATATCGTAGACCCATTGGACGTGCCCATTACATCGAGTCTTGTCATTTGGAACTTAAGTCCTTTCAATTAATTCCGTTCATCCTCTTTCAACGTATATTTATAATACGGAAAATCTCGGTGAACTATGTGTCTTTTAAAACCAGTAATGGTCTGCCATGACTTTTTCCAATGTCTCACTAAATCCCTTTCTTTGTGGCGGACGTTACTTCTGAGTGTGCTAGGAGCTTGTATTTAGGCTAGTTATAATTAAATCCTTTAAAAAGTATCCATCAAGTCGACTATTCGTTGTAGAATTTACCCGGGAATTTACTCTTTTTTTTAACTAAGCTTTATTTCAAACTTCTCTCTTTGCTTCAAACTTTTTTATTATCTAATTTAATAATGCACAAGTCGTAGTTCAATATATTTGGGGCTGATGTTAGCCTCACTAAAAGGCTCTCTTTGGTAGTTCAGTGCATTTGAAGGGACCTTATCGAGCGGCTGCGCCCTTCTTTTTCTAGTTTCCAGTCAGTTTTCTTAGTAGCGAATGCTCCTATCAGTGCCATTACGTTTTAGGTACCAGAACCACCCGCTCATCGCTTTAACCTACTACACCTGGGCTTGGTTAGTGGACCCAACCAGCGGTCACCCATATAACCAACTGGCAATACTTGAGTCGGTAAAGGTAGGCGCCTTTATTTCATCCATTTATACCTCCCTCCGATCATACATGGCGCGGAGCACCGGATTCATACAAACTTAGGGTTTTCAAATGAATCTTGCAAGTTATTGTAGTCAATATGGACTATTCACACATTTTATCTGAATTCGCGGAATCTTCCCAGTTTTTCATGTGCTCAACACTACTATCACTACGGTGGTGAATCCAAGTGCGGACGTCGCTATGAGCTTCTCTGTGAGCCGACCGTCCACTTAACCTGTGGCGGATAGTTAACATTGCTGTCCGCCTTCATTGTTCGGTGTCCACAGTCTCAACGCTACAAAACTTCGAAGGCAGCTTTTTCCAATTAACTGACCTGCGAACCCTTGACAGACTTCCACTTGCGCGCACACGTGCGTCCAGATAGTCGCGGCTGCCTGACGGGGCCGATGCAATGTGGGTAATTATGCACACCATTTCTCTCTCGGCTTATGCAACACACTAATGAAACACACCACTTGAATTTGCTCCGTGACATCATTGAGGCCAGCTAGATCAGGCATGATCACAGCCGTAACAAGTATCAATAAGTACCCCCTAAAAATGCCACACATCGTGGTGAGTGCTGTGGCACGCCTAGGCGCAGGCTCATGCCGCGCCAATTACCGTCCTCTGACGCAGCATCCGCTGTTTTTGACTCTGCCTTGGCACACAGCACAGGTGTCTGAGGGCAAAGAGAGAAAGAGCATAGTAGATTCAGCGCAAGTCGCCGTCCCTATACCCAGCTTGCTAGGAAGCACACCGTAAACACTGCCAGAAACCGCAGCGTCATGAGAGTTAGCCAGTATATGCAGTTTTATTCACTTTCATCCCCGCTTCCTCTCGAATTGTTTTTTTTTCTACTCAAACTGTTCATTTTCCTCAGATTGTTTTCCTTTTTGCGTCTTGTAGCCAAAAAAACAGTTTGAAGATTTGTGCTACTTCTATATCCGTGCAGTATCCTGTCAGCACCCCTTTCCTGCGGCTTCCGAGAACCTCACACAGATGTTCCGGCTTCTCTCCGCCAATACGGTTTCGTGCGAACCTCTCAGTCAGGTGGAAAGCTTGAACAGCCTCGAGGACTTACATGAGGTCTTTCGCGCGCCATCGCTTCTCCTATTGCGTCTTCACGCGCTCGTTTGGACCCATGGAGGTACTTTGATGTCGGAAACAAACTTTAAACTACAGGACTTTCCACATATTGTAGTTTTGTGCGAGTAACTCAATGCTGCGGAGCAGATATCTTGATCTATGAGTGTATTATGCATACTAATGTGCTCACTAAACGGCCGTGCGGTGGATATGCTGGACCAACACAGTGCCAGATCAGGTTACAGCATGCGTTATTCTGGTTGCCCTCTCGAAATAAATGACGAACACGGGGTGAGGTACCACGCACAGGGGCGGCTTCGGCCACGCCAGTCACTTGCACCTGATCCCCTCTCTGGTCTTCCTGACTGTGCCTTGACACCAGGCTCAGGTGGATGAGGGAAGAGGGAGTGCTGTAGGTGCGTTGAAAGTCTACTATAAATTAAACCTAACTCCCGTGCGAGTCACCACACTTGCATCACGCTGTCGTGGAGCATACGGTGGACATCGTCGAAGTCGGCGGCGGAACTGCCATACTTTTGTTTATCGAATCCTCTGGTCTTGTTAGTTGCAATGCTGAGGACTTTAAATACTAGTCTGGAAACTGACCTCCAGTCTCAAATTGCTCTACAAACGACGGGCATCCTAGATTTGTATAACTTCAAAGTATAAAGACTTACAAATGTGCTTTATAATGTTGCCTTGATGGCACTATCACCCTTACAAGATCCGAATCATCTAACAGTAGCCTAGTAAATGCAATGAGCACCGGGTCATGTGTGAAACGCTTAAATGGACTGATTTTCTTTGTAAGCCGCTACTGATAATACTAATATTACTATTCCTTTCACTTATACTACTTATAACATTCATCATGTCAGTGTTATATTCGGATTTATTTGCTGTTAACTGTGTGTAGGACTTGGCCGAAGCATGTTTCATTAAGCCCGATTAGTCATCCACTGATGGTCCATGTCCTTTGTTTCATCCTGCTCACGTTCCCTGTTGCATGTTTTGACCTCTTGACCTCGTTGGCTGCCTTCCCATTTGCTGACACACTGCGAGCTTTATTTCCGTATGCTTATTCACCACTCCCCGCGCTCTTTGTTCTCTGCATCGTGTTCTTATCCGCCCTCTCCGGTTCTTTGACTCCTGCCTCATGTGCTTATCCCCTTATAAACGGGCAGCAATGTGTCCGCGTCATTTCACGACTGCTCGTCTTCGTGCTAATACTACTCTGACCCTCGTTCTCCCCTACCTTTTCACGCTCGTTGATTAAAATTCATCCCTGCCTTCTCACACTCTTTGATTAACGCTCACTCCTGCCTCCTAACGAACGCGTGCTTATCATCTATATTATTCAAACCACTCTTCATCCCTTTTTAGTTCTTGTACGGCAATTTTAAGACAAGTAAAGCCCTATTCTAGAGTACTCGATTCTTTATTCTCCTCGTCTGTTTAGCTATTCGTGCTGAAAAATACGACTATTACAATCACGACAATTTATTCATCTTAAAACTCAGACTCCTCAAACCAGAGCGATTTTGATGCTCCGGACGCTTCCAAACAATAGAATCACTCGTTATGCACATTAAGAAACTTTATGACCACTATCGAAAGCTTAAAGCCAAACAAATTGAGTGTTTTGATCAACTACGTCTCTTCGACCGTTTGGGAGTACATCAGCGAATGCACCGCTTACGAAGATGTAATTAAGATGCTGAAAGAGCTATATTCAATACCTAAAGACGAAATCTTCACCCGCCACCTTCTGGCGACCTGTAAACAAGAGGGTGGACAAACTCGATCCATTTGCTCAGAAACTGAAATCGCTAGCTGAAGTGCGATTTCAAAGCAGTTACTGCACAACAAAACCGCGATGACGTCATTAGAGATGCCTTTATTAGTGCATTTTATCTAACCACATTCGACAAAGACTGCTGGAACAGTAAAACCTTGGATTTTTAAACAGCGTTTGATCGAGCAAGATCTTTGAAATTGGCCGAACACAGTCTTTATCCTATCAAACTCCTCCAACGACTTCCTTCACTGCCCCCATTGAGGTGTTACAAACTCCGTGCAGTCCTAACAAATATGCGGACATCACAGCTTCCAGTTCGTCCTATGATAAATGCTTCTGTTGCGGTAACGACAAACACCGTCGTTCGAAGTGTCCCGTACGCGACGTGTTGTGCAAAGGATGCGGCAAAAAGGAACACCTCCAAAAGGTTTTTATGACATAGCGAAACAGAAGGATCCTTTCCTCTACCCACCCCACTATTTCCGCTATCGCATTGGCTACTGCATTAGACTGTCTATAGATCAATGGGGCTAACTTCGGAGCCTTAGTGGACACAGGTAGCTCGTAGAGCTGCGTCTCATCATCGGTAGTACTTCGAGATAATTGGAAAATCCACCACTCTCGCACTGAAATATCTATGGCCACTAATGTCACATGTGAGCTCCCAGAGCGGAAGAGAGAACACGACAAGAAGTGTGCAAACGTAGTACAGCGTACTTAGGAGCAAGCGGATGCGTATGTACAAAGTTGAGCCAACTAGGTCGTAGTCACAAGAAAGTCACGACTTCATGGCCTGGGTGAGTCATGAGGTTGACGTGCTAGTCCACCACTTGACAGGAGTTGGCACAGGTGTCAGGCAATGCACTGTAGGCGTGTGGGCGGGCAGGTGGTTGGAATCCTGTGTCGCCACGCCGCTTCCATTTGCGCGTCCTTACATGACTCTGCGTAGGTGGGCCAGTGGTCTCGCGTCGTTAGGGCGGCGTGTACTTTGAGTTAAGCTCCGCCCTAACATAGTGATCCTACAGTTTAATTAGAACCATATTTCCGTACTCGAGGTGATTTTATGATGCCCTTTTCCAGTCCGCACCGATTTCTATTAGAAAAAAATAACTTCCTCAAATGCTTCTGTTGTAGATGTGGCCAGTATAGTCCGCACAGCTGATGACCTCTCGACTACGATCACAGCCCTGACGCTGGTGACTAGAAAGCCTTCCTCCGATCCACTGCCACAGGCCTGGTCTGCCGCGCTGTCCACGCGTGTTCGCAGCCTTCAGTCGGAGTTCGAACAACTTCGCCTCCTCCAGACTGCGGACAGCGCTCAGGCCAAATTGCGTCAACAACCCTTTCTGAAACTCGTAGCGAGGCTGGTGAACCTGATGGTTGTGCACATTCATGGCGTGTCCCTGCCTACGGCTGACTCTGCGGTGAGTAGGCACACCTTGTCCTTTTGTGTGTGTACCTACAGTTTTCGGTGCATTTGTTTACTTTTGGTTCGCAAATGCACAACAGCTTGGTAGAATATAAGCTAAACTTTTTCAAAAAAATTATGCTCTTCTGCCCGTTCTGTTTCAAGTTCACGTATTCGTTAATACTCAGTTGTCTTTTGGATGCAAGGCACGATAAACGGGAACCTGACGTTATTTTCGTGCAGCACGGCAGGGTTTGTTGATGCCTGTCACACTGAAAGTCGTTTTGGCACAGCTCAGCATAAGGCGCCAATACCCGTGACCAAAGTTAGCTGCGTCAAGCGCCGTGTGCACGCGCCGTCTTTAGCTAACCACACCAGAATTGTCGGTTGGAAGGATGCGAGACTCGAACCACGGTTCAGTTGTTCACTGAACCATTTGCATTCTCCTCATTAAACTACGGGCCTCCAGGTCGTTGGCTCATGGTTATTTCGAGGTCGCGTTCATCGATCTATCTTGGTTTCTGAACGGAGTGGAGGAGTCGGAAAAGCAATACGAAAGAAGCGGTGGCAGTCTAGAGTCGGGTTTGGCTGACTAATAAACGGAGATAAAATAGAGGCTGCCAGCTTTTGTGTAGATTTCACTGCCTGTTGACAGTTAATGGTGCGTTCCGAGCGCCAGTTGCCACGGGTAGATACAACGAGAAAAAAAGTCGGTATTTGTTTTTGTGAACGTACGTAAGCTCCCGCATAAAGGCGCGAACAATCCTGCCACGGATAATTAAAAGGGGGAGATCATTGTAGCTTAATTCTAGAAGCCGCCAAGTTAAATTTAGTCGATGCAGTTTCAGTGGTGTATATCCCTTCAAATGTAGTTCTTTTGAACGGCCTCCACAAATTACATTTTTATTCTTCCAGATACCCTATCAATGGAAGGATCATCTACCGAAGTTCACCATGTTATCGTGTACCTTGAGATTTTTCCTTATAAACTCCATGTGATTGGTTGGTTGGTAGCCCTTGTTGGATCAGGGGTCCCCGTCGGAGTCCAAACTGGATGCAGTTGGGAGACGAAGAAAAGTCGCGACCTCATCCGGCTTGAGCCAAAGGTCCTCAGGGGTGAGTTGGGTCCCTGGCCGGGAACTGCAGGCGAAGAGATGATGGCAGTCATGCGGCGAGACGCCGCTGTCGGGTACAGATGGTCGAGCCGGTGTTGGTACTGGCGAAGGAGCATGCAGTAGCCACTGCGTAGCTGCGCCAGGGTACAGCGAGTCACCCTTGGGAGATGTCATTCCAAGGCCGCAATTGGAGGTGGATAGCCACCCAGAAGGAACGGGGGATAGTAGCTGAATTTAGCGTCCACAACGGCTCTTTGGTGAAGGCGCTGGTAGCCTGTCTTGATGGCGGAGCTATCAGCGGGTAGATCCGAGAGAGACGAGGCGACAGCTGCCTTGTAGAGAGATCGGATAGACGACCGAACGTTACGGCTAGGCTCAGGAGCGTTGCAGCGGTGGTGGTTCGGATGGCCAGGTTGTGAACAGGTCCACCAGAACTGCTGGCCCAGGAGTTTGTTGTGCGGGGCGACCGGCGGGACAGAAGCCTCTGCATGAAGGTGATCGATGGGCGACATTTTATAGCAGCCCGTGATCGTGCGGAGGGCACCATTCTGTGCTGACTGAAGGTGTCGGAGGCTGGAGGAGCTAATTGTGGGGGACCAGAATGTTGCCGCATATGTGAGATGGGGCTTGGCCAGCGCTTTGAATGTGGTTGTCAGCGTCTTTTTCGAGCAGCCCCAGGATGTGCCCGCGAGAGCCTTGAGGACCTTGGTACATCGGCTCACTTTGCTTGTGACCTTTCTCGCATGGTTCGCGAACGTGAAGAGCGGATCTAAACGGACGCCAAGTTGCTTAGGCTTACGGACCAGCGGCAAAGCCTCACCGTTGACGATGATAGCCGGGTGACGATTGAACTCCTTCGGGTCCAGCGTGAAAGCAATAACGGACGACTTGGCTGACGAGATCGTCAACCTGCGCTGAGTTAAGAAGTCCAAAACATCAGGCATGGATTCCGAGAGGACCTGTGCAGCCCGATCGATGTGATGATGCTGGCACAAGAAGGTGGCATCATCCGCGTATGATACCACTTTGGCGGGTGCCGGAGGGAGTGGGAATTTCCGCATGTAGATGTTGAACAGCGTCGGGCTGAGCACAGAGCCTTGAGGAACACTGCATGTCTGCTTACGGGGCTTGGAGAGAATGCCGCAGAAAAGGGCACGATCGTGGCGGCCACGAATGTAAGCCGCCAACCATCGGATCAGGCCAGTCGGGACGTTCAGGGAGACTAAGTCCTGCAGGAGCTGATCGTGGCGGACGCAGTCAAAGGCTCGTGGCAGGTCAATGGAGACTGCCACGGTCCGCGAAGCGGGCTTTTGGTGATTGAAGCCCTCAAGGAGTGTGTCAGTGAGCTCGAAAAGCGCCGTTATTGTGCCACGACCCGACCTGAAACCATGTTGGTGGCTAGACAGGTCCGCTTCAGACGTCAGAATTGGGTGGTAGCTCACTTCGATGCTCTTTTCCGTTTGGAAGTTTATTTGATGATTTTGATCCGTTTCTCGAGGTCTGTTGTAGTGCTCTCCAACCCCAACTCCCTCATCCCCTCTCCGGCTTGCCAACCTATTGCACACTCATGTAGTATTATTCAATCTTCTTTTGACTACCACTTCCTTTTAGAGTGCCCAAACAACGCGTCGTTGCCTCCTCTTCAGTACCGTGCGTCTCCTTACCTGGCTGACTGATCTCGTCCTTACTGTCTCGGAATTTATTAATTCAGCTGACTGCGCAAACCCTCTGGAACCTAAGGCACTTCTTCTGTCTCCCCTTTTCGTTCTTTCGCTCTGGCTGAAGCAACAACAGACTGCCCCAGGTAAACTAGCTTCTCGACATGCTCACTTACTGTCTTAGATTCTAACCCTTAATTCTAAAATATGTTTTCGATTGCAAAGTATAACTTAAGTAGGGCTGTAATACTTCTTATCATGCCGTTTTGGTCCCAAAGCATTTCATTTACGCCTAGGCCCAGGCTTTAAGAAAGCTGCTTCCTGGCCACCTGTAAAAAATGGCTATCTAAATAGTACAATTTTTCCGTTGGTCTTCAATCCCCTTATAAATTCAAATATACTTTAAGGAAGGCACGCATACCGATATTCCTTCCTATACTTATTTGGTGGCAAATAACGTTCCAATATACTTGCAGAAAATATGTTTTTCGGTTTTGAAAAGTTTTTTTTCAGTTGTGGAGTAATTTTGAATATGATCTACTGTCATACATTCAGGGTTTTCAAATTGCATACTGCATGCATTCAGATTATTTGGTGAAGGCATGAGTTGTTTTTCCAGATGCCCAAGGCTCTCTTCTAAAGTGTGCAGTCTTAAACTAGCCTGTTCATGTTCCGTGTAAATAGCCTGTTTCAATGCAACCACGTGCTAAGCAACTGGAAACGGCATCAGTTTACGAAAAAGTACCCTTACGATCTCATGAGGTAGTTCCTGAAAGTCTGAAATTTCTGCTCGATTAAGAGGGATTGCGTAAGTGTTATATACCTAATGATCATCCGGCCCTATTTTAGTCACATCAGGAAACCGGCTTTCGGGTACTTTTCTTCCTGATGCACTCAGAAAAAAATTGCTGCTGAGTGGTAAGTATACTTATGTGCGCAACGATTCGAAGTCTGTATATAATATTGCTTTCACCAGCCTCGGAATTGCTCCATCTTCCTCTCCCGGGGGATGATGAAATCAATATATTTATGTACGGGAAAGCGTCCTCCTGGACCAGTTGTTTATTTGCCCGACGTTTCGAACTCGCGCGCGAGCTTATTGCCAAGGAATTAAAGTGTACAACTCACTGCACATTTAGCTCAGGTCTGCTGGGCGTGGCCCTCAGTTATACTATCGATTTGTTCGCGCAACACCATCCGGAAGGTCGAGTGCCAGTGGCATGCCTCCTGCAGCAGGTGTGAGATTCGGTCGTCTGACTAGTATTCTCACGCATTCGATCTCGAAGTCGTGCCCTGGCGTGGATTCGGAGCGGCTACCAAGGACAGCTCGCGTGAAGGCTCGAGACGTCAGGCAAACAAACAAATGGTCCCAGAGAACGCTTTGTTGTCTTCTTTTCAAGTAACTGGGCCTCGCATATTTTCGACCATTCAGAATATATTCACCTGGAAATAAATTTAAAAAAAATAAATTCATAAAATCTGCTTTGTTTTACTTATTTTGTAGCAGCTTATACCATGCTAAGATTTTATAATTGAATTATTTTATTTTTTGTTTTGCACAAACTCTTTCATTTCCAAGAATAATTTTGAGCCGGACCTGTTGGTACACATGCTTTTAGGTTTTCCAAAATAGACCGTTTTACGTGTTTTGGATGTGATCAGCGATGATTCATAACATTTGGCAGTCGACTTTGTACCCTTCGCGGGCAATATTTTTGGATAAACAGATATGAAACTTACTGAAGAAATATTTACGGTCTTAAGAAACTCATAATTAGTAACCTTTTAAAAATCGTAGGAGGCATAGTCCTATGCATATATTTATAAGTAGATTGAAAATAAATGTGAAATGTAATACTACTTAAGCCGTCGCTTTTCACCCAGTTCAGTTTTCGAGGGCAGCCGTAAATAAGTTCATTCGAGAGCCAGCATCCCGTAGTGAGCGAGGTAGGTGGAACCTATGCTATTCGGCCATTTATAGTGAAAATTGCTGAAGTATTACTTTTGAACCGAAGGCAAATTTTGGTTTTTCCAGTGTCAAATTTCAAAAGCGGTCTCCCTTTTTCTGTGTCCGTACTCTATCATAAATATTTGCTTTTTACCAGTAGTTGATGAGCGAATGATGTTCACGAAACTCCACATTGATCCTCATTTTTGAAACTTGATTGACCAGTAATTACGAGCAGAATGTTGATTTGCCACTAATTCACCACAGCCCCCTGTAGTATTGGAACTTCACTCCATGGAAGGCCATTTTCCCCCCGATTCCTTTTCCTGGTTGATCCCTGCTTCTTTGTTCTTTTGTGCATTTCAGGGTCGTTCAAGTTCTCCGATGCTGACATTTTGGAGTACGCACCACCCATAGGCGAGTCAGTGATTGAGCTGCTTAACAGTCTTTGGGATTCACTCTCACAGCTCGCGGAGGATTGCAACTCGGAAGTTCAGCCAAGGGACGAACAACTGCTTCTGCTGCCGGAAGTGTTTGCCCTGCGTGTAAGATTTTCAACCTGTTGCGATCTTTTGTAATTCTGAACCTTTTGGTGGTGTTAGTATTGTGCTGCTGATTGTGCTTCAGATGACGTAAGCATTGCGCAACCACCGGATCGTGGGTTCAAGCCTCAACGACTGCAATACCTAGGGAGAAAGAGTGAGGTCGAAGGCTTAGCGCCTTTCGTTCCTCACTACTATAAACAATCTGACCCGCTTGAAGTTGTCACGGTGCGCCAAAAAAGTCGTGGCTTGGAGGGTTGCCAACTGACGGGATAACTCGGACTGCGCAGTCAGCCCAGTGCGTCTTTGTGTTGCGTGAGTGTGCGAATGGCGGATTGATAGTCAGACTACAATGGCTCCTTCTTAATGTGGCCTTTTTGGCACTCCCACTCAGCTGGGATCCTAGTAAGGTGTGGCAGCACGCATGGAAGTGGCTTTGGTCGCGCCATCCACCCGCGTCCGATGCCGCTCCTGGTCTTCCTGACTCTACTTTGACACCGGGTCCAGGTGGGTTAGAGAAAAAAGACAGTGCGGTAGATGCAATGCAGGCCTTAAATCACTCAAACCTACTTTGCGCGCAAGTCACCGTCCGCGCACCGCCCTGTTTATAGTTTAGCATCTAAGCCGTGGTTGTACTCGGATCGCTACCCTCATCAGGCATCAGGCTGAGGCCTTTTTTGTGCACGGAACCCGGACTTGCTGTTTCAGGTGGCAGGCAGGCAGGCAGGCAAGTAGCCCTTGTTGGATCCGGAACCCCGCCGGGTGGGCCTCAATCCCGGCGGCGAGGAGGAGGAGAAGGAGGAGTTGGAGCAGCATAGTCAGGAGGGGCTGCTCTGCCATAAAAAAAACAGATGGAGAGGAGAAGAGATGGATCCATCATAGGGAGGTTTGGTGTAGCAGACCTTGGCCGCTCTGAGAGCGAGTGGGAACGCGGTCGAAGACGCGATGCTAGATGTATGATACTAGACTTGGAAGTTTGAAAAACCTGCGCTGTAGCTCTACATGGGAAATTCGATCCTGCATGGAGTCTTTTAGGAGGCATCGAAGACATCAACGGTCAAAGACTACGATCGTAGGCATATACTGGTCTGGTCTGATTGATACTCTGTATATTGACAGTTTAGTACGTGAGCTGGTGTCTTCACGAAACCAACGTGGCCTGCCTTGCAGCCTAAATGTATTTTGAGCCTGCGCGATTCGGTTCCTGATTTCTTGTTTTGTCTGTCCGTTGGCTACTATATTCGAGCCCAAGTAGCAGTTGTGCCGTGCTTAGATGCGTAGTCAGGAACTTCGTCTTGCGTATATTAATCATCAGACCAATAGTTGCAACGAAGCTGATTATTCGATCTAGCGTTGGCTGTAGTGACTGCGGGGTATTGCCAAGTACAACAATGTCATCGTCATTCTCCAGATCAGGAAATCTGCATTCAGAGCTCATTTCACATCCGCCGTCGGATAGCATTGATTGATGCATCAGCCAGTCGATCAAGAAGTTGAAGAGAACTGAGAAAAGAGGGCATCCTTGCCGAAATGCAGACGTCAGTGGGAAAAATGTGACTCTTCAATAAGGACTTTTAACCGGACTGATGTTGTGCTATAGTGGCCTTCGATCAGATTGAGTAACTTTATTGGGAGACCGTTAGCAAGCAAGATTTGACACAAGGCTTCTCTGTTGATGAAATCAAAGGCGGTCTTAAAGTAAATGAAACAGGCCGTGGTTATCTGTTGGTTCTGGTGTCGATGGTCCAGTATGCGGACTAGAATGAAGATCCAGTCAACACATCCTCTACCGGAACCAAGCCCCCCTTAGTTAAGCCGAGTGTGTAAATTGTGCTTCGTCAAAAATCTACCTTGAAGGATGGTCGCAAACATTTTTTACCGACTAGGTTAGGGGATATACTTGTGCATCGCGGGGCTCCTGCAGACAATTGCTGAGTTGAAGACAGGTGCACGACAAAGGTCAAGGAAACTGGATTGATGATTAGTATCTTCATAGCCGTTGCAGTAAACCCTATTAGGTTGCAGGTTAAACTCGTTTTACTGTACCTTGGAGCTCCATATCCTCAAATCTTGGATAAGCTAAACGTTTCTAGCGTGTAGGCTCTCGTCAGCCAGGTCCGCCTCAGGCCTCCTCGCTTTGTCTGCCCTCCGCCCGTTATAACTGAATCTTTTTGGGAATTTGAAGCGCAAAATTCTTTTTTTAAATGTTCACGCCGCTTCTGCATTTAGGGTTTCACCCTCATGTGTTTGCCTTCTGTCAAAGTGGATCCCTCAACTGTTCAGGAGGAGCTACTGCCCGAACGTCTGCTGGACTCCTCTGCACCACTAGCGCCACACGTGCTGGTTCTACGAACCCGGCTTGTTCTCCAAAACTTTCGGTTGGTCCTCTCAGTACACTCTGTATATGCACTTTGCTTTGTCTTCCTGCCCGTGTTTACCGAACTCCAGGCCGCATGGGCTTCCTTTGTTGATAGGTTTTTGTCTTTCTTGATTTCTCTGACTCTGTATCCAGCAGTCACGCGTACATCAAATCCAATGCTTACAACTAGGAAGGGTTCAACAAAGCACAAACCTCAGCAATGGGTAAACACAGTTAAGAATGAAGAGAGCCGGTCACATCGCCTGCCTCAAGACAAAGGAACAAAGCAAATCCAACCGCCACGCAGGGCGGGTCTGCAATTTGCGGCTTGTTTCTCCAACGTAATTGCAATCTCTTTCTCTCGTTGCAAAGTATCTTATAGACGACTGTAGAGGTTTCTGTAGGAGGCAGTCTGTCTTTAAGTTGCATCACCCGGCGGCGTATTGTCGCCTGCGGTCGATGATCTATACCTACGCCAGTAGGTTGCAACGGTCGTGAGACTGCTTCAGAGACCCCTTTTATGTAAGGAATGGCTCTCCAGGCTTCGGGTTATTGTTGCATTGGCCGTCGTCTGTTCATTCGGCGCCTGTTCCGTTTGATAACTGACTTTGGGTATTCATTTACTCGGAGGAGTTCCTAAAGGTATTGTTGTTCAACTCTTCTGGCGTCTGGTGTACTGCAATGTGTTTCCACTCTTTGGAAAACAGTACGAACGCAGCTACGTTTTTGACAAATGGGATACTTGCTGTTGAAATGTAGCACTTGATTCGTGTCGGTGGGTTTTCTGAATACTGTGATTTGCAATAGTCCAGTTGAACACCAGCGCACAAGGACATCGAACAAGGATAGCTGTTGGTTTTTGGTGTGTGAGTGTGTGCTAGTGGGTGAGAAGGCGACCGCTACCTTTATGTGACTTTGGGAGGCAGTTCATGTGTCCTCCTATTGGTCTGAACCATCAAGGCGAACGGGGGTAATCGGGTACAGAGGCCCAACGTGGTGTGAACACTCGACTTGAAAAGGGGAAGAGTTTCTTGTACAGAGGCAATACTGCGTGGACAACAGGGGCAGGGTAGTCGAGTAGTTCTCGGAGTAGCCGTCGCAGGGAACGGACAGCTGGCTCCCCATCATAAGTCACCTCACGGGTCTTCATCTCCGGGAGTCAAAAAAACTGTCTTTTGAAGCAGTCAGTCTAGTCTGCTTTCCTGTGAAGGTCCGATGAAGGAGAGCTGACGTTTTCTAGTGCAACTTGACCGTTGAGCTGGTTTTGGCCCCAGTGTGCATTCGACTAGGGGGGAGGTCAATGGAGGAGAGCGGCATCATTCCTGTATTACGGTAACAGCTTTCAGAGGAAGAGAACGGTCGTATGTTGGTTTGACCTTATTTTTATTAGAGGGACGTTGAACACTTCAAACTTTTGCTGCTGGAAATAACAGATCGGTTCTCGTCTTTCATCTACGGACCTTGTAGTTTAACCACACGCCCACATTTGTCATACGGCTCCCACTTATGTAGGTGGTATGGTCTTAAATTTCATGAGGGGTACGTAATGCCGTGTAATCGTAATTCAAATCTCAACTGTGGCTCTTATCTGACCCATACCCTCGACTACCTTAACCCTTATTTCCTTCGAAGTGCTCCTATTCTCGTATCCTACCGTTGGCAGATGGCACATTAATCATCCTTATCCATATCCAGGTGCCCAAATCGCCCTCCTTCACGATGCCAGTTGTGCGTCTGTCATTCTACAGACCAACCAGTTTGCAGACCGACTCGGTTCCCGCGCTTCTTTTGCATTTTATTTGTCAATTCAACTTGCTGGTTAGGGGTTTTTGCAGATTTGCTTGATTCATTTGGCCCAGTTGTGAAAATTAGCAGCCTTGGTGTTAGTCTAACTCACACAGCAGGGAAGGTTTTTGCGCAGCCATCGCCTCACCATTAAACTACGAGACTCACCGTGCGTCGTGAATTTAATCATGCTTGGATCGATTTTACCCGCCCAACTTACTGCTCGTCTATGATCCACACATACAGAACAGCAAACTGACTGCGTAGGCAAGATTTCCTAAGCGGTCAATCTATAATCCACCAGAATGACACCTAGAGTCACTTAGTTGTTAGGAGAGTTTTGTAGTTTTGCTTAATTCAGTTGGCACATTTCTCTTTCTTGACAGCGGGATGGCTTCAACCACACACATGTTTTTTATTACATTTTTGCCACGGTGTCTCATTTATGTGCGCATCTTTTTGGGGAAGTGCAGCGAACGTAGTTTTTATTGCCCGCTCTTTTCATGTTTTCACCCCCCGCCTTTCTCCACCTCCACTGTTCTCCCTTAAAGCTGGCTGGCGACGGAATTTCCCAGTCTCCTGTCTTGGCGTGAGACAGATTCCGTCCCAGATGGCGCTTTTGAGGTGGTTGACAGGGACGCCGTCAGCTTGCCCACAGTCGCCCCTGAAAAAGTCTTCAACGCGCACGAGGAGGAGGAGGTGGTGGATCAGCCCTCAGATGCTCCTTCCGCCACCACCGCCTCCACAACCAATCAACTTCCTGCACCGACTCCGGCGGTGAACGACCAAGAAACGGTGCCGGAGGTTGCGCAGACCAACTCGGCGAAGACCGCAGCCGAACACATAGAAGACGCAGCCCATCCGGAAGTGGATAATACACCTACTGCTCTGGAGGTCGTGCAAGTCACTGAAAAACCTGCTGCGCATATTGAGGTAGGTATCTATTATCTCGGTTACTGTCCCAAGGAGAGCGAAATCCTTCTTTCGCGGGTGGGGGTGGGTGCCTTTGCGGTTGAGCGCTCTGTTTACTGATATTGTCATGAGGTATTAGCAGATTTGAGTGATTTATTTGGCAGGGAACTATAGAGGGGTGCTTGGAAGGGCAAAATGTACAAAAAACGCTTGCTTACAAATTTTAAGTAGGGGTAAATTTCCACAAGATTCCAATTTTTCGCGCGTCCGCCGTTGGTCCAGTAGGGATGATATTGAGCTGTAGAGAGGTCCTCGGAGGACGAACGTGTACAATAACTGCTTAAGTCAGCTTATTAGGCAAACCGACTTTTCAAATTAACCATGGGAATAACCGCTTACTCACAAATTTTGAAAAGGGTGAATTTTCCCCCTCTTGCGATTTTTCGGTCGCCCGCCGTTAATCTACAGGGTGCCCCACAAAAAACCCCTAAGTTTGTGATTGTTACGGCGGCCGGACCGCCCATGCCGTCACGATCGATGGCGGAGAAAACAGAACACCTGGGCCACATCCGAAGTGAAGCCGCCCCCGTTGGTTCGCACCCGCATTCATGTCGCCCACGCCATGTTCCTCTCGGTGGCGAGGAGCACCCACACAACGTGGGTGGTGGTCGCAGAGGAGAAGGTTCTAAAATGCCCACATTATCATAAATTTAGGGGTTTTTCGTGGGGCACCCTGTAGTTGGAGTTGGTGTTACTATTAAAAATGTACCTCTGTGACCTCGTCCAAGGTCAGTGGACACCCCCAACATGCACGCGCAACATCCTTAATTTACGTGATTACTGCTCCCTGATTTGTTACCCAAAATGCCCCGCCCGTCCTACCTCTTAAAACCAGGTGCCCGTATTGGAATGGATCGCGCTTCGCGCACACTGTGGGGACCCACGACTGTTCCTTACCGATTCATTTAATCCAGTAGTGAAAAACTCGGTGACCTCGGTGGGATTCGAACTCGCGCTAGTAAGGGGAAGGCTTGAGTACGGCCAACACTAGCTAACTGACCTACCGGACCCCACCGGGAGCCCTGATTTTAATCACACTGTGACTTATGAAATCCACCAATTCTGATACAAAGAGCTGACTGCCCAAGCACGATTTCCTATCAAGTGTGCATGGTAGTTAACTAGTAGATTGATTATTTAGGAAATCCTGTTTAGGCATTCAGCTTACTGTATCATAATTGATGGATTACATGTATTGCATAAGCTGGGTTTTTAACGTGACCTAAGTGTGCTTAAACTCACGATTGCCAGTTTGGGCCTCTTAGCGCAATTGGCTAGAGCGTTTGTTGTACTAAGGCCTTCCACTTCCTTGCCTGTGTTCGAATCCCACGAAGGCGGCTGAATTGTTCACAATTGGGTCCAGTGAAATGGTGTTGTGATGATGCCACTCCATGCTGCAAGAGGTAATATTGTATAAGAATGGGTGAGGTTTCGTTTGAACGGGCTGAATTATTCTTACGAATAGCAGCATGAGGCACCAATTTTTTTGGAAAACCTCTGTCAATAGCGGTCAGTGGTCTGACTCCGAGTCCCCTCTTTCTTATTTTGTGACAGAACTCTGGTAGTCATGCTCATGAAATGACTTGAAATAGCTTCGTATTTCGTTTTGATTAAGAGGATGATCTGGTGTCCGCGGGTTGGCATAAGGAGCGAACCTTTAGAAAACGCCCACGTTACATTGCAATAATCCCAACTACTCACTTAATATAAGTAGCACAATTCTAAGCATAACTTGTGATATTACTTCTTATACTATGCGTTTACTCAAGTGTGTTTGCATCCGTTCAGCGTAGTTGCGTTCACGATAGCCGACATTTTTTATGCTTTCATAGATTTTAACTTAACATGCTGTCCCCTCCCGTAGGCTGCTTCTTCCGAAGTCGCTAATCCACCTGCTGCAGAAATGGAAGCGCCTTCAACTCCACCACCACTGCCGTCGTCACCGCTGTTGGCACCAGTTGAAGCTACCAGCCTTCCAGAGGGCGGCGACTCGGCAGAAGAATGCAAATCTGAACTTACTGCCGCCGCCGCCTCCAATCAGCTGGCTGTTGTCGATGAATCGAGCGAGCAGCAGGCAGCCGCAAAAACAAGCAGCGCTGCGACTACCCCTGTCGCCGAACCCACTCGAGGCTTTTGTAGCGGTGGTCTTATTGTCAACGCCGAGCTGGCACGCTTTATCCAGGAACAGGCCAGTCAGGTAAGGAACCGATTCCTTTTTGGCGTTACCTTTGTCTAACAGTGCTGTTTTAACTGAATCTCCCGTTTGGATTCCGAAGTTCAACATTTTTGAAAAAGTGATAGACGCCCTGATAGAAGACAGCTTTGGAATTTTGCTACGTAATACTCCTGTGGACTTGAAAACCAGTTTAAACTGGTTTATCTTGCGATAATAGAGCTTTCAGGGCGCACAATTCATGCTTTATCTATGGTTTCTGTTCTAGGACTAGGGCTCGATCTTTTTTGCACGCCGCTGTTTCCTCAGCGAGCACTTTAACGCATGCGTTGATGGTGTCAATCTGAAATGTTTTTTTCGGTGTTGACTTGACGAAATTGCAGCACATGAGGATATTCGTTTTCATTTTACTTAGGACGCATCTAAGTTTAGTCTGTCAAAGTTAAGGTTAGGTGAAAAGGATGGTATGCTATTTCCTTCTGTTGCACCCGTGTGAACCATTTCTGCATCTTGACATGAAAAACGCTGTTGTAACTCGCCAACTTTTGCCGCACTTCCAGTTATCACCGGTAGGAATTTCCTGTAGGACCGCCTGTAGGTAGAAATTAATAAAAGCAACTAATTGCAAAAGGTATGTACGTCGATTCTGTAAGTAATTGTTTTTATCACTAATGCCCACCCACAGGCGGTCCTACAAGAAATCCGTATCCCGGAATTCTGTCTTTCGAGACCGGTGGTAATATGGGTTATATGGGTGGGTCATATCAGGGCAATTGAAAGATAAATTAAAAAGTATGGAGTATAAAAGCAGAAAATAACAGGAATAGTTATTCAAACCACCAAATGTTTTTTGATATTTTAGTGTGATAAGCCGAAAAAAGCCGCCTATCGCTTAAAGTATTCATTAAATTAAAAATGCAAATAACTTTAACTAAACTATAACAAATAAAACTAAAAATAACCACAGGAAGCTACAGATGTCCGTGTTGGATGCGGTAATAAGCACAAATACGCCTACTGAGCTGCATATAGTAGTAATTAAAGTATAGCTGTTGTATCTCTCCTGTTGGCGGCTTGCTCCAAAAGTACTGCGTTAAAAAATGATGGACATTGCCTTGGCACAGTTTATTCACTGGAACCGGGCGAATAATGGAGTCGACAGTGTGATGGATGCTGTGCTCGGCCCTGGTACTGAGTCCGCTCCGTAGGGTGTCGTTTATCCTGCGGTATTCAAACTATCCTGTGTTGCTCAATGCTTGGTGCTGCCCTCGTCGCGTGAATGAGAGCGGATTCGGTGGCTCCGTTGGTTTTTGACCTGATTTGAATATACTGCTCTATTGTTAAAATAAGCACCCATGTATTCACTAGACACTCTCCGGTTTGCCGAAACACCGACTGGAATTCGGCTGTATCTGTCAATAATAAGTTAGTCAGTTTACAGCATTGTAGCATCCCTAATGTATTGTACTGTTTTGATTTTAGGTTGCCGCCCGCCAGAGTAGCCAGCTGACGTCCTCAGTGGCGCCGTTCCCCGCAGACAGGTCCTCCGTCAACGCAGGTCAACGATCAGATGGCAGTGTTTCCGCCGCCACCACCTCGCACCTCTCCTCACGGTCTCTATTCCGCAAAAACCTACCGCCTCGCTTTCTTCGACGCCTACACGCTGAGCAGCAGGAAAGGGAGATGAAGGAGAACTCTGTGGTGAGTGTCGCGTTAAGTAACTTCTTCCCTCGCTGCTTTGCTACATACAGATGTTATTTTTAAATGTCTAGAGCAAGCTTTAAGGCCTCGTTCAACATCTCAGTTAACAAGTTGGGCGGAGTGTTTTGGGACGAATTTATTGTCTGCCTAACTTTTGTAGTTGTCTGGTCTGCTGTCTTTGTTGTCCCTTCAATAGTCAAGCGCACAGAATGGTAGCGCTAATATCATGCGACGGAGGTCCGACCTACTCTTCCTCATCCTTCTGTCTCTTTTCTTTTTTCTCTCCTACTCATCCATCTCCTTTCTTCCTCTTATTTCTCCCTCCTTCTCCTCCTCCGCCCTGCAAGTTCTCGTCCTACTCCTCCGTCGCTAAAAATGGTCGGACTGCCGTGTGCGTGTATATCGGCTCCCCTTCTCCCCTTACTTTTCTTCCGTCCTATTCCTTCCTCCTCCTCCTCCTCCGCCCTGCGAGTTCTCGTCCTACTCCTCCGTCACTAAGAATGGTCGGACCGCCGTGTGCGTGTATATCGGCCCCAAAACCAGATTTGGAGTAAAATGTCCTTCCGTAGAAGGATTCCTCGGTCGTGGATATTGCACTGTTTCATTCCAGGAGAGGTGAATTAGTGCAATTTACGTACACGAGCTTATTCCTTTTGTCTTTTCTAACCCCCTTAACGCTTAGCCAGAACACCACTTTGTCCATTTAGCGGCAATTTCAGGTTTTTATTAGTGTTCCTACTCGGTTCCGAGTATCAGTTTAGCAGCATTTGCCCACAGTGCAACGCTCATATTCTCCTTCCTTTAAAGAATCTGACTCGTTTGGATCAACCCGCGCCGCTGGCGCTGAAGGAATCGGAGGGTGGTTTCCTGGAGCCCGCGCCTCTGACCAGCCCTCAGATGCCTTTCAACATGCAGCCCACCGTAAGTTGTGCGCCCTCGTCCCCATTTCCATCTTTTAAATGCACTTGCAGTCTACACTTATTCGTTTGCTTTCAGGCCGCTTTATTGTCTTGATCGTGTTCACATGCAGTTCCTTCACTGCTACGCACAGTTCCGTTGTGCCAGTGCGTGATGTGGCTTAGGATGGCGTTACTGCCCCTCGTCAGCCTTGATCAGAGCACGCGAGCCAGTCGTCCAGAAATTGCGATGAACCGTGGTTCGCTGGTCACCGTTTGCGTCGAGAGTTTTGGCTTCCTGTGGTTCCTTTTTGGCGCACCTATTTAAGGTTCCAAGATTGTGTCATATGATGGCGGCGGCTGAGACTGAATTTTGTGACTGGAAACATTCTCAATGATCTATGAATGACTCACCATGCATTTGCGGCAGTCGGCGAAAAGGCCAAAGCAGCTGAGTCATGCCCACAGTCAAGCCGCCTGAGGTACGTTACGCCCTCATACCAGCCGCCCATGCCGTGAGCCGAGCAAACGAGATGAACACCCACATAGCGGGGGCAGTGATCGTAGTCGTGATGAGTCTAGAATGTCTGGTCGCACACTATGCGTTAGGAATATTCTGGTAAGACCGGAGCCATTTAAATATGCCGGAGGGGACAAGCAAAAGGGCCCCGCAAGCTCCACTGTCTTTATGTGCTGTTGAATAACGCCATTGCTTATCAGAAACGCTCTCTTGGCCTCTTCTGCCTATTAGTCGGGTCAGAACAGTCTGGGATATGACAGAGACTGAAATTCTTGCGAGAGGTGATAATCGTTTGAGTCGCGAGCTACTGGAATTATCTTTCACGGGACTGCAGTCTAAATAAGTGCAATGAGCTGTCCAACGCGTACTCAGGGCTAAGGATCAGTTTGGTCACAGCAATTCGCCGCTCAGAGAACACAGAGGCCGACGCGTCGTCTAATGGCCGAGCAGTTAACACGCTCAAGTCTGGCATGGGTGATGAAAGTTCAGTAGGTCACGACCCGCACGCCAGCCGTCACGCAATTAGCACACAAGCGGGCAACTATCCTCGATAAGTATGCAGTAGTATTTCGACTGTAGTCTCTAAATACTGTAACTCTGTTTCTGCTATTGTCACCGATGCTGGGTTGGCGATGGATTTCCAACCGTCAATTTTGTTGTAGCGGTGCTCAAGGCCGCAATATTCGCCTGTAGGGTCGACGTCAGTTTTGTCACCAACTGAGTCGATTTTCTGTAACGGTGTCCAAGACCGTCTAACTACGCCACGTGTGAGCCCCAAAGCGATAGAGAGAAAGAGAAAACACGACAAGAAGTGGACTAAGGTAGAAGTCTCAGAGCAAATATAGTGCAGCATACTTAAGATCAAGCGAATGCATATGTACAAGGTTGGACCAATTGAGTGGTAGTCACAAGAAAGTCATGATTTCATTGGCTGGGTGCGTCATGAGAGTTGGCATGTTAATCTACCACTTGGCAAGAGTTGAGCGTAGGCGTCAGACAATGCACTGTGGACGGACAGGTGGTTATCTGGCTTGCATTGGAATCCTGCGCAACCGTGCCACCGCCATTTGTACGTCATTGCATGCACTCTGCGTGGATTGACCGGAACGGACGCTTGGCGTGGGAACGTCGTTCGGCAGCATGCACTTAAGCGGGCCCGTAATAAATTTAATAAAATTCGTGTTCCAGTGATTACATCTGCCCATGGTATTTGCTCTCTGTCCCCAACCATGCCTTAAGGTATTCGCGTTGCGAGGCTTCTGCAGACCGCTCCACCATGCGCCATCTATGAACGCACCGTGTAACCCTTACGTAGACTAGCAAACTCTCTGTCTTCGCGGAGACAGATACTGTCTGACCATCACACCCTGAGACACCCTGAGCGGTGTGATCGTCTCCTGTGTTTGTAGGACTAATTGCCGAATATGTCGGTAAGGATATTAGCTTAGGAATGGAAACCGGTCACGATTTCCGTATCGTTCATCACATTATCGAGTAGCTTCGGTCACTCACGCTGAGTTTCGTTTGTTGGATTGCGAGTCCAAGTCCCTGCGATGACAGTTTAATTGTCGTTTCTGACCATATCCACCGTCTGCGCCACAATAATGTAGGGGCGGGGCGGGGGGTAGTGACTCGCGCGTAAATGTGTTTATAATAATAGTAGATTTGTGCAACACCTATTTTTGTTTTAAAATAATGATAACTTGTTCGATCTCCATCTGTACGGTGATACCTGTAAAAATTCGTAGTAGTTATTGCAACTGACTTAATCGCAATAACAGACCCTTCCTAGTCATCTACTTCGCATAGAAAACTTCTGCGGATTCTTCTGGCTCCTCGCATCTCCTTCTTTGCCTACCTATTTCAGTTTGAACCGACTCCTCAGCAGTATCCATGTCCGCCGGCGGGCACGGCCTCCAACGCGGCTGCCTTTATGTCGGCTCCGCCGAAAAGACCCCTCTTTCCGTCTACTGCTTTCCCACCGGGCGCTTTTCCGCCCGACGGACCAGCTGTCTTCTCGCCTGCAATGCCACCGCCGCCGATGCCCTTGACGCGGCCACCACCGTCACCTCTGACCTCTGCCCCGGGCGCTGCTGGTGGTTACAAGTGGCCACCGGCTACTTGGCTGCAGCCGGGGCTCTCGGTCCAGCCGTGAGTAATACTGTTTTTCCCCCGCGCACTCCTCATAACTGACGATGATCATTAAAGGCGGAATAAGGCTATCTGCACAGACAAGGGAGGCAGGAATGACCATTAAGGCGTCACCAGCCAGCCATACTCAACCCCAGCGATGGTGACTCCGAGGCTCGAACCCGCGATCTGTGTACTAGAAGCCCGGTACGCTAACCACGGCGCCACGGGCTCGTTGCCTTACTGGCTTCGATCCGGAATATACACAATAATAAACATGTGCTCACCCATTGATAACGGAAATCACTCTTCCCGTTGTGTTTTGGGGTTCAATTTCGAGTTTCACCAGTAGCAGAATGGGACGGATGAGCTTTATAGCCGATCCATCTATATTTCAGTTCTTCGAAGGAACTTTTCGCAGATTAGATTGGCTCATTTGATTGAAGAGAAAAAGATACTGTCGGGACATGAGCCGGACCAAATGCTGGCAACATTCGGAGGCTTTCCTAAGGCGTCGAGCGTATCCAAATGTCTTTGTTTGTTAGCTCTGACCGCAAAAATGCGATTACTGTCCACGCGAGATGACCTTTACCTCTGGAGAGGAAACAGATGCATGCGCTTGCTCACGCGCACCACTGGTCGTAGGCGCCCTAATGTGCCAATCAGGCTACAACCGAACGTGCACTAGACATTCTCCTATAAGACACTGTCTCCCAGACACAGAAAGAGTTGCAACAGCGAACGCGAAGCATCGCCAGTCCGCTCCCAATGCCGGGGCTTGCCCCCGAGGCTGGACAAAGAGTGCGCTGGAGATCAACCAGCGGCAACAGCCACCCGAAACAGCTCCTCCGGGTTTGGTGCACAATAAATCCTCTTCTCGGTGGACTCAAAATTTACGCCCTTCCTATTGTGTTCTTCCTTGGGGATTTCAACGGGATGTAATTCAACGGGGACACACGTAAGATGTCACCGTTAGTACTCAAAGTGTCGTCCTTATAACAGATACAATCGCTGAAACAAGAGGTTTATTGCCTTGACGTTTGGCGTTATGTTGAGAAGCCTTCATCAGAGTTAATCGTAGAATAAGATAATACATGCACAAATTAGGTGATATATGTACAGATTACGCAGTATTTGTACTTCGTAGCGGCCGCGCGACCGCATGCGCACTTAAATTACGTATCCACCACTGGGAGTTGTATTTAGTGCGGTGATGGCTTCGCAGTCCGCTTTCGAGTCATAAATTACCGCAACTTCGTCATCCGTGTTGGATGCGGGCTTGATAATTACGCTGTCGTTGCTAGTGTGCACGTTACCGCTGATGAAGACCTCTCAACAGGATCCGAAGCGTCCGGCCAATTAACTTTTTCCTTTTCTTCTTCTTTTTCTTTTGCTTCTTTTTCTTCTTCTTTGTCTTCTTATTCTTCTTCTTCAAGCGATCGCATCTTCTTCCGATGTGCCTTCTAGAACTCGGATATTCGCTTCTGTCATTTGATTTTAGTTCAGTTGGCCATACCATTAGCTACACTAAAACCTCTCCCTAGCTTTTGTGGAATGTTGATTTCTTAGGCAGCATGGCTTGCCCCTTGTTTCAATGACCAGCTCAGTAATCTCTGCATGTGTAAGAGCATGGGCTGTCGGGCGGGGGGGGTGACTTGTCTAGCCTCAGTCGAAATCATAATCTCGAATAGTGCAAAAGGATCCTAGTTAAGCATTATGCTGTGCACTGGCGGGGATGTGTTTCGTCGCATCAGATATCTCAAATGTGCTCTGCCCCAGCGTGTGCACTGTAGACTGCCTATCTGTTTCCCTAAGTCTGGCATTCCTATTGGTCGATTTGGGCAGCCAGCCACCTATACAGGCGCTTCTTAAAGAGACCGGCTAGGCTCCCATTTCGAGTCATATGGAGCCTCAATGAACCGCCCCGATAAGCCTCCTTACCGTTTTCCATCCCCATGCACCGCCTCCCGATGTGCGTCATTTCCTTGCATCTGCCTTATCCCTCGTAAACCTCACCTTCCGTGTGATTGTATTTTTTGGTGACTGCGGATTCGCGGGAGTGACCGAAGCTCCCCGATTTACACCCTCCCCCCTCATTGCTAGTTAACTACAGCCCCAATGCATCATTACTCTCCTGTTTGGTCGAAAGGTAGTGTTTACTAATTTAAAATTTCAAGAGTTGGCCTTTGTGAATGAGAACAGGTAGTCATTATCATTGGGCGTTGGGCTCTGTAGACCTCTACGGGTTGTATTCCTTTCCCCTCAGTCGCAAGGCGTTGCCTACCTTCCATCCTCACTAATTAATATGCGGTCAATTTGTGCTGTCCATGCCCGTAGGCTTTATTGTTCTCTTTCCGGTTTCAGACCGCAGCCGCCAGTTACGTGGTATAACGGCGACATGTTTCTTCCAAATCCGGGCATGAATTTTGCGCACAGTTCAACTGCCGACTATGCCGACCGGCCTCAAATGCTTCCAGTGAGTTTACTTCTTCAGTGTATCTTGTCATTCGCTGTCAGCAGTATCCTTTTTTTTCATTTAACTTCCCGTTCGCGTTTCGTCTTCAAACTGTCAGTAGCAGATGCAGCAGGTGCAATTATTGACACTTGCGCGTTTATCTCTTTTGTTGAATCCGTTTTTGGTTTTCAAAATGTTCATGGATACATTAAAAAGTTTCTGACAAACACGCGTAGTTCTCAATGCAGAAAAAGAGTACCGTCGAAAACAAGTGATACTGGGTAGACCATTTCTCACCTATTAGCCGGTGTGTTGTTATTTACCATATTGACAGCCCAGGTACTGCCTGCTGTCGCTGCTTGACAAAGCTGCGAGGGGTCCTTTTCATCAGTTTATTCAGTCTGCCTGCAGACCTTGAATAAACTGATAGTTACCAAACACAGAAATTAATTTCGAAGGAAATTAGAAAGCTGACACTTCAAAACCGGTAAATAAACCAGAAACCAAACAGGGAAAGCTAGGGGACCCACTTATAGGCAAGACCCCTTGCAGCTGTGTCAAGCAGTGGCATAGTACCGGCGACACACGTGTCTGGGTCTTTTAGCTATTACCGTGGCTGTCGATATGGCAAATTACAACACAATGGCTTACAAGTTTGAAATGGCCAACCCAGCATTACTTGCTTTTGACGGTACTCTTTTTCTGCATAGAGAATCGTTCGTGTTTTCCAGCATTTTTTCAACAAACTTAAAAAGCTTAGAATATTAGCCATTGTTAGCCAACCATACTCAATCCCGAGTCTGGGTGATTAAGGATTCGAGCCAGAATTTTTTGCTAAGTGTTTTTTTTCAAAAATGCATCCTAAAATTCCTGATAAATGTGAGTAGTTCTATATATGCGAAAAAAAGCACGGTCAGAGGCAAGGGATATTGTGTTTGTCGTTTCAGATTTATTAGGCATCATTAGCTAGCCATGCTTAGTCTCGCGTCCGGGTAATTTAGGATTCGAATGAGGATTCTTTGCTAATTGGGTAAGGAATTGTCCAACGTTTTACTTTTGAGTCGCAGGGCATATGCTCCGCCAGTTATATTTATTAATATTCATTACTATAAGAGCGGCGTCCTGCAACCCCCTTGCGACTGATAAGCCTTAAAGGGCCATTCCAGTCTACCTTGTATTTTTCGATACTCCTCTCTACATATTACGTGTCGTGATGAGACTACGGCTTAACAGTGCACACTCGACCTGGTTGGCAACAAGTGTCTATTAGGCTCCCATCGAGCCCAACACACTTACATACATACAGCTTGGTATCTGGTTGGACGAAGTGTTCTCAGGCTTCACAGGGAAGAGACCGGGAGAAGAAAAATAGGAGACAAAAATGAATCAGTTTTCTGTAGTCCGTGCAGGTTGGCGCAACGATGGGTGAGTAAGATGCGATCACTGGAACAAGGACTTTATTTTCCTGACGTTTTGGATTCCCTCGGGAATCCGAGGGAACAACTGAGATGTAGAGGAGGGGAGATAGATCCACCGTAGGGAGGTTTGGTGTAGCAGACCTTGGCCGCCGTGAGGGCGGGTGGGAACGCGGTCAAGGACGCGTCTGCTGTGGCACCTGTGGGGAGAATGTATTATGCACAGAACCCCCGGTTGCTATCATAGGCAGCAACGAACACTCGCGAAGCCAAGGCTAGTCTTGAATCCATCCAGTCCAGCCTGAGAGAGAGAGAGAGAGAGTAAGATTGCAGTGGCAACTGCTCTGATATCTCTTAGAGCAGGTTCAAGTGGTCTTCAATCGAGGGTTTTGTAAACTGGACAGAGTCAAAAAATGCTACCGATTTTACCCGTCCAACTTACCCGCTCGTACGGAACCTGATTGGCAAACCTCCAGTCGAAACTGAGAGCAGGTTGGTCCTACCCAGACATAGAATTAACTTCCCTTATCCCAAGTGCCAGTAACCTGGCCAACCGGAGGACAAGTTGGAAAGCAATTGCTGGCGCGGTCCAAGTTCTCTGTCTAGCGTAAGCCTCGTAAATACAACCGTGTCTGGAGAAGACGCCTGCGCGCAGTACCTATCACTTACGAGCCAATTTACCAACTTCTCTCTTTCACATCTCCGACGACCTGGTATGTAACAAGATAATGCCCAGACAGCCAGAGGCTTTGACTAGCGAGGTCCCTAAGAATACCAAGGTAATATTCCGAAAATATACGTTTTTGACCCTGCAACTTCATGATATTTGCATATTTCGGCTCGGAACCCTTACACCTAAAATATGCAGGCCGAGGTCTAATGACTGATTCGTAAGCGCTTGGTACGTTTTCAAGAATTTATCATTAATAATAATAGACGTAAAGATGGTTTGTATTGTCGGCTAAATAGGACAAGGAAATAGGCACCACCCACAAGGCATATGGCTATGCACCTAATTCCAGGGCAAATAGATTTAGCAAGAAGGTGAGCGTTAGGGATATGTTTAGGGTTAGGTTCAAGGTTGTAATTAAGGTTAGGCTTGGGATCCGGATAATGTAAAGGGCTATGCTTTGGGTTCTTGTTAACTGTAAATATTAAGTTTACCATAGGAGTAGTTTCAAAGAATATGAGGGAGGTAGCACTACCTGTTAACCCACAGTAATTGCAAGCAACAGTCAGTTATGAAGAGAGGATCACGTCCGATCCTTTGCAGTCCTCATGAAAACCCATTTAACAAGCAATACAAAAGTTGTACGCATCTACTGCGGCAACAAACACAGCGGTGTGGCATATACCCTAAAAAAAGGTAAGTGCACATGGGCATCACGGAAGTCGATGGGTGGCAGACAAAGGCCCCGCCTTCATTTCTCTCAACTTTTTTAATCGCGAGTGAAGGCGGACGAAGATAACAAGCGAAAGGATGAACAGCGTTGCCAATGAAACAAACATACAAATAAATCTGTTCAAGCCAGAATGGGGGCAGACTAGTGTGGACGCTATTGCTGTGACGGGTCAAATAGTCCTTCAACGAAGACACAGTGTGAAGGAAAGGCAATTGATCAAGCCCGACTTCACACAGGAAGCGTGTGCGTTCTCAACAGCGGC
>JAYGXS010000003.1:80934407-81157391 GCA_036362985.1 Ligula intestinalis
CTGTGGTACCCCAAGGGTTCCAGGTGTGTCACGTGTAGTGGTCCGTGCTTTATCGGCCGGTGGGGTGGCGTGTTCAAGTGGCGCTTAGGCAGCCGTGACTGTTTGGATGCACATGTGTGTGTAGGAGTGTAGGTCGGTCAAGTGTCCGTAGGTCAGCTAGTCCGAGACCACTATTCGCTGTCAAGTTGTATGGCCGCCGGACAGAACAATGTAATTTATAAACTAGCTTTAGAATCGCCCTCCATTAGTACAAATATTTTCCCGTGAGAATGTTAGCCATCAGCCAGCATGGACGCTAATTCCTATTTACTCCTTTTGGCTCAGTGAGTTATTCACTAACGCAGCAGCATATGCTGACGGCGTACAGCGGGAAAAGCTGAACCTTAGGTAGGCTTTCTGAAGTGCCTATCTCTGTGGCTTAACACACATTCTTGAACTGTTTGTACCCGGCTGCCTTTGTGGAGACCAATAATGTATCTAGTTAACACGACCGCCTTGCAAAATTTGTTCTTGTATCATATTGCCCCCTTATGTCTCCTGAAGCCTATTAAAACCTCATCGAAGGCGTCACCCCACCACTCATTATCACCCTCGTCACAACCACCATCCTCTCCTTTCTCCTCTTCGTAATATTCATTATAGTCTGTAGGACCACATGCCGCATTCGGAACTAATTCCAGTGAATTTACGCTTCTTTGTATTTCTGTTTTAGCCGCGTCAACCTCCATTTCAATGAAACGAATCCGCATCTGACGTCATTAGTGTTCACTCTGCGCGTTAGAGAGAGTCTAAAGGCTGGAATGCTCGCAATTTGAGTGTTATCGCGCAACCGCTCCAGCCGGTTGAGGACAGAAAAAGCGTGTCTGGGGTGCACAGCCCCCGACCCCACCCCCACCGATGTGCGCAGGAATTCGTGTTCTAATGTGGTGTCTGCCTGGATCGTCATACCTCCTGCTTCCCTCAAAAGGTCCGGATGCCACTCGCCAATCCCTCCAACTTGATACAGCTACTACGCTTCTTTTGTTAAGTGCATTAATTCATACTGTCCTGTTATATTTGTTAAAACTCTCCACTTTCTTCCAACTGTTTTTGTCTGCATCCGGGGTCTTGGGATGGTCTGAGGGGCATAATTTGATTCTACTTGGGTGACAAAGAATTCGGGTAAATCATACCTCCCGTGATTCTACTGCAGTATGTGGTTTCTTAGGCATTTTGAATACAGACAGGTCTCTAACAGCCTGGTTGGATTGTCCGTTCAAGGTTGTTTCCTCTAGCACTTTGGTTGAAGAACCTAACTAACTAAACAATATGTTTATTCGCCTGACGTTTCGATATCCGTCGCGGATATCGAAACGTCAGGCGAATAAACATTGTCCCAGCGATCGAGTCTTCTTCTTCTTCTCAATTGCTTCCTGGGACATGGATGTGCGCTTGTATTGGCTTCTTCTTGATTACCAAATATTAGGCCTGCCGCGGCCTTTCTCATTATTGACAATCGGGCTGCAACTCTTCCCCCCTTAATGCTGCTTCTACAAGACGCACGCATGATAGAATGGGATGATCTTTTCTCCACTCCCTGCACCTCACCACCCCCCCCCCCCCACGCAAAGACTATTCACGCCAATCTCGCCATGCGAGCGGTGCCTTGCATAGTTCAGCCTGCCTTATACGAATTTTATAACCTCCTCTATGCCAAACCGGCGTCAAACAGAAATTAAAAATAATCATCGTACTCTCGTTTTATGCCACTTTCGTACATTCGAACAACCTACAGAACCACCTTATCGTCGGCCATGACACATATCTGCATTTCCTGTTCTAGTCTACCCCTCAGCCAACTCTGCGCAAGCCAGACCGACTGTGCAGACAACTGTACTTGTCAGCAGTGAGAGGTATGCTGTACAGAACTGGGGAATGGCCCATTATCCAATCTAAGCCGCTTATTCGAAATTTAGAGAAGTTCATAGATTATCTGGCTGCCCGTTTTGATGGTCAGAACTATTTCTTTGAACAAAGTGACAGTGATTGTGAACCTCAGTGCAATTTTTCAGGACCTGGTGTCCACTACATGCACGGTAGTGGCGGCTTGCTTCTACCAGGGATGACCTATTTGCCAAATTTATCGGTTTAGATGGATTCACAGGAAATTGGGTTACGTTATGTGCATTTGGCATGGGTGAGGTACATAAAGTGGCGAATGGATCATCCCCTTCATGCATGCGTGCGTCTCATAGAAGCAGCATTAAGGAATGGGGAGTTGCAGCCCGATTTTCAGCAATGAAAAAGGCCGAGGCAGGCCAAACGGTTGGTTATCTTCTTGGGTATGATACTAAACGCATTTTGTCAGAGAGATACTCAGTTACACGGCTTTCATACGCTACGTCCGTCATTTAGTATGTTACTTCGTGTTACGTTTAAGTAACGCTTATTTAGGAAATTAAGGAAAAACCTGTGAAGTCCTGACAATAGTTCATACCCATAAAAATATGGACTGAAGTAAGTTCGCTGACGATGGAGAAAAGTTATAATCGAAAATTTATGAACTGATTGTCTAGTCATCCACGTCGCTTCCAAGTGTTTCAACCCACACATTAACTCCGGTCTTAAAATGTCACAGAAGCATAATTATTTTCTAAAGGGCACCACATCGAAAGAAGTGGATACGCACAAAGAGATGGGCATGTGGACAACTGCGAAGTCAATGCCATCCTAGCATCGTAAATAGGCAGTCAAAGAGGCAACGAGAATATGGCTGCTTTATATTAATAGCGGTATTAAGAGCATTCCTTGCCTGTAACCCTTCAAATGCACATATATTAGTCGCCGGCTATTAAGCCCACCTTGGGCCCAGACAAAATTGGGCTTAATAAGCGGCGAGCTTATTAACCGTGGGCTTAATGCAGCAGTCACCAGTTAAAAAGTCCATATGGGGCCCAGACAAAATTGGCCTTAATAACGGTAGGCTACAAAGCCGGCGACTACTGTATATGCAAATAGGATTCGCACCGATACGTCAAAAAATAATTTGCCTATCCATCTACGAATTATGGGTAGGATTGTGTTATGGGGTCGTGTGATTGCGCGCGAAACGCGCCCAATTCCAAGACAAGAGTGTAGTAATAGGGGACAGTATGGGTGGGCATATCAGGGGAAGAGAGAGTGAAATAATTCCAAAACCTAAAAAAATTTACGGAGAAACGCCTAAATTTGTTTTCCTAAAATAAAAATTGGCTTAAAATTGATTTTTCGAGCAATAAAAGGGAAAAAAGCAGCGTGGAAACCAAGAAAATCAAGCGCGAAAGGCAATTGGAGGGAAAATATTCAAGGAATTGAATATATGGTCTCAAGGACACGCAAACCCGAGCCGCTGCGCAGGCGACCAATGAAATACGAGCAGCCGAAATATCACTTTTGACTAGCCAAAACATGCGTGAAGTAGGAAGCTAGACAGACATATGGGCGAATAACCAGGTAAGTACAGTTTCTTCTTAGCGAAGTGCATGTTAATAAATGAAATAAGTGGACTTAATTTAATTAAATTGTTCCTTGAAATTAGTGATAAAATTGATAGGGTGGTTCGCGGTAAGGAGCACGAACGGTGCGCAAATTCAGGACATCGAGCTGATTTTCTGTCTTACCTAGCAGGAACGCGTGGACGCTATCTGGAGAAGCCGATTTTGCAACGGTCGGCAGCCAGACAGGCATATCTGGAGCTATTAGGTATGATCCCAATTGGGCCTGCAGTAAGCTTATTTGGTGCGCAAGTGGTCTGCCATTATAATCGCAGGTCTAAGCAGAAAGATACTGAGTACCCAAGCAAAGCAAATATTATGAGCTTTTTTTTACCTTCCCACACAGCTTTGGAAGAATGCAAACCGCGGAAGCCAATTTTCGGACAGAATTCCCGTCCAATACTGCACCGAACAGGCCACAGCAGGCGCAGCCTTGCCTGCTAGTTAACCGACAAAGAAGGTTAGCCGAAAGACGTCTGGGTGTAAAGGAACAAAAGGGCACCGAACAGGCGGGGGGACGGCAGGGCCCCTTGGGCCTTAAATATGCAAATTATTATTATAATTATTATAAAATCGTGTAACCAAAGGGGCGAGGGGCAAGAAGACGACCCATTCAAAGGGTTAAGGTTCACCTCGGTTAGCAAGCTTGGTCTACGGAGGACGGAGAATTTAAGGCTAAGTCTAAAAGCGCACGCGTTTTATACTTTAGCCTGGACCACAAGTCACCTAGGTCCCTACGATTTGACCAACCGACACCAGACAATAGGCTTCTGCGAACCATCAATTCGGCCAAACTGGTACCCTACTTCCGCATCAAAGGTCTCCTAGCAACGGACTTACGATGCTCTTGCGGCGGATGAGTGTCCCTGCAGAAGTATGTGCAGAACGGAGATGGAAAAATCTTTAGGTGCGCTCTGTGCCTCAGCAAACAATCTGTGCGGACGAATTCTATACTTTATGGAAGCCGGTTAACGTTGCATAAGCTAGCAAATATGTGCCTGGCGTTTGTTGCCGGCAGAATGGTACACGAAGCGGGAGCTGTCTGTGGAGTTTCCCTAAAACCGGCCGTAAGCTGGTTTGCAATTTGTAGGGACGTCTGTTCCAAAACCCTGAACAGGGTAGCTTCGTCCGTCGGTGGACCCGGCATTCAAGTGCAGGTGGACGAGTCGATGAGCACCCGCCGTAAGTACAACCGAGGGCGAAAAGTGCGGCAATTGTGGGTAATCGGCATGTACGACACTGTCAAGAGAATGGCAGTTTGCGAACAACTGAGCAGCCGCTCTGCTCCGTCCCTCTGCAGTGTCATATGCCGGCGAGTGAAGCATGACAGTTAAATTGTGACAGACTGCTGGAGCAGCTATAGTAAGCTGAAGACATTGGGTTATTCGCATTACACGTTAGAATATGGATGCTGCCACAGGTAAGACAGCTAAGTGAAGACTAAAGTATTTGTAGGCATCCGTGTCGAAGGAACGAAGCAACCGAAGCCACCGCATGCGGTCAAAGGGGAACGGCTAAAACAGTGCGGAAGGAGGCCGTTTGTAAATATTTTTCTGCAAATGTTATTTTGTGTGACTAAAAGGAAACGCTGAATTATACGTTTTTGAGGTGTGGAGGGGGGGGGAAGGACTTTTTCCGTCGACGTTTTACAGAAGATTAGTCCGCGGATTATGAAAATGTAACCGAGGCGAACTGTTGTGGGAATGCTAAATGACGCGGAGCATGGGGACCGTAATTGAGACGCTACAAAATCCCTTAGTATGGGACCGCAGAGTTAGTGGCCGCGGCTCAGTTAGATAGCCGCAGCCGAAGCTGTACCAAGAAACGACCGGGAACAAGATTCGGCCGTATTGATTTACCGAAGAGTAAACTGCACTTTTCACTCTTAAGTTAGTTGGTTAGTAGCCCAAGTTGAATCAGGGGTTCCCGCCGGAGTCCAAACGGGGTGCAGTTGGGGAGAGTGAGAGAAGATGCGACCTTGGCCGGCTTGAGCCAAAGGTCGGGGGGGGGCGTGAGTTGGGTGCCTGGGCGGGAACTGCAGACAATCAGATGGCGGCAGGCATGCGGCGAGACGTTGCAGTCGGGACGACAGTTGGGTGTTGACTAGTACAGCCGGTGTTGGTACTGGCGAACGAGCATAAGTTAGCCACTGAGTTGCTGTGCCAGGGCACAGTGAGTCACCCGTGGGGATTGACGTCCCGAGGTAGCAATCGTCGATGGATAGTAACCCAGAAGGAGTGGAGGATGATAACAGAACCTTGAGGACCTTGGTGCACCTGCTCACTTTGCTTGCGACCTCCCTCACTTGGTTCGCGAACGTGCAGAGATTCGGTCGGATTGTTCTACCGAAGACTGTACGGCGCTCCTCACGCGTCCGCGTGGACGGTGAGAAAAAGACAAGTTCGTTGACTGTAATGATCATGTCCGTTGCCTGTCAGGAACACAATGGTTCCGAGAAAAACGGCTGGTACAAGATAAATTGGGTAAGAAGGGCAGAGGCGGACGGCATACAGGATGACGATCGAGGAACTTGGTAAATTCGGAAGGATAAGTCACTTTAAGTCACTTTAAGTCCCTATTCATAACCAAAATCGCATAATAGGTCCACCGTAACAATATTACATCATACAAATGTACAAATGTAGGCTTAGCATCAGCGATAAGTGTGAGCCAGTTGCAAGGTGCTGCTACTGCCACTTTTTTCATTATATCTGCCAAAGTTTCTCAGCAAATGAGAATAAAGTTTGTGTTTAAAAATGTCAACAGTATCTGAGAGGACCACATCTTCCGGGAGTCCGTTCCACGCTCCAATGACCCTCTGAGAGAAGGCGTTTCGTCGAACGTTGATACGGGCCGGTTTCCTCTGTAGTTTAAAAGGATGACCTCGCAGATGGTCAGTCCGAGCCAATTCGAAGAAATCATCAAATTCTAGGGCGCAGTCTTGGCCTCTAACAATACGGTAGGTTTGTATGAGGTCCCCGCGGAGTTGCCTATAATTGAGAGGGAAAAGATCAAGTTCGGTCAGTCTGTCTTCATAAGGCAGATGACCAAGATTCTTGACCGTCTTTGTAGCCCTCGCCTGCACTAGTTCAAGGTGCAGGTAATCCTTCTTGAACCACGGACGCCAGGCCTGGACAGCATACTCCAAGTGGGACCGAACAAACGCTCCGTAGGTTTTCCTGAAGAGCTCCTCGTCAATGTTGATGAATCCCCGCCTCATCGCAAACAGCACCTGTGTCGCGCGTTTAGCTGCCGTCACACACTGAGTAGATGGTTTAAGTAAGGAATTTATTAGAACACCGAGATCCTTTTGTTCGTTCACATTTGAAAGCGGTTGTCCATCGAGTTGTATTGGAAGGAATCATTCTCCTCATCAGTCCTTCTAGTACGAAGTCTTAAAACCACACACTTAATTATGTTGAAGTTTAAGAGCCAACGAGCAGACCAGCAGCTGAGTCGATTGAGACTCTCTTGAAGCGCTTTCCTATCGGCGTCAGACCTGATGGCTCTCCAGAGTTTGACGTCGTCGGCAAACATGATAGCGCTGCAACACAGGTCGTTGTCACAGTCGTTGATATAGATAAGGAAGAGCAGTGGCCCTAAGACAGAGCCTTTGGGGACGCCACTTAACACAGATGTAGGGTTTGACTTTGAGTCACCGATGCACACAGTTTGCGATCGCCCTGTGAGAAAACCTGTGATCCATGCCAGCAGGTTTCCTCTTATGCCAATTTCTGACAATTTATACATTAGAAGCTTATGTGGGACGCTGTCGAATGCTTTCTTGAAGTCAGTTTTGGAAGGTATTGGAAGGAATCGTTCTCCTCATCAGTCCTTCTATAATAAATAAATAAATAAATAAATTTTATATTTTAGGCCCGGAGGGCGTCGTCATTGCTAACTTAGTGCTGTGGAAAAATAAATTCACAGTTGATAAATGCTGCTCTCCATGAAACAACCACATAGACAGCGGGAGCGATTAGTAGCGTTGGTAGATTAATTCTATATTCACCAACATATAGTCGTTTTAAAATAGTAGTCAACGCATGGTAAACTAAGAAGGAAGCAGTGAAAAAAAAACTCCTACCATTTAAGCTGGGGCGGAGTTCAGCGAACCCCTGCTTAAAAAACAAAACGTAGGAGAAAAAAACTGCTTCAAAAAAGTTAAGGAAGTTTGGTTTAGAGGATTGATTGTAGTGCAAATGAGATAGGACTGTTGATGAGAACGAATGAGGGTGGGTGACGCTTCTTGTAATTGGAGAAATCATATAATAGCAGAGGCTGTCTTTCACCATTCTTACACCGCCCGACTGGCTTCATGATCAACCATCAGGGAGATGAGACCGGAGGAGGCCATCGCGGACAACAGAGTCAGGAAGATGAGGGAACGGCAGAGGTCACCTGATCATCAACGAAACGTCCGAGATGTGACCTTGTAGACTGCGGAGTTTAGCGACGAGCTGGCGAAAATAGCAGAACCGCCACGAGCATGACTAAGGACCATTAAGCCTATCGTCAGGGTTATAAAACGGAGAATGGAGAAAACAGCAATGATGACTGGACAGAGAAGTGGACGAAACATCGTTGCAAATATCACTCAAAGGAGGAAGAAATAGACATGTTTGGAAAAAAATTTGATCTAAACGTAACCACCTCAGATACCAGGGGGACCCTTTTCAAAGTCCAAAAGTTGTGTGTTTGGGAAGGAGACGGATAACAAGGACTTTATATCTTCCAAAGTTAAGTGTTTACGTAATTTGACTTTTGTAACTGCTAAGTTTGACGACAGCCTAATTTCGAGGGGAATATTATTCCAGAGGAAGGCATATTTGGAGGCAAAGTAGTGAGAATGGTTCGAAGTGGAGCTTAAGGGTGGTGCAATTATCCTGGAGGAATTACGGGTGGCATAAGGTCTATCTGCGGGAATGAGAGCGTTGATTCGTGGAAGGTTAGGGGTAGAGTTAACGCGAAAGAGGAAACAGAGGCCCGCTTCGAGGTTTCGGACCCGAAGAAATGTCATGTTCGCTAACTGACATCTCTCCGCATAAGAAATAGTGGATCGAGGAAGAACGAATATTTTGCGAGTAAATACCCTCTGTACATTTTCAATCTTACTGCGGTCCGAAGCATTCATTAGACCAAAGAGGGGACAGCAGTATTCTAGGATGGGTAGAACATACATGCGATAAAGTTTTAACTTTATTTCCAGCAGGAAGAAAGTGTGTGATATAAAACCACATATCTGTGCAGCCTTCGCAGATATTCGATCCGCATGAGGCGACAATGCTAGTTTATTTGTGTAGCTTAGACCTAAGTCTTTTATAGTGGATCGTTCTAAAAGTGGAGTATTTTGAAAGACTAGGGGACGAGGAAGCTTGGCGGGACCGAAACACATGAAACTACACTTGGATGGAGAGAATTCCATCTGCCAGGTTGCACTCCAACGTGAGAGTGTAAATAGGTCCGCATTTATTTTATCAACGCATATACTTGCCGTGTCCTTAGAAAACGAGTATATGCATTTGAGGTCGTCTGCATAAATTAGATTGTGTGAATTTTTTAGAACAATCGAAATTTCGTTTATGTATAGAATGAAGAGTAAAGGACCCAAGACAGTGCCTTGAAAAACGCCACTCGTGATCAGCTGAGAAGTGGAGTAACTATAACCAACTAGGACCTTCTGGCTGCGGTTAGGCAAGTAGGAACCGATGAAGTCGAGGAGAGGGGGACGGATGCCAATGGCTTCCAATTTTACTAGAAGCCGTTTGTGTGGTACCTTTTCGAAGGCTTTGCCCAGGTCAAAGTAGATAACAACCACGGATTGCTGCTCGTTACGGAGGGAAGTGACGTGGTTAAGAAAAGCTAAATGACACGTCTCACATGATCTTCCGGGTAGAAAACCATGCTGCGAGTCATTTAAAAGCTTATTTTTTAGGCAAAAATCGAGAATTTGATTAAAAATTATCTTCTCCAGAACTTAAGCTAGGGCTGGGGTTTTATGAACACCGCGGTAGTTATTTATGTCTGAACGAGATCCTAATTTAAAGACTGGAAGAATAATTGATGTCTTCCAAGTGTCAGGAAAGTAACCATTTAGGAGATAGACTGAAAATATATGGCTAAGTAATTTGGGCAAGGTCAAAACTCTTTTGATAACCGAATTGGGGATACCATCAGTTTCGGAAATGTGTGAGTTTTTTAGACAAATTAGCTGCTTACGAATTAATTCTATGGAGAAATCAATGTTTCCGAGAGTATTGTCTGAGTATGGTTGAATGGACGGGACCGGTTCGGATTCTGTCATTAAATGCTTCACAAAGGAAGCATTAAATAATTCAGCCTTATCAGACTCATCTAGTGCAAATGTTTTGTTTTCATTAAGCAATGGGGGTATTTCAATTCCTCGTTTTGCGGAGGCCCTACGACGAAACAGTTGTGCAACCGATTTTGCAGAGTTTGACTCGCTCAGGGGTCAAGATTCCCTGTGCTGGTCACGTGCAAGACGAATCTTTGATGCTAATTCGAAGATCTCTGCGATCCTTAGATGCACAGACAGCGAACTAGTAGATCTATCTTTCAGCTGCCTCCTCAATTTCTTTATTCTGGGCAAAAGAAAATGAGGGACGGTTGATTCTGGTGTGTAGGGTTTCACAATTTTAGTGGGCACAAATTCCAGAATTTTAGTAGAAACGACCGACATGAGTTCAGAAAGATATGCAGCGTCGTTAATGGAAGAAAGGCTCTGCCAATCTAATGAGTCAAGAAAATTGTTAATTGAGCTAACATCTGCGAGGTCATACGCATGATAGGTACGACTAGCACTAGCCTTTTCCGTAAAAGGAAGCGGAAGGCAACAGTGAATTAATGTGTGATCACTTTGGAAGATGTCCTGCTTAAAATCAACGAAGAGAAGGGCAATACCATTAGTGAAAATCAGATCTAGGATATGATTTTGTCTTGTTGGGAAACTAACCAGTTGAGACCAGTTAGAAAAATTAATGGTTTCTAGGAAAGGCTGAAATCTAGGTGGACAATAGTTTGAAAGCCAGTCAATTTCAGGAAAATTAAAATCTCCAGCAATAATTTTAACTTCAAAAGTGGATTCTGAAATAAACTTGAATATTTCACACAAATTTGCATCTTCTTCAAATGAAGAGTTAGGAGGATTATATACACATCCGATAATCGCCTTTTGCCGGGGCGACAGGATAATAGAGGCGAAACAGTAATTTCCAGAGAAGGACGTGCTATTTAGATAAAACGGAAAGTGCCTAAATGACGTTCTAATATAGAGAAGACAACCACCACCACGCTTATTAATGCGATCGTGACGATAGAAATCATAATCGTCTATGATAAGGGATGAGTCAGAAATGATTGGATGGGTCCAAGATTCTGTTATGCATATAACATCAGGCACCATCTCGAAAGCGATAGCTCGAAGTTGAGCCATTTTATTTATAACGGACCTGACATTAAGCTATATGACATCTAGTGTGTTTCGAGTGACAGGACTATGGCTATCGCTATTTATAAAAAATAATTTGAGGGTGGGTAGACAAACTGTAGGCCGTTATTATTTGTGGAATAAGTACTGACGGGTATGGAGCTGTGAGCATATGGGTAGCCAACAATGGATGGCTGATAAGGTCTGAGATATCTAGGGGCCTCGCTTTCTAGCAGGGAAAATGAGGAGAGGGTAAACCAAAATAAGCTTCTGGGGCGTTTGGGAGTAATGGGGGAAGGTGAGAAGACATGTAGAAGTTAGCAGGTTTGGGTGGTAGAGGATGGGTAAAGGCACTGATAGGGGGAAACGGTGACATAAAATTAGTGTTAGGGCCGCTCGCGTAAGGACTAGTGGTCCTAATCAGTGAATGTCCTGTACGGCAACTCCGATTAGATTTAAAACTATACCAGTTAGGGTTAATGCCGTGCAAATTAAATTTTTCTTGGTTCGGGCCCGGCGTGTTCAATAACGCATTATACGGGGGAATAATATGATTCCAACGGTCAAAAGAGGAGCTAGGTTGTGGTTCTAGTTCTAGTACAGTGTCTAGTACGGAGTCTTAAAACCACACACTTACTAATGTTGATTTTTAAAAGCCAACGAGCAGACCAGCAGCTAAGTCGATTGAGACTCTCTTGAAGCGCTTTCCTATCGGCGTCAGACCTGATGGCTCTCCAGAGTTTGAGGTCGTCGGCAAACATGATAGCGCTGCAACCCAGGTCGTTGACACAGTCATTTATATAGATAAGGAAGAGCCTTGGCCCTAAGACAGAGCCTTGGGGGACGCCACTCAGAACAGATGTAGGGTTTGACTTTGAGTCACCGATGCACACAGTTTGCGATCGCCCTGTGAGAAAATCTGTGATCCATGCCAGCAGGTTTCCTCTTATGCCAATTTCTGACAATTTATACATTAGAAGCTTATGTGGGACGCTGTCGAATGCTTTCTTGAAGTCCGTATAGATGACGTCAACCTTACCATTTTCATCTAGTGCGCGAGTCCATTGCTCAGTGGGGAGTAGAAGGCTGGAAAGGCAAGAATGGTTCTTTCTGAAGGCGTGTTGGAGCCCTGACAGTAGGTTGTTCTACTCCAAGAACTCCATTGTCGTCTTCTTAATTATCGTATCCATCACCTTACAGCAAATGCAAGTTAGGCTGACGGGCCGGTAATTGTTGACGTTCGTTCGGGCTCCGCCCTTGTATATCGGGTAAATATTTGCCATTTTCCATTCGGATGGCAGTCTTCCTAGTTCAAATGAAGAACGAAAGATATGTGCTAGGGGCTCTGAGAGTTCGCTTGCCAATTCTTTCAAGAACTTGGCTGGTATATTGTCTGGACCGGATGACTTTGCTTCTTTGAGGCCCTGCAGCTCCCTCTCAACTACAGATGTTGCACATAGTAGAGAATGAAGTGCTGGACCGGCGTTTGCAACAGCACTGTTGGCATTATAAAAATGAAGCTCAGTTTCCCTAGTGAATACCGAGGCAATGAACCGGCTACAGTACTCGTCTTTCTCGTCATTCTCAACGACTTTTCCGCCATCATCATTCTTAAGTACTGTGACAGGATCCTTGTTTTTTAATCTACTGTTAATATAGCGGAATAGAATTTTGTGCTTTTCTTCGGCCTGTTGGAGAATTCTTGATTTTTGGTGTTTCCTGGCCTGGCGATTTGATTTTTTTACTGCATTTCTTTGGCGTCGGAATTTCTCGAGGTGTACTGGCGACCCAGTTTTCCTGAATAACTTCTAATTCCTATTTTTCTTCTTCAATTGCCTATTAAGGTCTCTCGTCAACCAGGCAGGACGACTAGTCGTCTTGTGTACCTTCACCGGACAAAAGTGCTTTATCAGATCTAATGCAACCCTCTTGAGTGATCTCCAATCCTCCTCCGGATCCCCCTTGCGTAGACAGTCCCAATTCACGGTCGATTGTGCATTCTTCATTGAATTGAAATGTGCCTTCCATATGTTTGGCTGGTCCTCCGTTTTCCTCAGCCGTTGAGTATGGAGTGAGTAATCCCACATTAGCGTCGTATGATCACTCTTCCCGAGCAGAGCACTTGAATGCACTTCATCTATGTAGGACGAATCCTTCGTGAAAATGAGATCCAAATCTGGTTATGCCCTTAACGTTCTGAACTAGAGCCAGGTCAAGCGTGAGATCCATTAATTTGGAACTAAAGGAAGTTGACGCCGCCTCAACTGTCAGGTTGTTCCATTCAATTGCAGGGGCGTTGAAGTCACCAACGATGAGAACCTCCTGGTGGCTAGCACCTTCTTTCACCAGACCAAGGAGTGAGTCGTCGGCTCCGCTCAGAATGTTTGGTGGCCGGTAAACGGCCAGGAATTCAAGGTTCTGTGAATTCGCCTCCTTCATCTTAAACCAGACGGACTTATGATCCAGGGCTACAGTGTGTTCTCTTTCTACAACAGAGATGTCAGTTCTGACATACATGACAACCCCACCTCCTTGTCGGTTTTGGCGGTCTTTGCGGAAAAGCTGGTATGCTGGAATCGAAATCTCCGAATCCGCGATTACTGCTTTTAGCCATGTTTCCGTTATGGCAACTACATCAGGTTTCCGCTCCAAAATTACTGCCTTGAGTTCATCAATTTTTGAGGAAAGACTTTGGGCATTAGTGTAAAGAAAGCTCAATTTAGACTTATTCACCACTTTATGCAGGCGGTTGCCTCTTGCGTGAGATTGCATGCAGGGAGCTGTCGGTGCTGATGGAGATGGACTGTTGTCCATCCCGACTAGGCTGTTAGTGTTATCGGCTTTCTCCAAAGGAGTGACCTCGGGACATGGACGATCTCCCCGTTCAGAATTCGAAGATTGCACTCGCCGAGTTCGCATCTCCTGTGGAGTTCTACTTTTAGCAATCTCCATTTTTCCCGCTCCGCGGGGGAAAAATCCCGCCGAAAAAAAACCGTCGGGTGTGAGTATCTAAGTATTGGTTTCCTGCTTAACAATAGCTAGACCTCAGCCTCACTCTTCAGAACAACCTTCAACGGTCTTGGTTGGCGTTGTCCATCTTTTGAGTCTCTTATACGACCCATTCGGAATGCCTTTAGAACTTGGACTTTCTCCTTACCCTTTAGGAGAAATTTAAGATATTCTTTAAATAACTTCCTGTCCTTTTCTAATCTTGATTTCGGGGTATCGGAAGTACCTTCTGTCATGCCTTTTATGACTATGCAGTTTATACGAGTGGTACTCACCTTCCGACTGTCCTCCCCTTCTGCTTCTCTAGGGTTTGTTAGGACAAATTCGCTTCGAGGTTCAGCGCTCCTGTTCGTTTTGGCCTGCGAAGGTGCCCTTTTTGTTTGGCTCGTGCTCAATCTCGGCCAACTTATATTAGCACTTGGGCTTGGTTGGCCTTTTTTGGGAGCCCGGGAGCGCTTCTTCGTTCTCTTGGAAGCCAGTGGGTTGACCGTTTCCCTTAAACTTTCAAGACTTTTAGTTTGCTTGGCAGGAGGAGATTTCAAAGAACTTATAGATGGAGTTTTTGTAGTGAGTAAGGGAATTTGGAACTTATCACTATCCCGTGATGGCGAAGGGAAGTAGGCGCTCGATTCTGCGCGAGGGGTCCAGGGTTCGAATCCGGGTTGTGGCGTGACTTTATTTCCTTGTTGCGATTATGTCGGGATTTCGAATGCAGGCACTGGCGAACAATCCTTTCCGTCTTCCAAAGCTGCATCGCACACAGTTTCATTTTTTTCTGTCACTATCTTTTCACGACAAACCGTTAATGAATCAAATAGTAAAGTGGATTGCTTTTTGACTGTTTATAACCGATTTTTATTACTGTCATCCTGTTTCTTCGTGGTGGAGTTGATTAGACGCTCAACTTGGTGTTCGTAACTTGAGTCTACTGAACTCGAGAGAATTTTAGCCCTTTTAGCGGGGGGTGATTTCGTCGCATAAATCTTGCGACTTCTGCCCTCGAAATAACGACTAGGGCTTTTAAAAAAAAAAAATTACAGTCCGCTGTTGATCCCAATGGTGTGGTGGTAACGACTGATACCGGCAACCCACAGGTTTTGAGTTCGAGTCCTTTTTGCGCTGCGACTTTCGCAAGCTGATCTTTACCTTTATTTTTGTCTCCCATAATAGATCAGACTGACGATAAACGATATTAAAGCTCACTGCAATATATATTAAGTGTTCAACTGTATGAAAAAGGTTATTGAAACGACTCAGCGGTTTGTAGAGAGCTGGAATCCGGGAGACTTGTTAACAGAAGGCAGTGACGGAGACGATGCTCGTTTTGGCTAATGCTCTGTCGTGTCTTCTGAGGCTGGAGTTATTGCGAAAGCGAATCCAATAGCTAACAACGAAAGTCCGCCAGAGGGCTAGGTGAACCGAAATCCCTAAAATAATATTTCCCACGGAGAACGAGAAATGTAAACCACAGTCAATGATGAGTCAATGCGTGATGTCCCGTAATAACTCTTACCGGGATAACTTTAACCATGGTAAACACGCGAACTGCTCCATTCACTCGTCCGCGTGGACGTGTAGGGGAGCCCGAAATGTGCCCGAGTCACGAGATCAGTAAATGTAAGCCACCCGAAGGCAATAGCGTAGAAAGCTAAGAAATGAGCACATGTCATGTGATAATGAGTCATGCGATCAGAAAACGTAAGCCACCCAACGGTAGTAGTGTAGCACGCCAAAAAGTGTTCCAAAGGAAAGTAGGAAAATTGGGAGGGCTGGGAAGAATTGGGAAAGTCTGGAAAAGTAAGCCTACTTAAATTTTTAAAGAAGATGGTTATTCTAGGTTAGGAAAAATTCCGACCCCTAGAGACAACCTCACCAAATCATCCTTTGTACATTTCCCGTATCACCTGAGCATTTCGTCATTTTCTGGAAATTTTTGCTTTATTTCAGTCATCCTGCCACACAATAAAAAAGCGATAATTGGTGTGTCTACAATCCCCCCCCCCCCTACAAATCAAGTAATGTAATGCAGCTGTGTGAAATGTTTGAAAAAGTTGCAGAGACTCAATTCAAAATCAGAATAATTATAGGTTAGTTTAATCTGCCAGACATTGACTGGCATGCAAATACCTGTCCACCAAGATTTCAGAAATTGGTTGACACTATTAACTTTTCAAACATGTCACAACTGGTCAGTTCAGTGACCAGAAATGACAACATATCAGATTTAATTTTTACAAATGATGTCCACCTTCTTTTTATGAATTTTCATCGGGATATTTTCACAAGTTACCACGCCTTAATTCACTGTTGTTTTCCAGTCTCTCTTTCTAAAAAGCCCGAGGAAAAATGCAATAACCTCGACTTTGGTAACGTGAACCATGAATTAATAAATGATTTCGTAAGTACCCTAGATTGGCAGAGCATATTTTCAACTAACGATCCCTACTTCTTCCAGGAGCTATTGCAAAACCTTACAGAAAATATTCAGGCTCTTATCCCACTTAAGATTTTTAAATCAAATTCAGCTTCTTCTACTGTGCCAGATTATCTCCAAAATAGACTTGAGAAATTACAAAAACAACTTAAGGATACGTCTTATATCTCTTTATCAGTTCACTTAAGCATCGCGCAAATATTTGAATTGGCGCCTAAAATATGGCTTGCGCGAGATAGGCATATAGAGGCCACAGCATTAAGTGATGCGAATTATTCCAGATCAGTTGCTCAAGTCTTCCGTCTTTGGTCGTCGGCTAAGCTTCAGAAAGTCATTCCACCCTTACTCAATGGCAACAACCTTTTTTAACAGAGGATTTAGAGAAAGTAGCACTGCTAAATTCATTTTTCGCCAAGTTCTTTACAATCGAAACCAGCCCCACCCCTGTAATCCCCTGCTGTGTGATTCAAATCTCATTACTCTTTATTTCTCACCCGCTTTCATCCAAAAAGCAATAAGTCGTCTTAAAAATTCACAATCGGTTGGTACTGATAACATTCCAAACTCGCTCATCAAACACTTAAGAGGTTTTCCACCCTTATTGAGTAAGTTATTTTCAGTGTTTCTTGAGAATGGCTTTTTCCCGGACCACTGGAAAACTTCTATTAGAATTCCCGTATTTAAATCTGGTTCCCGATCAGATATTCACAATTATCGCGGTGTTCATAAAACGCCCTCTCTGGCTAAACTCTTTGAAAAACTAATTGCCAAAAAATTACAGATTTCTGCATAAACAATAACATTCTCAGCTCCTCACAGCATGGCTTTTTACCAGACCGATCTTGTGAAACATGCCACTTGTTTTTCTAAATCTACTTACTTCTCTTCGTACTGATCATCTATCTGTGGTAGTTATCTATTTTGGCCTTAGTAAAGCATTTGATAAAGTTCCTCACAGAAGGCTCTTAGCCAAACTAGAGGCTATAGGATTTCGTAGTCCACTTACTGACTTCATCAGATCTTATCTTTCAAATCGACAACAAAAAGGTCTTAGTGGGATCCTCATGCTCTACTCCTACCGCAATTTTGAGTCGTGTCATTCAAGGTACCGTGCTAGGTCCTCTGCTCTTCTTGTTTTACATAAATGATATCTCATTGAGTGTTAAAAACTCCCAATCTTATATTTATGCAGATTATCTCAAGTGTGCTTACTCCTTCTCTAACTCTACGGCCGAGAGATGCCAAGAACAAATTTATTCTGATCTGCACGCTCTTTCGGTGTGGAGCTTAACGTGGCCGATGGAGTGCTCACCTTCTAAGTGCCGATATATGTGCTTTGGGCCTGAAAGGCTGCTACCACGTGTTATTTTTCAAGGTTACCCAATTACTGAATATTCCAGTATCAAGGACCTAGGATTGTGCTACACCAATAAATTAGACCTTTCTCCTTAGGCCGATAGGATAACAGCCAAAGCCGCACAGATTTGCGGCTTTATTTCTTATAATTTCTATCTTTCTGAAATGAAATTAAGGCTGTATCGTATGTTCGTGCTTCTCATCTTAGAACACTGTTGCCCCTTTTTCGGTCTCATGAATGAAGTAAGCCGTTCAAAAATTGAACAAATTCAAAAATGTTCACGCGAAAACTGCTGTATCCGACAGCTTCTAATACTTGTTACTCAAATAGACGTCAATTAAGGAAACTAACGTTCCTTTGGGTCAGAAGATTGAAAGCAGGCTTGTGTCTCCTTTTTCGGCTCAATTATAGCACAAAGCTCCCGAGGACTTCTGTCATTACCCCCGTCAGCCGTCCCTACAACCTAAGAAACTCGGCATTTGTTATACTCGCTCCTGCATCTTCCTCATGGAAACGCTCTTGATTTTTTACTTCCAGATATAGCTGTCTTTGGAATAACTTGCCAATCGAAATAAGGTCGTTAACTAAACTGTCTGCTTTCAAACGGAGACTACACATTTATCTTAACACTGATTCTCCTAACCTTCTATTCTCCTCATCTTTTCCGAACATTTTTTCCATGACTCCGAGAAAGGACCATCGGGAATTTAGGAAATCCGCTTGAAACTATTCACTCTGTCTCTTGTCCCCCGAGAACCTAGATGTTTCCATTAACCACCGCTGAATCAACCGAAGCAACGCGGAAGTACTCAGTCTTAAATGCTGCAGTTTCGTTGAATACTCACCTTCATCAGACCACCCACACCTATTTCTGCTCTACTACTTTGTTCCTAATAGTATCTTCGTGAGCAGTTTTTTCTCTTACACACTTTTTGAACATGGAGGCGGCCCGTTGAACACTGTCCCCATTTTCACTGTAAGAGTTTTTTTAACTGCCATAAGTTTTCGCTTTTAGTTCAAAATTACCTGCAAAACATTGCTAAATGTTGCCCCAAAAGGACAATTTTGGATGACATTATTACGACTTTTTACGTCTACTTGCACATATTGTCAAATTCTTTTTTGAATTTTTTATTTTTTTAAAAATTAACTTTGTACACATAGTGCCGTACCGGCGCTGAAAAAGATATAAATTCCAAATTGAGAAAAAGAAGACTTGATCACTGATACAATACGTTTATTCGCCTGATGTTTCCAAATCCGTCGTTGACTCATCACCAGAGATATGAGAAGGAAGCAGCGGCAGAAACGGGTTATCTTCTGGGCCATGACACAAGACGCATTTTGCCAGAGAGATTTTCAATGATTAGCTGGATGTGGTAATTGGAAACGGTATTTACCCGTTGGAAGCAGAACACGGAGCAATTAAGTAAAATATATTGGAATTAGTGCATAACCTCATTTCCTGATCATTTTAGACTAGATTTGGAATACTGGTGGCGCAAATTGCATATTTCTGATCATTTAAGGGGGTTGAGACAGCGAATGCCCTTGATTACTTCGAGTGAGTTGTCACGGTACTATGCGAGACTATAGCTGATAGGGAAGAACCTTCCCACAGTGAACTTCAGACTCATTTCATCAAAAAAAAAATAAGTGGGATGACAGGCGCATTCCCTAAAGAATAAGCGGAGAATATGTATTCGTAAATCGGCAGCTGCACGAGCGTTAGTCCGCGGGCGGGAGTGCGGTGTCCAAATGATGACTGTGCGGAAGTTGTCGCAAGGACTCCAATGGGACCACATGGGAGTCATCCCCGAGAAGTTGATTGAACAGACAGGTAAACGAACGACAGACACTGATCCGCACGTACAAGCAGTCATACGAGGTGAAAGATTGAGCGATAAATTCGGAGCTTGGTGGTCAGAGGTCGTTGCGTCGAAAAAGCGAAGGCTTCCCTAGTCAAAAGTTGGGGAAGACTGAGTAAGTTTGAACAATGCTTACAGTTTGAAAGGAGCCTAACAAGGGGCTCTACCAACCGAACACAATCACTGTGTCCTCAGGCAAGTTGTTTGATCGTCTGTACACTGTAGGGAAGCTTTGACTACGAAATGTGTACTCTGTCGTCTGCGCAGCCAATCAGATGAAACAGCGTTAGATAAGGAAATGAAAATTCCCAAGCGTAAGAAATGTCGGATTGAAGGACTTACCCAAACGTTTACTTTGCACCAACTGTCTTTCGATTTTCGGAGAACTGATATTTTCTATCAACTTTACATTTACATTACGTGTGCGTTGTTCATTTTGTACAACGCATTAAAGTTTTGTCGGAGATTGATGTTGCTTTTGATTTTCGCCGTTCCCGGTATCTGCTTAGGGCGGTGCTATTAAGATCAAATTTTTCTGAACTTCTCAGTATCAACCGAGACCTTTACAAAATTATTTTGGGAAAGACTGATGCTTGGCGCAGTCTATTAAAACTCGCATGGCACTCACAAATTCCACGGAACCATAGTCTACGTCAGTCCTGTCAAATAGGTTGAAAATTGCCTATCGTTATTTCCGCGTCATCTGTCTGTTTCTTTAATCCCGTATTATTAAGATCGATGAAATCAGGACGGAAATGTACTGTGACCAGTTTCATCCGATTGTTTGAATAAATATTCCCTTCAAATTAGTTTTGCTAAGGCTCGCACGCATAGGTAAATGAGATCTATATTACTTTGTCCTCTCGATCAATGGAAATTGTTTGATAATTCACGTGCATTAAGATGTTCAAAATCAATGTTTAACAAAGTCAAAGTCTTCAGATATAGGCTTACGTATCTAGATGGTAGTCGATGGTCCGAAGGGCGTCAAGGCTAATTCCAATAATTTATTCCTGAAATATGTAGATAAAGTATCTTATTTTAAACAGTAAGCAGCATAAAAAGCAACACTTAACCTGCTTTAGCGTCTACGTCGGAGCCATGCATTTTGTTTTAAAGACCTAAAAACACCCCACAGCTCACGGTAACCCATATCTCTTTTATGGGATAAGAAATATTAAAATGGAGTCCCGCGCCAGGAATATTAGTATATCTTACGTACCACAAGATGATACAGAGCAATGCATTCAAGCTGATATTAATAAACACATTCATCTCACACTTGCAAAAGATGCAAATACTGCAAGTCTGCGGGATTACTACTTGGCTCTTGCTAATACGATATGGGACAGAATGAGTGTAAGATGGCTCCGTTCCAAACAGAACTTTTACAAAAGAGACGTTAAAGTATGTTATTTACAACCTCTCCATTTTTGTAGCGAGTGTATTATCTATCACTTGAATTTTTTATTGGGCGCACTCTGGGAAATGCCATTCTAAACCTCGGGATTCTTGAGCCTGTTACAAGAGTTCTTTCAAATGTACGTCTTTTCTTTAATACATTTATAAATGGAATACTTTTTGGCATAGTCTTTTATGCGAAACTGCGCTTTTTTGTACGTTTTCAATGGCGTACTTAATTTCTGCAAAGTTCTACTTCAATTCACAACAGACATTCAGCATTAGACTTTAAATATTCTCAAAGAAAAATTGCTGACCTTTGCCTTAAATTTTTTTCAACACTGTGTTCTTTTTAACTGTTTGCACAAACTGCAAACATTCATTAGTGTGTTATAAATGTCTCATTTCTTGGAATATTTTCTTCTGACACAAACAGATTGGATTGGAATTAGAAGAACTTGAAGATTGTGAACCTGATGCAGGTCTGGGTAACGGTGGTCTTGGTAGACTGGCAGCCTGTTTCATGGACTCCATGGCAAACTTAGGACTTGCGGCAACCGGCTACGGTATCCGCTATGACTATGGTATCTTCGAACAAAAACTGAGTAATGGCTGGCAGGTAAGCATGCATATCCCAGTGACATTGTCCCTTTATAAAGGTGCTTTAAGGTGGCTCGTAACATAAGCTTACTTTCAGTATATGAAATGTACGCGATTGCAATATTAAGGGATCGTCATGCATAAGGTTTTGTGCATGAATTGCGATATCCTATTTGATTATTTAATTATTAATTTAAAATTCTTCCTCGTGACAGGACGTCGCAGTATTCAGAAATAATTTTTCCTCGCTATTTATGTCAAGGTCATATATAATGAAGACTTCTTCGAGTACATCTCTTGCGGGATACAATCCTATTGAGCATTAGTCTGGAAAAGTTGTCCGTTTTCTGTATCCTGCAAACCTGCAATTTTTCTTCAATTATAGAAAAACACAGAACAAATACTTTAGGCAGTCAAGTTAACAATCTGTGATGTGACTAAGGTTAACTGTCCTTTATAAAATTTTGATTATCGAAGGCTCATGGGAACTTTTCAGGTTTTTGATTTTATTATGCGCTTAAGTGAGGATAAATATGCGGTGGTAGTTTGTCATGACTTTGTTTTTTGGTTCTAGACTCAAATTATGTTCTTCGTCAAATGGCGGTAAAGTTCGTCAAATCTACACAGAAAATGTTGATGTGATCGGATCTGGTGATCTTAGACTTAAATTTACTGTACGCGCTAAGGTTAATTACTTTAAGAAAGAATAAGCTGTCAGTCCTGCTTTGATTAAAGGAACCCGTTAATAGCCCTTCCAAAAACTTCGATTTAGTTTGTTGTTGGCACAAAATCATAAATGACTACTCTTTCGATTATGTGTCGAAAGTCCAAAATTAATTCAAGCAATTGAAAATACTTCAGAAAGAGCGCTGCGAGCGATGAATTTTGTTTAGTCGCCCACCACCGACAGAGTTAAATTAGTTAATAAGACTATATAATATGTATTTTCTACATTTTTAAATGACAGCCTATACTTTGGCCGGATCGTATACATGCAAATATGAATTGCAAGTGTATTGTACATCTGATGGGGACTTTCAATCCTCAGCTTCTCAACAGTAGTTAAATGCAGTTCAACTTGCATTTTTACGTTAGAACACTTGAGGGAGATGCTTTGTTTACATATTTCTTAGTAAAATGGTGATCTAATATTTACCCGATTTTGAAAAACATCACTGAGTTACAATAAAACTGGAACATTTTGATCATCATCAATAAAATGGAGATATAAACGCGTGTTTCCGTACCCGGAATAAGCCCAAAAGGAGCTTTGCAGTACGATATGATGATCAAAAATTAAGTAAATAACAAATTTCATTCATTTTGTGCAGAAGGTTAAACCTCCTCTGAGGTTTGAAATTTGTAATCCAAAAAGTTATAGTTATCGTCTTATAAGTAAGCGTTTGTCTTAGGAATTTTCATATGACGATTTTGCTTGAACATAGCCTTTTTAAATTTCCCACTTTCGAACAGAAGGGCTAGAACTTTAGACAGGTTTAAATTAGTGAATGCTTTCTACACAATTTAATTAATGCATAGCATTTGACGAGCTGAAATTTCCTACTGTGCCTAATACATATATTTATATTTTTATTAACAGTACGAAGAACCAGATGATTGGTTGTGCTTTGGAAATCCGTGGGAACGTGTACGACAAGAGTTCGCTTTTACAGTGCAATATTACGGTCGCGTTGAGGTTGTTGGGGATCGCCGATCTTGGCGGGATACTCAGAACGTTTATGCTGTGCCTTATGATACCCCCATACCTGGGTATATGTGCAATGTTTGTTGCACACTGCGCCTTTGGGGCTGCAAAGCACCGAAGAATTTTGATTTGGAAATTTTCAATACGGGTGCTTATATCAACGTAAGTTTTGATAAAGACTCTTCAAGCTTTTTACGTGCATCCTTATGGAGAACTAGGCAAATTGCTGTGCCGTTTTACTTATCAGTTCTTACTGTTGAATGTCCAAATTGTTTGTTTAATTTAATTAATTCCCCTTTGGGACACTGACGTTTTCCTTGAATCGTTCTTTTTAATAGGCCGTCCTCCAAAGGAATGTTGCTGAAAACATCACTCGCGTGCTCTATCCCAACGATAACAGCTTTGAGGGCAAAGAACTGCGTTTGAAACAGGAATATCTTCTCTGCACGGCTGCTTGTCAGGACATGATACGCCGTTATCAGATGATTGATGAGCATGGACCTCGAAGGAAGGCACTTAGTCAGTTGCCCGAAAAAGCTGCTGTTCAGCTAAATGACACACATCCGTCTATGGCAATTCCTGAGATGATGCGACTTCTCGTTGATCGTGAATGCATTGACTGGTACAAGGTAAAATATTGACATTACTAGTTTCACTTTCCGGTAATATATACGTTAGTTGGCGGTTCCTGTGGCATAGAAGAGAAGCCAACTGACTCATGCGGATGTGATCGATAGGTTGTTAATTATGCCTGTTTGAATGCAGTATCTTTAGCACAGTTAAAATAAAAGCAGCCTTCAAGGTTGAGAAGGAATTTATTTCTCAGAAGACAGCTGCAGACTGCGATTGCGTCTTGAATTCTTAGCATTTACATACAAATGCAAGTAAACACTGCTAACATTATGCAAATAATCTGCAACGGCTCCCATAGCATTTAAAACATATTTTTTTACGCTTCGGCGCATGTCAAACACTGTATTCCTAAAAAAGCTATTTTTAAATGAAATAATTGCTTTTCACAATTGAAAAATAAAGTTACAAGAAGGTGTATTCGTAAAAAACTATAGTAGTATGACGATTTCTGCATACGTGATAAACATTTACAGATGAATGTTGGTCACTTATCATCATTCCAATCTGAGTCTTTATATTGAGAATAAGAAAACTCGGTCGCTTGGTCAATACGTTTATTCGCCTGACGTTTCGACATCCGTCGGGGATTCATCACCAGAGACATGAGTAGGAAACAGTAGCAGAAACGGATAATGCATGCAGAGCAGTTTGCAGTTTTTCTGGGATACAGTCATTACTGCAATCATACAGCGTCAAGTAACGTTAATTGCCTTCTTGCGCATGGATTGCTTGTCAGACGGCACGCGGGCTCTGACCTGTTGAACTTTCATCATGGGTGGTAGGCTTAGGCGTGATGATTGTTCGGCCATCTGGCTCTCCTGTGTAGGCGTAAGATGAGGCGGTGGCCTGCCCCTTCCTCAAGTGATGACATGCTTTGGCCAAATTGAGTCTCAGCATTAAATATGGACTGGGCACTTGAACTTACACTTGCAATTTTTTATGGATTGGGGGCCCGTGAACCATAACTCAAGTAGTTCTCGGTGCACCCGTAGTCGTCAGGTTGTTATGATTGTTACTGGTAGTTTCCTAGGATATGTATTAAACTCTCAGTCGATGATTATGCATCTATTTCGCTTAAATGATTTAAACACTGCTAAGTTTCTAATCTCCGGTAAACCGTGCATAAGAGCATCTGGCTTTGAATATCCGTTGGCAAAAGCAAAAGTCTACTACAACAGCCTGTGTATTTTGCAATTCTTCTCCGCCAAAGCTGGTGGATTTTGTGTCAGATAAAATATTAATTTTGACCTGAATCTTTAAATGGTTGTTGAAAGCAGTTTGCTTAAAGTGTGCCCATTATTTCTTGGTGAACGTAAAAAATCACCTAAATCCCACGCATTACCCCCACAAGAGCGACAGTTTTTCTCCTAAAAATCCCTGAGGAGTTTTTTCACTGTCTGCTCCTATTTTCATCCTATGACACAGGACTACTGGCCTCGCCAACAGTCTGAGAAACAAATTTTCTGATACCACTGCACATATGTACAAATAAGGCACTCAAAGGAATTTTTCCTACATATTCCTCAATATACTGATACTGAGAAGCAAGCATTAATTTATCTGCTTTGGGGTGGTTGTCGGTTTTCAGTTGGGATTTTATTAGCTAAGAATGACAGACAGGTCTTAACCTCTCATTTGGATTACCCCAGCCTTTTTAGTGATATTCCTAAACTAGTAAGTTGCTCGACATTATTTATATTTTATCCTGCTAGTATGATTGATCATTGTATTTCTGTGTTTGGATATCTCAAATACTCGGCTGAAAGTTTCAATGTTTTTCTTGCAAAAACAGTCCTGGGATATGGTCAGCAAAATCTTTGCGTACACCAACCACACCGTCTTGCCCGAGGCTCTTGAACGTTGGCCAGTAGACATGATAGAAAGAATGCTCCCGCGCCACCTGGAAATTCTGTACAAAATCAATTACGACTTTCTTGAGGTAAGTGAAACGAAAGTATACCTTTTCCATCTAAAAAACACTCCAATTTTATTCGGTTGAATCTAATTGTGGCGAACTGTGTCGCCATTTAGCGTTAGTGAAGATTTGATAGTTATTTTAAAAGTACACCTTAATGACTTCAATAAAAAGCTCTTTGACGAACATTATCGATTCATGGCTCTAATTCAAACAACATTTTTCTTCAGTTGATTAAAACACGCTACCCAGGCGATGTTGGGAAACTGAACCGCATGTCCATGTTCAATGACGACGGCTTTAAGAAGATTAATACGGCTCACCTCTGCATCATTGGTTCGCACGCCGTTAACGGTGTATCAGCCATTCACAGTGAGCTACTGAAGCGTTCAGTGTAAGTTGTTTTATATGTTATTTTATTGGCGAGCTCAACAGTTTCAAAGACTTCTACGAATTATGGCCTGAGAAATTCCAGAATAAGACAAATGGTGTAACACCACGACGTTGGTTGAAGCTCTGTAACCCGAATCTCTCTAAACTACTAAATGACAAACTCGGCGAGGAATGGGTCATTGATTTCGAACGCATTAAAGATCTCAAGAGGTATGCTGACGATGGGGAAGTTCTCCAGAATCTCCTGACGGTAAGGCTTCCTACCTTTCCCTGGTAAATAGTCCTTTCAGTGTTTTCCCTGCGTTTTTAGCCATGTTCATTTCTTTAATACAAAGGTTTAAGAATTTTGGCATTATCACTGGAAAATATGTCACCTAGTGGTTTTAATAATGCTCTGTAAAGAAGGAGAGTCTATTTTCACTTATGTTTTTCCCGCACTTTTTAGATTGGACCGCATGATAACCAATTACAAAATCCTGCCAGATTCAAAAATGTCCATGCAAACCGAGTTATATAAATTAGGGAAAAGTAAGCAGCACGGCATAGCAAGCAGCTTGAGTATGCCAGGCAGGATAGCGCATTTATAGCGAGGGCTTAATTAGTTAAGCAGAAAAAGAATGTTATTCGCTTTCCGGTATGGTAAGACAACGTTCTAGAGTCACGCAGAAACTGGAATAGCCTGAGAAAAACAATAGCGAAGATCTTCACAGCCACATCGATAAGACTTATGTCGCGTCACTGGTGTTCTATTGGCCCCTAATTCCTGTAACTGCCGCTTGTTTTTTTGTCGCTTTTAACTCCGACGATGGACTTCATTAAGAAGTTAAAAGCTAAGCCGAATAGCCATCTTTTTGATCTATACGTACATAAAATTCGAATATTCGTGTCAATTCGTAAGAATAACATTTTGTAGTTCACAGCCTGTAAAAGGACTTTATATATTCAGCTCATGCATGTTGAAAATGGTCTGATTCGTTCCACTTGCCCATTTAGATCAAAGATGAGAACAAACAGAAATTTGCCAACTACCTATATCACAGTCTCGGAGTTCAGATCGATCCAAATACATTGTTTGATATACAGGTAAGTAGAAGTGCTACCCAAATAAACTTAAATATAGGCCACTTCATATCTCTTGTTCGTTTGCACCCTATTTGGAGCCACTAAACGGCTTCTATGGTATACACATGCAATGTATGCGGTTTAATTCTTTGAGAACTTATCATTATTATGCTACTTTTGTCAAGTAAGTAGTCCTGTATGATAACTCTTTCGGCTGACTATTAGCTGCACTCTTTTCACCTGCAATCATGTAACTGACGTACTTTTGGATTTTTATTAGACCTGGCTACATTTTCTAGCCATTGTGTTGCTAATAGGGACCTTCAGGCCGTTCGCCATTTTTGTCCTTAATAAAAATGAACTGAATTGAAGATATTGTGCACATTCGACTTCGCTTTCAGGTCAAACGAATCCATGAGTACAAACGTCAGTTACTGAACGTTCTCCACGTCATTACCTTGTATAATCGCATTCGTAAGGATCCTCGTGCTGATATCGTTCCACGGACAATTATGATCGGAGGCAAAGCTGCCCCCGGCTACCACATGGCTAAGATGATCATTAACTTGGTCAACTGCGTCGCTGAGAAAATTAATCATGACTCAACTGTTAACGGAAAATTAAAAGTAAGCTACAAACGAGTGTGCTATTTAATATCATTACCTATAACGGCATTTGACCTCTCAGCAAAAAATCTGATTGTGCTCCTTTTCTTTCGTGCCTTTACAGGTAGTCTTCTTGACAAACTACCGCGTGACCTTTGCACAACACATTTTCCCAGCTGCCGAATTGTCTGAGCAGATTTCCACTGCTGGTACGGAAGCCTCTGGAACTGGAAATATGAAGTTTATGGTAAAAGCCTTTGTTCGTTTGCTGAACTACTGGTTTCACGTCAAACAGCAAAGCTATCATTGTAATACATTCGACGTGTTTGAATATATCAGTACGTGCCAAAAAGCTTGGCCTCGGAGGTTATCGAATGACCAGATATCTCAGTCGTGTTGATATGTACTTGTGTCAGGAGCGATTGAATGGGGATATCATATTGAGATTCAGTGGATTTCGTAGGTGAAAGCCAAATTGAACCTATGACAGTCTGGTGCACGCTAGGCAACCAGATGGTGGGGCGCGCTCAGATGACTAGTTTACTTTTGTCAGCTACTTCGATTGAATCCACTACTGGTCCTGTTGTTATTGTCTGATCATTGAAAAAGAGTGGTTGGCAGAGACCGGAAACGCTGTCCTGCCTTGTCCCTAGTTTATATAATTGTTGCGTGAATCGTATTTGGCAGACACGTTAGGGATTTCGGATATTTTCCGTTTGCGGTAAAGACTGTTAATATCGTTATGTGTCAGCAGTGCCTTTTTGACTTCGGAGGTTGATTTATTGTTTGGTGTTAAGGAAGGGGGTTAGGGTCTTAATGGAATATACGCTTTTATCCGACATTGTTTTGGTATGAATGATTACTGTTGAGGATGACCAAGTATAGTTGACTGTTGGGATTCAATAACTTATGGGGGATTAGAGTTTAAGTTAGTGTCAAGGTTAGGGTTAAGGAAAAATTTAGGGCTAAGGTAAGGTTTAAAGTTATTGGCTACTAAACATTCGGTTATGTCCTTATTAGAAAATCAGTTATTCTTTATCGTTTTCATCCATTTGTTTTATTCGTTTCAGCAAAACTAAATGGGTAATAGTAACGATAGTAGATTGCTTAGAGTTTTTGAAATAGGCCGCTTAGTAGTGACTAGCCATTCGTTAAACGGTTTGCGACATAACTGCTACAGCACACTGTTTTAAAAATAGTGTTGCTTCATAAACTGCTTGCAACTTTCGACCTCTAAAATGTTCTTACTAGTTACCATTTCCCCACCCGCAAAACTTTTGAATGCCACCGTTGCCGGATAACACGAGTTACTGGTCTGGGGTTTCGCACTACGGCAGCGTTTCAATCGTTGCCAGGCCGTTGAAGTGGGAGAGTGTGCGTAAGTTGCTTCTTTGGATTTAGGAGGACGTCCAAGAAATTAAACAAACCTGCTGCCTTATTTAGCACCATAAGGATGGAATGTTACCTGGTAGCTACTTCGCATCCGTCAAATGATTACCTTAACGCGTCCGCTTAGGGTAACGAACGTGTGCAGGATCAGAAAAAGTAATATTAACTATTGTGCTACACCTCGTCGGTGCTTACACACGGACTGAACACAGAAGCCAGCGTAACTAAGAGAGCTGTACTAAAACAAGACTTCTCCGGCACCGTGAGCAAGCAAAATTCTTCCTCGCTATAAGCTAATTCACGCGAAATTTTCAGATACTACACTCACTCTGTGGGACCTACTGCGGCCGCCGATCGAATTGCCATATGTTACTCTCCTATTTCAGCGCGCGTATGCTTGAGCAATATAACCCCAGCAGGCATGAGCACAGTAATTGCTTTGCTGTCGTATTCTAAGAAAACGATTCCAAGTCCGCCTAACTTGTCGATGGGACATCCTTAAAATTTGCAAGTTTAGTAACGGTCTCCTAAAAGCATGTGATATTATTACCAAGTGAATTTTGTCGTTGTTATCTGGATTCCACAAACCGAATTCCTCGCGTTTCGTCTATTGCTTGCATGTTACATTTTTCTTTGATCCTTCCAAACAGTTGCTATTAAAATTAAGGTTTTGATCTAATCTGTAAGCTAGATATAAAAATGAATTAAGGTTAACTTGCCTGCTTTTTTGAAAGAGATGCTCAAAGGACTAAATTATAATTTGAATCTTCTTTTGCAGATGAACGGAGCTCTGACCATTGGCACGTTGGACGGAGCAAATGTTGAAATGTGCGAAGAATGCGGCAGCGAGAATATCTTCATCTTCGGTAATACCCTAGAAAACGTCGAGGAGCTTAAATCCAAGGGGTAAGTTAGTTGAAAAAATATTAATGTCAGCGTTTTTTGCATACTTCTGCACACTCCACGTAATAAGTTCATTCATGTTAAGAGTCAGCCGTTAAGTTGAGGCAGGGTTTGAACAATTATGCACAGGCGAGACAGATCGAGGCACTGGTCTGTTTTTGGAACGAAGAACGAGATGATCAGTTGGCCACAATCGCAGTAAATTGATTGGCATAGCCCATGTACGCTTAAAGGTCGTACAATTATGTGAGTTCTGGGAGACCGCTAACTTAAAATAGGCCGTGCATGGCACTTGTCGATTCCGAGGAACAAAGAGGCCTTTGTGGCGATCAATAATTTTATCTGTCTTCGTTGGCTACAGAAAAAGGTTGGTGGGGGAATCTCGGTTATCCTTCGGTTTATCAGGTCGCGTTGACTTCTTTTGGTTCTGTCAGTCGATTGCACAGAGCGTCTAAACGCAATTTCAATTCTTTATTTTGACTGATTTTAAAATGCCAATAGAAGTAGATTTTCGAGTTCCAGAAAGCAGTTCATAAGAAGAGGATGCGACCACTGGAACCATTGTTCCATTGGTCGCACCGTCTTCTTCTGATTCTAAATGCCCTTGTTTTGCAACGGCTTTAATAAAACTCGGCTATTTTGTTTACAGGAATCTCAGGTGACATTCAGATATGTGGCCCCAGTGGGTAAATCGGTGGTAAATATTCCGTTAACAGCGGTATCATGGTTGGAGTAAACGAAATTAGCCGATAGCTAGCAGATGGTTTCAATACACAAATAAATCGTGTAAACGCTAGTCCTCAATTTGAAGCACTAAAATTAAGAAGTGCGAACGGGCGGAAAAAGTAAAATCGAGGTCTTTGGTTAGGTACTTCTGACGAACTGATCTCAGCCCGTGATGATCATGACAGGGCAAGAGGAAGTGTGAAAACTTAAGACATACTCGAAGTTTTGAACGTTGATAGTCTATAACCTTATGCTAAAACTATGTCTAAAGCCTAAACGTCACCTTTAACACCTTGCACCAAATTGTAATCCCTAGCCCAACCTTAGCATGAATACTCACGTCTAATTCTAATCAACAATCTCAACCTACAGTCTATAACACTACAATCAACCAGTAGTGGAACTCGACCTAGTCGAAGAGTCGGGTATCCACGAAAATGTGAAGACCTGGGAGTCGAACCCTGTACGTTGGGGCAACAGGCATACGGTGTCGCCACTAGACTAGCAGACCACGATGAAGGGACTGAACATTTTGCTTACTCAAGGGGTGTCGTGCTTAACACAGCCCCAAAAACCAAGCAGGCGGTGTCTAAGATACCAGTAAGAACTAGTCTGGTTACGTCTCCCAGAAAGCCCAAGACGCCACCGACTACCACACAAAAAGGTGGCCTTGGCACAAAAGAGGATTTGTCGGGTCCTCCCATTTATCAAATGCCGGAGCTTAGGGATCTCACAGCCCAAGTCGAGGATACCCACACGTCGGTAGGGTCCACTTATAAACCTCATAGCCTGTTATTTAATCGCAGCCAGTGCATCGTCATACAAGGCATGCCTGAATCTTCTTCGGAGACCCCAAAGAATAGAATTGACCATGATATGGATTTATTCCGCAAATACATTAAACTTCTCCTACATGAAAATGAAGAAATGATGGTCCCCGTCCTAAAATCATTTATGATGGGCCTGAAGAAGGGTCCATATACGGACTCGGGTCAACCCAGACGAATAAAATTTATACTCAAGCACGAAAAACAAGCGAAGCTTCTGTTGAACAGGAAATCACAACTATGGAACAAGTACCCACCAGTTTTTTTTTCAGTGGGAGTACTCGCCGGCCGAGAGGGAGAAGTGAAGGGCACTGAAAACCGAACTTCACAGGAATAATGAACGGGGAAATCATGACCGCCCAGAAGTCATTCCTCTGGAGACAGCCAATAACGCTAATTTTTACAGACAAAAAGCAGACCAAAACTCAGGCAATAAAGTAGCTAATTCGCAGAGACCTTCCGGCTCCCTCGACCCACAAATCGCTCAGAACTCTATGCCGGCGAAGCTGCGCTTTCTTTATACGAACGCACAGAGTTTGCTTCAGAAGTTTGACGAGATCAAAGTTTGTATAGCTGACCTACAGCCGGATGTCATATACATTACAGAGACCTGGCTACAGGCCGGCAAAAAGGATGCCGAAATTGTACACGGAGAGTACCAAGTTTTTCGTCGGGACGGGATACATAGGAGGGGAAGAGGAATAACAGTGTCAAGAAGGGCATCATTGCGTCAGAACGCAACATTAGTTCTTGTCATGATTGTGAAGCGCTATGGATTAAACTGAAAACGCGTGGTGCACCCACTTAACATTTCCTGACTGTCTATAAACCGCCAAATCAATCTCCAGAGGGTGGCGAGACCTTTTTTGGACTAATGCGTGAACTGGCTCAGAATGAAAATGCGCTGATCACTGGAGATTTGAACGCTCCACTGATTAACTGGGATGAGCTATCAGTTAAGGGTTATCATGAGTCTTTTAGCTCCAGATTCTTTAAGCTGACGGGGGACTTCTCTCTCGTGCAGAATTTTGGATTCCCAACGAGAATAAAAGAAACATAAACAGCGAACTGTTTGGACCTCGAATTATTGAAAGACCCGATTGATACAAGCGAAATTAGGTCAATCACGCCTCTTGGAAAGAGTGATCATGTCATGATCCTGTGGGACTATGCTTCAAACAACAATCAACCGAGCAATACGGAGGTTCGGTTAGACTACGGGTGCGGAAATTACACCGCAATGAGAAATGAACTAGCAGCAATAAATTGGTATGATCTTCTAACCGGTAGTCCGGATGCCGACAGGAACACTGTCAGGGATCTTATAAGCGAAGTTATGCATCGAAACTGTCCACTGAAAAACTTACAAAAGGTGAGCAGGCCCTTCTGGTTAACGTAAGATCGGAAGAGCCAAATAAACCGCAAGAACAAACTCTGGAGAAGGTATGCATCAACACGCCAGCCATCAAACTACGAAGAATTCCGCCAAAAGTGGAACGAGGTTAGATTAAACATTCGAAAAGCGCGGAAAGAATACGAAGCGAAAATTATCGAGCGGGCCGTAACGAAGCCAAAGGTGCTCTACAGTTACATCAACAGCAGGCTAAAAAACAAAGACACAGTTACAGTACTATGAGGTGAAAATAATGAGGAAATTATCGACAATCTCGAAAAAACAGAACACATTAGCAAGTTTGTTGCATCTGTTTTCACTGAGGAACTGAATTTTAATCCGACAGACTTCACTGCAGAGAGTAATGGCAGAATCATGGAGGACCTCCGTTTCACAGAAGAAGATGTAAAGAATGAATTTCTTGCGCTTAATGAAGCTAAGTCTCCCGGTCCAGACAAAATACCAGCAAAGGTACTGCAAGAGTTGGCTTCGGAACATTCCAGACCGCTTACGCATATTTTAGTTGTCTTTTGATCGAGGCCTCCTCCCATCCGATTGGAAAGTTGCGAACATATACCCTATTCACAAGGGTGGATCCAGAACCAGCGCGAACAGCTATCGACCAGTGAGCCTAAATTGCATTTGTTGTAAATTTATGGAAAGGATCATCAAAAAGGCCACTATGAAGTTCCTCGAAGAAAAAAACTTCTTTGATGGTGCCAAACACGGGTTTCGAGGAAACCACTCCTGCCTGACCAAGATGCTTTATTCTATGGAGCAGTGGTCCAAGTCATTAGACGAAAATACCCCCGTAGATGTTGTTTACATAGACTTTAAAAAGCCTTCGATAATGTCTCACCAACGGCTTCTCTACAAGGTTGGCAAATCCGGGAAAAGGGGCAATAGACTTAATTGGGTAGAAGATTTTCTCATAGGCTGATCGCAGTCCGTGTGCGTCGGAAACGCAAAATCCTCTTCAGTGCCAGTTGCGAGTGGAGTGCCTCAGGGCTCCGTTCTTGGGCCACTGTTGTTCCTAATCTACGTCAACGACTGTAGGCATGGACTGGTCAGTAATGGAGTCTTGTTTGCAGCCCATCAGAAACGCTTATGATGAACAAACTCTGCAAGAAGGACTTGACTGCCTTGGTTTGATTGATTGGTGCCACGATACTGCCTTTATCTATTGCGTTCAATAATGCAGGCAGGATTCCGGGTGTCTTATGCCGGCATCCTGACTAACTTAAAGGGAATATTTATATCCAGCAATCTACGAAACTTAAATAAGATTCCTATTTCTGCGCCGTTTCCTTCGTGTTTACTCATCGATGGGGTACATTTATTGGCCTTAAAAGTCGTTTCGAAAAAAACTATAAATTAACCAATGAATGGCCTAAGACACACTTTACTAAACGGAAGCTTCTGACACTGATATTTGCGTTTAACTTCCGGCATCAGTGGCCCTAAAAAGCTATAAAACCATGTTAATTGGATAGTTCTATTCACACATTAATAGCACTGCTTAATTCCTTGTAAAAAGGGTTTTTTAGTTTAGTATGATCATCACTTTTATTCCAATTTTTAACATACAGAAAAAGTGCTTCCAAATTAGCATAATAAATGAGAGTTAAAGATTCACCATCGAAAATAATCGCTTGTGTAAATGTGCTCTGCCCAGATTCTTTACTGTGTGTTGGCGTTTTATAAATTTTTGATTAACTCAGGTCCCCATGTATAGCCGAACGAGGCCTTCGAATTTTTCAAATATAGCATGCCTTTACGTTTACCACTGTTTTACAGTATTGTTAGGGATTTTGACGGCCTTCTATAATTGAACAATTCATTGTTAAAAATTTCAGTTACACTCCCAATCCTTACATTTCGCACTCGCCCGAATTACGCCAGGCGCTGGAGCAGATTCGTGACGGTTTCTTCTGCCCCGAAGACAGGGATCGCTTCAAACAAATTTACGAACATTTGGCTGGGAACGATTATTACCTGCTTTGTGCGGATTACGAAAAATACATCAATGCCCAAGCAGCTGTGGAAGATGCCTACAGGGTATTTCTGAAATTGCACATTTTTTAAAATGTATTTTAACTTCAAAAAAGAGTTTGACCATTGTTGGTGTATTTTTTTCCGGCACTTAACTCTTTGAAAGTAGATGTAATCGCTGGAACATGAATTCTATTCACCTGACATTTTGAAGTTCTGCACGAACCCTTCATCAGAGACAATAGCAGAATCTGATAATAAATACATTAGGATTTGCTGTATTTATAAGACGCAGGCGCTATATTTCTGCACAGTAATCACACTTAACGATTTCCCTATCGAGAATAATTGCACACTTATATGCTTATTGCTTGATGGCCGGCGTTCGGGTCGTGGCCCGCTGAACGGTCGTCAGACCCGGTATTGATACTGGTAGTGTTTCGAAGGAAGACCACTTTTGCATAAATTTTACGTCGATTCGTCATAATGTTGGCAATTTTTAGGTGGAATTATGACTTATTTTATTCACGGTGATGAACTGACGCTTTGCTGACAATTTTGGAATGGCATGATCAAAATAAAGCATTTCTCTCTCCCTGTCAGGTCGATGCATACAACAGCGATGTGACTTTATCCATTTTTGGTTCCAAGTCACTTGTATCCCTACATTATATTATTTATTTCAATAAATGTGCCTTTTTCCCTTTCTACAAAACCAAAGGATCGCAGACGGTGGGCCCGTATGTCTCTAATGAATATCGCCACCAGTGCGAAATTCTCGTCTGACCGAACTATTGCCGAGTATGCGCGGGAGATTTGGGGCGTAAATCCCGAGCGGCTAACACTGCCACCGCCCATGTTTAATGCTAATGCTGAAGACAGCTCAGGATTTAGAAAAAGTTTGGCTTCTGGTGCGGACAGCCGATTCTGCACTGTCAGGTAAGTGTCCTCCTGAAAGTATCGCAGAAGTTATCTCATTCATATACTTTAGAGCGTCTTGCATCATTAGCAGTTAATTGTCCTTTCTCACTTTACTTTTGGCGCACAACGTCTACGTTGAACCCATTATTTGGGTTCTGATAATAGTTCTGCATCGAGCTGGATTATATTACTGTTTTTACGACAAATTGGCCACCAAAGTCCTAGTTATACCCTGAATAGGGATTGCTCATCAGTTTTGCAATGCAAATAGTAAATGCAAATTTATAAATTCGAGTAGTTAGTGGACGTGAGCGAGCAATTTATCTGCTCAATCTTATTGAATGCTGCCTTGCATATTCCCATTTCATATGATCATATATAACCTACAGAAAGTCACGTTAGACGAACGTATGCATTCGATTAATTCTATATCAGACAATACATATATATAGGGTAAAGTTAACGAACGTTTTAAGCAAACCAATCAGTTATGAGGGAAAAGAGGGAAAGTGGTGCAAAGCGATAGAAGGGGTCAAAAGGGTCAGGTTCTTGCCTTAATTGGGGACCAGATATCAACATATCTGGATAGATACGGTCTTCAAGTAGATGTTTCATTACCCTCAAACATAACTAATTGTTGGATTGTGCGACGATAGACAAAGCACGGTAGAATCATATCGTTTTTAATTACTTATAATGGATTGATCTGAGTGTGATTAAAATCACAGCCTTCGGTCTGCTTTCGTAGCTCAACTGGTACAGTTTTGGCTGTACTGAAGGTTTCCCTGCTGATGCGGGATTCTATTCCCACTGAAACCAACAATTTTTCACAATTCGGTCAACTGAATTATAAAGGAGTACTGATAACACAGAATGGAGTTTTATAGATGATTCGACCACCGTGTTGCCTTCAAAATCATTTTCATCTGACATTTTTCCTGCATTAGTATGTTTTCCTGAATGAACTTCAGGGGTTTACATTTTAAACGAATTAAAGTCTTAATATATCGTTTTGGCTAATGCATGGTTATTTCACGTCTAACTCTTTAGCAACGCATACGATTAGAGAGAAACGTCAATTCACTGAGAACGCCAAGTCGCCTGTCTGGACTAGAAAGTACAGCTGTTCAACTGGCGACTATGTTTCAAGGCTTCTCGTTCTCTGCATGTTCGCTGGAACGTCCCAAGACACACTGGATGCGCTACCATTTAGCCTTATTATTATACTCCAGCAGGTCATACTGAGTACTCGAACTCGGCCCACAACTTATTTCCTAACAAACAGATATCCGATAACTGTGCGAATAAAGCCCCTCCACATTATATTTTTGATTGTTCTCATAATTTCTGTGCAATAGCCGTACTTTGGACGTCAAGAAGTCATATGTTGCGCTTAAGGACTAAGCAAAACGTTTGAAGTCATTTGAAAATCAACTTTCATTAATAAAACTATATAGGTCGTCATAGTATGGGGCTAACCGATCTCGTTTCGAAACATTCTCGTCGCATTGTGGCTTCAAGTTCAATCTAGAGCCCTCGCAGGTAATCGCGTAGCGACTTGTAATATTTTATGAAGTGTAATCGAGCTGGCAAAGGGCTCTTAATTGAGCTCCAAGGCACTATGCATCGGTGAGCGCCCTTCTATCATCATATTCCCGAGCACAACTGACAAGCAAAACGGGCTCGTGATGCAGAGGTAGTGTTGCATTCAATGTCCGAAAGTCACTTGTTCGAATCTCGGAGGTCGCCACTTCGGGGATTGAATGTGACTGGCTGATGCCGACTTATAAGCGAGAAATGGCCATTCCGATCTTCCTTTTCTTTATCGGTTCTTTTTCATCATATACATAGATAGTTATATTAGACTGCCAATCTCATCAAAGACAACTTGAAATTCGGAAATTTCTGTTGTGAAAATATTACTTGAATAATTATATTATTAGTTATAACGTAGCATAATCCTAAGGCATAGCAGTCACGTCTAGATGTCGGCTTTCGAAGAAGGTTCTTTCTGAACATTCGCAAATAACATGCTCTGTCACAGATAGCTACGCAAATAGTATGGCTATTTATATTTGACTTTCAATGACCTTAAAATCTCAATATATACTGTACAAAAAATATGCACAAAATAGTTTTATAGTTACTCGTTTCGCAGCAAATTACGCCGTGAGAATTTTATTCATAATACAGTTGTCGCCGGCTATTAAGCCCACCTCGGGCCCATACCAAATTGGGCTTAATAAGTAGTGGGCTTATTAACCGTGGGCTTAATAGCCGGCGACTACTGTTTATCATAACGTTCTGTTCATCGCATAATTGTCCAGGAACTATGCGCACTTTTCTTTGTATCGAAGGGAACTCTCTGATTCGTCTTAATGGAATTTACACAGCAGGTAGGTGAAAAACATGAATTTAAATATAACGGCTGCTAAGTTTCCACACTATTCGGCACGTTAGAACATTTTTAAAAACACGAGATACCCTTTAACCAAGTGTAAATTTGAATTAAGTGTCATTTGCTTACAAACGGGTGCACAAAAATGTTATTGTGCGTGAGTTATATAAAATGCATTTGAAGGTATAAAAGCATTGAGGATCAATGCGGAAGTAACCACCTTTTACAGAGTATGCTTTTCGTTGGTGATCAGAAAGAAACTCATTCAAAAGCCAGCACCCTGAAGGAACTCACATATCTTGGGATTAGGCTGCAAGATTTTTTCAGATCAATTTTATTGAGGCAAAGATAGACAAACGCCGTAGAAAAATTCAAACAATGTCGTCCACACGATTGCAGGTGAAATTTTAGCAGCCGTCAATTAGTGGAATATAGTCAACATACATTGCTACTCACTCATAACGAGTAGTATGATTACATAAGTGTAATATCTCGGCTCATAGGATAATCAGTATTGCAACACTTCTTGAGTGCTTTGTTCCAATGAAGTTTCGGCCTATCGGATTACATTTATGACGCAGGCAATCTGCTGTGTATTTAAGTACTCGGAACTGTACTTTCATTGAAAATATATCAGAACAGATGAGCAAAGATGTACACAGCTCATTGACGATTTAAGATTATACGAGTCAGTAAGACACACCCAAATCCTTAAAAAAAGAGTTGACAGTGAAAATCCCTTTGAACATTTCTACGGGAGAAGTGTAATTTGAAAGGGATTTGTGGATTTTTAAAAGGAAAAGATAATGCTCATGGGAAGAAAACTTACGCATGAGATGGGATCGTCATATCGATGAGCGTGTACGATGGTTCAAAACGCTGTTCGTCGTGGGAGAAAGCATATGACGAAAATGGCTATATTTGACCATCATATCACTGCAGACGCGATCATAATACTGCTGAGTCGCTACAGGAGTAATTATCAGAGGCAACACAACGAAGCCCATCTCAGTCATCATAAGTAAGCTCAGAGCCGAAACGAGTGGTATGGGACCGCAGGGATCACGAAGATCACCGTTGAAGTGCTGTATATGCGACTACGAGACACATGCTGATTACGGAGGCCATCAAAAATATGGCCGAAACAGAGGAACCCGTGGTGATATCTGGCAGCTAATTGAGGGTCGATACGAGGGAGAACGGCCGCGAAGACTATCACCCGATGCCGTAGAAAGTTTGATGGCTGCTGAGATCATCGCATAGGGTCAAGAAGAAGAAAACAGAAACATTTGAATGCGCACTTTACTTTTTTGACGAAATAAACCATTGCCAGGGTTGTGGGACCGAGGAATCCATTGGGTTTCTCAACCGTTCACACTGATAGTCGAGCTTCAAAGGAAAGTAAAATATCTGTGGGGATCGTGTCTGTTGAAGACAATGTAAGCGGATTTAGAGCCTAATTACCATCAAGAGGAACCACGAAAAATTAAAGAAGGATCCTTCTAAAAGTCCGAAATTTGATTGTTTATGGACTAAACGGACAATAAATATTTTCTACCTTCCGATGTTAAATTCTTACATTATTTATTTTTGAATACCATTATCGTAGATAACGATCTAATTTCAAAAGACAGATTATTCTTTAGAAAAATATATTGAGAAGAAAAGAATGAGAACGACTAGAAAATGAGCAAAAGGCAGCGGCACGATAATGGAGTAATAGTGTGTGTGGCACGAATTGATCTATTGGAGTGACAGCGGTAAGGTCAAATCAAAAATCGACACAAAACAGGGCAGAGGCCAGTTTGAGTTTTATAACCCACACAGGTTAATTGTTCATCATTTGGCCCCGCATAAAATATCTCAGAACATCGTTTAAACAATCCCCCAAAGAAGAGGAAGAAGCTTTGAGGACATAGACCGTTATATTTTGAGACTGACGTTCTGGACCATCTCTTGGTTTCATTGTCAGTGTAACTGGGTGGTTGTTCCCGTTCGCCGGGACTGTTGCTACCTTGCCGCGTGCCTGCTATCATATCCACGCTCGGCGCATGAACTTTGTTCTGCCTGATTGATACTCACTGACTGCGATACTGATCGCTGGTGAGCTCGTGTGATCGCTGCTCACGTTTCGTTTGTCGCAAGTCAGCGTACTGGCTGACGTGCTCATCGTTGACTGACGAATGTTCGGGCCCACCTAAGTTGATCTCGACCTCGTGGGCGTGGCGTTGATATGGTTCGTGGCCGGCTTCTCCCCTTTGTACCTCCGAAGCTGATTCTGTTCCACACTCGATTTTATTTTGCTTTCCTGTTGGCCTTATTTGAAATGACTGAAACTTTGTGCGCAGCGCCCAGTAGGCGCGATGGAGGTCTATGGCTCTGTTGAGTGAGCCAGTCGTAGACCAACTTTCCAGCAGCAGTCTAGCTATTTTGTCATTGGCTCGGGTAAGGATCCATGCTTTGTCAAACGCGAAGAGGTGTTTCTTCTGCTGTGCGTGCTCATAGACCATAGACACCTTGTCCTTGCGGTCGATTGCCAGTTTATGCTCGTGCAATCTTGTGCCCAAGCGTCTAACCGTTTCATCTGAGTGCTCTCTTCAGCTGCCAGTGTTTCTTGTGTTTTGAGCTGATATCATAATACAAAGACACTTTAAAATGTTCAAGCACTTTCCTGATCGTATTCATAGTCAGATAACTTATCCTCCCCAATCTAACCTAATAGCCGCAAGCCACCCCATACTATGCACCGAAGCTTCCGTCATATGTCTTGCCGTACATCGGCATATCAGCCCTCTTACTCCCATTCCTTGCACGCTTCTTCGCGTGTGAGAAAACGAAAATAAAAAAGGTCAAAACCAACTTGTTTTCATAAAAGATGTGGATATCATGTAAACCTTTACACTATGACACTCTACCTTACCTTATATCGTGATCTACATAAATGGAGCCATTTTTGCTAAAAATTGCTAATATTTACCTACACCATAAAGTATTTCTATCTATCTCTATCTCTCATACCTATCCCTGCACCCTCTACATCTGAATGATCTCTAGATTTTTGCTTCCAGGCATAATTTTCCTTGAAATAACGTGTCAATTTAAATAAGGTCGTTTATTTGTCTATTTGCTTTCAAACAAAGAATGCACATTAATCTTAACAGTGATTCTATTAAACTTCTACTTTTCGGATCTTTTCTGGGTAGCTTTCTCCCTGACTCCGAGAAAGGTCCATCAAACATCACATATACGAGTTATGTTGGGCAGCATGTTTTGAAGGATACGGTGCTAGTTGTATCCGCCGCTGGGGCAATATATCGCTGTACATTCTCGTTTACTTCAGCATGCTTGCGAAGATGACGTCGATATACGCGACCTGATATAACCTCACTCATCCTACAACAAATAATCAAAAGAGGGTGAAATAATGGGCAAACTACATTAGGGATGATTGGCTTGCGATCGACTCGGGGATGGCACATGCTACAAAAAGTGCTTGCGTGACCTGCCTTGCCATGTCACAAATTTGATAGATAAATCGCACCAACCAGTTTACCTATCATAGTCCAAGCAATCACTTTGGCCGTAGATCAGAGGAGGCACATGAGCACAACGTCGGTAACAAACAATCGATTCCGGGCTCGATTTGTCCGCGAACATTTCGGCCTCAAATAGGACTGCATTGCTATTACGGTAAAAGAAAGCAAACATACTGAAAGCTGCTCCGGTCCAGATAACAAAGCGAGTTCTACCATCTTCATCAGATTCATCCCTTTAGTTTCAGGGAAGTCAAAAAAACAATTACACCGTTAATAACACCACCAGTCGAAAACTCGACTGGGTTTGTCTGACGTGTAGCCAAAAACATACAATGGAGAAAAAAAGCTTTCTTTTTATCTTTAAAAAAGATAAAATTAAAAGTAGGAAAGTTTTTAAACATCTTAAAGTTTTCCGATTGCATTCAAAAATAATATAAAATTATACAGTTAATTCATATGATTGAGATGAAAATTATCTAAATATACGCACAAATATTATTATTTTTTGCTATGATTTGTTAGAAGTAAATATTTTTCCCCTGATTAAGTGCAATCTGTCTCTCGCCTGTATTGGATAGATGACAAGCTAAACACCTAAGCACCTTCTGCCTTCGCTGTTGAATGACGGCAGTGCTTCGTAAACAGCGTCCAAATGCCTTGATTCACCTCAGACATCTGCAACGTTCAGTCTCCTTATCACAGTCGCTCCGATGAACAACCAACTGTGGTCAAATCTACCTCAGTTGGATGAAAAATTGAAAATTCCTGAATGACAGCTTCTTTCAGGACCCAAACTGTTCTTAATAGGAAACACATGCATAGATACTTTACTATCTTTTGAAGAGCCTCAAATACCAGAAGGACCGTGCTCTAAGTCAAATTTTCGTTTTTGGAAGGAAACAGACAGTAAGGACTTTATTTACTCCAGATTTATATTTTACGTTATTTGCCTTTCCAAATCGGTGACGTAGACGGCAACCTAATTTAGAGTGGAAGGTTGTTCCAAATGAAAGTATATTTAGAGACGAAAAAATGAAAACAGTTAGCTGTGGAGCTAATGGGTGATAACATTATCATGGAGGAGTTACTAGTGGTATAAGACCGGTTCACCGGAGTGAGAGTGTCATTATGTGGTAGATCACGGTTATTGTTAACGCAAAACAGGAACCATATACCGGCGCCGAATGTTTGGAATTTGGAATTTATACTTTTTAGTGCCAGGAAGGCACTACCTATACAAATTATTTTCGTAAAAGAACAAAATGTTGACGATTTGCGCAGAAAAATGTACAAATTTATAATATTGTCATCAGAAATCGTCCTTTTATGGTAATATTTTGTGATGATTTGCAACTAATGGGCAACTATAATTTAGGCAGTTGCAAACTCCTACAATGAAAATGGAGGCAGATTTCACCGTGCACCCATTTTCAAAAATCGTGTAGGAGAAATAAACTGCTTAAGAAAATAATACAGAGGAGTGGAGTAAGCTTACAATAAAATTTCCGTTCCGAATATGGTAATTTAACGTGTGTATAGTTTGATTATGTGCGTAACAAGAAATCTCGCGAAGAAGCATCAATTTGTGTAAGGCCTTCAGACTTCCGGGGCCAAAAGGAATTGTAGGAATAGAAGCTAACAAAACTGGAGCAGTTTAGACTTAATACGTCCATATGGCAACCATAGTTTTAATGGCTTCTTCAGATGATGGAGAGCTTGGTTGATTATAGACGCATACGAGAATCTCCTTTGGTCGGGGTTAAAGGACAATAGATTTAATATAGTTATTGCCGGAGAATGACGTGGCATCTACATTGAACGGGGAATGTTTGAGAATAGTTTTAGCATAGAGAAGAAAACCACTACCACGCTTACTCGTGTGGTCTTGACAGAAGAACTTATATTAGTCTATTATAAGTAAAGCATCAGAAATTAGCAGATGGGTCCACAATTCTGTAACACATATGACATCAGGCTTCAACTCGAATGCAATGGCTCAAAGTTGAGACACCTTATTTTTAACAGATTATATCTAATGTAATTCGAGTAACCGCATTAGTGTTGTCATGATTAAGAAATAAAAATTTGGAGGAGGGTAATTGAATTGGAAGTGCGGAGAGAATGCACCGTGCATTTGATAATAATTACTTGACAAACTGTAGACCAGGGCCAGTTTGCTTTCCGCCTTTTTTTCTCCCATGCCGTTTCCCTTTCCGCCACCAAGTTTTCCTTTTTTATAAATACTGACGAGCGTAACCTGAATCTGAAGGATACGCTCAGTATAGTCTCACTCAATGCGAGATCAGTTGTTAATAAGATGACAGAACTTAAAACAGTAGCATTTGAGCTTGATCCAGATGTGCTCTGTGTTACTGAATCTTGGATACACTCTCTTATTTCTGACTCGAAACTCGCCATAGATAATTATAGTTTGTACAGACAAGACCGCATTGAAAAGCATGGCGGTGGTTGCCTTCTTTATATTAAATCATCCCTTGTACATTTCCCGTATCACCTGAGCATTTCGTCATTTTCTGGAAATTTTTGTCTTATTTCAGTCATCCTGCCACACAATAAAAAAGCGATAATTGGGTGTGTCTACAATCCCCCTGTAACTCAAGTAATGTAATGCAGCTGTGTGAAATGTTTGAAAAAGTTGCAGGGACTCAATTTGATGTGAGAATAATTGTAGGTGAGTTTAATCTGCCAGCCATTGATTGGCATGCAAATACCTGTCCACCAAGATTTCAGAAATTGTTTGACACTATTAAATTTTCAAACATGTCACAACTGGTCAATTCAGTGATCAGAAATGACAACATATCAGATTTAATTTTTACAAATGATGTCCTTCCTCTTTTTATGAATTTTCATCGTGATATTTTCACAAGTGACCATGCCTTAATTCACTGTTATTTTCCAGTCTCTCTTTCTAAAAAGCCCGAGGTAAAATGCAATAACCTCAACTTTGGTAACGTGAACCATGAATTAATAAATGATTTAGTAAGTACCCTAGATTGGCATAGCATATTTTCAACTAACGATCCCTACTTCTTCCAGGAGCTATTGCAAAACCTTACAGAAAATATTCAGGCTCTTATCCCACTTAAGAGTTTGAAATCAAATTCAGCTTCTTCTACTGTGCCACATTTTCTCCAAAATAGACTTCAGAAATTACAAAAACAACTTAAGGATACGTCTAATATCTCTTTATCAGTTCACTTAAGAATAGCGCAAATATTTGAGTTAGCGCTTAAAATAAGGCTTGCGCGAGATAGTGTAGCGGGCCAGGGATGTCGAGGTTGGCACACACCTAAAGGATAAGAGACCTGAGGATAGCTCGGCATCGGAAACTCGGAGCTGGATTGATAAGCATCACCCAAGCACACAAATATGAAGGCCGGAGTAGAAGGAGACGTGAATATATGCAGAGGAATCTACTAGTAATAAAGAATACATATAGAGTAAGAAAATAATATGGGGATAAGGAACGGCGTTACACAGATACATGTCCCATCTGGAATGGAGTGTTTTCTCTTATGTCTGATCAGTTACCGGTGGGGAATACAGTGCTGTGTGCTACTGCAGGGGCGAGACAGGAGTGCTGACATAGTGTGTGGGACGGCGATGCGATTGACGACGACGGCGGCGGGAAGGGGGTCAGCGGCTGTAAGGGAAAAGGGCACCGGTTTCTTCACTGACACTCGATCACCACATCTCCATCCTGGGTTCGCGCCAAAAGTGACGACCTTGGTGTACTTAAACAACCATTCAGTCTCTTGGGTTGTTACAATAGGCGTAGAGAGGCCACAGCATTAAGTGATGCGAATTCTTCCAGATCAGTTGCTCAAGTCTTCCGTCTTTGGTCGTCGGCTAAGCTTCAGAAAGTCATTCCACCCTTACTCAATGGCAACAATCATTTTTTACAGAGGATTTGGAGAAAGCAGCATTGCTAAATTCATTTTCGCCGAGTTCTTTACCATCGAAACCAGCCCCACTCCTGTAATCTCCCTGCTGTGTGATTCAAATCACAGTACCCTTAATTTTTCACCCGCTTGTATTCAAAAAGCAATAAGTCGTCTTAAAAATTCACAATCGGTTGGAACTGATAACATTCCAAACTCGCTCATCAAACACTTAAGAGATTTCCCACCCTTATTGAGTAAGTTATTTTCAGCGTTTCTTGAGAATGGCTTTTTCCCGGACAACTGGAAAACTTCTATTATAATTCCCGTATTTAAATCTGGTTCCCGATCAGATATTCACAATTATCGCGGTGTTCATAAAACGCCCTCTCTGGCTAAACTCTTTGAAAAACTAATTGCCAAAAAATTACAGATTTCTGCATAAATAATACCATTCTCAGCTCCTCACAGCATGGCTTTTTAACAGACCGATCTTGTGAAACATGCCACTTGTTTTACTAAATCTACTTACTTCTTTTCGTAATGATCATCTATCTGGGGTAGTTATCTATTTGACCTAAGTAAAGCATTTGATAAAGTTCCTCACAGGAGGCTCTTAGCTAAACTAGAGGCTATAGGATTTCGTAGTCCCCTTAGTAACTTCATCAGATCTTATCTTTCAAAATGACAACAGAAGGTCTTAGTGGGATCCTCATACTCTACTCCTACCGCAATTTTGAGTGGTGTCCTTCAAAGTACTGTGCTAGGTACTCTGCTCTTCTTGCTTTACATAAATGATACCTTATTGAGTGTTAAACACTCCCAATCGTATATTTATGCGGATGATATCAAGTGTGTTTACTCCTTCTCTAACTCTACGGCAGCTAGATGCCTAGAACAAATTCATTCTGATCTGCACGCTCTTTCGGCGTGGAGCTCAACATGGCAGATGGAGTTCTCACCTTCTAAGTGCCGATATATGTGCTTTGGGCCTGAAAGGCTGCCACAACCTGCTATTTTTCAAGGTTACCCAATGACTGAATGTTCCAATATCAAGGACCTAGGATTAAGCTACACCAATAAGTTAGACCTTTCTCCTCACGCCGATAGAATTACAGCCAAAGCCGCACAGATTCGCGACTTTATTTCGTATACTTTCTATCTTCTTGAAATGAAATGAAGACTTTATCGTATGTTCGTGCTTCTCATCTTACAATACGGTTGCCCCTTTTTCGGTCTCATGAATGAAGTAAGCCGTTCGAAAATTGAACAAATTCAAACTGCTGTATCTGACAGCTTCTAATACTTGTTACTTTAATAGATGTCAATTAACGAAACTAAGGTTCCTTTGGGTCAAGAGATTGGAAGCAGGCTTTTGTCGCCTTTTTCGGCTTAATAATAGCACAAATTTACCCAGGACTTCTGTCATTGCCCCCGTCAGCCATCCACACAACCTAAGAAACTCGGCACTTGTTATACCCCCTCCTGCATCTTCCTCATGTAAACGCTCTTTGTTTTTTTGCTTCCAGATATAGCTTTCTTTGGAATAACTTGCCAACCGAAAAAAGTTCGTTAACTAGACTGTCTGCTTTCAAACGGAGACTGCACATTTATCTTAACACTGATTCTACTAGCCTTCTATTCTCCTCATCTTTTCCGAGCAGTTTTTCCATGACTCCGAGAAAGGACCATTGGGAATTTAGGAGATCCGCTTGAAACTATTCTCTCTGTCTCGTGTCCCCCGAGAACCTAGGTGTTTCCATTAACCACCGCTGAATCAACCGAAGCCATGCGGAAGTACTCAGTCTAAAATGCTGCAGTTCTGTTGCTTACTCACCTTCATCACACCACCCACACCTATTTCTGCTCTACTACTATGTTCCTACTTCTATCTTCCTAAGCAGTTTTTTTCTCTTACACACCTTTTGAACATGAAGGCCCGTTGAACGTTGTCACCATTTTCACTGTAAGAGTTTTTAAACTGCCATAAGTTTTCGTTTTGAGTTCAAAATTACTTGCAAAACATTGCTAAATGTTGCCCCAAAAGGACAATTTCTGCTGACGTTACTACGACTTTCTACGTCTACTTGCACATATTGTCAAATTCTTTTTTGAATTTCTATTTTTTCGAAAATAACTTTGTGCAGATAGTGCCGTACCTTCGCTGAAAAATATAAATTCCAAATTCCAAAAGTAGCCACCAACTGGATCAGAGCAAGTGGCATAAGAAGTCTGAGGGTCTTATCAAAAAGCTGTAGTAAGATAGCTTTTCGACATTGAAGGGCCATAGGGATTAGTGTCATGATAATATTGTTGAGCGAGGCAAAACACCTATGAGAATTTAGCGATGGAAATTCTAGTCTTGTATAATGGTTAATATAGGTAGGATGAACCGCATTTGTGTTATTTTTTCAGTTTTATAGGCTTAGTTAGAGCCCGGAGCCAGCATGCTTTGGATTGAGTTTTAAATCACGCCATTTTGCCGACATGGCTTAGATGTCTAAATTGGAAGTTTGGGAGGACTTCGTTCGAATAAGGAAGCTGTTGGTCTACTTAACGTAGACGGATTTTAGGAAGTTCTTAGAGGGCTACCAGAATTATTAGCCACGGCAACTAGGGAAGCGGCTACATTGGAAGCAGACAAATGTGTTGGGTGATTGAGGTTGAGGGTACGGTTGCAGTAACGAGGAGCGGTAAGCCAGATTTGCCAGGAGTAAGACTAAGTGACCCCCTAGGCTTAATAGAGCTATGACCGGGAACTTGAGTGAGTTGCGGTGAAGTGAAGGCCTTTTTAGAAGAATTCGACTCTATTCTTCGCTCCACTAGAGTGAGATCATGACGATGGGAATACTTTGTTTTTTCTAAATATCTGGAAACAGGAATATTGTGTTTGAAAATGGGGTTAACTTCAGCGGGTGAAAAAAGCTTAACTTAAATGAGTAGATTATTGCCTCGAAATGACAGTCTAATAGGTTTTGCTATTTTATAGTTAAATCCAAAAGAGTAGAAAAAATGCACAGCAACTTCCACTTGCCATGTGGATTTATGTACATTTTTCTGGAATATTATTATACTATGTGCCCCGACCGTTGATCATTCGTGCCCGTTTTTGCATATACGAGGCTGATGCTCGTCGCCACCAACAGAAACAGAGCATTTGTGGGAAGCACAGCAGAGGCATTTTTGTTGCGTTTCCACCCACTTCACGGCAACCAGGGTCTGCTGCACCACCCTACCTACGGTGAATCAAACGACCCCTCCTCCCAGCCTGTGTTTTTTCACCGGAGCAGCTCCTCAGGTCACGCTGCTCCGATTCCTCCTCCTCGCCGCCGGAATTGAGGCCAACTCCGGATCTCCTTGGTACTGCTCCTTCAGTCAAGTCAACCAGGGCCAACGCGAATGTTCTGTATGTTGCAGCTCTTGCAATAGTTGGTGCCATCTTCTCTGCAGTGGCCTTGTCAACTCTGACGATTTGTCACATCCTTGTCCTGCCTCAATTGTCCCATGTCTCTACCTGTGCCTACACCTCCTGTCCGTCCTGTCTTCAATAACAATGCTGAATTCTTAGACCTTGCCATGCAGCCCTAACTTTAATTTATACAAATTAAAGCTAAAGGCCTACTTGGCAAGCTTGACCAGTTCCCGAATTCATGCATTCGCACAGCATAGTTGTAGCGGCTATCCAAGCGACAAAGTAGTCTTATTCCACCAGGTCCCTGCTTGTGTCGACTACCCGACCGTCTGTCGTAATCGCTGTCGCAGCAAAGGTGGGCAAATCAATTGCCCATCATCACCAACCCCTGCTTGGTGTCAATACCATGGAAGTATGACAATTTCGCTCGACATTGGCCCGGCACCGCTAACTGTCGTGAACGTGTACATTACTCCAACTGCCAGTTGTCCTCCGGTTTCACCACCTCTATCGCTCCCTACCTACCTTCTGGAGACAGTTTGGTTCTAGGTGAGTTCAATGCTCACAACGACCTATGGTGCTCTAGCTTGGTGGCCTATTTTCAGGTAGAAGCTCTCGTAAATGAATAAGAACACGCCTTCTTCGCGGTTCTTAACGAGAATGCCCAAACATGGCTACCAAATAATGGTGCCTCCAAAACGCCTGATGCTCCCATCCCCAGTCTCAGTCTGGTAGCCTCCAGCGTGTGGAGCACGAAAATCAGCCTGGGTAGCGATCACCTCCCCATAGTTCTCGAAATGGACACCGCCGCCGACCGTATGAAGGCCCCAAACAGGCACTTCATTAATTTCAAGCGAGCCGATTGTACGGCGTTTGCCACCGAATGTGAAGACGAGCTCGATGGACTACCACCTTTCACCTGTGCCTAAATAGTGGAGCGACTTCTTCGTCGACTGCTCCTGGGAGCAGTAAGACTTTACGTCCCGAACGGCCACATTTGCATTCAACGCCCAAACTATACGTCCGAAGGCTCCCGCCTGGAACGCGAGAGAGGGGATAACCGATTGCGTGATGCCAATGGCCCACGCATCCTCAAGATGAACGCTCTAAACACCAAAACCATCAGGGACGGCAAACCGCCAACGCTTGCATGGACTAATTGCAGATTGCAATTTCTGCGGACGGACAGGACCAACAGTGCCCGTGAGTCTCGAGATCCATGTGCAGGGCAAAATATGTTAGCACCAGTTCGATCTATCAGTTAACTGAGTTGTCATCCGACGCCCAGGCTTCAATCAGTTCTCGGCCGGTCTTGCTGTTTGCGTGGCCAATTATCCTCGCAGCTGCAAAGTTAAAGTCGTAGGTGTGAGTGTCCACTTGCGATAATGCGTCATCCCGTTCAACAGCCACCTGGTGTTTGTGTATGTGCGAAGCCAGCTAGCATGCGGCTAGTCTGTCCCGTGTAATTTAGAGGACAGTTTAAAAATGGAGGTTGAGTTGACTGAGGCATTAGAGCTTTCTGAGAGGAATTCTCATTTCGTGTACATCCATTTTGTCCAAATTAAAAGGGGGCTACCTTTCAGTGCAATGATTTGCTACAATGGTGCGTTTGGTTTATGCTCCCTTGGCAGACCATAGAAATGCGCTAGGGCAGTAACTGCTGGCTTCATCAGACGTCACTGGTTCTCAGTGATCACATTTCCGGGATTCAATTCCCTAAGTAACTTGTTCACCCGATTCGATAATGCTTTAGCTACTGAGCTGTGTGGATATCTGTTGGATCCTCCGTCATCAACCAGAGCTTTGGCTTGCTCGTCGTAGTCTTCGCAACTCATGACAACTATTGAACATCCCTTATCCGCGGGCAATATGATAATACGGCCATTCGTTCTAAGTTTTTTGATAGGTTTCGATTCGAGTACATTCCTTTTGCCATCTTGCCGAAATTAGAATTCCTCCAAGAAAACTTTAACACCCTAGTCCACTCAGCCTCCAACTTCCTAAGAGACCTTCGTTGTTGGAGGATTCATTCAGACTAAATGATGGTTTCCTTTGAGGTGACATCATTATTTACATCCATTCCACCGGGTTTGGCACGAGAGGTCTTGCGCAGGGATCTTGAGGAGTTGTACGATGAAACCCAGAATTCACTCAAAATTGAACACCTCATGAGACTATTTGAATTTTGCCAAAAGACCTACTTCACATTTGCTGGAACGACTTATTAAAAATCATGGGAATTCCGATGGGCTCCCTTATCTCCGGTTCAATAGCAAAATTGGTCTTGCAATAGCTGGAAAGATTGCCATCACCTAACAGCCCCGATCTTTTGGCACCCTTACGCTGACGTTACGTCCGTTATCATCAAAAGGTACAGGCTGCAGAGATTCTGTGATCTCCTCAACTTGACCTTCTCCGATATATAATTCACGCGGAAAGAAGAAAAGAATCAGTAGCTACCCTCCCTCGACGTACTCGCCATGCGAACTGCCGACGGCAAAATAGAAAAGAGGGTCCACAGAGAGGTGATGAACACCGTACAGTTTCTAAGTCTTCACAGCAAACATCCGATGGCTTACAATCGAAGTTATGGGAGTAGACTGTTCAAAAGAATCCATATGCACTGCAGTTACCCGGAAGAAAAAGCACATGAAGACCGATACCTGCGCAACCAGTTTATGTAAAATGGCTATTCTTTAGTCTTCGTGAGCCGATGCCTACGTGCCCACCCTCCGAGGACACAAACAGACCCACCCTCCATGATTTGGCATGCACTGCCACTTATCAAGGACGTGTCGGAAGCGACCAAGCGGATTGCTGCGGGACTAGGGATGGGAATCGCGCATCGTCCCAAGGTTAAATTGCGCAACCGGGTCATGAAGATCAAGGATTGATTAAATCCCAGTGAGCAGGCGGACGTAGTGTATCGCATACCATGTCTGACCTGCCCTCTAAATTACACGGGACAGACTGGACGCATGCTGGCTTCACGCATACACGAACACAAGGTGGCTGCTGAACTGGATAGCGCATTATCGCACGTAGCCGACCACACCTACGAGATGTGTCAGGAGTTCAACTTCGCAGCTGCGAGGGTAATTGGCCACACAACCAGCAAGACGGACTGAGAACTGATTGAAGCCTGGACGTCGGATGACAACTCAGTTAACCGATAGATCGAACTCGTACCGGCATATTTTGCCCTGCGCATGCATCTCCAGACTAACGGCACTAGTGGTCCAGTTCATCCCTTCCTCCCTGTCTTCTCCGAACCTATGACAGTTAATTGACCCCTTCGCCCTGTGAATTTTGCTTCCTTTCGTTGATGGTTAATTGGCTCCTTCCCCTAATAAATGTAACTTGGTTTCCTTGGCGGTTTATTCGCCCCCTTCTCTCTGTAAAGTTTTCTTGGTTTCGTTGAAGGTTAATTGGTCCCTTATCCAATAAATTTTGCTTGGTTTCGTTGACAGCTTTGTTTGGAACGATGGACTTCCGCAAGATTTTGAAAGCAGAGACTAATAAAGCTACGACTCTGTTGATCAAAAATACCACTTCTTAATCTATAAACCTCCCTCGGACGTGAAACTTTGCCTCAATTTGTGACTTATAATTGTCCAATTGCCCTCCTCGCTCCATTAGTGAAGATTCTGGAACGGCTCGTCCATCAAATCCTGACGTCCGCGGCGGGATTTTCTCGCCATCGACATTGTTTCCGGTCAGGTCCTGGTAACATAACGGCGCTTTTCATGCTCAGCGATGCTATCCTCGATGGCTTTAATCAACAGAAGCCTGCTTTGTGGACCATGGCAGTCTCACCTGAACTGTCACGATCCTTGAACTGCGTCCGCCACGATCAGCTCCCGCGGGACTTTGTCTCTCTTAACCTCCCGACTGGCCTGGTCCAATGGCTTGCCACTTATATCCGTGGCCGCAACGATCGTGTCTTTTTCCGTGGTTCTCTCTCTTAGCCCCGCAATCAGACCTGCAGCGTTCTTTGAGGCTCCGTCCTCACCCCGACGCTCTTTAACATTTACATGCGGAATCTCCGTCCCGCAGAGAACTGTGCAAGTGATATCATACGTGGATGGTGTAACGTTCTTCTGCGAGCACCATCACATCAATCAGACTGTGCAGATCCTCTCGGAGTTCACGCATGATATCGAAAAATTATTCGCTAAGCGCGGAATAACGATCTTCGCAGCCAAGTCGTCCGTCACTGTTTTCACGCTAGACCCGAAGGAGTCCAAACGTCACCTGGCGCCAGAGATGTGCTTTACAAATAAACCTTATTATAATTAATCGTCAACGGTGCGTCCTTAACACTCGTCCATCAGCCGAAGCTCCTTGGTTTATGTTTCGATCGGCTTTCCACGTTCGCGAACCATGCCAGGGAGGTCGCAAAAAAGCAGCCGCTGCACAAAGGTCGTAACGCTCCAGCGGTATATCACGAAGAAGCGCAAAATAGACTTTGACGACCACATTCGGCGCGCTGGCCAAGCTGCATCTCACTTATGTGGCACCAATCTGAACTCTCATGATCAGCTATTCTGGTCTCCACTTCAGCGCAGAACGCTGCACTCCGCACCATCACGGGTTGCTAGAAAATGTCGCCTATATATCATCTTCGAGCAGGGACTTCTGTCTGCCGGTCGCTTACCACATCACACTCCTAGTCTAGTAGATCTGGTGGACCTGTTCGCAACTTGGCCATCGTAATTACCATCGGTGCCATGCTTCTGAACCCAGCCGCAACGTTTGGCCATCTATTAGAGCTCCCCAGAAGAAAGTTGTTTCCTCGTGTCTCTCGAATCTACCCGTTGATGGTTTTGTCACCAAGACAGGCTTCCAGCGTCTTCATCAGAGATCCTTTGTCCAGGAAAAATAAGGTTACCACCCCCAGTCCGTCTGGGCGTCTATTCATCTCTGATTGCGTCCTCACAATCACAACTCCTTAGGGTCTCTCGTTGCATTCTGGCTCAACTACGCAGTGGCTACTAAATGGTCCTTGGCCAGAACCCACGCCGGGTCGACCCATCCATGCCCGACTGCTGTCCGGAGTGTGGCGTTTCTCTGCATGACAATCAGCATCTGCTCACCTGCATTTCGCAGTCAGGCACGAAACTCACCCCGTGTACATTTGGCTCAAGCCGCCCAATGTCGCAGCTTTTCACTGTCTTCCAACAGCCCCCAGTTTGGAGCTCAGCGGGGAATTTTGATCCAGCAGTAGGCTTTGACACGCACACGGCAGTTTGACCGTCGATTTCGATGACATCCACCGTGAACATTAGCAAGTTGAAGACAGACGTTGGAACTTTCGGCAGGGCAAAAAGGGAAGAGAATAGTGAAGGCAGGCTTGGGAGGCAAATACTCCTTGTCTCTGACCATCCTTCACATAAGCCTGGTGTATAGATAAAGTCAAGAACACCGAATTTGGGAGATGGCGCAGGTGCCGAGGTCGCCCCTTTGCGTGCCATCAAGTACCTCGTGTTCGGAATTTGCTATGAGCCGTTGACCTAAATAACGCCAACCCGATTAACGCCTGCCGTACCCTGATCTGGCCCCATGTTGGTCCAGCACATTTACCGCGCGACCCGTTTAGGTGCCCCGCGCGCGCACACACACGGAACATTTGTGTAAAGAAAGGGAATGATGAAATGTGCAGAAACGTCGGACAAATGCTTCATTACTCCCTTCTAGAAGTTCAATTACTATCCTGTAATCTGCTACTTAAATCGATGGGCAAGTTGTACATGGTATGTACAAAAGGTCTACCATTATGAAAACAATCCGGAACAAAATAGAAGGAAAGGTAAAATACGAAAGTGGGGAGTACCCTACCCCGCATAACTTTATTCCTGACATCTGTGGCTCTGGGGAGAGTTTGATTCGTGCGCGACCAACGTGATCAAACGCCTACGTTCAACCAAAATAGACCGTGGAAAAAGCATAAACATTTTCTTTAGATGGTAGCACATAATTAAAGAGAGAGAGAGAGAGAGAGAGAGAGAGAGAGAGAGAGCGAGAGATAGCAGGTGTCCGAAGATTTTTTGAGAAAACCAATCAGAGTTGCATTAAGAATGGTATTGTCTGTTATGGGATGCATAACCTCGTATTAACTAAGGTTTCCGAAATTGTTGATGCTGCTAGAAAAGTGCTTATTGGCCTTAAGTTTTAAAATGATGTGGATCATCTGTGTTTCAGGACAGGCAGAATTTGTGATTTCTTTCATTAACTGGAAAGATGTTGCATTCGAATCAAGATACTTACGCAAGAGGAAAGCAATAATATAATTTGTAAAAGCCTTTAAAATGTTGACCAGGATGCCATCTTTGTTGAGTAGGCTTAAACAGAAAATTTAGTCCGTTTCCGAGATCATCGAATTAATTCAAGCTCTCCACAAGCTCGTAAGTTCTAGATCATTTATGTGGTTTTGACTGTTCTGGAACATTGCTGTTAATGGCGTGCAGTGGGCGTGCCACTGCGGCGTGCCACAAACCGAAAGGTTGATTTCCGAGCTGTTATGCCCTCGCGGAAGTTCGAACTAGGTGAATCTATCGAATGAACGTACTCAATCCCCGTTAAAGTGGAAGAATCCAGTAGGAATAGGTTTGTCAGTCGATGCGGTCTACGCTGACTTCAGCAAAGTCAATAGAACGGTTCTACAAAGATGGCTGATAGTAAAACGGCCTCAAACGTATGTAACTGTTACGCTTCTCAAATGGTAAGCAAGCTTTCTTATATTTATTGCGTTTGTTTCAGTGAAGCTAATTGTGATTGCGATGCGGTTCACAGTTGGCCTTCACAGGGAAGATTTCTGTGTCCCAGGCAGTTTTTTGACATCTGTGAACGAGAGCGTTGATTTTCGGACGTGTGAAGAGGTAAGGCTTGTTTATGAACTGAAGTTATGGAATTCGAAACAAAATTCAAAGGTAGTGCTGTAGAATCGAAACCTTCCTTTATTTAAGACACAGGAAATTTATGCTAAAATCGTGTTTTTTTTTAAAATGTAAGTATTATTATCATTTTTATCATAGAAAGTCGATTGCTAGATTCTTTGCTTAATAAATCTACGAACTTGCAGAATGCTCCCTTATGGCCATTTTTCTACTCAAGCGGTCCTTAAATCGTTAGTTTATAGGTTGTAATTTGGGCGTGAAACTTAGAAGTTTGGTCCTTCGGTGGTGTTTCGGCCTTGCCTTTTTTAGTGAAAGATTGCGTATTGGCGTCAGTTGTTTGCCATTTATCCCTCTTATATTTTATTAGTGACATCAAAGCTTTAGTTTCCTTACATTAAGGCATAAAGTTTTTGGTCAAGCTTAATATTGGAATCAAACATACTGGATCTCAATTGCCCACTTGGACAATTGCTCTAGCTAAAACTAGGGTTAGCCTATACCATTAGTCGGCGGTCAGTTTTGTGGTGGCAGCCGTGGTAGGCTCGCTCTTATCAATAGCTTGCGGAGGTATACTTTACCTATCAGTCCTCGGACCTATTACAAACAAGCTGTGCTCAGTCAATCGAAACGTCCCTAGCCAATTTTCGGGTGTAGGGAGAATATTTAGCACGAGTACTTTATATACCTAGGAATGTGTCTACCTCTTTGACTGATTATTTTTCGCTAGCACGTCTGCGTGGGTGGCAGAACCGCCTTATAAGGAAGGCTGTTCTCGAAATAACCAACATCAAGTCGAGTCATTAACCACCGGCAGTAGTACTACTTGCACCTAAAAGGCTCAGGTCTGACGCACGGGTGCTGTTTAGAATGCCTACTATAATTACGTTTTTTATAGTAGCACTTGATAATTTCGCCAGAGCGCACGATCTTGGCTAAGAAATTCCAATTTTTAGCGGTTTTTTAAGACCTCACCGAGCGTCTTCTGTGCAAGTTTTCGTCGGTCTTGACTAAATGCAAACATAAAGACTAATATTTTATGCTTTTAAAGTTTCCCAGCTCCTTTTATATTTTATCTCTCATAGATGCCGACTTAAGTGAAAATGAAGGGCTCGGCACCACCTGACCCACTTTACAAACCAACTCCAATCAGTCTACTTGATAATAATTCCTTTGATCTTACGAAACCAACTGATGGAGACCATTCTGGAAGCTATGAGTACTCGGCCTGCAACACTGTGGACCAATCATTGCCCATTTATAATCCAACTCCTCTAAGTGAGCTCGCCAAACACATTGACGATGACTCTCCCTCGATCTACTCTCCCCTCAACGTTCCCGCCTGGCCAGTAGTTGGGGAATGCCCCACCTACTCCCCCGTTGTTGTGAAACGTTCGTCCAGTTCACTCTCACCCGAAAGCATTTCTGTGTCGCCCTTCTATAAGCCATCACCGGCTTATCCGCCAGAAGTAGACCCGCAACCACCAGTCTTCAAGCGGCCACGCAAGCATCTTCGAACCGCTAAGCTCCCTGTTCCTCCAAACACTTCGACTGCTACCAACCCCAGACTCTCTGAAAGCCCTTCAGACGTCCCCGCTGCACCACCAAAGTCTGTTAAAAGGCCTTCGACAGGAACTGAGGATGATGCGGACGAGGATCCGGAGGAGAAGCGCAAAAAAATTATTTCCCTGTATCGTGACCTGTACGTGGATGACAGTGAAGAGGACGAGGAGGGAGAAAATAAAAAGGATGAAGCAAACTCTCAATCCTCCCTAAAGGCTACGCATTCTGTTTCTCCACCTAACCCTGAAGATGTAAGGAGATTTTGTTGTGAATCCTTTGGGTATTAGTAATTAGGAGGCTTATTTCGGTTTGTTCTGACACTGACCAGTCTTTATGATTTTCACAGTCGTGCTATGTAGGCGGGAGACTCAGTAAGAAGTTAATCAAATTGTTTAGCTTTAACTTTCCTATTTTCAAGCGCATTGTCATGTTTAGGCGTATTTCTTTTTCCTTTTAATTTGTGACTCGTCATAGAATCTGTCTGTCTTGCACGTGAAGTTTTTTTCCGGAGTTCTGTGTGAGATTTCATAGGAAAATAGCAAGATCTATGGATTTATATAAGTAATGCCTATTATATTGGTAATACGAACATATTTGAGTGATTTAACTGAATACCGAATTGGGGAGCAGTAAATTGTCCTCGGTAGTTTGAATCCGGACAGAAGGGACAAGTTCTTAGTAAACAGCCAGTCTTTTAATTGACTGAGTTGCGTCTCTCCCGTGAGGTCATGCAATTCATATGTGCTGGATTGGATTGGATTGTTATGGCTGTGATCATGCCTGATCTAGCCGGCCTCAATAATGTCACGAACGGTACCTCTCCATGCGTGGCGATTGGTGGCAGTGGATCTCGAAAGCTCCACCCAGTCCCTTCTCGAGCGACGGAGGCCGAAGATAGAAAGTCCAAGAACTGCTTCCATGTCTTGACGCACGGTGTCTAGCCAAGTCTTCAGTTGCCCTCCTCTTCGACGTTTCCAGGTGGGCTGTGGTGCCGGGTCGAGGGCAGCATAGGTAAGCTCGTGGGGCGGACGACGGAGAACGTGTCCAAATCACCTCAGTCGCCTTTCTTGAATGACTTGAGATATCCTCGTGATACGATCGCAGCGGATGCGGACTGTCTCATTTGAGATGAAGTCGCTATACTTAACTCGCAGGATCGTCCTCAGGCACTGGTGGTCAAATACCTCCAGTCTTCGCTCATATTCAGCGCGCACAGCCCAGCATTCACATCCATAGAGGAGGACTGACCGGATGGATGCACGGTATACACAAATCTTCGTGGCCATGGAGATGTCACGTCGGATCCATAGGCGCTTTCGAAGGAGTGAGAAAACCCAGCGAGCAGCATCGATACGGGAGACAATGTCGTCCTTGCTCTGCCCATTCGGTAGCAGCCTTGCCCCGAGGTATTTAAAGCTGTCTACTTCTTCAAGTTGATGGCCATTAATCCCCAGGGGTGGTTTTTCCTGGTCAGGAATGCAGCTCGAGAACAACTTCGTCTTTCCGGAATTTATGGACATGCCTACCGACATAGCGATCTCATTTAACCGCGGCACTACTGACTGTAGACCATCAAAGTTTGAGGCTAACAGCGCAATATCATCGGCGTATTCAAGATCAGTTAGTCGGCGTCCGGGTGCAAGTTCAACACCGTCCTCTTCATGTAGGGCTTTGCCGAGAGTCCAGTCAATGACGTAGTTAAACAGAATGGGCGAAAGGACGCAGCCCTGTCGGACACCAGACTGGATATCGAACGACTGAGAGAGATTGTTGTGGACCAGAACTCGTGCTGTGGTAGACCGATAGTAGGCCTTAATACTCGTAATTAGTTTGGTCGGCACTTCATCCAGTTCCATTATTCGCCACAGGGACTCACGATGGATGGAATCGAATTCGGCGGCAAAGTCGACGAAGCTGGTAGCTATGGCGGAATTCTAGAGTGCGCCTTAGTGTAAATATTTGATCCGCACATCCACGCCCAGCTCGGAATCCGGCTTGGTTGGGTCGTGTCCTGGAGTCGCGTACAGACTGGAAGCGCCTGAGAAGAACAACAGTGAAGATCTTTGCAGCAACATCGATAAGACTTATGCCACGGTAGTTCTCGCATCTTGTCTTATCTCCCTTCTTGTGGACAGGTACAAGGATACCTGAGCCCCAGTCATCGGGAACGGTCTCCTCGCCACGTCTGTAAAATCACCTCATGGAGCCGAGGAGCCAGGGTGTTGACACAGGACTTGTAGATTTTTGCAGGAATACCGTCCTCTCCGCACGCCTTGTTGTTGCGTAGCCTCTGCATTGCATCGGTAACTTCGTCTTCGGAAGGGATGTCACACGACACTGCGTAGGCAGGAGAGGATTGAAACTCAGCTGTGGAAGAGAGGGAGGGTGTGATGGGTTGTTCGTCAAAGTTGAATAGGTGCTCGAAGTGTTCACGCCAGCGATCGACCTTGGCCGAGTTGTCGGAAATAAATCCTCCATTCACATCGCGAATAGAATCACAGTACGTCGGGGGCTTACCACTAACCTGGCGTATGATTTTGTACAATTTTCGGGTGTGACCAACATTAGAAGCCTGCTCCATAGAAGTCGCCGTTTCAGACCAATACTTCTGCCGGTCATCTCTAGCCGACTTTTCTGTCAGCTTTCAAAGTTGGCGGAAAGAGGCATCGTTCCGGGACCTGGCTCGAGTCGTCTCGGCCGATAGCTGCAGGGTTCTTCCGCTGATCCAGTCACTGCGGCGCCGCTGAGTGAATCCGAGAATGTTCTCAGCTGCCCCATAGGTGGATGTCTTCAGTGATGGCCACTTGCTACTGCCCTCGTTGTCAGCCTGGGTCATAAGACGGGAATGGATTTCTGTGCTTAGAACCTCGGCAGTGTTGGTTTGCCGGAGCTTTGCGACATCAAGGCGTCTCGCAAGTGGCAGTTTGGGCACCGATGAGAGGTGAATCTTCAGGCGCGTGCGAACGAAAACATGGTCAGACCCGTGGACGTTACCAGTTTTGGCACCTCGCATCGACCTGCTATCGTGGACCCAGCTGCGAAACCGTGAACCAACTAGAATATAATCGATCTGACTGGCGGTATGGCCATCGTTCGAATACCAAGTCAGTAGATGTTTGTGACGATCCTGAAAGCATGTGTTGGTAACAAGCAGTTGGTTTTGTTCGGAAAACTGCAGCATCCTTTGACCATTTTCCGTTTGGGAGCCAAGCCCAAAACGACCAAGAAGGTGGCTGTTTGTCGGGTCACCGGGCCCAGTCCCCGGCAATAATAAGCAGCTCTCGGCGAGGGAGTCGTTCGGCTAGCTCCTGCAGCTGCGAGTAGAAATTACCTTTCTTTTGCTGTTCAGCCGCCGACGTAGGTGCATACACAGATACGACCGAGATGTTCGTAAAATGGCCTTTTAGTCGAACATAGGCCATTCGGTCGTTGCCTGGTTCCCATGCTAGTAGTGCACGCTTAGCTTCTTCCGAGAGGGCAATAGCCACACCGTGTCTACCAGATGAGTCACTCGGACCGCTATGATACAAAGTAAGATGAGAATCGACCTCCGGGATTTTGATTTCTCGGGCGCCTGAATCGGGGAGTCGGACCTCTGACAAGCAACAAACATCCACGTGCTATTCATGGAGACTGTGCGCTGTCAGACTTTGAGTACCAGGTTCCAGAAATGTTCGCACATTCCAGCATCCAATACCAAGAGTCCGTTTTTTGTTTAGCAGTCCAGCTTGCACATTATTCGTCCGCACCACCGGACAAGGTTTGCGGAGCGCGTCGGTTCCCGCGGACGCCGTAGCATTGGTCGTAGTAAGGTAAGGAGATATCAGAAGGTTTCTTGGGAATTTTGAATACAGGCGGGTCCCCAACGGCCGCTCGGATTCTTTGTTCGAGGTTGTCTCCTCTAGCAATTTGGCTCAAGAACCTACCCACAAGGCAGCGGTGTTGGTCGCAAGCAAACCTATTTAATGGCGGTTCACGCTCGCCATGTCACAGTGTCGTCATTGGGCCTTGCGGCATTTTAAAAGGCAGTCGGTGCGCCATACCTAAGCCCACCGCGCCCTGGTAACACTGTCGCTGCTGCGTCCGCGACTGCTTATTCGCCAGACCCGGGGGCCTGCTTATTTCGCAGCCAACCTTCACTGAAGGCCGCGCCAGGTAGCCTGCAGCTTGGCTAACGGGTAACCCTCCTTTCCCGGGTAACCCGCCTTCATCTGAGTTCCCCTCGGCTCAGCTTCATCTTTTTTGCCGCCTTCCAGGTGAAACTAGAATATACTGACAGCAATTTTTCCTCCTTTTCCCTTTGCCTTTTTGTTTGTTTTAGGCTCACTCTCCCCCGCCACCGTCCTCTTCCTCTTCACGCATCCTTACCCGCCCAAACAAACCCCTTAGGCCGAGCAACAAAATTCCTATGCCCATCCGGATCCGTTATCTGGACCAGTTCATTGAAGCCTGCCTACGCATTTCTCCCTCCGAATCAGACGCCTATATATTGGTGAGTAATCCGCGTGTTAGACAAACACGTGAACCTTGTTTCTAATTTATTTGCCGTTTTTGTTAAGTATACTAACAGGATTCAAGTAATATCCTGTCACCTGCCTAGGGCTTTAGGTCTTGTTCCGACTTTCCGGGGCAGTAAGTGAGGAAACTTGGGGAGATAAGGTTAACCCTGCTCCCCCAGTATGTGATTTAGGATCCATAATAAGCTATCTCCCTGATTCGATATTCTGTCGGTCATTAGACCAGGTTGCATCCTGATGGTGTTGAGCAAAACTGAATATATCGCCCCATTGTCTCCGGACTCTGGTAAGTGCGACTGTAGTCTCTCGAGTAAGCAGGCTCGAAAAATGCCCAGACCGCATCTCAGACCGAAAATAACACGCTTCCCGAACTAGACTGGCTCGCTGGAGAGAGTAAACCATTTTTAATACCGAAGAGTTGTTGTCGAGCATACGTAGGCTTTCGATAAATTCCCATTGGGCCATTACATTTATATGGGAACGGGGTACAAGTTAAGCAAGCAGTCAATAATGTTCGTCTTTTCTTACAAGCGGGTAGTGGGAATCGGGGAAAGAGGTCGATAAGAGGAAGATGTTTACGCGGAGACGGTTTGGTGGAGCCAGTCTAGGGGAGGGTGGGTAAGGGGAGAGAGACATAGAGAAAGAGAGGAACAATTAAGTTCCGCTTTGCCCAGGAGCTCACAATCAAAGCCCGCGCAGGCAGTCACATAGTGGCTATGAAGATATCATTATGAAACAGATCCGTCAAAGCAAAGGGAGACCGGAATGGCCATTTCTTGTTTGTTAGCCATCATCAGCCAGCCATACCCAATCTCAAGGGTTGGAACTCCCGAGATTCGGAACTTAATTGTTCCTCTGCTACATCGGTGAAGCACATACATTCATCATATTCTTGATCTCAACCGACAAAGCTCCAAACCCGTGGTGCCGAGGTAGAGATTTAAACTCAATGACCGAAGGTCCCGGGTTCGATTCTCGAGGGTTCCAACCCTTGAGATTGGGTTTGAGTGGCTGATGACGGCTAACAAGCCAGAAATGGCCATTCCGGTCTCCCTTTGGTTTATGGGATCCATTTCATATGCTTATATATCTATTATATGTAATTTATTTGGCGTAGTTACGCTTCTTATTGCGCTCCAAAACTTAGAAATCTTGAGCTTTGTAGCGTCTAAGTAATCCTTGTACTTGGCGCACTACAATCTTCAGGCCAAATATCCAGTATAAGGCCGAAGGCATCTGTGAAAAAGATTTATTGTGTACAGAACCTCCAGTTGCTTTCTCAGACGACAGTGGCCACCGGCGAAGCCAGGGCTAGTGCTTACTGCGTCCAGTCAGGCTGGAGAAAGAATGAGACAGTGGTGGCAGTCGCCTAAGTAGGATTGCAGAGCAGGTTCAGATGTTCTCCAATTGGTGTGTGTTTGACATTACCCGAGAGGTGTCCTGTCTGGTGGCGTAGGCTGTGTCGTCCGAGGGTGGGAGTGGGAAAAAAGGGGCGTATTTAAGTTCTCGCTTGGGCAGCCGCGGCTACCTGGGCGCAGGTGTGTGTATCCGAGTGGAAGTCGATCAATTGTCTGCAGGTCAGCGTCTCTGAAAGCGCTGACTGAGATAGTGAACGACCTTGAGGCAGCTGGCCTTGAACAAGGACGGCGAAAAAATGTTCGGCTCCGGATACAGCTTCCTGTGGTTACTTTTTTATTAGTTTTACTTCTAGTTTCTTTTTAGCTTATTGTTCATTTTATTAGCTTAATTTTAGTTTTAGTTTTTTAAACAATATGCGACTGCATGTTGGCTGATCGTACATGAATGAGAATGCATTAGAAGCTTTTGTGACTTAAAAATGGGAAAAGTCTGTTTTTATGGTTTCATTTTAACCTCTAAATTTCGACACAGAGTCGATATTGGTTTGTTGCCTATTTGCGGATACTTTTGTTCAGACTTTGTTTCCAACTTGATGTGTTCTCAATTTAACCATCGCACGCAACGTTTTTCTTATGCTTTTAAATCTATTTCTTCTTTCCTGTGATATGAGCCAGACCTAAGTCAATGTTGGGGTTAGCCATATCTAAGTACCTCTGCATATAATAATGTTACCTGCCGTCAAACTCATCCAAACACCCTCACAAGCGGTCGCCTAGCGACCAGTAGTGTATACAGGAAAGGACACTGAAGATGTTTGGACTAGCCGTTTCTAGCTTATTAGCTCTCGCCAGCCAGCCAGCCAGCCAGCCCTACCTTAATCATAAGCTGACGTTATGCGACTACCTGCGGGGCTTAGTATTGCGCCTAATGACGTGCTGTAGGACGAGCATATCCCTTAACAAGATCGCTGAAGGCTGTTCCCGCGATCCTTCTGATCTCGCAACTGGCAGGAAGACGAACCCGTGGCTCACTGGTTAGAACTTTGGACTTTCTAACGCCTACTAACTAAAAGACCATTTGTTCGAACCTCGGATGTTTCATGAACCTGGGGCTTAAAATGTCTACATTCTCACAGAAAGGCACGTGCGCGTGTCTTCCATGCTGCAGCGTCCCATATTGGCTGTAGCCGTAGTGCTTCCGTACGATTTGATTGCTCCACTTCCGTGAGAGGTTGCTCGGCTCTTCTAATCCTTTTGTCTTCCCTAACCTCTTCAAGCTTATTTGACAGATTACTAGCCAACCTGAGCAAGATGCTATAAATACACATACACAGTTTGTAATCGCTTTGCTCGTAGCTGATCGTGTTCTTTTTTCTGGTTGAGTTTTAGTAAGGTAAAGGTGGGCAAATGCTTTTGAGTTCCCTATTGGTGACCCAGTAGCTACAAAAATGCATAACTACAGCATAAATATTCAAAAAATGTCGTTGACACTATTGCAGACGAAAAGCGAGCAGCCCCTGGTTAGATTAAATGAGTAAACATACATGACTACTTGCTTACTAAGATAAGTGTTCGGCCGATAGTTGAGAACGCACGCGGTTCATGTTATCACTCTGTGCCAGGCCTGTTCACAACAGGAAGGCTAACTGACGACGGCTAATAAGCCAGAAATGGTTTTCCTAATCTCCCTTTGTCTTTGCGAATCTTCCTTCCTTCCTTCAGTATGAAAGTCATGGTTTTCGTTACTTTATAGGCTCTGAATGAAGAGCAGTCTTGCCACGACAAGGCAGCCAATCGTCTAGTCTACTTGAATGCCGTTATCAACAGTCTAAAGGCGCTAAAAGCACAACCAGTATTTTCGACTAAAAGTGCCAGTCAACCCCGGCCATCCACCAGCAAGCCTCAGAAACGTGGCCATGTTGAAGTACCACAGCGCCCGACGGTTGACTTGGATGAGTTAGTTAAAGGTACGTGTTCCGTATTGGCTTTCGTTTCATGGTGATCTCTGTATGCTTTTTATGAATGTTGAATCTTTCCAGTACGTTTCAAAGCTTACTGAACGAATAAGATCACATAAAAGGGAAACTACGGCTCAAGTAGTTTGACTCCCAACTGCGAATAGTGACCATGAACGATTTTTCGATGTAACCCCAATCGCATGGCAAACTGTAACCTTTTACTCCTCATTACGAAAAGCCTAATAGTTAAGTCTGGCGCCGGTGGACTCCTTGTTTTGGAACAGACTTTCCACGTATGGGTAGCTTACAGGCAACTCATCCTCCTTTCCCTTCAGCACAAAAACATCCTTCAGGTAGACTGGCAAACATGGAACAGTAGATAATTTCTGGGTACGGTTTTTTCGCTGCCAAAGTTATCCTACCTGCTACACGTAAAGTCACTTTTTGCTAGTGTATTTGGATGTGCTCTGTCATTCCTACCTTGCACTTTAGGCCCCGCTTTCTACCGAGAGCTGCAGTCTTTCCTCCTATCAGAGGAAGATCTCATCACGAACAGGTTTCCTCGTCCGGACACCAGCCCCGATGCTCCTCGTGGGCGGGCGGTTGTGCCCATACCAGATGACAAAAAGGCCGCAAACGAGGCTTGTGGGGGTGGGTTTTTTACGCCTTTTTTGACATAACAGTTGACTTAATTTAACATTTAATAACATTAAACCTGCCTCCTTCTCCTCTTCCTCCTCCTTCTCCTCCTCTACTTTCTTCTTCTCCGTCTTCTCCTCCCACTGTTGCGTTGGCTAATCCTTCACCAGTCAATCAAGCGTGAATTATATGTTGAAGTATATTTTATGGTATTGCTGCAGGGTTCAGCGTGGGTATCGAAAGCCACTGTGCATTCTCGAGTCTTGCAAGAAAAGAACCGACCGGACGAAGTAGGTGAGCAGTCTGGTGTCGTTTACCAAGTGCCATGTCGCGACTCTTCTCGTTCTTATACGAAGCAGACTGGGTGAGGACTTAGCTTGGGAATGATGGATCAAATTGGGCTTAATAAGCGGTGGGCGCACTAACCGGAGAGGCCTAGTTCTTGATTAGCAAACGCAGGATAGGCACTTTACATTAAATGCGTACTGTATTATGTGTAGAGCTAGGTCATGTACAAGAAAAGAATGCTGTTTGTCTGTATTTCACTTAATAACAAAGACAAAAAAATGATTTACGACACGTTTAAGAAAGCGGTCTAGTGTCAGTTTTTTGGAGGAAACTTCACTCGCAGGTGCTCTTTGATGCCCTTCTGCAGGCACCAGAAATCGTTGCGCGCGCAGAGAGATGAGAATCTCACTCTATCCTGTTGGCAAACTGGGCTTTGTAGCCGGCGACTGGGCTTATTAGCCGGCGGATTTTGCTATGTAAAATTCCGTCCCAAACTGATTTGGGCTTAATACGCGGCTGGGTTATTAACCGTGGGCTTAATAACCGGCGACTACTTTATTATGGGCATCTGGTTGTGGCATGCATAGACGAAACCTTCCTGTCGAGTCAGCCACAGTATCCAAGCCGTTCCATAGGACGAATCTATTTGAGACACCTCACCTGTGGTTATATCTACTACTAATCTCGTGCCCACGGAAGTCATTATCATCAGATAAACTGTCAGAAAACATGTAAACTCAACGTAGACCAATACTATTTCCTCACTTCTCTTTTCTCCCCGCTGTTTGTGCCCTTTCTTCAGCCAATCAACGCTTTTGTTGCCGCTGCGGCCAGTTTTACGCTGTCAACAAGTTTGGTGAGGCTGTGACGACGCAGACCTGTATCTACCACTGGGGAAAACCGATCAATCGACGAGGTATGTGTGTTTGCCGATCATCCTTGGTTCGTCTTTACTCGGTCCGTTTCATGCTCAGAGCACGTAAACTGTTTTAGGGTTTTCTTCAGTCCCCGCCGCTCCATCAAAGCTGAAAGACAATCATCACTACCGGTGTAATCGTAATCGTCCTCTTGTTTGTCTTTGACAGTTCCAGGCGGCTTCCGGGACATGCGCTACACCTGTTGCCAAGCTGAGGTCGGTGCACAGGGTTGCCAGGTCGGCACTAACGGTCACGTGTCTGACATCAACAAGTGGTGTGACCTTGATGGATATGTCTCGACCTTGCCAGCCCTTCCTCAACCGGCTGACTCCCCGCCCAAGGTCAACGTCTACGCGCTGGACTGCGAAATGGTTTACACCACCGGCGGGTATGGTCGACTTAAATCTAACTATGATTATTTTGGCTTGGCCTTAAGAGACCTTTTGACTTTAAAAAAACTAAAATAGTAATATTTTGACAACGCGTCTGTGTTTACACGAAAACATCATGCTTGATAGACATCCGATTATTAAAAAAAACGAGCGCGCATGTGGGCCAACTTTTCGTTGATGAGGGACTGGTTGCTGTGCTTTTCAAAGGACTAACCAACTTATCCAATTGCCATCATTTTATTTTCAATGTGAGATGTATCAATTTTAGTTGATGTTTTAGGATAAATTAGGCGTGTTTCGCGAGCAGGAATTGGCAGGCTTGTCTGTCATAGTCCTGTTTTTGGTGTGCGACACCTCAGCCGACAGTTGAACTAAGCAGAGAACGCATATCTTCTATATTAAAAAAGCATAGATTACGCGTTTTTAAGACTACGTGAGTTAGCTGCAAACATGGTGACTTACGCGTGCATTAGTTTTAAACGATAGTAGACTTCATTTGCATCTACCTTATTACCTCTTCCTTCACTCGCCCCAGCCCAGTGTCAAGACAAAGTCAGGAAGACCGAAGATGGGGTCGGGCACAGGCGACTGGTGTTGTCAAGCCCGACTGAAATCTAACCGAGTTGAAAAGCCATAAAAGCCGTGGGTAGCTGGTGCCTGAACCCGCACCTCTGCGTGTTGTATTGGTCAGCGATATGCGAAAGAATTTGATTGCTTGGTTGAATCACGTCGGAGTCACCAATTTGTAGCGATCTAAGTAACGGTTGGACTTAAAGCACTACAATTATCAGGCCAAATCCCAAATTAAGACAAACGTCACCAGAAGGAATGATTTATTGTCTAAAGAACTCCTAATTGCTGTCTTAGACGGAAGTGGCCCCTGGCGAAGCCAGGGCTAGTATCGACTGCGTCCAGCCAGACCTGAGAGAGAATGAGACAGTGGCGACAGCTGCTTAAGTAGGATTGTGGAGCAGGTTCAAGTGTTCTGTTATTGGTGTGTTGTAATTGCCCGAGGGGATGTCGCTTGCAAAGGCCCCCTGCTGCGTTGACCAAGGAGGTAGCCGTTAGGCAGGCGTGTATGCATGGGTGCGTGCGCGTGTGTGTGACTGGATAAGCTGAGGTCAACTGGTGGGGTCACCGGAGCGCTGAAGAACAGGGGACGCTGGCGCAGCTGTTATCGGTTAGCCAGAAGCAGCTGCAAGATGAAGCTTCGGGGGACGGGGGTGCTAATGAACGAAAGCATTGAAACAGTTGCTTGTGACGACGCATGACTTGAGTGCAGTGGGCGTTGGAGAACGAAGGGGCACAGATATTATGGCCGTCCGTCACAGTATCACCAACCCCCCTCCTCCATATTCGGCATTTTTTAATGGAAGCGCATCCAGAATTATGCCTGACTTGTCCTAATTCGGTCCCGTGTAGATCCAGTGCATCTACCACGCGGCCCGTTTAGGGAGCAGTGACAGTCAGTAGCGAAAAGATGAGAAGTTTTTTTTAATTTTTAAAATGACATAGGCAGCCGTGCTCTAGGAACAACAGCTGCCCAGTCCACACGGCAAGCTCATTTGACCGGCCTATATCTGCCATCAATACTGCTTTTGACGTTACCGTTCTCGGCCACTCCGCTCGCTTCATATTTTCCAGCCGTTTTATTCTTGTAAACGGCATGTTGTCATGTTTAATAGCCATTTGCCTTTTTCCTAGGTGCGAACTGGCACGAGTAACCCTTGTTGACCCCAGTCTATCGTCAGTCTTCGATCGAATAGTACAGCCGGACAACCCTGTCGTTGATGCGAACACGCGGTTTTCCGGTCTAAAGTTGTCCGATTTCGAAAAGGTCACATGTCGGCTAACTGACATCCAACTCGAGTTGCTGCATATAATAGACGAGGATACCATTCTCATTGGCCATAGTCTAGAAAGCGACCTTGTGGCATTAAAGGTACTTACGTCATGTTTGTGTTCCCTTTCATGTTTTTTGCTTTACTAAATGTTTATCCACCAACGATTCGTCTTTGTCAAGTCAAAAGCCGAAGGCACCTGTGGGAAGGATTTATTATGTACAAAACTCCCAATTTGTGTCTCAGGTGGCAGGCAGGCAATTAGCCCTTGTTGGATCCGGAACCCCGCCAAGTTGGCCTCAATCCCGGCGGCGAGGAGGAGGAGAAGGAGGAGTTGGAGCAGCATAGTCAGGAGGGGGTGCTCTGTCATAAAAAAACAGATTGAGAGGAGAAGAGATGGATCCACCATAGGGAGGTTTGGTGCCATGTGGCAGGCAGGCAAGTAGCCCTTGTTGTATCCGGAACCCCGCCAAGTGGACCTCAATCCCTGCGGCGAGGAGGAGGAGAAGGAGGAGTCAGAGCAGCATAGTCAGGAGGGGCTGCTCTGTCATAAAAAAGAGATTGAGAGGAGAAGAGATGGATTCACCATAGGGAGGTTTAGTTTAGCAGACCTTGGCCGCCCTGAGGACGGGTGGGAACGCGGTCGAAGACGCGTCTGCTGTGGTTCCCGTCTCAGGCGGCAGTTTTCACTGGCGAAGTCTGGGGTAGAGTTGACTGCATCCAGCCAGACCTGAGAGAGAGGGCAGTGTTAGGTGCCGGCTACTCACGGATGATGTTTCCTTGGCAATGGACGGAGGAATGTCTCGTACGCAGGAGAGGTGCGATGTGATAGCGACAAATTTAGACGATTGCTCCGTGTAGAGCGAGTTTAAGTGGTGTATAATTGGTGTATTGCAGTGCCCGAGGGGTGTCGCATGTAGAGTTCTCCTGTTGCGGTATTCAAGGGGGTGCTGTGTTCGAGTGGGGATGAACTATTGTCAGGACTTTACCGATCTTTCCTAACTTTCCTAAATAAGTGTTACTTAAGCGTAAAATTGTATTTGTTATGTTACTACTTGCCACGGTTAAGTAACACTTATTTAGGAACGTTAGGAAAGATCGGTGAAGGCTTGATAATAGTTCATCCGGAGCGCGCCTTGGAGAAGCAAAGGGGGACAGCAGTTTTGGCCGTCCACCACATGCCCTTATGTGTCCGATCGCGCAGATTTATAAGCTTTCTGATCGAAAGGTCACAACTTCATCTTCTTTCGCACGCCCTTCACCATCACCGGTTACGTATCAATAATATAGACGCTATTTCATGCAGCTGTAAAAGCTCTGTGTAAACTGTTTCGCTTACCTTTCTAACTTATTGATGGCTCATACGCCACTTTTACAGAGTTTATCGGCTTTGCGTGATCACGTCTTTACCTGTTTTTTTTTGCGCTGATTTCAGCTCATTCACAACAAAATTGTGGACACCTCGCTTGTCTTTCCTCATCGCATGGGACTGCCGTATAAGCGTGCACTGCGCACCATTTCTGCCGAGGTTCTTCAAAAATTCATTCAACAAAACGGTGAGGGCAAATGACGAATTTCGCTAAAACCCTTAGCACTACTCTCCTATAGTGGTTACGCACTTGCATATTTCTTTTTATTACCTCCTCTGGGAGGTTTTTGACAAAGTTTTTTTAAGTTTGTGTCTTACACAAACTTAAAAAAACTTTGTCTACATTCAAGGAGTATGTAGGCATTCTTCCTGCCCGCAAGCGCTCGTTTTGCATGGACAGTATTGCACCAGCTATCGGAATCCAAATCAGACTGCATCTGACTACAATTTAATATTATTCCCATTAAAATACCTACTCATGCTTACTAATGGCATCTTCTTATAATAAACACGAATTTGTGGTTCGTAGAAAGATTAAATATGGCACGTATAAAAATTTTCAGTGTATATGGACTATGTTTACAGGCACTTGACAGATTTAAATAATTAGATTGACCTTATTGTGAAAAATTCGCGGCCTCGGTGCGAGTCGAACCCAGACAGCAGAGAAGGCTTCTGCGCAGCCAACGCTCTACCATTGAGTTACGAGGCTCGTCGTGAGTCTACAGGGACATTCAAATATTAATTTTTAAATTCATGCTACTTATGTAGTCATTTTTTGCCGATTGCCTTTTTGGCAGGCGGCCGAAAAGGAATCATTCAAAAGCCGCCATCCTGTTGTAACTGGAGGTTAGGTTAAGCGGTAGTATAACTACTCCACTTTGTACTGCCTTCTCATCGTAAATAAACAGTTTTGAATTTCTGTTTCCATTTGTTGAGCTAGATCAGATATTATTGGGGTGGACGGGGGGGGGGATGATTGGCAGATTTGAATAATTCAGTTGACTCATCTGTGAAAATTTCGAGGCCTTGGTATGATTCGAACACATATCAGCAGGGAAGGCTTCTGCGCAGCCAACGCTCTACCAATTAAGCTACAAAGGTACGCCGAATGCTTTGAATTTAATCACACTTTAGAGCGTTGGCTGTACTAAAGCCTTTCCGGTTGATGTGGATTCCAATCCCACCGAGGCCACGAAATTTTCACATTGAAGTCAATTGAATTAGGTCAAGTCAAGCTTATTATAGGAAATATAGGCAAACGCCTTTGAACTCCCTATTTGTATACAGTGGGGAAGGAATGCATCGATACAGCCGAAAATTTCAAAAGAGGTCGTTTACCTAATTGTAGGCAACTGCTCACTTATTCCACGTAAGAAAATCACCTGTGGTGATGCCAGTGAGCACGAGCCAGCATGTGTAACTCAGCAAAAAGAGCAGACAGACAGGAATGGATACCCGAACAGCTTCATCAACTGCTGCCCCCGAACGCGCCCACGGGTAAGAAACGAAAAAGGATCACCAACGTACATTAACAACGTGTCAGAAGCAACCGAGTGCATCGCTGCAGAGCTCGGCGTAGGAATTGCTCATCGCCCGATAGCTACCATTCGTGCATGAGTCATGCGAGTCAAAGACCCACTGGATGTAGGTGAGCAGTCTGGCATCATTTATCAGATGCCATGTCGCGACTGTTCTTGCCATTATACAAGGCAGACCGGGTGACGACTTAGCTCGTGAATAACGGAGCACAAACGGACAGTGCGGAAAGGCGACCCACAGTCCCAGATCGCTACCCACACTCTGGAAGAAGCCCACGAATTCGACTGCTCGGGCACACGGATAATGGTACGAGTCAGAAGACGGGACGCGAATTGCTGAAGGCCTGGGTGTCAGATCCTAACTCCATAAACAGGAATGTGGATATACCGCCCTGTTATTTTGCCATCCGTACCCGTGACTAGAAACCAGGGCCCAGTTCCTCTACAAGCATGCAAGCTACCACGTCAAGGTCACATGGCGTTACTCCAGGGTCGCGCGTCAAAGGCACGCTAAGATAGCGTGAGAATGGACTTGGCTCAGAATAAACCTATCGTTCCAGAGATCGCGCCTTCCTCTTCTTTACAACAAGAACTTGGGGCACGCATATTCGCTTATATTAGTGAAAAAAGCCTAATGCATGGCTCAGAATTCAAAAAGATGGAGTGTCATTTGCGGTTTTTTAGGAAAAAACTGTTGCTCGTGGGAGAAAAGTATGTGCAAGGTAGGAACGGCATGCTGCCGTGAATGTTGGCAGCAAATCCTTTATGCAGAGAAGACCAGTTACGGAATCGGTTCGAAGGAGAGTACGCACCCGAAGGCTCACCTTTACTCCCTCATTTAAGGCGTCCTTTTTGCTTTATTTTTTCTTCCCCTCTGACTGCAGAGAGCGGCCACGACAGCAAGGAGGACGCGATTGCCTGCATGCGTTTGATGCAACATCAAGTGAAGGAGGCCATCCGTAAACGCCTACGCACCACCTCTAACGTGTCGTCTTCCGCTGCCGCCGCCAAGCCTGTTTAACGCCGCCCGGACTTTGATCGCCGCACGCGTCGCCATCCGCTCGGTCAGCGACAGCCGCATCGCTGAGTCGCCCACCTATCTGCATCACACGCAGACACACACAGAGACCACGAGTTCGACCCTCTATTGGTTGTCTCCGTGGACGATAATCGCCCCCCCCCCGCCCTCCCAATCTCCTCCCCGTCCCCCCACCCCCCATCCCCCATCCCCCCGCCCCTCCCTTACTCTTCATCACCTGCATTCTGTCTCTTCTCCAAAGTGGTTTTACTGCTTATAGTACATCTATTCTGTGAGTTTGTGTGGATGTATTCTAAGATGCGTACGCACGTAGTGGTACAAACAGTGCTTTTACCAAGCGCACTACTATTATCAGGCCACAGCTCAAGCTGAAAAGTCTGACTAACGGATGTTTTCGGGAATTCACCATCGAGCCTGTACAATTGCATTTATAATGAAAGTGGGAGAGTTTGACAGGGTTAATAAATTTATCTTTTAAATACTACTCATCGTTTTCACACTGCGAGGTCGGCCTGTAGAGGTCATTGTATTGGGGTAGGAGGGAAAATTGGATAGGCTGTGTGTATAGGTTATGGGTCGAGTACGCGGAATGCAGATAGCTGTAACGTGCACGGAAAGAACAACTGTCATCGGGGCCACCCTCCCTCATCCCCGGTCTTATTGACATTTTCTTTACAACGGAAACGGAGATGAGAGCGGCGAGCGAGTGGGTAGATTCCGCGCGAGTCTGTTTTAGCTGTTGTTTTTTCATTCGTTGTTTTGCTTCAGTTTGCTGTAGCCTTCGTGCATCTTGCCCAGCTTGCCTCACTGTCTGTTTTGGCTTGCTTCAGCGATAGCTGCGGTTTGCATAAGCACGCGGCTGCCCATCGTCGAAATCGACGGGTGAACTGTCCGAGGGGGGGGGGGCGGCATATGAGCTTCGGCCACGGAAGAGAGAGCCCGTAGTAGCATCTCCTGACAACACAGTGCTGGATTCATTAGCCATACAGGCACTCCCTCGGCTGTTGCCAGTACGCGTTATCGTAGGCCCATAGCGAAGTTGACTGGCGTCTGGTAGCAGCCGGAAAGGCTTCGCTAGGACCAACTTGATGAGTCGCATCGACAAAGTTGGCGAGAATAGAACTGGAGATCGATGTAGTTTTATCTTCACTTAGCCAGACTCTTAGGTGAAATTTATAAACCCTCCTCAAATCTCCTATTTTCATTACCAATGCAATTGTACAGTCTCGGGAGATGAATTGCCGAAAACAGATGTCTGTCAAACATACTTTTCACTTTTGACGTGGGAGTATTTGCAAAAACTAAATTCCAAGTCGCCAAAAAAATCTGAAGGCACACGTCTGAGTGATTTATTGTTTACAGAATTCCTATTGCAGTCCCAGTGGTCATTAGCAGAGCCAGGGCTTGTCTTGACTGCGTCCAGTCATGCCTGAGAGAGTGAGATGCCAGTGGCAGCTGCTTTTGCATGTTCGTGAAATAAGTTCGAGTGATATCCGAGGGGTGTCGTGGATAGCGGCTGAGGGGTGGCGCGTTCAGGTTGTCTTAAGGCGGCCGTGCCTATCTGGACGCATGTTTGCGTGCGACTTGAAGTCGGTCGAGCGTCTGTAGTGTTGTAACGGCAGCCAAGGCTGAGGTTTCACCGCCTAATTACGCCTCGTGTGAGTCCCCCGAGGAAGAACACGACAAGAAGAGCGCAAAAGCAAAAGTCCTTGAATACAACTAGTACAATATATTTAGGGTAACATACCATCGAGCCAATCAGCTTCTGTCCTGGCTTGGCTATCGTCACGATTGGCTGGTGACTCGAAGGGTGGCGGTAGCTTGCATTTTAAATTATCGATTGATTGACATCCAGTATGCGTTCGCCTCGTGTAGGCCGATCGATAGCATGCTGTAGGCGCGGCTGCTTGCTGCATGCTATCTGTCTGTTAGGCTCGTCCTAACATGTAGATCAGCACGTCGCGAACCGTTCCCTGCGCTAAGTGGCATTAACTTGAGGCATAAGGCGTTGAACGAGGACATCGGGCACAACGATGTTAGCTGCGAGACACAGGCACACTATTTGGCTTTAGGCTTATCCATAGCTGGCGGAAAAGCTGAGTGCAGGCTTTCATTACATGAGCTGGTCGAGAAAAAAGGACGAAAGTTTGACCTGCTCCTGACTCCTGGTCCAGTTACTTTCCCGGGTAGGGATAAGTCGATTAATTTTACTTCACATGGGAGGAACTATGGCCGATTCATGTTTGTTTTAGCCTGAAGCTGCGGTTCAGAGTCTTTGCCGGTGGTCGTATAGCAACAGGCGACCAATTGTGGACTGAGCACACAAAGCTAAGCAAATTTAACCGTGTTTTGTTGGCTATAATCAGACCGAACCGTTGGATGTCAAAACGATAGGATGGGGACCCGTGGCTCAGATGAGAGGGCTTAATTAGTGCGTTTGGACCGACTGACTCGGCTAGTCAAAGTGCAGGTCAAGTCGAGTTGTGGTTGCTGCAGGGTTGATGAGTAAGGCTGAATTTACCAAAATTAGTTATCCTGGACGGCCTTAGCGTTGGTATCTACAATCATCGAACCCAGCTCTGTCTGAAAGTACTTAATTCTGTAACCGTGAACTGTCGTACAAATCATGCAAGTAGGTGTGCTGACCCCCGAGAATTGACCTGATAAAAAATCCGGCGTTCTGGTGGATCCCATACGTTGCAGCAGGCTGGGCGGGTTAGTTAGGCCAAGTGTGATTAAACATACGGCTCCTAGTAGAAGCCTTGAAGCTCAGATGGCTAAAACGTTCGCTGAAATAAAGCCTTCCTTTTGTTTGCGTGGGTTTGAATCACACCGCTGAATTTTTCCCAACTGGGTCACCTAAATTGTTTAAAGCTGTCAAACCCCTCCTGGCCTTCGAATAAAATTAAACAGCTCGTCTATACTTGTCACGTGCTCCCATATCCGCGCGGGATGGATCTGTTTTTTTTTTCACAATAACAGGGTGGCGCATCACTCGGGGCTGGGTAGGACTGGCTGACCACGGCGAGAAATGGCTATTCTGGTTTTCGCTTGTCTTTGCCGGTAATGTAAGTCTGCCCATAACGAGGTGGGTCAATCGGTTGTCAACCGAGTAGGAAGGGCATTGGCGTCCCATCAGGGAGGAAACATTTCAGCCCGACTTTCTGTACTGAGATGGCCCAGTTATGCCGTCAGTTGGTAGCCTTTCAAGCAACGGTTTTTAACGTATCGTATAAAAGCGTGTCCAGTTTTTCCAGAGTGGACGATATGCGCTTAGTGTTGCGTGAGCCAGTACCTTACAACAGCATAACGCAGCGTCTGGTAGCGCTCTCCGTGACTGCTAGAATAAGTGTTCCTTTTGGGCAGGGGCTATGGAAGGCGGAGACAGAATGGGGGCTTCCGTAAAACGAAAAGTTAACGCAGCAAGGCACGCAGAGTACTTCAAGGCCATTACAAATTTTACCCGTGAAGTCAGCTAGCCAATCAGCGCGGGCTGCTCCATCACGCTGCTCACGCGCATAGTCAAATCAATAAATTGTTCAATATTCGCGTGCATTTCGCGAGGGAATTACCATATAATAATCGGTCAATCCAAGACCACTGTTACGCCAGGAGTCAGCGTGTGCTAGGTCCGCCAGGAGCTCAATAAGTAGACCTAGTTATGGTACGTTCGATGTCATGTTACTCAGGTCGGAAGATCAACGAGTTTTGCCCTTCGATTCCATGTGCCTTCTTTCGCGGTGATTGGCCTGGCAGAATTGCAAGCCGCAGCCTTTAGCTACTGGACGTTCGTGCTGTTCATTTGCAGAAGAGCGTGTCCTTGAATACTGTGCTAACAGTAATGATAGTGATAACGCATGATAATCTGTCGAAAGCTTTTCGAAGTATTTTATAAGGGCATCCAGCGATGCAATAGAAGAGGCAACTATGCGTTTAAGTCAGGTAAGAAATATATTTCGCGTACTGATTGTATCAAGTAAATCAGTTACCGTTTCATATCGCACGCAGAAAGTCTACTGTAATGATTATTGATTTTCATATTTCTGCATATTGTTCAGTTTCTCTGTATGCTGCCTTCTGATTAACATTGATTATCACTTTAGCCATTTTGTTTCCCTTCGTAAATTACTTTTACTAGATTTTAATGAAGTGGCCTTGGTTTTGTAATTGGTTTTTGTGGTTGGGTTTCTTACATTTTGGTGTAGGCTGTTGTTATAACCTTGGGTGCACCTGCGTCGCCACCTGTTGTAACCTCCCAGTTGTTTGTTAGGACGAGAAGGTAGACAGGATGGCAGGGAATAGTTTACTGCTGTGTGTCCGGCAGCTTGGTCTTTTGTCTTCAGTAGCGCACTCTCCTGACGGGCAACAGTATCTCGTGTCGCTAGGAGAATCTTGTGTCACCGGCAGCGGAATGCGTCTTCTGTTCGCACTGTCGTATTCAGAGGCCAGTAGTCTTTGTCCCCTATATCTTCTTATTGGTCCCTCCGTGAGATGCTCATTCGGGTAGACGCCGTGTTAGGCTGGTGGCCTCAGTGTCACATAACCCGGTGACTGTGTCTCGCGTGCGCATAACCTCTTGCGTCGTCGCGTGGTGTCAGGCCTTGAAGGTCGCGTGCTTGGCCCGTTCTGCATGCGGCCTTTGGCGTGTAGGCTTCCTTTGTTATCTTCACCTCAGGATGGCCATTGGGCGTTAGTGGACCTCTGAGGGAGATGCGCAACGTGGCCGTCCGAATAGCTGTTCTCGCCTTTCGTCCATTTAGTCAATTGCCCTTCTCCCAATCAAGTTTTAGAAAATTAACTTATCACTGAATGAAGCCATAATGTCCCACCAGTAGTATTTGCAGTGTTTTGATTTCTTTCGTAAGGCTTAACTTGTTTTGTTTTGGTACCCGCTGCCTGACTGACTGCAAGCCTTAATTATGTGCAAATGCGTGGCCGAGATTTCCTCTGTCATTATACGGCTAGGTCTTAACAAGATACACACAAAAAGGCAGACAATGTCTGTTCTACATTCTGCTAGGTACCAAGGGAGTGCGTCACGCCATGGACTCAACGTCAGTGCCTGAAAACTATTCTGTCTTGAAGGACGATGTCCGCTGTGTGTTTCAAAATGTGGGAGTCTACCTAGCGAGCTTGCTGAGCCAAGTGAGCGCATGTTGAGTGACTATCGCGCCAGCCACTTACACCCTCCCTCATCCCCGGTCTTATTGAATTTGTCTTTACACCGGAAATGGAGGTGTCAGCAGCGAGCGAGTGGGCAGATTCTCCACAAGTCTGCTTAAACTCCTGCCTTCTTTTGCGGTAGTTCGCTGCGTTGCTTCTGCCTACTGTAGCCTTCGTGTTGCTTGCCCAGCTTGCCTCAGTGTCTGCTGCGGCCTGCTTCAGCGTTTGCTGCGGCTTTTGGAGGACGCCATGTCCATGGGCGAAATCGACGGGGGAACTGTCAGGTGCAGGACAGTTACTGGTCCAGCACCTACCATACCACGCAGTCCTACCTCACCCCTCCTGCTCCGATATCAAGACTGTCGTAATTGGGAGACCCTATTCGCCTTATTTCACTGGTGTCAAAAGTAGCTGTGCGAGCGCCTATTGGCAAGTTTAAGATGGATAACATCCAATGTTTCTTCGTGCCAGGGATAATGTAACTCTTCATTTTTGAAATGGACAAGATTTTTTTTGCATTTTAATTGTAGAGCATGTAAATTTGAGGTGTGCGCGGCGCTTCGCGCCACGAACTAATATAAACTAACGCCATCACGGTAAGTTGGACCTCAGGTAATTTGAAGTAGACTATCTCCTAAGCGCCATATTTTGACAGGATAAAAAAATAAATGAGGAATAATCAAACTAAACACAAAAAATACGTGGTTATGTCGCTAGTCGAAGTTAACATCGCGGTGCACGCACATTGGCTGGTCAAAATACCGGTAAAAGGAAACAAATAGTTCATGCCATCGTAATTGGCCGTCAGTCCATGCCACACATGACCTGATTCACACAATCTATATCAGACATGCTATAATACTACTTGCTCCGTTCGTGCAACATTTGCTTTTATAAAATGTTTATTTATGCGCAACCTAGAGCTTACACTGTCTCACCATGATTCTCATGCGAAGGTCTCCGCGGCCTTCCTACTTTACTGCTTGCTAAGCGTGATGAATCAGTGGACACTTGCATCAGCCGAACCTTCCAGCCATAGTCCATGTGACCCCTAAAAGGTCTCCCTTGGTTCGACCTGCAGCCGATTGTCGACGATCTGGGTGAATATTTCTGTCTTTGCAACCTTGTCGGCGAACTCTGCAATCAGCAAAGGAGCATCTAACCGCATCTTCCACACTTCGATCATGATCTCGGTGACCTCTGCGATGCCCCCCGTCGTTTAACACTTCCCTATCCCCAAGAACGACAGTTTTTTTTTCCAAAAAATCCTAAGGAATTGTTTTCACTGTCCGCCTTAGGTTTCTGTCATATGGGAACCGTGGGAATGGGGGTTTTATGTGTGGGGAAAATTTATGAAGGGGAAAATGAATGTTTAAAAACAAGTAAAAAAGTTGTAAAACTTTGTTTAAGTAGTTTAGATAACGGCCATATAACTACGGCTTTGGGCGTGTAAATCGAAAAAAGGTGCGATAAACGAATCGAGGTCAACAAACCTGGAAATGTCGAGTTTTATTTTTCGGCCGGATAAAGGGTACTTTGCTTCCTACGAAAATCTTTTTCTCCCAAAACCCAGTTGTAATGGACTTTTTTAAAACTTTTTGTAATATTAAGCGTTGATTGTAAATAATCGAAAAACCTGGAAAAATATTACCACATTAGAATTCTAAAATTCCCCTGACTGGCTGCGGTAAACAACCGTTTGTGTTGTGGCCAATCTACTTGAGGGCTAAATTGAAGCAACCCGCAGGTCACTGCTAAGTCCCTGTGCTAAAATGTGTTAATTTATCTTTGGGAGGGTTCACTAACGTTGGACGAGGTCACTGAGTTACATTTTTTAATGTAATTACACACACTTTCTAGACCAACAGCGGGCGCGTTTAAGCTACTCAGCTTCCAAGTCCATAGGACTGCTGCACTACGTCAAGTCGGAAACCACTAAGCAAATAAAAATGTACCTACTAAAATCCATTGAGTAGGCATATAAGTGTATAGTTAAATTCGACCATTACTAAGGAAACTTCCGCCGAGAATTCAAAGGTAACCCGCCTACATCTACCTCAAATATACTGATATTGATTGGCTGCAGGCGACATAGGTCACGTCTCAGAGTCAAGTAATCCCAACAGCGGACGCACGGCCTAAATACACATCTGGCAGCCAGCCTGTTAGGACGGCCAAGCAAGTGAGTCATCAACCTTGTCGCCGTCAAGTCACGCCTGACAAGAGGCCACGAACGGACGTAAGCGCGCAGTCCCAAAGAGCCGTGAGCATGTCTAAGAACGTGGCCGATTTAGGCCAGGTCCACCAGAACCCGATGGCCATCCTGAGCCCAAGAAAACAAGGAAAGCCCCCATGCCAAATGAGGCATGCACAAGGGGCCAAGCGCGCGCCACGTGTTACAATGAGGCCCCCAGCAACACACGATGCATGCCTGGACAAGCGCCTCGCGGAGGGGCCAATAAGAAGAGCTAGGGAACAAAGGCTGCTGGCACTTATATACGAGGCTGCGAACAGTAGGCGCATTCTGTTGCCCAATGTGAGAGCGCGCTGTCGAGACAAAGAAGGCAAGCTGCAGATGGGAGGACTTGCTGATGGACACGGGACAAGTTGAGAGACGCGAGCAGAGTTTGGTGTTAAAGCAGAAACGGTTACAGTAAACTACTGTTAGCTATCCTGTCTGTCTTCTCTTTCTAACATATAACTGGGGCAAATAACACGGCCCTCGGCAGTACCCCTTTCCTGCAGTAAATAGCTGTTCCAATCTTCTCTGACCTTACTGATCTGTGATTGTGGAAACGTTTGTCAACGCTATCGCAACTCTTTCGACATGCTCACTATTTCAGGGCTCTAGGTCAAATATTGCATGGACTTCAGACGAATGCCGCAAGACCGTTGACCGAATAGGACTGAGACTGATGGCCGATCTAGAACTTAACAGCAAAAAGAAGACACCGGCTAGCTGCTCGCCGATATAACTGAATAGACAAAACTCACCTGACATTTCTCGTTTAAAACGTCAGAGCTGTCTACGTCCTGGAATAAAAAAGGGAGCAGGATTAACAGTATCCCCTACAGTGGGGCCAGAAAACAAAACTAATTGCCATCAAGTTACGCCAAAATCCACGCGCAGAGCCAAACAGTGAGCGTAGGAAAATCGATCAGCCTATGGCAAACACACACAGATACAACTTCGAATTGCTGATCGATAATGTCAGATTTGACAAAGGACAGCCGGCCCAGCCGTCAGAAATGTCAGCGGAAAAAGGAACACATTCCGGTGAGCAAAAAATTATCTATGATTCTCGGCTCGAAATTCTTACTTTTTCAAGCCTGAGCTCATTTTTCAAACCTTAATCGCGCTGTTTTGAACGCCGTCGGGCGAAATTCCCCCTTCGGATCGCATCAACCCAAGTGTAACTGCACTTTCTCCATTTCTAACTAGACCAAAGCGTTGCCCCAAAATGTGTTACCTACAAACCACCTGCAAATTATACGGCCCAGCAAACGGATGACTAGGGTGTTAATTCCAGATTGCCACGTCCTGGAACAGAAAGTTGAGTCTGTCAAAAAAGAAACTTTATTTGCACATCACACCTATGGACAGGTTTGATTTCCCAGAGACCTGACACCGAAGCGCGCTGAGTTCCTTCAAGCGTAAATTGCCTACTGCGCTGAGTCGCCGAGCTGCTGATAGCTGCGCATTTGGTTTAATTGGAAGAGAAAACCGGGAGTTGGGAGCTCTGCGCTTGGTGTATGTGTGCATGTGCTGGTGATTGGGCGGAATGTACACGAGGACTGGCCTACAGGCGTCAATCCAATGTCCACAGCTATGAACGTTTGCAGAAGGAGAGGGAGAAAGTGTTGGTGGAGAGGGGACAGGAAGGAGAGGTCACAGTGTACATTTTTAGAGAAACCGCGCTGGTCGGTCTAGCAGATCACAGCAGCAGCAACCTGTTCACGCTGTTTATGCTGTGAATGAGAGTAGCAAAAAAAGAACAAATGGCGCGTTTCGGATAGGTAGGTAGGTAGGTTAGGGGAGTCCGTTGCCACTCCTGAGGAAGGGGGTGTTGGCAATTCACCATCGAACGACACTGTAGGCATTTAGGCGGGGTTTGGCTGCGCGGTGGGTTAGTGTTCAAAGGAGGCCAAATACTCCAGCAGGGCAGCATAACAAAAGGCGTACTGGTCGACATTCTCGATCATGTTGTTCCTTTGCGTCCGCAGAAGACGGGTCGTGAGGAGGAGGTCCACGACACACTCGCAACGCATCCTTTCTAGCAGAATGCTGAGTGCAATGAAGACCCCAGTGCGTCCAGCGCCAGTGCTAGAAGGCGTTGAGAAAAAGAACGGAGTGAGGCTAGGATGAAGGCAGTTTTCCTCAAAATGACCGTACGCAAGGCATGCAGTAAACCAGTTAAAAACAAATGGGCTACTTACAATATTTTAGTAGTTCATTAATAAAGTAGTAAATTAGTTCTCCATGGCTTAAGAAAAGGGCGTAATAAAATGCGTTAAACCAGCGAAGACGTCTCTAAGCCATGAAAGAAAAAAGTGGCCTTCGCATCATGGTAGTGCAGGCACGATGATTTACACACCCATTCGTTTGGAGTAAAAGTCGACTTGTGTTACACTATCACTCTTTTTCTAACATTCACATAGCTACGTCCGGTGTTAAGACAGATTTGAGATAACCAGAGGCTGGATCGGGTGGCGATAGATGGCACCGATGGCTGGTGTCTGAGTCCCATGCCGCAACGCCTTGCGTTCCTCCGTTTTCGTCATTTCTTGTGTGGAGTGTTACCCCAATAATGTCTGTCGTGACCCGTTCTAGTTTCCGTGTTGGTCCAACGCAACTACCACACGGCTCCTTATGGAGACATGGTATCGGTCAAACCAGCAGCTTGACTGTACATATGTAGCGCCCTGGTCACACATTGTCCGTGGTCCGCTAAAAGCCACGGCTTGGAGGGCTGCCAGTTGACAGAATAACTCGGACTGCGTGGTCAGCCCAGAGTGTGCGCTGTTTTGCGTGGCAGACGGCGAGTCAGATTGCAGTGGCTCCTTCTTTATGTGGCCTTGAATGGCCCTAACACTTAACTGGGACCCAAGCTGGGTGTTTAGACTCACTTTAGACGAATCAGCTGGCGACAAACCTGATGTCAACGCGCAAGCAGACAGGCAGTGAGCCACGTTCACGACAGGCTATCGATCGGCCTATACGCGGCGAACGCAACTGGCATATTCATATGCGGATACTCCTTCACTTGCTCCTGCGGAGCAAGTTGCATTGACCGAACAACGAGGCACCTGGAAAAGAGAGTACGCGAACACGTACCGGCCTGGTTAAGCAAAAGTGAAACTAAATCGATATCGAGGTCTATCCTCGCACACCTTATCGATAAGAATCATCGAGTCGATACCAATAAAGAATTTCAGATTGTCTACCAGACAACAGCTAACTTTTCCAAAAGCTTACGCCAACAGGTGCTCGCAACAGCTGAAGCAGTAGTCATACGGCTAGCAAATCCAGTGCTGTGTTGTCAGAAGACGCTGAAAGAAGCCCTTACACTTCCGTGGCCTACACCGACATCACGTAGCGATAGCATTTCGACTCTACCAACAAGCGGCAGTCTCTCAACCAACATGCTGATCTGGCCTACTTGCGCAAACTGACAGAGTCCGCAGTGGCCAATTAACGCCCATGTTAGACAGTTATTGATTCTTCTACATACTCAAACTTTAATTGTTATGTACAGTGTTTATTTGCGCTGCAAATGTTTGGCCTGATGATGACTTGCTGAAAACATATATGTGCCAAAAACTGACTAAAAATCTGACAAGCTAGCCACTGAGTCACAAATCAATTGTGCCACTTCTCGTTCCAGGGAATTATCTGATTGGTCCTGCTGCTTTTGCGCTCTTCTTGCCCGTTCTTCCTTGCGGGCCCACATATGGCATAGCAGGACGATATCGCTGTTTTAGCTACCATTTACAACACCAGGTATGACGGTGCGCAAAGGAGCGGCTTCGGCAGCGCCAACTACTTCTGCTCGACCCCGCCTCTGGTCTTCTTGACTCTGTCTTCACACCGACTCAACGAAGAGAGGATGATGAGGTTGCCGCGTGAGTCTAGTGTCAATTAAAAAATTCCAAGTTCTGCAAATATTCCCATTCTTAAGTTGAGAAGTCAAGATTGGCAAACATATGTTTTCAGCAAATCATCGTCAGGCCAGAACATTTGCAGGGTAATTAAATCTATACAGATGGACAGGGTTAAATAGTGAAGTCTAATTACAATTCATCGTTTACGCGTCGCCCGGATGGCAAGGTCGGCGTGTAGAAGTTCGTGCGTCCGGCGAGTGGAGGAGGGGTAGGGGGGGTAGTTGGGTTAGGTTGTGGAGTTGATCAGAGGGCAGATGCATGGAGGATAGTTGCTGCTATTTGTGCGCATCGAGAGACTGTCACTGGGGCGTGGGGGCAAAGTGCGATCGCCACCTGACGTTGGGGTCGGTCACGCTAGTGAAAGGGCTTCTGTCAGCTTCTTCTGACAGCACAGCACCGGATTCTTTAGCTGTTGTTGTCAGAAGAAACTGACAGAAGCCCTTTCAAATCCGTGGCCGACCCCGACGCCAGGTGGGATCGCACTTTGCCCCCACGCCCCAGTGACAGTCGTTCGCTGTGCGCAAATAGCAGCAATTATCCCTCCATGCATCTGCCCTCTGATCAACCCCACAACCTAACCCAATTACCTCCCCCCTACCCCTCCTCCCCTCCCCGGACGCACAAACCTCTACATGCCGATGTCGCCATGCGGGCGACGCGTAAATGATGAATTGTAATTAGACTACACTATTTAACCCTGTCCATCTGTATAGTTTTAATTACCCTGCAAATGTTCTGGCCTGACGATGATTTGCTGAAAACATACGTTTGCCAATCTTGACTTCTCAACCTAAAAAATTCCACGCGAAAGTTACCGCGTTTACCTTCGACTTTCGGAAGCACGCGCTGGACACTGTCAAACTCGACTGTCGAAAAGAGTATCACATGCTTTTCACCGTGGACATAGGAGCGTAGACATGTTGTCGGCGCCAAACGAGCGTGTCATTGTTTCTGTAGCTCCTGATTAGAGCAGATCTTTCTCTCAAGACACTTGTGTGGCCTCTGGTAGGTTTCAGTTTATTCAAAGAACTGCAAAATGTATTGGATACATATTATTTCGGGAGCTCTTATCAGTTGCAGCCACTACAGTGCGTTAAAGAGTAACGAATAAGAAAAATACGAAATTGAATTGGTACAGAAAGGTGACAGGTCATAGTCACTAAGGCTAATTGGTAAAGTTAGAAGGTTAAAACAAGGTGGAAGGAGAAACAGAGGAAACTGAGTTACGGGAAAAAACGGCAGGGGAACGTGTAAATAAGGGAGCCGGTTGTTACCAAGGCAAAGCTATGTTAACCACATGCTCCAACTGTTTACATAGGTCCTGTTTTGAGTATCTTATATAGGCTGCCTCCAGGTAGCGCAAAATACGAGATGTTCGTGCTTGAACAACAACTCCGAATGAGGTTTTAGGGTCCACAGAATGACCTGTGGCCAGCAAGTGTTCCGTAACGGAGGAACGAGAGGATAGATTTTCCTGCTTAAATAACCAACTAAGCAGATGTTCCTTGGCTCTGGCTGCCAATTGCCTTTGCGTTCGCCCTATGTAATTGCATCCGTAAGTGCATGTGTATTCATAAACACAATTGGAGGTGGCGTGCAATGGTAAGGCATCCTTTGCACAAATAATTGGAAGGGACTTAGTTGGAAATGAGAATATGAACTCAGCGGCATAATAGGTTCTTTCTGTGGCCTTGAGCAGGCGTCTCTTGACAGCGTTTAAAATATTACCACCCTTAAATGGCAAGGATACAAATGCTGGCTTTTTTGAGCTAAAAGTTCACTCATTTTCGGTCGCAAGGGTTTACTAATTTTGTCTGTAAACTGAGGTGGATATGCACGCTTCGGTAAGGCATCTTTGAGACAGCTTAATTCTGCGTCCAAAGTATCCACCTTGTTTTAGCTTTCTTACTTTCTCAATTAGCCTTAGTGACTACGACCTTTCTGTACCAATTCAATTTCTGTCATTTCTCATTCGTTACTCTTGAACGTATTGAAGTGGCTGCGACAGATGAGCGCTCCCGAAATGTTATGGATCCAATACATTTTACAGTTTCTGCGATATCCCAATTCGTCCCAAGGAAACTTTGTTTTTAAAATTTGGTAGGTTTCATAAGAAATATTCGAGCTAATTGTGTAGGCTTCACACCCAGCTCGGGCCCAACGAGAGTCATATAGTGGTCCAGGGGTCTTCCATATTAGCTTCAGCCGCTGCGATAATCACACGTGGTCTGGACCAAGACCAATACATGCTTTCAAGCTGTGTTATAATGCTTCTACGACGATAGGCTTCAAAGAAAAATTCTTGTTAGTGCAAGATACAAGGAGGCTGAAAAAAGTACTGGATAACCTCTCACCTGCAGTGAACAGTGATGGGTCCGTCTTGTCCGAACTGGGCCTGCGTTTTGTGAACTTGGGCAATGAGCTCTATGAGGGCTTCAGCTGTCCTCGAGGGGGAACTGGTCTCGCGCCAGTCAGAAAACTGGAATTGTCGCAGGGTCCGCGACTGACCATCACGACTGTCGGTCATGCGGAATTCACGCAGAACGAAACTAGGCATGTTGTACTCCACCATGGGCTCCACCAGGAAGTTCTGATACCGTTCCGAATGCTCAGCTGGCCAGTACTGGTAGGAGAGTTGGCGTCCGGCCTCGGATAACTGGCTGAGCATGACGATGATGGGTGAGTTGTGCTCCCAAACCATGCGCCAGAAGTCCTTGACTGTGTTCGCTAACGGTGCCTGCGTGGCGATATACGCCTGCCGACTCCAGTAGCCGTCTACGAAGCTGGCGTTGATGTAGTCGGCACCTTCGAGGTCTCGCAGCTGCGAGAGGACCACACGATTGCTCTCGTAGGGTAGCACTTGACTGGTGCGATTCTTTGTCATGTTCTCCGGCAGACTGGCACTCGTGCATTGGCCACTTATTTGTAGGTTGAGGGAGATGCGCTGAAATTAGAAGCAGCAAAAAACCAAGAAAATGAGCGCCCCCCTGTTTGCGTCTTTCTCATTTTTTTAAACTTCAATCATTATTTGGATGCCAGTCAGATCTGATGTCCCATTGAAAAAACGAGGGGCAAGGTCTCTTGTAACATGGGTTTTATGGTTAGCGTAAAAGAAACATTCGGATTGCTCTTTTTTTCGGGAAGCAAACGTAACATACTACATTTGCATTGTCAGTTGGTTTAAATGAATCAAGAGAGCGGGAAAATGCGAGCGCACGCTTTGAAATACAGGAAAAAAGGCTAAATTCAACGCGCGTGATGTGCGAATCTGATAGCGCAAGACAAAGCGAAACATATGGTGCAGGGCTAACTCGAATATTTATAAACGAAATCGATTTATGAAACCCAAAACTAAATATCTTAACCTAGTCACTTATCTGAAAATCGTACCCTAAAGCTAACCATCATCTTAATCGGAACATACAATCCTAGCCATAGACCTAAGCCTAATGCAAGCTTGTGATCCTTCACCTTCGTCCTGACAGCTAGCATTACGCCATAATCCCGTAACCCTAGGTTTACCTCTTAGCTGAACGCTGACCTTAATCATATAAGTTAAGGGAAGCCTAAAGGAGAAGGCGAAAGCTAAGAGGGTTTAATTAAATCTATGCCATATGATATACTTTCAAAACATTGCCTAACCTATTAAAGGACTGATCACATAAATACTACTGCATTTATTTAAGTAGATCGAATTTTTACACAAAATGGGCACAAGGGAAAACTTTATAGGGCAAACGCTGTTATTTCGCAAATGCTTCATATTTTCTACTCCTCATATTCCATTATCATTTTTATCCACTTTGAATACAAATGAAGCCTGGAACGGCTTTTTGAAACTTAAAAGCTTTTAATATGCATACCTGTACTGTTTCAATGAAGCATTTAAAGTTTTCTGTAATTTAATCCAAAAATATACTGACTGAATAATCTGGGACTGTTATCTGACCTGATCTTTTTTTCGGCACCATTTTTCTACAAATCATTTTGATAGCAGTGAAAATGCGATCCCCAGGTTATAACTCAGTAGAAGGGAAAGCATTCGCCAGGAGAGAGATTTATAACAGAGATCTGACGTTTCGGGTCCTTTTATCGACCAACCATCTTCAGAAACGGCTCACTCATGCGCACGGCTCTCCTTATATGCAGTTCTTCCTAGTGTGCGTGATCTGCGAATACTGGAGAGCAGGGCTCTTGCAACACAAGAAACAGTGAGGTGCGAGCCATACGCAGCGGTGCAGATGTTCGACCATCGATTTCGATGAAGTCTACCATGTGCTCAGGAGCAAGGAAAGTGACTGGAGTCTGCTGGGAATGTGTCCATTCCCACGACTGTTAGCATACGCTTAACAGATTGATAGTCTGCGCAAGCGGCGCACCATTCCAAGGCCCGCGAACTCCTCCTACGCAGCTGTAACAAGAGCGCAACGTGACTATCGATTTTTCTCTGATCATGATTAGCTCATCTCGCTCGATGTCTCTCTCGCGTTCCCCTTTAAAGTAGATACACGTTATGTCTGTCACGACTTTGCGCTTGCTTGCACTGACGCGCTGTACCGTGCTCTTGTCCGAGTACACTCTGTCTGGCAGACTGTCTTCTCACTGTCTCTCTTACGGGCTCTTTGGGGTACCGGTTCGTGCTGATTAGAAGTACCAAGGCGGGTCATAACAGAGTCAGAGACGAGATCTAAGTGGAATGGACGCGCAGCCGTCTACCTTACTCTTAACCCTCAACCCGTTTGGACCGGTGAAAAGAGGAAGTCAAGATGACCGAACGGAATCGGCCGTAGTTCATGTTCTCCGATGCAGGTCATAACACCGCCTGACTTAGCTTTTAATGACAATGGTCCTTTGTGCTGGTACAACCGCACTATTTACCCTCACTCAACTTCTCTAGGCATCACGACAAACTCAAGAAAACTGGGGGTAATACTGCCACTACTGCTACTGCCATTCCTTCTACTATTAACTAGGAGTGTAGCTGAGGGATGGTAGTACTGATATTATTACAGACGCTATTGTTAGTCAGAAGTGGAGCTGAGGAAAGTCAGTGCTGGGATCATATCCCCTAAGTCGATACTGACAAGCTAGCACACGGAAGAGAGCTTCATATAAAGAGAGCCGTGAGCGTGAAGGTTCATTCTCTGAAGATGGATGGCCGAAAAAAGCACCCAAAACGCCAGATTTCTAATAAAAATCTTTCCAGTGAATACTCTTCCCAAAATAGCCATCCTGGGCTCCATTATCTTTGTTGATAATGTTCTTTTTAAACTGATCCGCATTTGTTTTCTTCACTCCATTCAAAAGTAAAATTTCTTATACAAACGTCAATTGGCCTAATTTGCCCATTATAAATCGATTTTTATCCTTCTTTGTTTATTGAAACTACAATAAGGTCATGAGTTCACGAGGTCACAACGCTAGCCCTATTTCGAAAGCAATCAATTTTCGCCTATATTTGACGACTATTCCGAGGAAATTTATCTAAGATGTCGGAAATTGCAGTCATTGGTGATTATGGATTACTTTAAATTCCCCGGTGTTGTGAGTTTATGTGTGCCTGATTTTATACATTTTGGATGGAGAATGCTTTTTGCTGCAAATTGCGGAATGATATTTTCAAAATAAAGCGTTTCACTTTCTCTGTATATATGCATGCTATTCTGGGTTTTTATTTTTTTATAAAGGAAAACTTTCTAATAATTCAATCTTGTCATCAAAGTACGCATTCTGTCCTCTTACCTGGAATTCAATGTCCATCGAGGTGACGGAGGCGGAGGGTGGTTGAGGGGCACCGTAATTCGCCTTCACGCCACCGTTACCCATCTCACCAAAGTACTGGCTCAGCTGGGCAGTCGGTGCGGGTTGGCGCAACTTCAAGACGTAGTTGTAGAGGCTGTGCACGGTGACCTCAGCGCCGCTGACCTGCGCTGCCTCGACGAGGACCTCGTAGAGGAAGGCATACTGCTGCTCCGTCTGCACCATGAAGTTGCGTTGGGTGCGCATGCGGCTCACGGTGCCAAAGATGTCCACGGAGTTCTCGTGTTTCATGCGTTCCAGTTGCGAATCTATGGCGATGAAGGCACCTACAGGAGAGAGTAGCAGTGGCACTAATGAAAGGTCACGCTTACCAATCTAACGTGAGTCATAACTGGACAAACGAATCAATGTGGGCATCTGATTGGTCTTGGGAAGGTCATGCCCTACGCGGCTTTTAATTGGTTAACTCAAATGGAAACACACTAAACGCAGGAGGCCAGCTCCGGGCTGAATGCGAATTCGCTGACAGATCGGTTGCCACTGGGGAGGGAGGGGGAGCTGTAAGTGGTGCGCTCGAAATGTCAAGATATTAAATTATTGCGTGTTCATGAGAGTATTTAAACTCTGAAAATATATTTTATTGAGGAAAATAAGACTGTTATTGAGGAGGTTTGGCAGATTTGTTAATTTAGTTGACCCAATTGTGAAAAACCCCGCGGCATTTGGCGCGATTCGAGCCTGCATAAGCAGCAGTTGACTTTGAACTCTTTTCTGACCAGGTTTCAACTTCCACGTTGGTTGTTAACTGAGAAATGCAGCAGCCTTCCGAGTACTCCTTACCCATAATTGGATTCGTTTGCTCTAGTTAAAATCTGCGCCTTTTGAGCTCCTGATAAATATTTATGCCAGCAAAATGTTCAAATTTTATGATTGCAAGCTAGGAAAGAAACTGAGAAATGGACGGGTAGGCAAAAGGATTGGTGAGTTCGTGGTGCGGAAATCAGATGATTCTAAAGCAGTTGAAAAAAATGCTTACTTTTTGGAAATAAATAGACATTTATGAAAAGTACGTAAGTGCTCGGTGATGACAGTAGGCTTCTCGTGTCGATGTTTCTACATCTGCGAAGCGTAGATCGCAGACGAGCCACTCGATTTACCATGGACAACGTGAAACTTCTTTAAGGTGCATGAGCAATGTCAGCTGAAAAGGTATACTCTGTTTGCTAAGATATATTATGACTGTCCTTCGACGCTATTGGTCTGATCTACTCGAGCCATTTTTCCTTTTAGTATTTGCTCTATTTTTAGAAGCTTTCTTTCTTTGAATCTACCCATAATCCTGAGGATTTAAGACTTTGTTTTAATTCAATATTCCAGGTGCCATGAGAATATGCATAAAAGCGAATGAAATTAAGAGAAATGTCAATATTTTATTTACTCATGAATATTTCCTTGCTTTATTTAAACACTTTTGAATGGGCAGTCATGCAGTAAAGTCCCAACGGCAAACTCGGGAAATTGTTGTAGCAACCGACAGGATCCACACCCTCGTTTTAAACAAATTACGATTGATACAGAGTGGACGTTAAGTTGGTCGAGTACTTTTGTGGTTAGTGGTTCTTATGCCAATCTACGCGCATCCATAACCAAGGGTGTATCTCTGTTGAAGTTTAGTGCATTTTAAAAGCCTGCGCGACCTTTTAACCCATCAAATAATATTGCAAAACAAGAACAAAGTCGGTTGAACTGCCAACATAAGACAATGTTATATGTTCCTATTGGTTTCCGGCGGCCTTTCCTGTCTAGGTTTTATGCCTATATCCTGACAAAAGGTTTACGAAGGCAATTTGTTAAAAGTGCATTGTCATTAAATGACATCTTGTGCGTCGCCGAAATCCTATCTTTAGGGTACGAGGAACAACTACTTCGTGAGTTTAGGTTATTGTTTTATTGTCTCTACAGTCCTTTGAAGTGTGTTCAATGCCTAATTCCAGGAATTATGTCCCGTTTCCTGAATTGCTGTTCATTGTTGGTCCGGTTTCGGGGTCACGGTATGACTGTAAGTGTACTTCGTGAGTTCCTGCGTGAATTTGGATAGAATTGCGTACTTATGCATCGTATTCACGGGCTTATCTGCATTTAATTGCATTCGCTCTTCAAGCGTTATCACGTCTCTTAATTCTCCATCCAAACTTGTGACATGAACGCTTGCTTATTCAATTATTCGAATCCTCCATCCTTCGAACATTTTTCTTATCTCACTCAATGAGAAATTAATCTTAAATGAGTCTCACTTTTCTCATGGTTCACCTGATCAAATATAATATCCGTTTTTACGGAAGGGCGACGTTTGGGAAAACGAGCAAATTTATTCGTAAATGTTTCGGCACTGGATTCCCAGGTCATCGTCAGACATGAGAAAATGTGCGAAGAGCAGTTAGCATTTCAAAGTGCTGATACAGTTACATAGTCATCTAGTGTGGGCGCTAATTTGTAATTGCAATTTGCTTTACATCGTGGTGGGCATAATTAGCAGTCGCAATGGCTTGTGACACGGTATATTGTGGCCAAACAGGAAGATCAGTCTCTACACGCATCCGCGAGCTTCGATCGGCAGCGAAGAGCCATAACCGTTTTTCCGAAGTGGCTATGCATTACCTTGACACAGGATAAACCTTTGCATGCGATAAAACACGCATCGTTGGAGTTTGCCCCTCCAAAAAAGGCCTAGAAATTCTTCAGGCCATGTCAACCGGCGTATCGAGTTGGATGGAGTGTATAAACACCTCAAAAAAGGTGAAAGAGACTACAGATGGCAGCTATGGACCAACATGCTTCAAACATTTACATGCTTCAAACACTTAAAGCAGCAGGACATCTGATTTGCATAAACCCTTCGCCTCACCCCCCCCCCCCCCCCCATGGGTGACAGTTTTTCTCCTTAAAATCCCACAACTGGCATTCAAAACTAGACTTATGGAGAATGCCTAAGGAGTTTTTTTTACTGTCTACCCTCCTAACGCAGTTCTGCACGATAGTTCTGTACAAAGAGGAAGTTCAAAGGTATTTGCGTATATTTCCCTAATAAAAAATGAACTGAACTGAACATGAACCGCAATTAGCGCTTACACCGGATGACCTGGACTGACCCCGGACCGACTCAAATTACAGTTGACAAATAGCCATTACGCCATTGCGACTGCTAATTATGTCCACCACGATGTGCCGCAAATTGCAGCTACCAACTACTGCCCACACTTGATGACTATCAACACTTTGAAATGTTGACTGTTCTTTGCACATTTTTCTCATGTCTGACGACGACCTAGGGATCCAGTGTCAAAAATTTACGAATAAATTTACTCATTTTCCCAAAGGATGCCTTTTCTTGAAATTACATTTCTAGGGATGCTTGCCTTCTGGTAATACGATACTACCAGCTTATGTACGGGCCCAAGTCATGTGCGATGGTATCCTGCAAATGTGTGATCGGTTAAAGAGGACGGTCTTCAATTAGTCCTATGTTCTGTGTACAGGGACTAAGACAATGTCATAAAATTGTGGTTCCCTGATTCAGAACCTGCATAAGGGATTGCATAACCCCGGCAGTCAGCGTGTAACTGCTCGCTCCCACGTTAGTCAGCGCCGCTGCTGGTTCATGCTGTTTTCGCATTACGTACGCGCACTTGACAACCTCCGCCATTAGCATGACAGTCGTCGAAAGCTCTCTATTCACAGACTGGTCGCGACCGGACGGGGCCAAAGCGGATGCAATTCGGGTGTCACTGGCTTGGTGAAAACGCTTGCTGCCTCCAGTTAACCACCTTTATCCACCCTGCCAATTTGGGAACTTCTCAGCCATTCCACTTAGACAAGAGATAGAGGAATGTCTTGGAAAAGACAGGGAGCATCTCGAATCTCTGAAACCTGCAGCCCTCCACTCGTCCATGACTATAAAGCAATACAGCTTGTGATTCAACCAGAGAGTGTGAGAAGTTCACTCGTTCGCATACTGAGGCAGTTACATGTAAGGCGGTAAATGGTAACCAGAAGCTTACGTGGCCGCTTGTTCGATATATGATAGAGTGAAACCGAAAAAAAATTAGGGAGACCGGAATGGCCACTTCTGGCTTTATAGCTTTCATCAGCCAGGCAAATCTAATCGCAAGAGTGGCTAGTCCTAATGTTCGAACCGAAGAGCTTTGGTTATTGAGCGCAACAGTATAAAATTGCATCATGGGATCTTTGTTGGTTGTCAGTTGCGATCGTGAATATACTAATAGTATGATGCTCACCGATGTGATTACGAAATGTGTTCGTGCCATTGCGTCGTAGAGTTCAAGCTAGATCCCTCGCAGGCAGTCGCATAGCGACTAGTAATATACACTGAAATGGGACAGGCACAGATAAGAGAGATCAAAATAGTAATTTCTGGTTTATCAGTCATCATCAACCGGTTGGACATATCATCATCTATTACAAGTCGCTGTGTTACTGCCTGCAAGAGCCCTAGATTAAGAGTAAAGGCACAATTGAAAGAGTGTGTCCCGTAAGTAGATCATTGAGTGTTTTTATATCATAGTTCAGTATATTGAATGAAAACAGACATTGAATGACTCACCTGTTCGTCCAACGCCCGCTGAACAATGCACTATCATGGGACCGACACGGCTGCTGGCCGCCGTAGAAGGCACCGCAGGTACTGCAGGTGAAGTGGTATTCTGTTGCATGCCCGACGTACCCCCATTTTCCAACTGACTCTGATTTTGCTGCAGCAAGGCCACCCGCGCCTGGTTCACCTGCCGCATGAAGAACAGCAGTGGCTGGGCTTGTTCCGGAGCACCGCAATCTGGCCAAGCTGTGAACTGAAACTGTTTGACATGTCGCGTCCCGGAGACTGGCTTCAGGTTCTCCGGCTGCTGGCTGGTTGCATCCTCCGCCAGGAGTTTCTGCAGTGCAAATGTGCGCACGGTGTAGTAGGCGTACTCTGTGTTCTCCAGAATGGTGACTGAGAGGGCTGTGTAGTCGAGTTTGGGGGCACCGGGAGGTGGCGACTCAGGAGTGATGTAGAAATGCTCGGTCCCCCGTGATGGCCAGTACTGATCACATTTCAGGCGAGCACGCTCTTCCAGTCGGGTCATCATGACGATGATCCGGGAGTTCTGTTCCCAGACCATCCTCCAAAAGTCGGCAAAAGTCTCCGGAAGTGGACCCTAAATGGGTACAAAATTATCTCATTAGAATAAGCAGTTCTTCTGGAAAGTATTTTCTGTTTTACGGCGCACCAGTTCTCTGCGGCAATTAACTTCTACGTCAGTTGCGTATGCTGATGCGTTCGGTTACCGATTTGGAGAAGGTGTTATTCGATCTATGCGTACTAGGTCTCTACTGTAATGATTTTTACAATTGAGTTTAGGAACAAAGGCGCACCCTGACTTGCATGCGTCCTGATTTCGAGGAGAATAAAAATCAACCTGCCTGCTTCTCGCATTCTGATGCCCAAACTTTTCCTGGAACCCTTAGTTTTCCTTAAATTTGAGTGGTTATATGAATTTTCAATGTTAGTTTGGTCTGATCGATAATTCGGGGAAAACCGTTAAATTTTCTTCACGAAAATACACTTCCTAATCGTGCCAGCGGAGGCGATAATTGCGAGGGTTTGGCGATATATTTTACCAACCTGCACATTCCATTTAGATTTTTAAGATTTAACCTTTTAGGCTTGAAAATAATTTAATGAAAGCAAACGTATGCTCAACACTTTATATTTTAACTAATCAGGAAATGTTTGGGCATTCGTTTGTTTGTTCATGGACATGCAAACATATAAATCCCATGGATTTTTGTTTACCTGAGTAGCAATATAGGCATTCTGGCGTTGGTAGCCGTCAATGTAGTTCGCATTGATGTAGTCGGAACAGGGAATGCCTGGAAGCTGCCGAAGAAGGACCCTGCTGTGATCGTAGGCAATCACATTTGCATAACGATTCTTCGGTTTATTCAGGTCCAGATTCGCATTCTGCCAGGTGAAACCGGAGCCCGGATCAATTGCCTCGTACTCCTTGTAGAGACCATTGTTGTCGAAGGACTTGAGGTTGGTCACGTGGACGGCCAAGTGATCCAGTGAAATTGGGGGTTGACCGGGCAGGGCCATATTGTCGACTGACTTTAGCGATCGTGGTACCGGTGAATTCACTCGTGAGGAGTTCAACATGCCGGGACCTGGCGAGGCCGCTAAAGACAGAAATTTAAGTTCTCAATGATTATTCTACTGGTTAGTAAAAGCGCTAGGGCTGCGAATAAATGACCTGATAAAAGCAATCATGGTAAAGTGAGAATTAAACTGTGTGAAAGGACAGACAGTTTAATGACTGATTTCATGCTGAAGCTAGCCAGGCTCCCTTCCGGGCCCTAGACTTGAATGCAAGGTGTGTTCTCTTAAGTACCTGGGCAATCGTTCCAATCCTGTCTAACCTCTTTAATGCAAACTTCGGTAAGTGACTCATATCAAAAGTCATTGGACGCCCGAAAGTCGCAAGTGTTGCAGATGAAATTGATAATAAACAGATACGCCTTCATCATTTAAACTATGCAACAAAATAAAATAAGAAAGTACTTGAAAACGAGAGTTCACAATCTTGTGCGAGGTGGTGGTCGCACTTGTAAATGAGATTTTCTCTATGCGTGAAACACGTTCGATTGAATTACCTGTGTATTCCGACTGCCTACTAATTATTTACAAGTAGGTTCATTAAACACCAGATCGCTCAAGAAAAGTATTTTGCTAACGCTCGGGGAATTCGCAAGGAACTTGCTAATGATGCGGTTATATTGTCTTCAGTAGAGTAAACCAGAGGGCCGTTTTGTTAATAGCTGTTTCTTGTATATTTCGACAAAAGTTCGTTCCAAGGGAATGAGCTTAGGAAATATTACAGAACTGGTGAGACTCCTTTCGTCCCTCTTGTTAAAAGCCTCTAACTGAACGCTAGACCACGTCCTTAACTAAGAGTGGAGTTCTGATCTATGAATGATCTTAGGGAATGGAGAGAACGTCTATCCGCAGGCAGCAGGTAAGGGGAATTTGAAGAGGCAGGAAGCCATCAGGCATAAGTCATTGCCAAGACGTCGTAAGATGTCTATCCGAATAACAGTACAAGTGAGGATAAACTGAAGATGATAGGGGGTCATATTTCGGACAAGGTAATCATATCAAACACTGAAATATCTCGAAGAAGCGACGCAGAGTTATAGCAGTGCACTTTAAGACCCTGTCGTTGAAGAAGAGTCTAAAACACGAGGTGATTGTTGATGAACATTTACCCGACCGCACAGGAAACTCATTTGTACCGCTTCGACTAGGTCCTCGACAGAATCCCTGGCCGCAGAAGCAGCTGGAAATAAAGGCAGAAAGTACTGCTGGCAACAACAAGGGAGACTAGAATGGCCATTTCAGCCTTATTAGCCGTCGTCCGGCAGTCATACCCAGACCAAAGTGGCGTCCCACCCGAGCCTCGAACTGGTGACCTCATTGATCAGAATCAAACGCGAGCGTCAATATCCCTGACCTAAAACCGCCAAGAAAATGAACTCCTGGCTCAATGGTTAGGACATTTGACTTTATCTTTGTGCGGCAATACTATCTGCCTATATGTGAGGTAATTCATCGTATGTTATGAGGCAATTCAAAAGCGGGCGAGAATTTGGACAGGCAAAACTTGGACTTATTTATCGAGAGTTTGCGATTCTGAAAAAGAACACCACAATCATAACCTGCAGAAAGAGGGGTTACACTTTATCAATTTATGCTGAAATTGATGTCTGCTTTCTCGGTCTTTGGTCAGTTTCTGGTGCAGGTGGCTACCGTACACTGGGTGATTAATTAAGTCAACGACATGACTACAGCTGCATTTTCGGAACCATTAGCGGCGCTCCAGTGACAATTTGCGTGTCGCATTATCGGCGCTCCCTGGCGGATGTCCGTCTCTTGACAAGCTAGGAGGTCTCGGGTGCAGATATTACCAGTTTGCCGTCTGCCCAATGCGCAAACCTAAGAAAGCGGATAGCATAATCACTGCGGCAGGTCCAATTACTCATTAGCTCTCAGGTTTTCGTCGTATCCACCGGTTTGGAATGTCTCGTACAGATGTGATGCGAGTCTTTTTGTTGACCTGCTATGCAAGAAAAGTATTGCACGCACGTGGATGCAAGTTTCCCGCTCCAAAACAAAGGCCATGGCAAAGGTCTCTTAAGGCACCATCAGTATCCAGTGATCAAACCTATGAACTGTGCCTATGTTTCGATACTTCGTACCCAAAAGTTATGCCCAGTCACAGATGAGACACTGTTATCAGCCTGAAGGGAAAGAAAACACGTTATTAAAAAGGATGGAAATGTAGGGGTTTAAGTCGTGGTTGTAATCGGATCACTACAATAATCAGGTTGAATCCCAGGTTGGAAGTTAAAAGACAAGAGTCACCAGAATGAGGGGTTTATCGCGTACAGAACCCTGAGTTGTTGCCTCAGGCAGCAGTGGCGACTGTTCTGTTATTGGTGTGTTGCAATTGCCCGCGGGGTGTCGCCTGCAAAGGCCCCCTGCTACGTTGGCCAAAGAAGTGGCGTGATAAGTGGTTCTTAGACAGGCGTGCTTATTTGGACGCGAGTGTATGCGCGGTTGTGTCCACACGTATGTGCGTGACTGAATAAGCTAAGGTCAACTGTGGGGGGGGGGGCTACGGAAAGCCACCGGACAGGGGACGCTGGCGCAGCTCTTATCGATTAGCCAGAAACAACTGCGAAGTCAAGCCTCGGAGAACGGGGGCGCCAGTGAAAGAAAGCATTGGAGCATTCAGCTTTTTAATCTCCTTGGGAATTAATTTCTGTTCAGTATGTTTAAGGTCTATAGGCAAAGACCGAAATTTTAAGTGTATGTTTGGGTTGAAACCCTTCAACCACTGCGAAATATCCACTTGCTGCCGACAGAAAGACTTTAGTTGTATAAATTTATGTCGTAACTTACCATACTTTCAGCTAGTACCTAGGTTGTTAGTATGGTTAGTGACAACAGCATTGGAGCAGTTGTTTGTGACGGCGCATAAGTATGAGGCAGCGGGTCTTGAAGAACAAAGGGGAATGGGCTCTGTGGTCGTCCGCCACAGACATACCATAACTCTGGGCTTTATGCCTTTTTTGGTGATACCTACAACCGGTCCTCATCGATTAAACAAATAGTTGAGTGATTATCAAGTTAGAAGCCAACACTGATAACAAATTACAACAATTAGCGATCCGAAGGTGGGGGGGGGTGTTAATTGGTGGCAATAAAAATACCATACACCTTGCGGATGGCAGAGCAAAGCTGAATTTATTGCGTAGATTTTTGTTAACTTCCTGAAAAACCAGTCCAAGACCTTCGAAGTTCAATTTTTCTTATTTACAAAAATACAATTATTTGCGATAAAGCCCCTCTGTTGAATGAAATGTAGGCCGATGACTGGCCAGATATTCGTGAAGGGAGGGACCGAGATATTGTATTATGTTTTCAAGCAGGAAGTATTACTCCATTAGAGTTGTTGGAGAGGTGATCATGAAGCAACATTCCCAGATATTCCAGGATGTCGGCTTTTTAACTGACTCCTTTTCGGCCGACTGTAGAAACCACGCATAATAAAAAAGACTATTTAATAAATGTGAACCTTACCATGTAGTCATTTTGCAATCAAGTAGTTAACCAGAAAACCCCATAATCAGAAGCACGATTTTTCGGCATTATAATTTTTTTATTATCTCAAAGGTTTGAGCTTGGTCAGCCGTCGTGATTGTAATTGGGTTTTATAGTCTAAATATAGTGTGCATTCACTTTACAATAGAAGTACAGTCTTGTATACCATAAAGAAGACACCAAATAGGGCTCCTATTTGTTTGCAAAGGATGTGGGCTATATTGTGTACTTCAAAGGAATCTTCAGTAAAAAGGAGATACTTTGCCTTTGGCGTTGGTCTCACGGCCTCATAATATTATAAATCTAAACGTTTTTGAATCAAAATATTCCCTTTTTGGAGATTATTATTTGCATTAGAGGTACTCTGTGCCTTGTAATTGTGTGCTAAATTCACAAGGAATCGAGGATCAGTAGAAAAAAGGCGTAATATTTGGATGGCCGAAAATGATCTACGCAAAAGCCAGCATCCTGGGGCCCTTAAATATTTGGTCACATAAGGACAAGAAAACCTTCTTTTGTTTCAGTTAGTAGGCACTATTTAGGGCTCATTAAGTTCTCCAAAAGATGTTAATAAGGTAGAATATTTCATAAGAAATATTACTAGGCAAACTCATAGGCTGATAGCATTGCCGGAAAAGACAAGAGAGACTGGAACGGCTATTTCTGGATTATTGGCCATCGTCAGCCAGTCATACCCAGATCCAAGTGGTACCACAGTCGAGACTCTAACACGCACCCCTTTTCGTCAGATTCAGAGCCTATACTACTGGCTATAGGACTGTCGGGGCCTCTGTGGAGACCAAAGGCAGAACGGAACAGATAAGTTCCGTTAGCGGGGGAGGTAAACCTCCATCAACAAGATGCGATGCTGTTTGACAGGGAAATGTACAGTCTTAAAAATCGTATTGTTTGAAATTTTTTTAAACCTTAGTATACCCTGCGTTTGCTTTGAAGCTTTGAAGAAGACGCAATGGTGAGGTAGTCTCTAGCGGTTTTTCTTAGGTCCTTTTGTATTATAGCTACCTACTTAAATTTTTAAGCAGGTTGAATTACCTGTAAACTTCTGGTTTTCTACGCGCCATCCATCGAACAAGCAGGGATTTTCTGATGGAATTGGAATGCAGAACGGTTCTCCGAAGGCAAACACATTCCATAACTGCTTAAATCGGCAAACTAAGCAAAAGTGGCCTTTTGAACTGCCCACGGAAACTACCGCTTACTTACAAATTTTAAGTAGGTTGATTTGTCTAATCTCCTGCCTTTTGTTCTTTGGTAAGCTTTTTTCTAGTTTTTTTTTGGTGATACCACTAGAAAATGTCACTCAGTGACCCTGCCCGAGGTTTGGGCACACCCCCCTACATGCACGCATTCACAATTGGTCGGGCGGGGGGTTAGCGATGACATTAAAGCTACATTCAGTGTCTTCTCCCAAGGTTTGAGTACGCGACCCAACTTGCCATCGTAACTTTGCTATTGGGCATTCAAATTGGGTTCTAATTTCTTCCCTGGCATGCCCCGCCCGTCCTCTCCCTTAAAATCACTCGTTCGTATGCCTGTGGGGCGCGCTTCACAGGTTCCCCAGACGACCCCACGACACAATCCTACCGACGCAATTTGCTACCAACTGAATGCTAACTCCAGCAGCTTCATAACACGCTTCTTTAAAAAACGGATACCTAAAAAGATAAATTTGCATAAACGCCGAAAAACGTACTTAAATTCCTGCTGCTTTAACTGCAGAAAACAAAGACGTGTGTATAAGACTGCCTTTCCTGGGCGATGCGACAAGCGAGCTGATAAGACGACGTCAAATGCGCTTTCCTCACAGGAAACTTACGTGTATTCTTTACGAACTCCCCCTCCTAATCTTGGGAGGTAAAGACTGACTCCCGTTGAAGGCCGCATCAACGTGCGTTTACTCTTTCACCTGCTCCTTGGGAACAGAATACATTGGCCGAACACATACCGGCCTAGCTAAGTAAAAGTGGAACAAGATCGATTTAAAGTTCTATTCTGAGTCGATCGTAATGAAACCCTCCATTTTGTCAACCGGACACAATCCAATATCTGGAAGGGCTTAGGCCAATGGGTACTAGCGACAGCCGAAGCATTGGCTATAGGGCTAGCAAATCCAGTGTTGTGCTGTCAGATGAAGATAATAAGGCTATCTATCTTCCATGGCCGATGCCGACACCAGATAGAGATCGCATGTTGTCCCTCGCCCCCGTCGACAGATGTCCACTCCGTGCACGTGAACATTTATTAATACTCAAAACTTACCCAATTTTCTCCTACGTCCAGTCCCATGACCTCTACATGCCAAGCTCACCATGCGAGCGGGTGTCAGTCCAGTGTATTTTTCGACTGCGACCCCCTCCTAGTCCTGACACCATTGACATTCTGTTAAAAGAGTTATCCTCTTTCCGGTACCCTGGCATCTGACCTCTCGTTTACCTTTCATAGAGAAGGCTTCTTTATTAAAAGCCGTAAACTTAAATATTATTTCCACCGTTTGCATTCATATCGCACACCGCAAGCCCTAATTTAGCGATTTATAGATGCCTGTATTCTTGCCCTCATTCATTATTGTTCGTCAGTTATTTTTTCAGCTTTACTTAAAAAACTAGTCATTATTAAACTTATCCTCCGAATAATCTCTTCAGCTGCCGGTGTTTCCTATGCCTTTTTAGCTCATATTATAATAAACGACACTTTAAAACGGTTAAGCTATTTTTTAATTGTATTTCTAGTAAGGTCGCTCACCCTCTTCATTCTGAATTAATAACTGCGAAGTCTTTTCGTACTATGCGCCGAAGCCTCCATCATATGGCTTGGTCGTACATTCTTAGCACGCTGCTCTCGTGTAAAGAAACGAAATTTGAGGAATTAAAAGCTGACATGTCTCCATAGCAGATGTGGATATCGTGCAAACCTTTAACTTTGAATATTCTGGGACCTTTTACCAAGACCTTTTACCATTAGTGAAGGCATCTTTTACTGGTGAGTGGAGGCATCTATTACTGAAAATGTTGTATATTACCTTCAAAATATAGCTTTCTCTCTCACAAAAAAAGGCAACCGGCGTGAAAAGGATGAACTGTTATCATGAGATATTTATTAACTCTGCCAAAATCTCCTATTGTCCTGATAAATGCGATTCTAAAAGCTCGATAATGATTTTTCGAAAACATGTTAATTTCTCAAAAAAGAATGCTTAAGCGTACTCTTTCTAGCAGATTTATTTGCTGTTCTACAGAAGAAACGCATACCATTTTAATAGTCATTGCTACCGAATGCCAATACATGCAAAAGCCAGAATCCTGGCTTTTCTGAAACAGTATGCGATAAAGCATATTGCAAATCCGCTTGAATAATCTTTTTTCATCATATATATTTTTAAAATTTGTTGAAAATTTCACGAGCTGGTGACTGAACGTGTTTGCTTTACGATAAAAAGAGACGAGACAACAGCAATAGCGATAGGAAGCAGGGTGGTGCAAACATTCGCTTAAGCGGACGCTTATGTACACAATGTGACTTACATGGAGTGATTCCGGTATTTTTGATATAGTCTATAAGTAGAAAATGCGACTATAATGATCAAATGGATTTGTGTTTGCCATCAGAACATAAGTGAAAACCTCTAAGTTGCTGGTAAACGTTCTTGCATCAGGTCTTGTCATTTGGGACAAGTAAGAATAGTATCATATCATCCAAAAGTAGATTATGTAAAGCAGCATAAGTTCATGATATTTTACTTCAGTCAGGATATTGAGTTTTAACTGCGCAAACGTTTGGCGCATACTATGAGACAAATCTACAGAATGAACATGATAATAGCACGAATGTTTCCATTTGTTTTCGATATCCATATATCTTCTAGAGCTCCTTACATACAATATAAGGAGGATACTGTTCCATCTATTCAGTTGCTTCAAAACTGTCACCAAATGAAAGCGTATCCCCCAGCTATCTTGATAGTGTAGATCTGAATTTCCGTTGCATTTGCCTTTCGAATTTTCGAGCAACAAGTCACAACATTTCAGGTGAGGGAACTCGCTCCTTTATTCATTCAAATGAGCAATATATTCCGATAGAAATCCCATTTTTGAATTTTAAAGTAAGATTTATGATTTTCGTAAACTTCCATGCTATGTTTCCACCTATAATCAAGCCACCGACTTCAGAATATTCTTTAACAGCGTGCAGTACAGGTTTGTGGAAGGAATATTATTCAGCGTGGATAACTTTAATACATCGTCTCAATTACCGCACTCTGTTCTGTCCGTAAGATGAAAATGGTTCGTTACAAAGCATTTCCTGTACACACAAACCATATTTTGGCACAGAGAGAAAATATGAATGTACCTTTGTTGTGAAACTCGCTAGATTGGAGTTCAACTGGGTCAATTCCAGGCAGAAGGGAGGTGTGCGATGGGGGCGGCATCAACGGCGTCTTGAGACTTCCATCTGCGCTGGTCAGCTTTCCACCAATGGCGCCACGTTGTTGTTTTGGCCTTCGTCTACCATGTGGAAACAAGAGTTCAGCCACTAGGTAAGGGACTATGATCGTTCGATAGTTAAATCTTCTCCTACCTATTCTGAATTACTTCTGTACAGAACATACTGTTCCTACCACTCTGGCTTTCCCAAGACTTTTATATTCTCCTGAGGAGCCGGACTGGGAAAATCGCAGCTGTAAGGTATAAACTTATTAACCTTAATATCCATCAGCGTCCTACAAATCGTAATTAGGAACGCTAATGGATAGATGATTGGAACTCGGTGTCAGACGATAGGTTATTTAAGTGAGGACGATGGGTGGCTGAACGCTTGCCTATGCAACTTTATTCAGTAAAAATAGTCTGCCGACTTTGAAACAGGAAGCTCTAAGTTTATGGGTGCACAGTCGTCGGGAATTGATCAACTTAGCATCCTTCCTTCTACCAGTCCCGAATCCATTGACATTCTCCCCAATGAGGTTTACCCTGTCCGGTAGCTTGGTGTTACTCTGGCATCCAACCTCTCATTTACTCTTCATCTTGAAAGTCATTGATTACAGTTCCCGAACTTTTATGTTTTATCCGTTGTTTTGGTTCATATCGCACGCCACAAGCCCTAATTTGGTGATTTATAGATGTCTGTATCCTCATTCAGTTATTTTTCCGGCTTAACTTAAAAGAAGACCTGGTCATTTTTCAACGTATTCTCCGAATACTCTTTGCGGTTGCCGGTGTTTCCCATGTTATTTTGCTGATATTATAATACAAGGACACTAAACCGGTCAAGCAATTTACAAATCGCATCCTTAGTGAGGTTGCTCACACTCTTGACTCTGAACTAGTGGCTGCGAAGTCCTCCACCGAAGCTTGCGTCATAAGTCGTACCGTATATCGGTATACCAGCACTCTATACTCCCATTCCTAGCACGCTAATTCATGTGTGGAAAAACGGAAATTCAGAAGTTGAAAGTCGACTTGTCTCTATAGCAGATGTGGATATCATGTAATACTTTAACAATGAGTATTATATGACCTTTCATCTTTCACCTTATCCCTTATGGAGCCATTTTTGCTGAACATTTTGGATATTTTCCTTCAAAATAAAGCATTTTTCGTGCTCTCTCTATCGCATTCGTCTGCAAACACCAGTGCTGAATGTCCCCGAAAATACCGCAGTAAATACATAGCTGACTTTGGGCTCGCCGCACCAGGCGTGCTGTGAATGTGCTGTAACTTTCGCCATTTCCTCCTCCCAGTCCCCCTGCCCCCCCCTCCCTCCCCCCCGCGGCCACCCCGACGGCTTTCGAGGTGGCGCACCACCAGGGGTGTTACCGCTGTCCCCTATCAGCGAAACCATTACCCGGGGTGGGATGGGAGGGCATGCGGTTAAGCGCACAATGTCGTCAGGGGTGTTACAGCTGGTCGCCATCACAAGGTCTCTTATCAGGCATCCGTTACCCGTGGTTAAGTGCCGTCCGGCCTGCCCACAGCAAGATGCCTTTAGCAGTGGGCGTTTGACGACCCCATCACACCTTACCCCTTCGGGCAACAGTAAGTTATGTAGCCCCATTCATTAATCCCTACAACCTGCATGTTTTTCTATGAAAATGGTGGTTATCGGGTTTATGGGCAGGAAATTAGGACACGCAGTGGAATATACTCTAATAAATGGTAAATGCATTTCATTTTACTGTATTTAGAAGTGTTGTTGATTTATATCTGCAGATTTGCCTAATTTGTATCATCATTTAAATTATTGCGGCGAGACCCGATTATGAAATTGCAGGTTTCTTGAATTTCCCGAAAAATTGAAATGGTGGTCAGGAGGTCGTCTACTTCAACTTACCTGTGGTCCAACTCACAGTTCTGCAGTTGGATTAGTATAGTCCGCGGCGCTTAGTGCCGTGCGCACCTTCAATTTACATGCGGAAAAACCTGCATCCAGCGGCCGAGGGAAGCCAATTCGACTTCATTTTTTCACTTTACAATTACTTTCTAAAATTTCCTTCGCTGCCTTTCCTATTTCCCCACTCCAAAAAACTCTTTAATCACAGTTTTTGCAGGACAACATGCTGGGACTAGGGGTATATGAGTGGGGCTACACAAGCTACTTTTGCCCATAGTTTCGCTCGACTTTGTTATACGACCTTCTACGGCCCGCCTGTGTATTTTGCTTTGCTCCAGGTGAGGATGTTGCAGGAAAGCCTACCGTTCGGGAAAAAAACTCTGAGACCCCCGGGACGGAAAGCCTTGGTTAACGGCCAAAAATTATCCGTAATTGGGGAAGCTAAAAAAGGGAGTTCGGTGCAGAGATAAAGTTTTCAGTTAGAGAGGATGAGGGCTTAGATTTAGGGATATCATTTCGGTTTGGGAGTTAGAGCTAGAGAGTGTGCTAGCCTATTAAACGGTCATTTTCTTCCGATTATTCCGATCCCTTGCAATTTGCGTATAAGGATAGGTGTAGTACACTAGATGCTGTTGCTCTGGTAGTCCATTCTGCTCTAATAGATTGAGATAAGGGCTGCAGTGCATGCGGTTTTGCTTTTCTCGACTACTCCTCAGCCTTCAATAAGATCCCTCGCAATCAACTTTTTAACAAAACGTCTGCCTGCGGCTCTCTCGGATGGGCTCTGTCTTGGCTTGGGAACTATTTCACTTCCCGCACTCAAGTCTTTCAGTGCGAAAAGTGAAAATACATTATTCTTCCCAAAAACTGTGGAGTTCTTCAAGGGGCTATATTATAGATCCTCATCTCTTCTCTCTTCACACTGATGGCCTACGATCGCCAAACGAATGCTTGTTTGTTAAATATGCTGATGATATAGTGGTTGGCCATCCTCTCAAAAGTCAGTCACAGCTCTAAATACTGAAGGATGGCCTAGAGCATGTCTCAACATGGTCGTCAGCAAATAGTCTTCTACTTAAGGAGCGAAAGCCAGTACAGTGTATTTTTTGACTTCAACCCTCTCCTTGTCCCGAAATTATTGACATTCCCTTCATTCTTTACTGCTCTCCGGTAATTTTTCCAGCCTAACTTTTAAAAGATCTAGTCATTTTGAAATGCAACTTTCGAATGTTCTCTTCAGCTGCCGGTGTTTCCTATGTTTTTTCAGCTGACATTATAATACTGCGCCACTTTAAAACGATCAAGGAATTTGCTCATCGCATCCTTAATGAGGTCGCTCACCCTTTCCACTCTTAACTAATGACTGCGAAGTCTTCCCGTCCCATGTGTCGAGGTTTCCGTCATATGTCTTGCCACACATCAGCCTATCAGCACTCGGTACTCCCATTCCTAGCACGCTACATCACGTGTGAAGAAGCGTAAATTGAGAAGTTGAAAACTGATCTGTCTCCATATTTGATGTGGATATCATGTAAAACTTGAATTGTGAGTATTAAATGATATCTTACCTTTGACGTTTTACCATGACCCCTTATTTACCTTATTCTTTGCTCTCCGTGAAAAGAGCTATTTTTGATGAAAGTTCGGGATTTTACAATCTTTTATATAGCATTCTTATCTCTTTATCTCACAGACTAGCTGAACAAAAAATGCCGTCCTTCTTACCGGAAGAAACACTGCACTGCGATGCATATGAGGGCCACAAGCCCCAGACTGACAATGACAGTCACTAGGATGACCGTGAAGAAGCTGGGTCCCATGCGATTCCCACCGATGCCAAATCCACCGGAGGTGACCCTGCCGCCTGCCCCCAGGGGGTCTGCAAACAGAAGGCTGGTATTGGGCTGGAAAGCCACTGACCAGGGACTGGCAGCACAGAAGGTCGAGCTGATGCTGTCCTCGTCCTCGTACTCGGTCGTACTCTGTCCCTCCTCACTGAAGGTCTCCGGGGTGGTGGACCAGGCCGGCTCACTGAGTCCGTAGGCATCTGCGTAGCCGAGATTGGTCCGCTTCGGTAGGACAATGCTGTGCTGCACGTCCGGGTGGATGCAGGCCAAAAGGAGAGCCTTTAAGGGGGGGGGGAGGATACCGGATAAAAAGACGATGAGGTAGATCAATTTCATCCTATTCTACAAGTTGCTATGCGAGTGGCTGCAAGGGCTCTAAAGTGGGCTGCAGGGCAAAAAACAGAACGTAGAGATCGGTGGGCCCCACGATTTAATCATATTCCCGACCTTAAACGACAAAGCAACGAGCGTGTGGTGCAGTGGCAGTGCATTGTTATCCATTACCAAAGCTGCAGGGTTCGAATCCCGGGTGATACACATCTAATATTGAGTAAGACTAGCTGATGCCGGCTGAAAAGCCAGAAATTGTCATTCCGGTCTCCATTGTGTCTGTCAGATCCACATTTTATGTACTTATATTAAAAAAAACGAAGACTGAGTTGGTGAGTTCTGGATTCTAGATAACTAGTCCTCGCCGGATAGCCATCCTCAACCCCAGGTTGGCATAATCCGGGATTTGAGCTCAGACTGTTCGATGGTGTCAGAAGTTACATTCGTAACCAGATGCCTACGCTCGCATGGACTTACTGTTATTTCCAGTAGAACAAGTTGGAAACTCTCCCCGTCCATTTCCAGTAACTTCATGCTAGACCGACTCCAATTGTTTCCATCTTATGAACGCCTGTCCCGTCGTCTTGTGAACTGCGCGCCCGAGCCCCGTTCCTTCAAGAATTCTGTTCCTGTTGATCCTGTTGTTTCCAGTCGAATGCGCACTGGCGTTCAATCTAGTCCCCCTGGCCAAGTACCACTTAAAAGGAACTAGACTATTGTCCCCACTCCCCGTTCGGCCCTCTGGCCTTTTAATCGCCTTTTCCCACAATACGCCCGCCAACCCCCACTGAATTAAGAGACAGCTGTTAAAAGAGCTATTCGATATTGCCCCCCCTCCCCCTCTGATTCGATTACAGCTGTCAGCACCGCTGACCGTAAGCACTTGAAATTCCTCCCCCCCTTGCCGGCACAATATTGCCTCTGTTAACGTTGACCCCGTTCCTTACGCGCTGTTGTTTTCAGATCAATCCCGAGGCCATAGGAATGGCCCCTTGAAATCATATAAAAGCAGAGCCACGCCCCCTCTCCCGCTAACATACAAACAAGCTTTCCCAAGACTAGTTTCGCCTTGCGTGAGGTTATTGCTTAAATTGCGCTGTTCTCTTGTATAGCGTCAGGCGATTTGACCGACTGCCTTCGCTCTTGAATTGGCGTATCCATGGTTGAGGTTTTTACTTTGATTATCCTTTATTATTTGTTTAATAGTACCGTACTACCTTGATAGTTGTTATCACGGGGTTTTAAGTACGCGTAGCCGCTGGATACAGACGGGGAGAAGTCGACACGAAACACTTACCTTATACTGATGACCCTTCTTGAGACTACAGTCGTACAGCAGTATCTCCGACTGCATTTTGGCCTCATCTGCACGCGCTGCCGCAGGCGCCGCTGCGTCCGATTGAGGCTGCAGTCTTGCTCGCTTCCGCGGGACCTTTACAGATCGACGCTTCCTCATCTCATTTTCACGTCCACCGATCTGAATTTCCAACTGCGGTGATCGAAAGGCCATCTGCGTGAATTCAGCAGCGACGCGCGTCTCCGCCTCCTTTTCGGCATTCAGTCGGCGCAACTGTGAGAGGAGAATCACACAAAACACTTAATGGTCATGCCCCCCGTCTTTTTGAAAATTTTCTCAGCCTAGAAGGCGTGCAGCATGCGCCAATAGAAGCACATACAGAGTCAAACGCTAAAAGCTGGCTCACGCGACTCTAAAAAGGTTATTCATGTATGTCGAAAGGAGCAAGTGAAGTTTGGCAGATTCCTGGTTTTTTTTTAACTTAACCTTACAGTATTTCATTCGTAGTTGTTGCAGAATATTGAAATGCTAAGTGCGAATTCGCTCGCTGTAGGAGTTTTCCTTGATAGTTTCAACACACAACTTTAATTTAGTAGATATATGCATATATTCCAGTTGACCCAATTGTGAAATATTCGTGGCTTTGGTAGGAGTCGAGCCCACAATTAAGTGAGCCCAGTAGTCATTCTGATGAATTTTAGATGATTTCTTGGGAAATACTGCCTGGGATATCAGCTTTCTGTATCCGTAAGCATGGATTCCATACTTGCAGTCGATTGGGCGGGTAAATCGACCCGACCCACAATGAGCCTCGTAGCCCAATGGTAGAGCGTTGGCTGCGCAAAAGCCTTCCCTGCTGTGTTGGCTCGACTCACGCCGAGGCCGCAAATATTTCACAATTTGATTAGCTGAATTATTCAATAGAGGAGAATATCCGAGTTCCAGGAAGCAGTTTGGAAGAAGAAGAAGAAGAAGAAACAATCACTGGAACAAGAGGTTTACTGTCCTGACGTTTCGGATTCTCGAAGGAATCCAAAACGTCAGGACAATAAACCTCTTGTTCCAGTGATCGTTTCTCTTTGTTCTGAATTATTTAAATCTGCCAAACACTTTTAATAATATCCATATATATTTGGATGACAAATTTCCCTATTTCGAGTAACTCTTCCATGGATACCTTATGCGCTTTTTTGGAGCAGTGTGGAATTTGTTGGAAATGAATTCAGCACACACCACCATTAGATTTCTCATTTTCGCCACCTAGATCTGGGTAAGCTGAGCAGTTCAGCCTGTGTTGCTTCAAGCGATCATTATATAAAAAGGCTGTCAATACGATGATTTTCCAATAAATGGTGAAAAGCAGTATGTTGGGAATGTGCCCCTTCCCATGATTATTCCTCTCACATAAAGGTCCGCCAGCTCATCTTACGCAGCTGCCATGAGAGCGTGACGTGGAAATTGATTATTTCTCCTATCTGATTGGCCTATTCACTCAGCTATGCCCTTCGCGTTCCTGCTTAAGTACATTTAACCTTTTTGTGAGACTGACTTGCTTTAACGTGCTTGTCTGAGTAGATGCACTCTCTCTGGCCGACTTATCTTTTCTCTGTCTCTCCTACGGGCTCTTGGGAACCGGTTCGTGCTGAGTTGAAGTGCCAAGCGCGGTTCGTAACACAGTAGTAAACTTTCGAACAATATTGCCTCTGAATTTCGTCAATGAATCTTGGCAGCGGGAACGTGGAGGGGGTGGGAGTAGAGTTTAAACCGTGTCAATCGTACATACATGAACATTAGCCGACTTTGCAACCAGATAAGAGGTTATCAAAAGTGGCTGCTCAAATTTACGAAAACCAATAATGCGGATATTTTCGCAGCCGCAAAGGTAAGCGTCCATACCAGAAGCACTACAAGCCTTCGATATATCGATCTGGCATCGGCACACGGACTCCTGCACAATCACTTTTCGCCTGACATTACTGATGTAAGATTGGCTCCGTGCAGAGGTCCAAGATAAGTTGACCTCTAACATTCCCGCTCCCTTTTTTTCAAATGTCCGTTTTTTTTATGTATTAGATACAACCTTATAGCTTGATCTCCGCTAACTATTGCTTTATCACAAGGTTGTAACAATTCATGAATATTATACATCCCCATTAGTCGATTTTGCTTATTTTTGTATTGTCAGATGTTATTATTTGACCGTTTTATGATACATAAGTCGTCAGTAATCTTAAAACCTCTCCTACTCCTTACAGCTATCGTTTGGTTTGCTACCGCTTTTATCGCTGACAATGGACTACAATAAGAGTTTGAATGTTCAGATGAATAAAGAAACATTTATATCCCTCAAACAGCTTTCCTCTTCAAACAGACATCCCATAGTGTACGCAATAGACTGGTCCGATGTTGATGGACCATATCAAGGGCGAATAAATTTTCCTAATTTAAGTGAATTAAATCTAGCAAAATAACTTTATCTGCCTGAAGTTTCGAATTTACACTCGCGATCATCATCAGAAGGAATTACAGACGTAGTTCTACGAGTCCATCAACAAGTTAGATGAATCCTCCTGCATATTACAAACTTAGGCTTTCTGTGGATGGAGTAATAAGTCAAGTCAGGGGAGGAGAGGGGGATCACTGCTCCTTTTAATAGTATTCGTGATGAAAATTCCCACCACGCATGGTACAATTGTGGTAATTAATGGCTCGGCTGTCAAGGATCACGCCATCGAGGAGAAGTAGATGTGGTTGCTGGGACAATAAGTTCATGTGTCTGACGTTTCAGATGCCCTCCCGAAACCATCTTCAGAGACAGCACCCGGACGGGTAATTCATATAAAGGGAATTGCAGGATTAACATGCCATAGCCGATATGCTACTGTATCTGCCTTTTCTCACTCTTCCTCGAGAGGTTGGGGATGAAAAGAACCAGCTGGCTTTCTCAATTCTCCTTTTCTGCTACTAATAGTGCGGCGGCCTAAAGATGACACTTTTGAGGAAAACACCGAATAAGACACACAAACTGAAATCCAGTGGCCGCTACCCAGTCAGCCACACACGCGGTTAGGCGTGTTTAGAAGCTGTGCAGTAAACTGGAAAACAAATTTGCTGAATGAATAAAAACGTTTTCGTTCCAGTTATCTGCATAGATAAGGAGGAAGACGAGTCAAGCACCGGATCAACTCGATTCACCTTCTTCCTTATTCATGCATATACCTGGAACGCGAACCTTTTCATTCATTCTGGAACAATTCGGGCACGATGCTCTTCAAACTGCTCGCAGCTGGGGCTTTTCCCCACCCGACCAGCAGCAACGTACGAACAGTTCCGTTTTCTTCATAAATACTTTAAGAAGAACCGACACCAAGATGCCTCAAATATAAGGCTCCCGTTAATATGGCAAGACGATCTGTCAAGCAGATGACGAGGGTTATTATCGACGAATGCTACAGACGACTAAAACATACAAAGTGTCTTGAAAAATTACGGAAGTAATTTTTTTGTGGTATAACTGACAAAATCAACATTATTTCCATGGCCCATACCTGGTTTCAAGTATTTCTAACCAACGAATTGTGATGCCATGACCGAACTGGTAGAATATTTGTCTTAAGTTAATGAGGACCAACGATGATCCAAGATTTGAAGCCTTATCGTCCCCAGTTGGCTTCGGATATGATTTACTCATTATGACAGCTGACGTGGCGACACGAGGTAATTGTCGGAGCCCCCCCCCTCTTTTCCCCCTCTGGTCCCTGATTTTGACTGGAATCTGACCCCATTTGATCCTTTAACACCTTTCCATCTCCCCTCCCTACCCTCTTTATTACTACCGATTGGTGGCTTGAACTTTTTTAAACTCTACCCTCTTTCAGGTTATTGTGTTAGCCTGATGATGAACTATTTGAAAACATTCGTTCGTTTAACTTGCCTTCCTCAATGCTTACATGAGTAGTTTTGCTGAACTATAACAGACATGTCAAGACCGACTACGCCACGCCCCATAGTCTTAATTGGCATTCGTTCTATTGCTGTACGCAGTTCTTGTCAGTCAGACAACTTCTACTGGATTCAGCTCTGCTTTCTATCAATAAGCTAGTAGGCAAGTTGAGCAAACATCTCTCAGCTGCCTGTTGTCATTCGTCATTCCAAAGCAAAAGACAAGTCCGTTTGTTTGGCGACTTTATAGTTGGAACGGAATGTTTCTTTTGGCAAAGAATTGCAAGGATAGCCCCTTAACAGTAAAAAGGAGAAATTATACGGAGTATAGAGTTCGTTGAAGCGACGTTTATTTTTTTCCGTTTGAAACCCGCAGAATGATCAATGCCTCAACTAAACAAAAACAGCCGAAACACACTTGCAGGTTTTCAGGAACCAAAATTCCTTACTGATGTCAAATCCAATCCTGATATTATAGTACGGGATACACTAAGACAGTTGGGATGAAACAGTCACGTTCGCTTCAAAATATCTTAGTAACATAACGAATATCCGATTCCCTAAGCGAGTTAATCAATGTTGAAAATATTCATCCCTGTTGCTTGTATATTTTTGGCGGATTTTACATCTTTAGTATTCTTTGTATGAACAAATAAACTATTGCATGAAAACACCCCAGAATTATTCTAAAATATTTATTGCATTAAGTGCACTCTAATGATCAATGCATCAACCGGCATATCGAGTTAGCTGGAGTGTAGAAACACCTCAAAGAAAGGTGGAAGAGTCTGCAGCCGACAAACATGGACAAATATGAACCGCAATTAGCGTCCGCATCGGATGACCTAAACTGACACCGGACTGACTCAAATTACAGTTGCTAATTAGCCATTACACCATTGCGACTGCTAATCATGTCTACCACGATGTGACGCAAATTTTAACTCCCAATTAACGCCCACTACAGATGACTACATGACTATATCAGCACTTAGAAATGTTAACTGTTCTTTGCACATTACTGTCAAGTCTGAAGACGACCTGGGGATCCGCTGTCGAAATTTTACTGAATAAACTTACTTAGTTTCCCAAAGGTCACCTTTCCTTGCAATCGTATTATCTTTAAAGTATCAAAAACAGAAAAACCGCATTCAAAGTCCTGTTATACGCATCATTGCTGGAGTACCGTCAGTCCTAAAATTAGAAGCTTTTTAACCTCCTAACCAAAACTTCATCAGATTTGCGGGGTTGCATCCAGTTAATTGCATGAGAGAGGAAATATTTAAAAATCTGTAATACAGACAGAGATTCAGCAGACGTTGGCTTAATATCATGTCAAATTATACGAGTAGTCTACGTACGCCCGCCATACAGCAATATGAATACAAGATGGAACAGAATTCATTAGCCTCTAAAGTGACCATTTGAAGTCATATAAATTTGGAGTTTTGTTCAGCCTGCATTGGTTATCTCCACCAACCTATAGCGTGGCGACAAACCGGCGAGTAACGCCCAAAAATGCAAGTTGATCGCAGATTCGACGAATGGCTGTCAGCTTTTTTCCGTTTTACAAGCGGCTTGAGTAGTGCAACTACGTGAGGTTGAGTGAGGTGAGATTTCAACTTCGCGTGCAGCAAGCTCTGGGGAGTAGGAAGATCAGATGACGTCTTAAGAGACCGACAACCATGGTGAATAAGCAAATTGTTGAACATGAATTGTGCCAATAAGAAGCAACGTATCAGGAGGAGAGTAAGAAATGGGAACACCAATTGCAGCAAAAAGCCCTGAATATGTCATGAGCGACCTATTTCCGATTTCTGAAAAAGCTTAGCTTTTGCCTCCTCCGAAAACCGCGATCGATAAAAAGTGACAACTTTAAATACTTCCAGTCGATTTTCAATGCCTTTAAAATGCAAATGCTTTTAGAGAAAAAATGGCAAGAAATATTCTTTTTGTTTTCTCTTCATAGAAGAGTAACGTCCTCTTTAGACTTTATGCCTGAATAATGGCCAACTTTGAGGCTATAAAACGTTTGTTCTTCTCACCCTTATTGAGACCGTAACATTATGTTTCCTTCAGCAATGGATCTACCCCTTCTACACGACACCTTCTCAACACTATACATACATTGCGAATTTATTCTACACAGAAAGCATACCGCATACAGTTTTGAAAAACAACATACACAAATGCAACTTCTGTATGAGTTCAAAGATCTTTGGGAGCCAAAACTAGTTTCTCAAGCCTACAGGTACCATTTCTTCCGGTATAAAAAATAAATTAGACGGAATTTTTTTCCAAAGCAAAATAAAAGAGTAATTTGATACATTTTAACTATAGTGTGCTGTAATGTTTAAAGTCATTGAAAATTAAAGGAAAAAAGATCATAGAACCTAATAAGTAACTTTTGTTTACATTTTCAGATGGTGGTCTCCAAAGCTACGCTTTTAAATGTGTAGTACCAGGTAAATATGTGATTTATTCGTTGTAATGAGCGATACGGTGATGGTAAGGCATTTATTATTGGGTTTATTATTACTTCTTTTTCTAGATGGAATGGAAATCAGTGACTATTGACTGTTCTGAGCAGGCAAAGGCAGTCTGCCAAGTGCGTTCGCTGTGTTGGTCCACACCCCTTACGATTCAAAACACACAACACCCTGTCTAGTGTGTTGGGCAATGAGTGGCTTTTAAAGGAACAGTGCCCGAAATGCAGCATATAAAGTACGTGCCGGAATGCATGCGACCTGCCGACCTATGCGAAAGATTGATATTCTTTCGCTAATTGGCATTAAATCGGGTAGTAAACTGGTTATCTTGTAGTCTATTCTAAAGTTATTTCAGTCATGATAGGCTGTCGGCTTTTTAGCGAGTTTCTGTCTCACCGCTAAAAAACGTTAATGCTGTAAAAAGTAATGACTTATATACTGTGCGTTTTTATCATTGATTTTGACTGCCTTTATTTATCCACATATATTTTATGGAAAACATGGACGAAAAAATTACTTCTTGTACATGTTTGCTAGCAAATTACAACTTGTTTACATGTTATACTTGAGGGAAAGGCATCTCTTGGTTTTAAAAAGTTTCTAATTGCCGATTAATTTTGAAACCTACTGACCGCTACACTCGAATTCAGGGTTTCAAAACTGCGTACTTTTGCCTACACTTGAAGGAAGACGTCATTTAGCATTCCTTTTTTCATCCCCGGAAGAGGAGGCGATTTATGAGACCAAACTATATTCAGGCTGACGTTTCAAAAGCTCGCTCTCTTCCGCCGTCAGAGCAAAGTGTTTGTATTCCTGTGCGCGTCAGATAAATGTGAACGACCATTCGCCCATGCGTCAGTCGATTGCGCCGATCGATTTTCTTGGCTGTTTGAATTGCTCGCGCCTCGTGAGCTATGTCAAGTCGTTTTTGTGACTCGTGAGAGTTTCCAACCTTTTTGCTCGCGGCTACCGGCTATCGGCCCAGCTTATATCTCTTTGCCCAACCTATTGCTCCATTTTTAGCCGATGTTAGTCTTTTGCGGAGCGCTCGGTAGGCGAGGTGAAGGTCCATGGCTCTGTTTAGTCTGCTAGTCGAGGACCAACTTTATGGCAGCATGCCCCATTTCACGCCAATGGTTATCCGAAGTCCTTTGTACGCAAGTATCTTAAGAAGCCCCACCATGAGCAGTCGAAAGGAGATAACCCTAAGTTATGGCTCGCAATCCCTAATGTGAAGAATGTATCAGAGGCGGCTGCAAGAATCCTAAAACCATTCGGGATCGGTGTGGCTCATAGGCCGGAATCAACCATCAGAGAGCAACTCATGATGCCCAAAGACCCGGTACTTATGACAGAACAATCAGCTGTGGTCTACAGCATACCATGCCAAGACTGCACTGCAAGGTATGTCGGTGAAAAGGGCAGATGCCTTGGCACAGGGTTGCATGAGCATCAGCTCGCAATCAACCGCGAGGATGAGCTGTCTTTGGACTATGACCACGTTAAGCAGAAGTAACACAAATTCGCCTTTAAAAATGCAAGGGATATAGGCCAAACCAACGAAAAGATGGCCAGACTGCTGCTAGAAATTTGTTCCTCGACTGGCACATTAAACAGAGCCATAGATCTTCATCCCGCCTACCAAGCGCTCCGCAAAAGGCTAACATCGTCTAAAAACGGAGCAATAGGTCGGGCGGAGAGAGATAAGCTGGGCCGATAGCCGGTAGCCGCGAGCAAAGAGGGTGGAAACTCTCACGAGTCACAAAAACGACTTGACATAGCTCACGACGGCGCGAGCAATTCAAACAGCCAAGAAAATCGATCGGCGCAATCGACTGACGCATGAGCGAATGGACGTTTACATCTATCTGACGCACACAGGAATACAGACACCTTCTTCTGACGATGAACGCGAGCGAGCTTTTGAAACGTCAGTCTGAATATACTTTGGTCCCAAAAATCATCTCCTCTTCTTCCTCTTCCGGGGATGATGGAAGGAATATTTTATCTGGACCTCGAATTTTCTCGTATATTACGTCATATTGTTCACATAAGATGTTGCAATATGAGTGGAACGTGCTCTTTACAGTATAGGCAGCATGTATAAGTTGACGTATACGATGTATTATGAATGAACACCTCATAGTCGTAATAGAACTCATGATTAGAAATGTTTCTAAAACCGAAGTAAAACCATTCTTTGGGTATAAAATTTGTATAAAGCGTAATTTTCGACCAAACTAATACAAGAAATATTTTTTCATGCAAACCTTCATAAAAATATATTTGAATCTATGAAGGCAGTCAAAATCAATGATAAAAAGGCATACTATTGAGGTAGTTACTTTTACCGTACAAACGTTTTGCTGGTGCTCTGCACGAACATCGTTAAGAAGCCCGCATCCTGTCATGACGGACATAAATTCAGAAAAGGCTATACGATAATCAGTTCACAACCTGATTTAATGCCGATTAGTGAAATAGTATCAATATTTCGCATATGTCGGCATGTTGCACGAATTCTGGCGCGTACCGTATATCATCTATAAAAGGGCATACGAAGAGTTGAAAGTGGACGAATTTGTCTTGGGTCTACCTTGGCCTTCTCGTCTTGTCTAACAGGCCTTTGAACAGGGAATTTAAATCCTATGATGGAAGGCGAACTGCCATTCGTGGCAGGAATGCAAATTCTGATTTCTTTCGGTGAATGCTCTTACCTCGGCATGCCAGTCGATCTTCTCGAGGTTCTTAATGGAATGTGAGCGTTCCAGACGGGTAACGATAAGAAAGTACCGGCGAATAGGTCCGAGGCGTTCGCTGACGCGAAACATCCGCATCAACACTCCATTGGTCTTGGCATTATACGAAACCGGAACCGGCGCGGATATGTTGACGGGTGCTAATAAAAAGCGGAAATAAATGTAAAGTAACTTGTCTGAAACGTTGATTAGGAGGCAACAAAGAGCACACTTTCAACCGGAAAATTATAGAATAAAACGAAAAGGGAAGACGACCTGGCTGACTTGCATGCTCAAGTACATTATGTGGTCCACACTCATTGCAGAACGCTATAAGACCTAGACGATGTCTTCGTAGTAACGCAAACAAATAAAAGCTTTCTTTAGACGGAAAATGTAAAGATTGTAGTTCGGTAACCACGGAAGCAAGTGTCAGAGCATGGCTTGTGCCTATGTTCTTCTCTTCTAAAAATAAAATAGGGCAACAGAAATTCATGCATGCACCTCATTAATAACTAGTTCGAGCATATGGTCCTAAAAAGCGGTTGGCATTGAGTTTTACGGGTGTTAAATTAGGATAGACATTGGAATATGGGTTAATAGCTGATATTTGAATTTTATTTTATTGTATTGAGAAATATTGTTGACTTATATCTGTTTAATTTCGAATCGTTTAACGTTTAAAATTTTGCAAAAATTCTCATTGAAAGTTTCAGAAATTGAAATGGCGAACATGCGTTTGTTTGCGATAATTCTCACCAAGCCTTTACATTTATACCAGTTCCCTCTAATTTTGAGCGTATTTTGACCCAATTTCCTCCCCCCATTCCCCCTATCCTGAAAACAGTTATATTTTTCTACCAACGCGCATTCTTCATTTACTTACATGCATAGTTTTTACTTAATTACCATATAAATGTAAAAGCCTGATGAGAATTATCGAAAACAAACGTATATTCGCCGTTTTACTTATTGTTGAAGAACCCTATTATCAAATTGCAAGTTTCTTTAAATTCCTGAAAATTAGAAATGGTGGTTAGGATGTCGTATTGTCCGCGGCGCGAATCATCGGGCACACCTTCAGTTTACTCGTGGAAGAACTTACGCCAACGGCCGCAGGAAACGAATTCAGCATCTTTTTTTCATTTTACAGTTACTTTTAAACATTTCCTTCCCTGCTTATCCTATTTTTCAGCCTTTAAAAACTATTTAACCACCGGTTTCGTAGGAAAGAATGCTGGAACTAGGAGTATATGAGGTGACTACATACATTACTTGTGCCTTACCTAATGGATGCAGCCTTTCGGACAGTTTTCCGTTTGCTAGAATTTGGTATCATCTTGGCATCTCCTATCTTCCTTAAACCAACAAATATACATAAGTCTTTTTTAAGATAGAGCAGTTACCAAGATTCTCACGCGCAAGCCAAATAGCTTGCGGTTCCCAGCAGATTTTAGTTCACAACGAAACCGATTTTCACCAGCGAGCTCCTTTCCCACAACACTGGGGTAAGGCACAGCTCCTGCCACCTGTTTCAAAGGAGTGTATTAGCGAGCGCTTCCGCCATTTTGCAACAACGTCACTCTTAAGAACTCTTTATAAACCCTATTCATACTATGTATAAAGATGTACTCACACTCACATGTGCGTCAAACAAATATATATGATAATATTGTATGCATAATAAAATAATATGTTAGTGCATCCTTATATATATATAACATATCACATTATAAACTGTTATATTATGATAATTTTTGTGAACGTACGGTGCATTTTTGTGCGACAGCTCGTCTTCTCCCAGGGTGCCTCGGTGTCTGCGGCGGGCCTGTTTCCCATTGGCTCATAGACAGCTCGCAGTTCCACGTCAAAGATGCCATTAGGTTCCAAGCCGTCAATACTGTGCTCCATGGGAGCGTCGGCGGAATTGAGGAAGTCACTGCGTGCAATAGAGACTGACGAGATGTCACCATCGCTGCCATCGCGTGGAACTGTGACAATGTGTGTGCGAGGCCCGATGAAAACCCGATTGCGTTCGTTCAGTTCGTTAATGAAGAATTTTATCCCAGTTATACGTATCTGCAAAGGAAAGACATTTGAAAGGCTTTTGTTTAGCCATTAGGCAACTATAGAGTACTTCTTGAAGCCAATATTTGCACCGCTGTTGTCAAGGGTCGATTAAAATCGTAAATTTATTTATATACACATGGGATTGGGGCAAAGACTTGCACCGGCCAACAGTGAAGGGGGTTTGAGTCTCAAATTCAGTAACTACCGGTAGTAAGTTCTTTGCAAGCAACGACGTTCACAGCATGAATGACTTTCGCAAACTTTCATGGCATCTACCGCATGGTCTTCTACGTGCCGCAACCTACACGATGGTAGGACAGTGTGTGGCTGAGCGATTTAACTCCTGATTTTATCAGCAAATTCCACGAAGAAAGTGTTATAGAAAACTGATCCATCTTCAAAACGAAGACAGCTGCCAAATCCTACGATGCATACAGTAATTAAGAGGGACAGCTTACTTCCAAGGACAATATGTCGCAGGGTAAGCTAGCTGCGCAGAATTTATGACCAAAGCTCCAAAACCAAAAGTTTTCTCGGGATTACGTCAGCTATCTTTTGGTCCAATAGGTAATTTCCCTGATTTTACCCAAAAGCTGCAGTTAGTGCACTTTAAACGCGTCGTGTGTTTTGACAGGCGCATGCCATGTTGTGGTCGTCACATGAGGTAAAATTCTCCTAGTGTGTTTTGCGCTTATCTGAATTGACCAAAACACCGCGATTCAGGGGAAGGATTAAAGAAGCGAACAAAAAAATCATTTAACAAACTGAGCGGTTTCGCACAAATCCAGCAGAAACATAATTTGGTCCGCTGCTTAAGGCAGAAGGTTAAAAAATTGCTGAAGATTGACAGAAACTGTTTCATGAGAACGGACATCTTGACAGATTCTGCATAAAGAATACGGTGGCGAGAGAAATAAAACCAGCCACATACACTGTGTAAAAGAAGATGCAAATCCTCAAGGGGATGTATCAATCGAACTTTTAAGAATATACTTTGATGAAGACGTGGAGGGAACCTTCTCAGCAGCAAGATTTCGAGTGTGATTCTCAAACAAGCCGGTCCTGCACTGCGAAGGTAAGGATAGGTTGCCATTTCAGACCACTTCCGTGTGTAGCCTTATTTACTCCTTCAGGTGAAGCAGATTATATTGGTCGCACGAGTGGGTGCTTATCCAAATGAAGGTTGGGCAAATCCCGACATGACTGAGCATAAATAGTGCCATTCTCGCTCCCATCGTTGATTCCGAATATCGTGTAAAACATTGCGAAACCTTCAAGGTGATTTATAAGGCAGCACCAAACAATCCGAAGTCCCTGAATTAGCGTTTGCTAGCAACAGTAGAAGCAACCCCTATGCAGTTGAGGAAGCCGGTCTTCTGCGCGCAAGGGAACCTCATGCAAGGTCTGAGCTTGCCATGGCCAGCCGTCCCATAGCTGCCTGCAATTTTCCGCGCTTTCTCTCTCCCTTACTTCTCCTTATGCCGCCCATAAAGAACCCCCAACTCCCTGCCCTTTATCCATGCTTTATTTTCATGAAATGATGAACGTTATTGCCCGCAAATTTACTTTTTACCTCCCTCCAGTATATATATATATAATGGACCAATGAGAATTTACCAAAAACCTGCGTATGCTCGTCAACTACTCTTCAGAATTTGACATTATACTGATCATGTTTTGAATAGGGGACATTTTGAATGAGTTATAGCACCCCCTCCCCAAATCCATCTGCAAATCTTAACGTTCACGAACCGATCAGAAGTGCGAAGTGTTTGGTTAAATTCCTGCCTAGAACTTTAAAAATGTTTGACAGCAGGCCTCTTCATTAACCAAAAACAGTTGCAAATTCTTTAGCAGCAATTCGAATCACGTTCTATGCACTCGAAAGAAGTGAAGTTGATTAACGACTTGGAAGAGTAAACTATTTTATTGCCAGACCCGATAAAAGAATTTCCCGTTGACATTTTCGGCAGTCTTTACTGTGTTATATGTCGGCCATCTGTAGACTTACATTGGGTAACCCTATCACCTACTCTCTGTGGTTGGAATGCAAGTGATGATAGATGAAGACAGGAATCTCACGGAATCCCAAAAATGACTACTTTGGGATCTTGCTTTTCTGATATTAACAGATACTTTAATCTACAGGATCAACTGTTAAGAAGGTGATGATTGTTACGGCGGCCAAAAACCCCGGGTCGCCAACGTTTTGGTTGTGAAAAATGACAAGCGTTCACTACAACCAACGCAAAGCACAGCAAACTGTTAATGTTTTGATATAGCTTACGCCGGCGGACAGATATTAAGTGAAGTGCATTGTTTTTGACTTTTCATTCGGAATCAATGTGCTCAGCAAGAAATAACTGCACTGTAGAGCTAAGAAAAATGGGAATAATACTTAGTTTGGAGTCCAGTATGGCCAATTTAGTCATCAAATTATTCTCATCCTTTGACCTTCTACACTTTTACTTTTGCTGCCATTTTCGGATAGACTGCACTCCTTTAGAAAGTTCACCGCGTAAGTAACCTTCCTCTAGCTTACCACTCTCCCGCACTACTTGACAAATGTGCCGCTGACTGGGTTAACTGTAGATAGTAATTACTTCCCTCCCCCAATTACGGCGGCTTTAGTTTTGATGGATTGAGCCTTGGTTCTTTGCTATTCGGCTTCAGCTAGCTGGGATCCGACAGCGGACACAGTCGTTCTCCTGCAAACAAAAGAGCCGACGCCCATCGGAACATCGTCAAATGATTCATTTCGACTCCCCAATCTAGCTTACCCTCAGCTTTGCTCTTCTGAGGGCTGACTCCGCACCATCTTACGTGCGCGATGGGATGTTCGGCAGGAGTTTACTTGGTAGCGCACTTATGTTATTTTTTATATTTAAATGTCTACTCCAACGCTTCCGTAAGACTGAAACTTGGGGCATTTTACATGCGATATCACTATCCCAACCTTACCCTAACCCTTGCCCTAACCCTAAACCTAACCCTTACCTTAACCTAACGCTTACCTTAACCCTTACCCTAGCCCTAACCACAGCCCTTACACTAACCATAAACCTAACCCTTACCCTAAGCCTAATCCTCACCTTAACCCTAACCTTAACCATTACCCTAACCATTACCCTAACCATAAACCTAACCCTTACGCTAACCTTAACCCTAACAGAAATTAATTGTGTAGGAATGTAAATATTAATAAAAAACATATGTGCGCTACCAAGGAAACTCCTGTCGAATGGTCTTCGTTGGCTGCTGACTGCTGATGGGAAAGGTAAGAGATGGTATGCAAGTCTAATATCACATAAAACTGATCCATCCGTAAGTAGCACGTCGAATGTCATTTTGAGAAGACGTCAAGTCTGGTGTACTGCGTTTTTGTTTGTTAATAACATCGTAATTTCTAATATCTATATATTTTTATGTATACCTAAATATGCATATGAAACCTGTGGCAGACCTATCGGCGAAATTGAATAAAATACTGTTTGTTTATTAAAAAAGACTGCATTTTCAATGGCAAGGAAGCAAAGACTTACATCGACCCCATGGGGAATAACTTGCGAATGCAAGGCCTCTTATTAGACAGTGAACTTGTTTTTATACTTCAGATTACACTAATTCATGAAAATATTTGCATACATGGCACCTAATCTCGCATTTCATCGCCTATGTCTACCAATTACTCAGCTTTCATGCGCTTCTACACGTACTGTTTTATTGGATAAGTGAAGTAGGTTGCATTCCGAAATGATATGATGAAAAGAAAGAAGATCTTCGGAAAAAGGAGTTGTACTCGTGAATTATCGAACAAGTACCACGTGATCGTCATCAGACTAAACCCTATCTCTAGCGCGTACAAGCGGATATTACATTGTTGTCGTTGGTTTTTCGCAACTTGGATTTGAAGATTTCTCGGGTTTCTTTCGGTGAGTTCGCAAACATTCTTAATATATGGAAGTGTTTTCCAACTTCTTCAAATGGGCGACTGATTGGAACAATCTAGTTTCTCTTATTTTTTTATTTTAACTCCTGTTGTCTCACAAATCTATTCACAACCTCCCTAGACTAATCACATTTTTCCTGAGATGTTTAAAATGCTCACTCTTCTGTACATTTTTCACGCAGTTGATGATGACCTGCATTGTCAGATATGAAACGTCACAATAGCGTTTGTCAGCGTTTTCCAACGAACACATTCCAACAAGCCACGATTCTCAATAGCTTTCGAAAGCATATGCGTCAATCATACGTCCACATGAAAGACCCGCCCAGTTTAGCAAAATATCACCTGGTACATTTTGATATGGTCAGCCAAGGGTCACATTCCCATAGTTTACTGTTCCTCCTTTTTTAATCTAACAGCTATGACTGGGTGCCGGCTACTGGAGTCAAAATTCCCGATAAATCCCTTGTGGCAGGCATAGCTGCTTATGGAAGACCCTTGTACATCGCTAAAGCCCAAATAAAGGATAAGGTGTGTGGAGGAAAGGTTAGGCAATGTTATTTGTTGATTCCCTCACCGTCAACTTTTGATAAACGTTTGGCTTAATTATTAACCGCAGTAGGTTTGCTGCCTGTCTGACCACGACAAAATCTGGTTGTTGTCGTAGCCATGTGCTGTGTGGGGAAGTACAAGCATGTGTTGTTCGGGATGCGCGGTCATATTAAATGACGCACGTGGGAGCATGTGTACTGGCCCATGTAGCTGTAGACTCACACCACAGCGGACCCCTGCGCTCTGTCTTAGTCCCTGATATCTCGTTTGTGATTATAAACATAGTCAGATGCGAGTTGGTACAGACGAGAACGATAGACGCAGAGCACGTTTTACATCACTATAAGACTATCTTCAGAAAATCGAGTTGTACTCGTGAATTTTCGAACAAGTATCACGTGTTCGTCGTCAGACTAAATTATAAGTGAGGGCTGCGAATGTCGCACTAGAGGTTTTGGAGGCAGAGGTTACAACGGACGGGGGAGGGAAGGGGGGATTGGGGGGAAGGGTTATGGTGACGTGACACCGCGGCGATAGGTTGTGCTAGTGAGGGGAGGAGGTGTTAGCGTTTGGACTATGGGCGACGTGTTCGGGGGAAGGGCTGGGGGCTGGTTAAGAGTCAGAGAAATTCCACTTAACCGGGTACGGAGAGCCAGTAGTGGTTTCAGGCTGTGTCCAGATTAGAAGACCATGCACAAAACCCGGTATAGTGTGAGTCAAGCTCTACGTGCCTGTTTATACTAGCCGGATTCGAGTGCCAAGCGTCGAGGAATTCTCTAGCTTGTCGCGTATTAGCCATTACAATCACGTCGGTGGCATCCCAATTGAAGCGGTGATTAAACTCAATGGGGTGCGCAAATACGAGTGATAAATGGTTCCATAGGCAAACGGCTGATTTATGTTCCTTGATTCGAGTTTCAAGGCGTCGGCCTGTTTGGCCAATTTAAACGCAAGGGCAACCAGCACATGGTATACGGTAAACGACGTTACTTTGTTGTTCCACGGGTAGGGGGTCCTTTACTCAACATAAGCTTGCGCGTATAACTCGACTAGCACAACCTATCGCCGCGAGTTTCACGTCACCATAACCTTTCTACCCAATCCCCCTTCCGTTGTAACTGTTTTATTGCATGGGAAAGTTTATTGAGTTTTGAGATGTCGTTTTTCATAAGAAATTAAAAGTGAGTAAGTAAAATAATATTAGGTCAGCAATTTATTTTTTATTTTCATTGATTCGAAGATCAGCCATTCCTGATTGGCAATTCTGGATGATGTATATTGGCTGTCTTTTGTGGGATTATGCATTTATTTCTTAATTTACCCATTTTCCTGTGGCATTTTATTTTCTTCAATAAAACGTGAAGTTTTGTTCTTTAGTGAACATCACCCACTACAATCTAATACAAGTTACCCTGTTACAAATATCGGGACTAGGATGATTATGAACCAAACCAGACTGACAATGATTTTCGGGTGCTACGATCGTTGATGCGGAGATACGTTCTCAAAATACGCGAACACCAATAAAAAGTGGGTGGAGAGTGAAGATGAACACTTCCGATCGGAAGATTAAAGAACAATGGGGTGTGCTCTAACGCAACGCAGCAAAGCACAGGGAGCTATAATCCGGAATGGATTTGTCAGCCAGTAGGACTAATGCGAATAAAAAACAAGAGATATTTACTGGAAACAGAGAGATGCCCGGATGGTTCACTTCTTACCGCTTTTAAAGCAAAGCAAATAATCTGGCTGAGGTCGGGGCAATAGTTGGTTCGAGATACGTTTGAAGTTACCTCATAAGTCAAAAAAAAGTGCTCCTCGCTTAAATGCCTTTCGCCTCTACCGAAAGGCAACGCTGGTAAATTATATGTGTAAGTTAAACGACAAAAACTGAGAAAATTTTTTGTTCTCTGTAGTCCAGTTCTGGAAGGATCTGCGGTAGCATGCTACAGCAAGTGATTTTGTGCGCCACTTTGACAGAGAAATTCCCTTTATTTTGAAAGTCAAGGTCCAAACATTTCAGCAAGGATTATTCCAATGACTGTGAGCAGGAATACGGTAAGGTAAAATGTAAAGATCATAGAATATTCAAAACATAGACTTTTACATGAAATCCATGTCTATCATGGAAACAAGCCTAATTTCAACTTCCGGGTTTGCGTATCTTTATACGTGAGGTAGCGGGTGAGAAATAGGATTACAGGTGCTTTTTTTTCCGATGTACGGCAAGACATATGATGGAAACTTCGGCGCATAGTACGGAAAGACTTCGCAACTATTAGTTCAGAATGGTGCGGATGGGTCATTTCACCCAAACATGTGATCAGTAAATTGCTTGACTCTTTAAAAGTGTCTCTGTACTTCAGTATAAGCTAATAAAAAATAGGAAACACCGGCAGCTGAAGGAAGCATTCGGCATATACGTTTAACTATGAACAGGTTTTTTTAAGTGAGGCTGGAAAAATAACTGAAAACTTGTGTTTACAGTGGGCTTACATTTACGCTTAATACGAAAAATGACTGCTCCGGTTTTAATTTAACCGTTTTGGATCGCAACAGTCCAGACAAAATTCTTTCAACTCTTGCTCTTTGGAGCATCTGCTCAGAACGTCGTCAGGAAACCAAAAATGCATGGGATAAAAAAATTCGATGGCAACCTAGTGCCGTTAGCTCTTCTACCCTATGGTTGGATATTTTTGTAAGAAAGATGTCCCCTACACAAGTTCATACAAAGCATTTGTTAAAATCTTTAGTGCTAACATCAGTACCTCCATTTGCGTACGCAATTATGAACGTTAACAGATATTACTGTAATGAGACAGCATGTCCCCGTATCCATACAGGCCCTGGATAGAGAGTAAGATTTCCTTATGATAGCACTCGCATTACTGGGCCAGTCAAGGACAAAAGCGCTGACAGTTTCTTGAGTTTAGTGCATTAAATGAGTCGTAAATTGCTGAGAATGTATCCATTCCCACGATTACTCTGTTAGCATATGCCTAACAGACAGATAGCCTGCGCAAGCGGCGCGCACAGCAGATTATTGATTGGCCACCGGCAGCAAACACAAATTGCAGCCACCTAATCGATAATTCCAAGTTTACTCGCACGAATCACGCCAGCAACCGAAATCTGATTGGCCCAATGGACTAAGCTCACCATCGTTTGTCCTCTAATTTTTTTGGACCTTACACATTGCTCTGACTTGCTGTACTGTGCTTGTCGCAGTAAACTTCTCCTTTTTCCGGCCAAACCGACTTCTCTCTGTCTCACTCTTCCGGGTTCCTTGGCTCGGCATTCGACTAAGATAGCAGTACCAGGCGGGTCATAACATAAATCCATTATAATTTTGTTTAGGGCGCTCAGTGCAAACAATTTAAAGAATAATACGAGACAGGACGGTCATTTTAACTGAATATTAACACAGAGCAACCATTTATTGGCCCCCACACATGTTAAGAACTGACTAGAGTAACAGTTTATACATTCAATTGTTTCTAGTCATGCGAATGACTACCAGAACTATAGATTTAGCCTGCTCATAAAACGGGATAAACACACGATCAAATAAATATGAAAAAAAGAGCTTTTTCTTAAAAGATAGTTTTACTCTCTTAAAACTATTTTTTTCTTAACATTCTCCTTTATTAACTGCAATGAGCTTTGCATAGAGGTTACATATTATTTTGAGAGTGGAGATAAGCTATGAAATAGCCACGCAGAAACGTTTAGTTTGCCTCGCCACTTAAGAAAAATAGTGGTCGCGTCGAAATGCCAATCTTTTGAACTCAAGGACAGACGTTGGTTCATCTTTTTGCAAATATTTCGCAGAAAATAGCCATTTAATGCTCTTTCTGCGAGACAGCTTTCAAACATGCGGGTTTTGCCATTTCGTAAGGTCGACAGCTATGGACATGTAGATTGATTCCATTTTCTCTGTATTGTCCGTCTTTTTTAAAATGGCAATGCCAACTCCTCTGACGGCAGGTATAATTGGGATCATTTCATCAATTATAGTGAATTCAGTGTGGTCTACAATGACCTACGCCATTATGTAAGTAAAGGACAGGACACTGTCAGATCGAAATCAGGAATTGAAAACGAATACGGCACTGTGACGGAACCACCGGAAAAGGGAGCAGGATTACCAGCATGCTCTACGGTGGGGACGAAGCAGAACACCAACTACCGTCAAGCCAAGCCTAAATCCACACGCATGGCTAAACAGCGACTGGATAAAAATCGATCAGCTCAAGGCCAATACACACAACCGAAAATTGAAACTTGCTAATCGATAAAGTCAGTATTTGCTTTGACAAAGAAAAGCGGCTTCATCTATCCAAAACGTCAGCAAATCTACATCTTTATTCCGGTAAGCAGAAGATGAACGCTTATTCTTATCCCGGAGCTCTATATTTTTCAAAGTTCAGTTAATTTTTTTGTCAAAAGGTAATATTGAAGGCATCCGGGTTTCGTTAAATTGTTTTCCCTATCGCTGCGAATTGCGCAACATTAGTCGCCTGTTATCTCAAATGAAAAGCAATCAAACTCGGACGAACCATTGCCCTAATCTATGGACCTCCTGACCGTCCGAAGAACAGCTTTCCACGATGACCGATAGCCTCTCTACATGGTGCACCAAACTACAAGCTTTGCAACTGACTCTTTCATCAACCCTATTCAAATATCAACAACACCGACAACTGTTTTCAAGACCTATTGCAGTTCCTAGCGAATATATAAGGCTTTACAAATTCAAATAGCGAACTACTGGTGTCAAGTGCAGATTTAGTATCTAGTCACATATACTCCTACAGCCTTAACGAAAACCTATATTGAAGAAATTCTGCAGACCTTAACTACGGATAAACCTGAGGACGCTTCATGGAAATTGCTCGAGAAAACAAAATTACTATGCTGAAAAAATACTATCGACAAATAAAGAACACCCCCTATGGAATCAACAGTATTTGTGCGTTGGCAGACGTTGTGATACAGAATCAGAGCCTACGCATATTTCATCAGTTAATCCGAGCGTATAGTTTTGTTACGTAGACAATATATTTGCTATGGTCGAAAGAGGAAAGCCAAAAATGAGTCTACGTCAACCTAAACTCCACCTCCCCAGGAAGTGTACTTACCTTCGTAGCAGAAGTTGATGAAAATCACCCATTCATGGATGTCCTCGCATATATAAATCCTGATAGGTAGTCATACATCTTAGTTTTTATCAGGTTTTTTGAATTTATCTTACATTTCGGGATTCACTATCCCATTTGTCACCAGGGCAACTCTGTTCACACCTTACTGATTTGAACGGAAGATAGCTGTTTCGATGAAAAAAATGTATGCTAGGCAAAATAGGCCTTTAAACTATTTTTAAACAGTAAATATTGTCTTGAATCAATTGATATGGTGGAAGAAAACGTTATTAAAAGTAGTACCATAGTTGCGACCACCCAGGCATAAGAGGCTGGTGAAGCCTCCCTTGTGCAAAGAATGTATCTCAGTTCATCGAAAGGCAACCAAAAACAACACCGTATAAAGATGGCGTGCAAGTCTATTAATCCTACACGCACCCAGCCTATAAGCCATAAGAAGAGGGTTGTTTACTTCCACGAGATGAAAGTCGTCTAAAAAGTGCTGTTTACCAGTCGTTATGTACGTCTTATGTTCCCCCTCCCCTCACCCATCCGTGTGCATAAACGCCAGCCAGCGGTGAAGAAACGGGACAATTTTTTACAGGTAGTTAGATGGGCTAGACACAAGACAAAAATATTTACATGTGATAAAACCCGGTGCTACTAGGCCAACAAGGAATGGTTCTCTGAGACAATTCAAGCAAACGGGGGAAACCTTAATAGGCATAACTGTTTAAGTAACCCTTGCAATTCTCTCAGAGCGAAAACAACCACTATGGGTTGAATAATTGAATGCCGGCACATACGCTTGTCTAAACATAACATGATTAAAGAATAGTGTATAAGGCATAATTTGGAATTACCTACGTTTTGTATATTTCTTATTTGTCCTGAGAAGAACTGGACTAACAGATTCAAAATGTACACAATGAAAGTTCCGAATACTCTGGACGACCAGAACTGACAGGTTGGTGAGCAGCACTTTATAATGCTGGTGTATCCTACGAATTCGCTCGACTGGTCAGTGAATTCAGGATAAGCGTTGGTCACAGGAAGGAAGCAACAATCCGCAGACAACTTATGCGGCCTAAGGACCCAGTACGTTTTAACCAAAAGTTTGGTGTCATTTAGCGCATCGACTGCCTTTGTGGTCAAGCCAGTTTTGTTGTTGAAAGCGGTAAACGGGTTCTCACGAGAATGCACCAGCACGAACTCGCCGTGCAACGGAATGACAAGCTTCCTCTGCTAGCCGCTCACGCACCCATGTCAGGCCACGGCTTCGATTTCGACCGCGTGCGAATACTGGGTCAGGCGCACGACCGAATCTCACGCCTGACACTCGCACGCAGATTCAATTAACGGGCATATCAATCTTCCTCATACCTACCTTGCGTTGCGCTAAAAAATCGATAGTAGAGTTGAAGGTCATTCCCGGCAGATTGGAGCTTAATACACGGTGAGCTGTACATCGTTTATTCCTTGAAAATGAGCTCGCGTGAGATTTCGAAAGGTCGAGAAGATAAAATACTGGCCCCAGTGAGCGTTTGCCCGCCTTCTATACAATAAAAATTACTTTATTCATGCAACTTCAGCTATTTATTATATATATGTATGCCTTGGAAAATGGGCATCTCAAGATGGATGGAGTAAGTACTTTGGGAAAGGATAACTAAGGTTGCTATGTACATTTCCTATACTAGTTCCCCAGGTGGTCATCAGACGCGTATTGAGTGTACAATGTGGTTAAAATTGTTGACCTGCAATGCAGTGTATTGTGGTTTAAAATTAAGATTGGCCTCCACACGTTTGCCCGAACACCAGTTGGCAGTAAAGAGCCGAGACCACTTGTTCCTTAGAAGGTTAGCCCAAATTTGCGTGCAATTAAAACTGCACTGATGACCCCTGTCGCGAATTCCCAGAGACAATTAACTCAGACGACTCGGTCATTGAGCGGCACTTGAAAGTAGATTGAGCTTCGGCAATCTCAAAAAAGCATGAGAAAGATGGCAGCCAATCGGGACTAGAGGCCAAACAACAGAGACAGCTACTGGATAAGATGATGTGACACTAGTGATTTTTCCAGGCAACTTAAAAATTCTAACTGTCATGTCAACTCATTACACGTCGGGGAAGACCTGAGCGTCAAAAATCTACATAATGAAATTGGTTGTCTTTCCCAAAAGAAGTTCTCTCATCGATATGTATTTATATACATATGTAGACAGGAGGGTTGAAAAATATAAGGGAGATTGATATGGCCATTTTACCTTCGATGCCATCATAAGCCAATCATACATCGCCCCAAGTAAATGTATCCTGAACTTTATTTCAGAATCAGTGTTCATGAAGTGTTTTTTAATACTGCATCAGTAAAGCAGCTATCAACGAAATGGAATATGCATGTCTTTTTCCTGGTTTTCTAAAGTGTGTCGAAATCCAAATTTGGAAAATTTGACGATTGAGGTGATGTGATTAGCCTAAAATAGCTTCCTGGAAAAAGAAGCAAATTTTAGTTGAAGAAAGTTGTAGCTGATAAAAGTAACTGCAGAATAAAAGTGCTTTCAGCTGCAACAAATACGGACACAAAATTGATAAAAAGATCGTGTCGTTATCTAATTGGAGCAAAAGGCACCTTAGGGGGTTTCTTAATCAGTTCGCACAGTAGGGTGGGAAAGAGGAGGAATAGGAAGTTAAACACGGCTTGCGAGAACGCTAGCGAATTAGGGGGACGGACGGCAAATAAGTAGGACTCCAGATGGTCTGCTACGGATTTGTTAGAAGTACACTAGGTCCGTAAGATCAGGACGAAAAACCTCCTAGCTAAGATCCCTGCCAAGGGAACAACTGTAACTTCACAATTGATGGAGTACCGATCCCGAGAAAAGCAATAGGTTATCTTTTGTGCATATTCCGTAGTGATCACTCCTGTATCGTTCCTGCTACTTTAAAAAATGCTTGCATGATCTACATCGCCAAATTTAACGGCCTGGAGCACTGGATATGGCGGACGTTCTAGTTCATTGGAATTGTGTGAGCGCGCGGATAACGCCGACTTCTCGTTAGACGGTCATTGCATAAACTCTGCGTTATCTCTTTATTTCTACGTTGGCTGTATGTTTACCAATGTTGAGAGTACAGCTGATGACAATCTGTATATTCTTCTGCTGAGATAAATGTGTGTGCCCTTACCTTGCTTATAAATCAGCCGCGATAGGGCGGAAAATTGTCAGAATTGATGGTTGGTGCTTCTTATAATTAGGCTTCAAGAACGAGTTGTCGGGGAACATTAATCACCTTCGGGCCGAGCATGCCAAATGAATGTTTGGTGAAGGAGAAATAAGGCAGGGTGTTAGGAGTAGGGAGAAAAAAATTGACGGCGGTGAAAGTTGTCTCAAATTCACGGCACAGTTTCATACTTAGCAAAAATTAACAGGTGAGACCGGAATCAAACAAAAATCAGATAAAAAGGTCTGCGTGACTGAAAAGGCCATGCTGTGCAATTTTTCTTGGACTGGAAGTGCCAATTCTTGCCACAACTGCCTCTTCAAGAGCAGTTCCGTGGAAAATACTACATTTCTTCCAACTGACACAAGTCACGTACCCCCGGCGCTCTGCAAACTTTTCAGAGCCGGCAGTACGGCAGAAACACTAAAAAATCCTTTTAAACACGGTTCCTACTCCCTGAATAACAAAAGATCGTCAAGAAGAAGCGAATTGTTTTTCTTTGCATGTGGTTAGAATCTGCTGCTAATGCCGCGGGAAAAGTCCACTTTTCAGACAGCAGTTCTGCCAGCTGCTGGAGGCAAACATTTCTAGGCCATCTGAAGCTGCCGGCTGATTTGATACTTTCTGGTATACGCAGAAGACTCCAGCCATTAGCAGCAGAGAAAGGTGAATCATCAAATGCTTCCCTGAACAATTTATTGCGATTCTTTGTAGCATGTAGAAGATTACATCGTGAATAGGTTTATCGGCTTCGGAGGGATATTGCATGTCAATAATGATAAACTGAACAGTGGATTGCATATTTCAAACAAATATGAGCTTCAGTTGTGAAATATGTTTTCTGTTGGAGCTGAGATACTGAGGAGCAGTTTCTATACCTAATCTGGAGTAGCATAACTTTATGTTATGCTGTTCACTTCATGTATACCACTTTCGTATACGCTTCCTTTCAGTTGTCTGCAATAACATACTCTCTGTAAAAGAAACTTAATACGTTGTAGATATTTTTATTATTGATTTTTGAAGCTTATATACATTTAAAATATATTTGGTCGGAGATCACAGTTCGTGTAGTAAGTTAGAAGCAGATGTGTACTATGAAAGATAATGATATTGAATTTTTTACAACTCTTCTGATTTCCCGAAAAAATATCACCCCCAATAAGGAGGTGTGTATGCATTTAGGGTTCCTGAACAGCATCTTGCAGAAATTTCGTTTGAAGTCCACTCATTTCGCTATACCGTGAAAGCATATCATAAAATGTACAAATAAATTTGCATGGGAGTTAAGCCCTGTTGCATAGTTTACAACCAATATTGATCAATGGAAAAAAACGATCTTCCCTTAATGAATATCTGCTGGTGTTAATAAATATCATTGTAAGAAGCTTTTAAAAAGCTGCAAAATGCTCATTCTTCAGTTATAAAATTTAAAGAAGATAATTTTATGTGAGACAGGAACAAAAATTAATATAAACTGCATGTTTTCTTAAGAAAAAAGTTGTTGTCCTAAGGTAACCTAAGAAATTGTATTTTTGCACGAGTATTATCGTTGCAGGTGGCCTAAAAACGACAAGTCTTCCAGTTAGCATTCCGAATGGAATGAATTATCCACAGATAGTAAATATTGTAGAAATTGTTTCATGCAATTCACGTACACTGGCTTTCGTGCAGGCTTCTTTTGAGTGACCTACGATAAAATACGCTCTGTAAGAAACGATTAAGTATAAAGTGCGTATTTATTTTTGATTTTTGAAGCCCTTATATGCAAAAATATATGAAAATCACTGTTCATGCACTTATTGAGTAAACAATGTGTACTCTAAAAGGGTTTTTTTATTTGGGCTGTAAAACCCTTCCCATTTCCCGATAAATTTGTCCTCTATACGTACTTAAACAAACATTTACCGTTTTCAAAAACCAAGGTACAGACTCTTGGTTTAAAATTTCCTTATTTGTCTTTATACCGTTGAGCATGTCACATAGCGTACATATACGTTTGCATGGACGGTTGACAATTTTATCAAATTGCTAATCAACATTCCTAAATATACGGATATGACGTTTTGCCAATGAGCATTTCGTGATATTAACAAATTTCATCGAAAGAAAATTTTCAAAAGATGCAAAACGCCAATTCATAAAGTATTATGGAAAAAAGGAAAACAATTTTCTGCAGTTCCTTACAATATATTTTAATTCATAATAGCCCCGACAGCCATTGAAAAAATGCGTATTTTGTTGGAAGTGGCTTGAAGACAACACATTTAACAATCGGCATTCTAAAATGCAATGAAATATCCTCAACATTGCAGAAATTGGTAGTTTACTTAAGAGTTCTAGAGATAAACTGTTCACTGTATGTCCACCACAAATATTACAGGGAATCTAGTACTCAGATAAAACCTTGCTGAATAATATATAAGCTGCACAGAATGTTCACATGGGGTACTATGAGTCTTCTCCGTCCTCTTTCCTAACTCTCAGTTGAAAAAATTTGTTTTAATATTAAAATTTTAATGTTTAAAAAATTGCTTCAGCGCTGTTATCTTTCGCGAAATAATTTCAAACTCAAAGAGCGATTATTATCCCAGACCAGTAAAACAAACACAGCATTCCTCAAATCTTACTGCCCACTGCGTTTGGGGGCATTACAATTATTTAATAAAAAGTCTAGGCACCAAATCAAAAAGCCGTTTTAGGGTTTTGTTTGTGCCGCTGGCATACTCATTGGGTGTTAGGAGGTAACTTTTATTCGAATCGTTTGTTTTTCAGACTGCTTTTGCGTCAGAACACCAACTTACTCGCAGGTGAAACTTGCGTTTCACCTTGCACAAACGTTTTATTTAAAGCGCAATGTCTCGCCACTTCAAGGATTTCCAAAGAACGTTTCCCAGTTGTGTTGACTTTACCGTATGGCCAACTGCTCACAAGCACCCGCAGGAATTATGTGGGTTACAGTCAACCCTGACCGAAACTGAACAGACCAGAATCCACTTAGTTCAACAAACTTACAGCATGTAGACAGATAACAATTTAAGTTTTACGGCAAAAAAACTCTTAAAGTAGCCAACGGCATAGTTTTCTAACCAGTCCTAATATGCACACGCTCCATTCTGAGGAGTGACGGATAATACCTGCTGATTCCATGAACGAAATATCCTTCCTTTTCCTAGCAGCTGTCTGTAAAGTTTTTTTTCTTGTTAATCGCTGCTTGACTTCCTAATTGTCAATTCATAACTACATTCACTAATGCAAGCCTTTTAAATTGAAAAAAAACAGAAGGAACTGCATGAAAGAGCCTAAAAATTATAACCATATATACTTTTATTTAGCTGCTTTGTTAAATATTGCAACAACGCTTTCATATTATTCGAGATTTTGTACTGATATGCTTCACAGGTTTTCCAAAATGTGTTTTTTTGTACTGCATGTTCTTTCATGTACGCCGCCCGGTGGCCACGGGAACCATTAACAAATACGTTGTTTGTGGCTGTATAACGCTGAAATTGTAACGCGTGGATTATTTTGCTTCATATAAAGCTCACAATGCTAACTTTTCAATATACAAAATATAATTTGCATTAACACTTTGTTAAACGTATAAAAATCACACATAATAAAACTCTTTTAAATCAACCACATGTAATATTTTTCGTTTTTTTCCTAATGGGCATGTCTATGCTCGTAAATGACCACTGTAAGCTGCGAACTGCGCATGTGTAATTTTAGAAAGGAATATCTTGAAGTAACTTAGTAATTACTCTTGATCTCATAGACATCAGCTTCCTACAAAAGGGTGTCCTCTGTATCTTAAATAATTAAAATTAAGTGACTTGTGCCTATGGCAGGTTTGGGTAACATATTTCACTCAAATATGAAAATTGAGTTACAAACAGATGACTTTATCTTATAAAAATCGTAGCTCATGCAATTTCTTCATGCTCCAGATAGGTTGTTTATCAGAGGCGTCTTACGAAAGGTGGGTGGACTGAGTTTGAATTTAAAAGAAGCCTCTCAAACATGGTAGATGAGCTAACGCGTAATATTTTAAAAGGATTGTGCAGTGCTCGAAACTATTATTGAACTAGAGTTATGATAATAATAATTGTATCCCCAAAGCAAAAGCTCCAACATACACTGTTGGATGCTGTTTTAAAATAACTCAATTATTTTATCAATTTTTTTCTTTTTATGCTTTGGAATATTTTTTGATAATTTTTTATGCGATTCTGATTTTTTTATTGCTGATTTTTTAAACCAGAGTTGGGAAGAAACTGTACGCTGTTTAAGTGAATTTTTCCAATTGGTCTTAGATTATCCGTTAAATACTATTATAATTCGCAGAAAACATATGGCAACTGTTCTTTGTTATTCACGATTTGGGATAAATTACATCTTCTTACAATTTAATACCACAAGGCATTGTATTTTTCTCCACCTATTACTCTCCGAAAAGGCATTTTTGCTTGAGAAAAATGGTTTCGCACCTAACATGGGTTCCTCTGACTCAAATTGGAGCTGAGAACCGTTATTTTTTATACCGGAGACAGTCTTAAATGCCGAGGTCAGTCTGTCTGTACAAAGAGTGGCCTAAAATGGGCACAATTTTGAAGTAATTTAGGGAACCTAATTGAATTCTAGAGAATAAAATGGCTTTGGAAGGCCGAACTGCATTACTTAACCCAAAAGTTGGCACCGAATTTTCATGAAAGTGCCAGCTTTCTAAGAATATTTGGTAGTTTTCAGGTTTTGATTTTTGCTTTTCTGCCACAAGCGGCCTCCAGTAACAGCGCATTCGAACAGTTACAACAAAAAATATCCGCAAAAGTAGATACTCGAAAGTAAGCATCGACACTGCTACTTGGGTAGTTATTTCGGATTCGAATGAGGTTTGCGTGCATCAACAGCCGCAAAACCACCCCATCAACAAGCAAGTTATGGCCACGTAAATGTGGGTGGCCTCTGTACGTGATACTTACGCAAAAGGAGGCAAGAGCTCGATGTGCTATGCCATAAGAGGTATTATACCAAGATATGCCAGCCATGTCGGGTTCAAAAGAAGGGTTTCTCTAGCCGGCTGCATAAAAAAATTCTTAGAAATATTAGTGGTACAATATTCTCTCATTTTTGAGTGTTATTGTTGATTTCAATAGGTTTTCAAGAAAAAAAGGCATAGGGATATATTTTATTAACGCAGATGGTAGACAATTGGGTCTTTTGCAAAGGTTTTATTTGACAAAAGACGAACTTGAAATTGTAACAACGTTTCTAGTCTTAAACGTTTTCGAAACACCGTAGCGTCCATTAATAAATTATTTCCTTTTTATTTGTTGATGTCAGTCCTACATCTAAAACATGGTTCACATTAATAGCAAACCATTAGAAAACCTATAAGCCGCTTCCTAAAGGAGAAGGTAATTGCAAACATTTTCTTAAGTGGAATATCTTAAGCATGTAGCCTCAAAACGCTGAACTCAGTTGAAATGTTAAATCGCGTTCCCCATTTAACGGCAAGCAAATTGTTTTTGAAGCCTTTAGGTTCTCCTTCTTCTAGAATCAGCCTGGAATAAGGCGTATTTTTCTAGCAAATAAAGAAGGCATAATTAATTTTTCTTGCAGCATTTCTGTGAATCATCACACCAAACGAGTAGTTATTCATTATCGCTCTTCATTTTTGCAATCCCTGTGAACGAGGTTCTTTCAAACTTTTGCTTCAGGGCTTGATTTAAAACCACCGAAGTTATGCTGCACGGCAATTAATAGTTTCTAATCAAAACCATATTTCAGTAGTTTGCTTAATATTTCCTGTGATGAAACAGCCATTCCCTATGCAGCATAATGTATACATCTAGCGTAAAGATAAGATGCATATATATATATATCTATGTATATATTCACTCAGAAATGTGCAAACACGGATCGAATAGATTTCCGAACTAAAAAAAGTTCAGGTGGTAGTCAGAGTTCCCCAACGGGTGACCGCCGGCCAGGCCAATTCCGGCCAAGTCATAATAGCAGTAAGGGGGTCAGAGAACACAAACAAACACACTTACAGACGGTGCAGTTAGTCTACCACTGGGGTCTACCAGATGGTTTGTGTTGTTTGACTAGCTGGTGTTCATTGTTATACCTAGCTGATGAAGGCTAATAAGCCCGAAACAGTTATGTATCAAGTTACCCCAGACGCTGTCATACCCCACTTACTGATATATATTCGTTGGAAAAACTGGTTTACAGGTATAAATTATATATTTATTCTTTCCGAAGAACCCCTTACATGTTTCCTTATATCGATCTGAATCATATATCAGTTGAACAAGTTACATTTTCTCTGAGAAGGATTAAAGTTAAAATGTGATAAACTCATTTACATAGGTCAACTTAGCAGCTGCTATAAAAAACAGTCATTCGTTCGGATAAAGCGTACACCAAAAGGCGTTTGCTCCATCAATGCATCCGGTTTCACGCACCCAAATAAATTAGTTAATATTCAACTGTTTCTACGCAATAAGAATAATACTGACGATGGTCCGAGGCACGAGCTGCGAAATTTGTATAGAACGTTTATCAATTTTTCAAAATATTTTCCTGATTTTCATGATTTTCATTGGAATGCTCTCATGTTTAATATGCATAATTAACATGGCAGTTCATATAGCATATATGCCTCCCATAGGGTAGTGTCGTTGTAAAAATTATCTTTAGTGCAGGTAGATTCCAGATTTTGATAATAGCGTAAGCAGTGGCAATCGTTCAGTTAGATTTTGTAAAAGCCGTATATGAGGCACTCAGGCAGTTGTTTTGTACCCGGGACAGAGAAACTTTGCTGGAGTGTTCTATTCCTTGCTTTAACTGCTAATTACTACCTGCTCCTAAACTGTTGGGCAAAATTATAATAAGGTACATTTCTCATCCAGTTGGGGAGATTTCGGATCTGATTAGAGAAAGCTCCGATATCATCAATGCTTTCGCTCTAAAATTAATTCGTACAGCTTCAAATAGGTCTGATATTGGCACTAGTTTGACCGGCACTCTAAGCGTAAACCACGATATCACTGCAGATGCTGCATACAGCCAATGATGCAGCTAGAAAGGAGCTAGTCCAATTCACCGTCCAAGGTTGATTACACAATCAAAACAATGTGCTTAGTCAAAAACAAAGTATCAAATATTAAGTCAGCAGTACCTGTGCCCTTAAAGAAAGCCTACAGCAAACATTTTTGGGTCGAAGTTTAATTTGTGTTCGAGTGCAGCACGCATAAACGCCAGCCGTTTTTAATATGGGACAGTTGGCAATAAGGCTTAAATGGGTGAGGAAAAAAAGTAATTCAAACAGTAGAGGGTAAGAAAGTATAAAAATAAAAATAAGTATTTAAATAATTTAATATTTGTCAAAAATAATGCGCACCATAAATAAAATGGCAACTTCAAAAATGGTGGGAACTGCTCAATTTTGCGGAATAAAAGAAGGAAAACCGAAGCGCTGAGATTCAAAATTACTGTATCTAAATTTAAACTATAAAATAAACTAAACAAATGTGCACTAATTCAAGAAAGCTTAACTAAAATAAGCAAACCTAACTAAACTAAGGTAAGGTAAATTTGTGAAGAATTAAACTTTATAAGCAACAACATGAACTTAATAAATGTATCACTGAACTAAAAACAAACAAAAATATGAGTGATTTAAGTAGCCGAAGGTATAGTTAAATAAACAAAACAGAAAAATAAAATGAAATATGATAACAAATTAACTCCAAATTAACTATTATTGGTGCTTTTTGTTGCAAAGCATTAGATTATTTAAGTAACTCTGAAATGACAATGAAATTTCCACCAACGTTTGTGCACATTATGTCGACAAAAGCTCTTGCTGGTATTGTATAAAATTTATTATATTAATTAATTAATTAATTACAGTACAATTGCTGAGAAATGTCGTCACTGTGCAACATATGCTATCCATTTAAGCACTTACATTTTCAAAAGTGTACTTTGTGCCTGCATGTGCAGGTCCGTTTGGCGCAATAATATGGGTTGATATTTTTGGTATATTAGATGTCATAGACAACATTCTTTAAAGTATCATTCTTGTACTGTGACAATTTGCTGCTCTGTGCGACTTTTGGGTTAATGCATACTACATCGTTGTGACAAAAACACTTCTATATGAAAAAGTTAGTATTTTTAAGACATTTTTCCTCTGTTTATCACAACCACATCCTTTTTTGGCTTTTGTGAGTATTTTGTAAATACATATTGTCCCCGCTTCATTAAAAGTGCTCATTACGAACCATGCGTTTAATTATGTAAACGTCACGGAAATCTCATTACTTTCGTCTTCCTAAATGGTACTAAAATTCCGTCTGATTTTTTAGACTTTTAAACCACCACACTAAGAAAACTCTTTGCATAATCTACCTGTATATGAAATCGTGAAAAATGTTATGCTGTCTCTTATGGGCTTAACTTTGCAAAAATTTTTCGATGAGGCGAATTTGTCAGTGGTAAAGGAGCAAAAGGCACCTTTAACTCTAACTTTGCAGAAAATTATATCCGCTATAGTTTTAAGTTAATTTCCTCAGAGTTCACAGTAGGCAAACTTTAATATTTACTGCGGTTCATACTGTTAGCTAGGAGCAGTTGCTTAAGGCTCATTATTTTCCAGTTTCCAGCATATTCGTAAAGATATATCCTCTTTTGACTTCAATTGAAGCGAAACTTAATAATGGAAATATCTAAAAATATCCATCCGTTTGGATATGTCTCACAGTGGCTGCTCAGTTCGCTCAAAATCTTTTCTTCAAGTTCCATCTCTATGCGACAGTCATTAATGGATCAAACAAAATCATATACGGGCGTCGCAAAAATGCATAAACATTTTAAATAATTGTACGTTTGGTTTTTATTTTAATTTTATTATTTTAAAAATAAAAACAATGTTTAAAAGTATCGTTTTATTGATTTTTCAATGCATTTTGACTATTGCAACAGTGTTTGAATTGAAAGAAGCCATTGGGCATGAATGCACACGCATACCCAGGTACTTGTTTTATGGTGTGTGCGATTCCATTGCTTCGCGTTTTGAGCGGATTTGTGATCGAAATGGACATCAGTTTGAGAACATTCAATGATAAAACAATACATTGATACTTGTAAATATTTTGACATTTCTGAAATGCTAAAATTATGATCAACATCAATCTCATAACTATTTAAAATGTCTATACATTTTTTTGGGACACCCAGTCTATAAACGGGTAAATGTTAGCAGGCAATTTCCCATTTCTCTCGACAGTTAGTGGCTTTGCCTGTCAAATCTGTGACTGATTTTGCTCACCTCCAAGAACTTAGAACAGCTGTTAACGATCGCGCCTACCTGAGAAACAGGCACTTCCAGCATAGATACCGCTTACTTTGTGTGCCTGAATTTAAGCACCAGTCACTAGGCCGGTTCAGACATATGATTGGTGTTTGTGAAAGTGGAGGGGGTCAAATGTGAAGCAAATTAGCGCTTTTCCCGGTAAAAAATATGACTTATGGGAGAAGGCGCTCACCAATCGCGCCATATGGGAACGCGAAATCGTTGCGCTTGTTGATGTGCTGGGAGGTCTGAGAACCATGACTTGAGCAGCTCACGGTTCACATACCGTGTACTGAGACATTGCCTGGGCAAGAGCATCAGTTAAGTGGGAGGACCCGGGCCCAGCAACAACTCTGACGACAGTGAGCATAATTTTCGCGCAATTATCAAGCCCGCATCCGAAAAGGAGAAGGAAATCAGGCCCATTATTGAGTTGAACGTGGAGCGTCAAGCCATCACCACACCAATTTAGAGCCTAGGTTGTGGCTACATGAGCTGATCATTAAAGTACTCATGCAGATGACCGCTAAGGACTATAAATATCGTGCAATTTATACATGTATCCTTCCTATATGTGCATGTCGTGGACTTTTTTCGATAATCTATGATTAAGGATTCTCGACAGAATTTGAAACGTTTTCCAGTGATCACATTTTCTTCTTCATAACTGCTTCCTGGAACTCGCACATTCACTTCTTATGCCAACGGCGTATCCCAGCCACCGCCATTCATGTGTGGATTACATTACAAACAGACAGGCTTGCGCATAGTATGCCAGGTACACTTTCTGAAGCGCGTCAACCACACTTCGCCTGGTTTCTACTTCCCATGTACTGAGTAGCAATTGAAATCACATGCAGAAAATTCTATGCAGACCACATTAGGGAGAGGGATCTCTATGCACTTATTCTTCATTTTGGCAAAGACTGGTAGGCAGGAGTTTCCCTGGAAGCGAAAAAATGTTCGTATTTATATTTACATGCCTATTCCTACGCTTCTCGCAAGACAAAAACTTGGGGCTTTTCAGATACGATATCACGATCCCACCCTTAACCTAATTCAAACACTTATTCAAACCCTTAACCCTTAAACCAACCCTACCCCTTACCCTAACTCTAACCCTAAAACTCACCCTAACCCTTACCCTAAAAATAACTCTCACACCTACGTTTACCCTAAACCTAACCCTAGCCCTAACCCTAACCCTTACCTTAACCTTACCCTAACCCCAACCCTCTCACTAACCCTTACACTAACCCTAACCCCAACTCTAACCCAAACAAAAATTCATTGAATAGGCATGTTAATATAAATAACCACATTCCTGCCCTACCAAGGAAACTCCTGCCGACTAGTATGATGAAAAGTGTAAAGTCTTGCATTTTTGCTGAAGATGCAATCTCAGTTATTCCAGTGGTCTCTCTAGGGTTCATGATTTTCCCTAACCTCAGGAACAGAAAGTGACAATGACAAACGTGGTCTCTCTCCAAATTCCAAGAACTTACGACTTACGAATTAAGGGAAGTTAAAAGTTGCCGTTATCTTGTTATTCCCTGATGATGGCGTCCATGCGAGCGATAACTTGCGCAGGTAAAATTAATCCAAGTGTGATGAAATTCACGGCGCACGGTGAGCCTCGTAGCTCAATGGTCAGATACCACACGCCAACACACTACTTCGAAGGCCTGCGCAAACGGGCGTTAGCCACAGCAGAGGCAGTGGCAATCCGGTTAGCGAAACCCCCTCTATGCTGTCAAAAGGCGCTGGTAAAATCAATAGGTCTCCCTTGGCCGACTGCACGCGGAAATCCACAGCTCTTCTAGCCACTTTGTCCGAAAACACACATAATGAAGCCACAGATAACAGTTAACTGCAAGATACGCGGCTAGAATACAGACCTCTGCCCGGTGACCATGAGAAAATCCCCCTGTTTTCTCTGAGCATCGCAACCAACGTCCTACCCACACGGCGCCCGCATTCAAGAGCCGAGAGAAACCGCAGATGCTGAATTACATTCACCCACCTACTGACTCTTTCCCCCCCCCCCCCAACCTGACGATTATATAAACGCTGCAATTAACTGACCATTTTTATCCCCCATATCGTGTACCGTCCTGCTGATGAATAACCTAAAAAAAACTTGTTTGCTAATAGGACTCTTCAATTGTAAAATGGGAATTTTTGCATAACTCTAATGGTTGAGCCTTGGTTGTGCAAACACATTCTCTGCTGTGTGGGTTCCATTTCCATCGAGGCGGCGAATGTTTTACAATTGGGCCAACTGAATTGAGTAAATCTGCTAAACCCTCCTATTAATAAGGTTTATATTAAGGGTAAGACAAATGCGCATTTACCATTCCTGAAATTTACCGCAAAGCCTGACAATAAAGCTTTCGGACGTTATTCATTCGTCCGTTCCTGCTTGGGGCTCACTCTAGAGACCTGGCAAAAGCCACACAGTGGCTGGTAATGCAAGGGAATTAACGTTGCCCGCAAAAAAAATAAAGACTGGAATGGCCATTTCTGGCCCATAAGTCGTCATCAACCAGTCATAGACAACCCCAAGTGGCATCCCACTAGAGGATCGAACCCAAGAACTTTAGGGCAGACGAGCTCGTTGACGTGTCGGTTTAAGCCTGGAGCACACACATTGGCTAATGAACGCTCACTTAGCAGTCATGGGGCTCAATCGTCCCACTCTGCCCCAGGAATCACGTTTACAGCCACACAGTTTCTAGCAATGAAGACAGATGAGCAATGCTGGCAAAGAGTAAGGAAACTGACATCGAATATAAAACTTTCAAGAAACCAACCTGGTACTCCTTCAGTAGTCGTTTATCCGGCGGCGGCAACCACATTATACGCAGACTAGCCTGACCATATATGTCACTCTTTGTGCTGACACAGCGCAAATCCTGCACTCGGCCCATTAAGTTGCCTCTCTGATCCAGCCCATAGCGATCAGCCGGCACAATGACGGGACTGCTCCAGTTACCGTAGCGCTTATCCGTGCCCCGGGACTTGATCCGGATCACATAGCTCTCAGAGGGCACAAGGCCGTCCAGAGTGGCCATCGTGACGGCACCCACCTCCAGGATGTCCCAGGCTTCCTGGTCGCCAATGTTGTCATACTTGGAGTAGTAAATACGGAAGCCAGTCACTGGTACAGGGCGGTATCCTGGTGTGCCGGGTTGTGCATCCGTACGCTGTGGCAGGTTCCAAGTCACTTTTATCTGGCGTTGGTTTATGCGCACGGCTTGGATATGGGAAGGTGGATTGGGGACTATCAAAGGAGAGGGGAAAACAGTTAGTAGGTGAATTCAGGTTGGCATTTGCACAGGTGGTTATATTTATATGGGAAACGGGTAAAAGTTAGAAAAGTGATTTATACCGTTTGTCTTATCAGAGCAGTAAGTCACGGAAATGGGGAGGGGGTTTGTGGGTCGATAATGGGCGGCTGGTTGGTTAGTAGTGGCTCTGGTAGAATCTGCCAGGTATACCAGAGCACTTTGTAGGTTTGGAAGGCAACAGATGCTCACAGCTCAGGCCGTTTTTGAAAACCCTCTTTTTTAAATTACACAGCAACGGTTGGTTTTCTGTGGTAATAAGATACGTTGCTACTTTAGACTTAGTTGACCCCTGGAGGTCTAGTCAATTTAAGCACACAAATATTGTGAAACTTTGCAATCATTTACTATATTGCCAGCAAAAAGTACTATATCTAAAAGCCCAAGTACGCGTGCTTCACCGTTTGTGCTCCAACATATCCACGAAACTTTTTCACCATATGACCAGTATCCGATGATCTAAACTAGCATAACGAGGAGCTCGTGGCTTAGCGGTAAGGGCGCTTGACGCTAGTCAAAATGGTCAGGAGTAGGTAAGTAGGTAGACCCAAGCTTGGGTAGGCCACAGCTCGGGTCTAGGCATGACTGTCTGAAGACGGCTCATAAGCCAGAAATAGCCACTCTAGTCTCCTCTATATTTGCGGGCAATACTATCTGCCTAGATTACCAGCTGCTATGGCTGTCAGGGCCCCTATACAGACGCTAAACTGAGCGAGAGAGATAATTTCCGTTAGCAGCCGGCTGGACGTTCAGCAACAAATATGCACCAACTATGAATAAATTGCCCCAATAAAACTAAAAGTACGTTTTGCAAAATGTGCAGTTTGTTGACCGAAAACTTATAATATGTTTCAGATTGGAAGGAATTAGCTAGTTTTGGGTGGTGGAATTGTGTTTCACAGGGCCACGTAACTTCAAAGTTATGTCAATCACGCTACAATGTTGATATTTAATAACCGTTTCCTTTCGGTCGCCCGCAAAAACTCAGAAAAACAATAATCATAAGTTATACAGTTTTTTCAATTGATTTTGGTGCCTTTAGAAATCGTTAATATATGTTATAGGAAATGTGCACCTGAAACACCAGCTTTGTTTAATTTCCTGCTGAAACAAATGGCATTCTTTGTTTTAACGTACATAATTAATTCCAGAATTTTCTGGACTTATTAACACATAAATAATTCAGCCTATGCTTAGGATTTCAATTCTCCAATTAAAAGAAACGTTGGTGGATTTTATCTATCTCTGAAAAACTCTGCGGCTTCGAAGAGCTTCAAACGCAAGACATTAAGCAAAAGGCTCCTTAGGAGCAGTGTTCGTTGGAAACTTGACGCGAGTTATCAGTTTTTTGCCTGATTTTAAGGAATAAAAATGCAGTAGCATAAAGGGACCTCAGTAGAATACAATCTATATGTATATATTCCTGACTGTCAGTTGACAGCCTGTGAATATTAATAGATTTTGCCGTGGCAGGTAATGACTTTAGCTCGAATATTCACATTAAGTTTAGATCCAAGCATGAAAGAGCCTTTTCCTTGACTTTTCTCCTACTGTTAGCGTTAATTTCCTCAATAATTGAAACAGCCAAGATTTTACGCTGGTGCAACAAGGACAAACAACAAGAGGGAACCAGATATTTCCACTCAGATGCCTGACATGGACACTTGGCGAATCCTTTCTTATCTAAAAAAAAACGTGTCTGAACTCGTTGACAGGCACTTGCAGAAACATCAAATAAAATTGGCGCATAAATCAATGGGTACTTTACACACCCAGCATGTACATCCTAAGGAGAGAGCTGGCTACCTCGATAAGAGAGAAGTTATCTAGAAAATCTCATGCAAAGCTTGAGATACGGTATATTGCGGCCAAATAGGAAGATCCATCTCCACATGCATCCATGAGCACCAGCTCGCAGTGAAGAGAAGTGAACGTTTGTCCGAAGTGGTCATGCATTGCCTTAACACTGAACACACAGTTACACGGGATAAAACACTCATCGTCGGAGTTTGCTCCTTCAAAAAGGCCGAGAATGTCTTTAGGCCATGCACTCCGATTATTCATGCATCAACCAGCCCATCGAGTAGGCAAAAGTGTATAACCATCTTAAGGAAACGTGGAAATGACTACAGCCAATAACTATGGACCAACATGAACCGCAATTAGCGACCATACCGGATAACCCAGACTGACCCTGTATCGACAAAAATTATAGTTACCAATTATTCACTACGCCATCGTGACTGCTAATTATGTTCACCACGGCGTGGCGCAAATTGACGCTTCCAAGAAGTGCCCACAATAGACGACTATATAACTGTGTCAGCACTTTGAACTGTTTATTGTTATTTGCTGAGTGTTCTCAAGTCTGGCGACCTGGGGATCCAGTGTCGAAACTAAACTGAATAAATATCATCCTTTTTCCAAAGGACGCCTTTCATTGAAAAGAGTCTAGGAGAACTAGTACTGAATCAAACACCTCGGAGCTGCTTCAAACAGCGGTACAAGCTCCGCAGCTTTTGCGTGGCTAGGTTTGTAGCTGTCATTCGTGTAGTTATTATAGTAAATAGTTATGTAGTTTGTATATTTTTGTATAAGTCAAAAATAGACGACCCTTAACTGCTTTCTTCTTACAAGTTTATTCGACGAAGATCAGTTTGGGCATGTTTTCTAGATACTTTATTTGAATTTCAAAAGCCAACAAATAGTTCTACAGAATACTTAAAAATTAAATTCATTTTCAATGCCACCGCCTATCATAAAGCAAAACATATTGTTTGTGCGTTTAAAAAAATATCCGCATGAAAAAAGTGTCCCCCTTCGGCTATTTGAGAATATGAATTCCAGTTTTCAGTTTAATTTTCAGACTCGATGCAAACCATGATATGCCACTTGGGTTGAAATCCAACTTTCAGTATGGAAGCTACCAAGGCCGAGGCAATGGTGTTAAATACGTAATTATTTTCCACATCAACAACATGATTACTAGCTTAAAGCTTCTGAGTATGTAATTTAATTTCGCATTTTTACTTACCAAATATTAAAAACAGAAACTCCGCAATTTTTACCAGTCACAAAAAATGCATGCGTGATACCGCTTCTTCCTTTTCACTGCCCTTAATAATTATACAAATTTATCACTTTTATCTGACTACAAAGTGGTCCTTTGAAGAGAAATATAAAAGGGATATGACAGGTTAATTGGGATGAATTGGAAAACGGGGTGGATTCAAATGTTTCGTTTATGCAGTTTATCTGATATTGTGCAAAAGCACTTTGCAATCATTACGCAGACAGACGATCTTAAAAAGCCTGGGCTTGGACTTGATGCACGTTTATTTTGTATCGCTTTACTTTTTTGCCATGCTATTATAACCAATCAGAGTTCAAAGACGTTCAACTAAACCTTTCGGAATGAAATAAAAAAGTAGGTAAAATCCTTCGGTTTAATGGTCGTATGGCAAAATGTATTCACGGTATTGAAGATGTTCCCTAATGAACCGTAGCGACGCGAAAGAACGAAAAATAAAACTTGAATTCGGTCCTTAACGCTGTACTCCAATTTTATGCCTGGGGTGTGTCTAGGTGCTAAGTAGATATTTTGGCTCGACAAAAAATTAAAATATTCACCCGACATTGGCAACCACGCGTTTCTGTAATCTCTGAGGCACACATCATTATCCGTCAATAAAAGGTGGCTGAGAATACCCGAAAAAAACACTTTTTTGAAAAGCATGAAGCCCAAATATCCTGTGTGACATGGTTATTTTAAAAAACTGAGTTGTTTAATAGATGCATTTAAGATGCAGCATGTTGCCTAACGCATGAAATCCAAGCATTTTTACAAGAAGCTCCCTGTTACTCTAACAGTAATAAAATAATGGTCGTTGCTCACAAGAGGGAATATTGTGATTAACGAAGGGACAGAAAGTGTTATAGAAATGCCAGCTTTTTAGCAAAGTGGAAAATTCGGAAAAAGTGGAAATCGGGCATAGTATGCAAACTTCAGTTTTAAATGTAGACAAGGCCCGTCTATGCAAAACCACCAAGCGAAATAAGCAGCACAATTACAGTAACGTAGTAAAATAATCATTTTGTAAAACATGCAGATACATATGTTTCTGTATTACTTGCAAGGTAATGTACGGCTGGTACCGAACAGCCAAAATTTCGAGTGCGCATTTAAACATTTTAATGGAGCGTACCATTGTTTGCGCACTCATCGAAATTTCTTTCGGCTGCATTCCTTTAAAATTATTTTGGGATTTGATTCAAAATAGGTTCAGGTCTTCCTTAAAATGCTTATAACGACTAGGATTTTCACTGGCTTCCGCGAATTGGCCATTAATCATGATAGCTTGTAAAGAGTTTTCCTTAATAATAATAGATTTTTAAACATTTTAAACATTTTTATGCAGCTGTCTGTTTGAGTCATGGTTTAAAAACATCCAAACATATCCACTTATTTCCGAGAAAAGTAGCTTCCCCAACAAAATTCGTGAATAAATATGTCCAAGATTGATTGAAGAAATTTCTATAACAAGCTGCCTCTTGAGAAAGCGCTTCGGTTTTATATTTTATGTCGAATATCTGCGTACTGCATTTTTTAAGATAAACTGAAGATCGGATTAAGACATTTTAGCCAGTTATTGGGCGTCTTAAAATAAGGCATTTATCCTCTGTTATACACGAAAGAGCTAACCAAAACGCATTGCTCGGACAAACAAGGCTACCAGGAAGAACTGAATTACCTATTTGAATTATTCTCCCAAAAAGGTTATAAACGAGAATTCATTCGTTGCTGTGTGAGACATCAATCATCAAAGAAAAAAGATTCAGGCAATGTCAGTCAGACGTCATATACCTGGCGTAGCCTTAATTACATCAAAAACATCTCCAAACTTTTTGCAGAAATTTGAGAAAGCATCACAAACGGGTAACCCATAAACAAACAGCGACATTACGCACCCAATTGGTACATCCTAAGGATAGGGGAAACTATTTAGACAGGAAAAGAGTTTTCTATAAAAGCCCATGTGGATTATGTGAAGTGGTTTCTAGTGGTCAGACCGGAAGACCCGCCTCTGTGCACATTCATGAGCAATAATTAGTAGTAAACAGACAAGACCGTCATTCTGAAGTCGCCATGCATTGCGTAGGCACTGAACACAAGTTCGCATGGGAAAAAACTCGTATTGTCGCTACCTGTTCTTCCAAGAAAGGACGTGAATTCCTAGTAGCGATGCACTCGGACACTTCATGCATCAACAGACATGTCGAGTTGGACTGTTCGTACAAATGTCTCAAACAGAAATGGGCGGGACGCAAACCTATCCGAACAGAAAAAAACACACTGCAACAGCCCACGCTTCTGCATTATTGATTTTTCTACGATTTAAAATGTTAATTGTTAGTTGTTTTTACATTCACTTTTCCCTATGTTTGAAGATGAAGTGGGGTCTCCAGCTTCAAAAACTCAAAAAATAAAAATTCTCTTTCCCGAAGAACCTTTTGAACTTCAAAACTAGTTATCTTCTACCCGTTTCGTTCCATTCTGCGCCATAAAAAAGATATTTTGACATATTCTGCATACGGCTTAATAGGGAACATCCACGTCATGGCCTAGTTGTGTGTTTATATGCTAGTTAATGGTGGTTCTTTTCGATGGGCTATAGCAAATAACAGCTATTCAAATTTACTTATAAATTCTATGGCACAGAACCCAAGAGAGATCAAAAATAGAATTTTTAAATGTATTTTTCTCTTCCTTTCCCAAAAAACCAATGTGCTCTTTCATTACTGCACTAACCTCAATTACTTGAACACAAAACAAAATTGTTTGGTCTTTGAACATATACAATGGAAGTTTCCACTTTTTTATAAATGTTTTTAATATTATAAAACGCAAAAACAAGGAGTTTTTTTCTCCGCGCCGTTTCATAGCGTGGGATATTCCATGGATACCACACAAACGTTAAATTTGCCCCACTTGATCACGTTTTGGCCTCAGTGGACTGATGTGAACCGAACGCTTTGCCCCTAAACGGCATTTTGCACCTCAAGTCAACTCAATGAACAAAAAAGATTATTTGACATGTGTGGTAAATCACCCATTCAAAATTGGATCATTTTTTAGAATTTATTTACAGTCGCATATTTTAGTTTAAATAATGTCATCTTATTTATTTTATTAAGAATTTTATATTTTTATTTACTTTTTACTAAATGTACACATGCTCACCGCTGTATGTTAGGTTTTTCTAATAAATTTACTGTTTTCTGTTTGTATTTGACATGCTTCATTTGCTTTCATGTACTCCTATATTATCCGTCCTGTATGACTCTTATTACCACCCATTCACTAACATCTGAGTAAATTATTGGATTATTCCCAACGAGCGGCCCGTCAAACTCTCAGGCCACGCTATCGGTCCGCCCACACCCAAATGCCTCATGCGGTCGTGTGCGCGCCTGGGATGGGCAAAGGTCACACGAGGTGGCCAGGAAAATGGCGGCCAGATGGCCAATCGAGCCACTGGGCGCCCAAGGACACTATCTGATTGGTTCCATCTATAACCTTCTCATAATATAGTTCCATTACAGGTACACAATAAAGGACTTCCTTTACTTCAAGAACTTTTTCGTGGTTTTTGTTGGACTGATAGAAATAGACTGGAGGAGGGGGGACACAAATCTAGCTTGGGAAGCCAATACATCATAAAAAGCTTACGTTCGGCAGTTGTTCGTATGGTATTTGAGGCGGACCAGGGTCCCGGACCGGAACTGGTAAAAGCCCGTACACGAAACGTGTAGACAGTCTGTTCCTGCAGACCATCAATGCGCAGCCTCGGTTGTGTTGTATTCTGATAGCCTGAGGTTGTCTGCGTGGAACCGAAGCGGTAGTAGTGCACCTGCAATTAATAAATAAACAAAACAGATGTAATGCACGAAAACTCTGCCCTTACAGCTCGCGTGGGGCTGAGCTTGTAGGTGGGCATTGGGAAACGTAGCCTGCTGCATGTAAATAACCTTATGGTTTTCTGGAGGGTATGCACGCGTGGAGAGCCTTTCCACTTCATGTATTGGTTATGTCGGGCTGCAAATGGCCTACAGCAATCCCTCCCACAGTCTAGACGTCTGGAAACTACCACGTCATGTTGCTTTTGTGTCTCCAGCGGTAAACCTGATTTGTTATCTTGTCAAGATTTACTAACGATTCATGCAGAGCCCTCCCCGCGAAATCGAGTCGTTTCCCATTCTGTACCTTATACATTCACAGTTTATCCTTGGTACAGACTTAAAATATCGTTAACTGGCAGTCTCGAACAGTGTTTGTTTCCACATCCTTATCTGTTTTCATCAAATAAATGAATAAAAAGGGCAGGTAATTTTTCATATCAGTTTTACCGTCCCTTGCAGCGATGTCCACCATGTGCCGATGGCATGAACCAGTTTCTATTGATATAGCAATGACAGTGATGGCAAACTATGATTTCCAGGAAGTTTGTCAAGCTTTACTATTTTGATTTCTTTGAGAGTTGCTTAGTATACCCGAACTGTTGAAGGCTTATTTTTATATAATTTAAAAATTGGGGAAAAAATTTGAGCTTTTGGATACGAAAGTGAAAAGTAGTCTCTTTTTCATTTGGAAATCGTTTTAATTTCGGTGGTGCGGTCGAAGCATATTCAGAAATGAGCATGTTTGGTAGTTTTTATGTAACACGCTAAACGGGCAGTCAGAAGTTGAAGGAGGAAAGCCGATGAACTACTTTGCAACGTTTGGTCAACGTTCGACGTGGCTTCTGTACATTTTGGTTCACAAGGATCAAAACAGATATACTTATCTGCTACAAATATACATGAAAATATTTTTCAATTATTGGACATTTGTAAATGTATTTCTACGTGTACGACTGACTTGAAATTCGAAAGAGTTTGAAACCTGGCACAGGACTTGTTCACAAATTGGAAGACTAATGTAGTTTAACCAATTTTATAAAACCTGGCAGCCCGTTAAAACGTGCTCACTGGTGAATTATGAGCATTCATGATGGTGGTGGAGAAAGCCATCTCAATGCAGTCTATCCTATCTTAGCATTTATTTCATAGCCGATCAAATAAGTGTGCGTATGCAGTCAGGGTGTTACGAAATTTATTTCTTGCGGTTTTAAATTCTGTACGTATAAGCACATGGCAATCACCATTTGAGGAACGTTATTTTGCCATGTTTGTCCCTGGGGAAAATTAATTTTATCTCGCCATGTACATGCAAAACTGAATCCCAGCCAAGAGCAGAAGATACTACAGCTAGTTAATCCTACGGGAAAATGATCTTCCTCTGTCCTCCTCCATTTAGCAGCAAAAATTCAAAATCATTTTCTTCGTTTAATGGTTGGTTGTATTAGGGCCGTTTCTAGAGAGCACGAAGGGAGGAGCACGATCGCAGGGTAAATAAATAATAAATAAATAACTTTTATATTTTAGGCCCGGAGGGCCTCGTCATTGCCTGGCTTATTCTGCCTCCAAGTGCAGGAACCATGCTCTTTTCAGGACTATTTTCTGTTGTACGCAAAATTTATTTGCCACTGAGTACCTCGTACCGTCGATTTCCAGTCATTTATCCTGAGGATATATTAGCCAGAGGTAAATTAATTTGAAAGAAAACGTACACATCCTTATAAGTTAGGCTGCTAACGCTGTACTTCCGTAAACGCGCGTCTCCAGGGCCGGTCAGTGGAGAAGAAAGCAAGGGTCTTTGCTACATCAAATAAAGATCTTCTATGTGAACATAGTGTAATCTCAAACGTGCATTACTTAGGAGCGATGTATATGCATTCCTTGAATTAAAAGATGGCAAAAACAGCTGTGGCAGAGAGTTTTCGTAGATGGTTACTGAAACAAGAAAACGGATCTTCCCGTTCATCGATAACTGAACATCTGCTAGACACGGGCCATTCTGTAGACCCCAAAACGTCTTCCCGGGTAATTTTTTGGGCACTAACAACTCGTGTATTACGCTATCTCGAGGCAGCCTACTTAGGGTGGTTCAACCCCGACCTTTGTAAAGAGCTGGAGCATGCGGTGAACCTAAATCTGCCGTCGTAAGACCGGTTCCCTGCTTACATATTTCCCTTCCCAACTTTTTAACTTCGAAATTTTTTCCCTGTTTTTGCTGCCCACAGCGTTTAAACTTTCTTAAGTTATTGATTAGTCTCTTGGCCATTTCTTATGACCTTTTCGTTTGATTTTTCTGTGTGAATTCAAGTAATTGTATCAAACGTTCTTTGCGTTAGGCAACGAGAGGAAGCAACGGATGAGCACTCTCTAAATTAATAGATCCAATAAATTTTGCTGTTTTTTTCATCTTAAAATTTACACCTAAGAAACGTTGCTTTACATCCCTTGAATATATCTTACGTGCATGACTTTTCTTACAATAGTTGTCCTGAAAAATCCTCAAAACAGTCTTCGATAGAAAAATATCCAAACAGTTAAACGATGTCCCGTCTTTTCAGAATTTCATAAAAAAATGGCGAAGAAGTAATTAAAGTATTCGAACTAACACATTCTGCTCATTTATGGACAAAGTCCTTCACTTTAATTTTGGAGGTTGTCCCTTAAATGCTCTTAGGTCCCTCGTCTATGAGAAGAATGTAGCTGCCCCTAATAGTAATAAAATGCATGAACAAACAAGGCCAAGTAGACAAAACCAATCAACTTCGGTGTGACGTAGCGTTCGTGAATTTGGGCCCCTCGTATGACAACTTATTATACGCTTAAAGTCAGACGGAGTTAATCTTACAATCATGCTTATCGTTAAAAATAGGGATGATAATTGCGATAGGGTTAAGGCTAGCGTTAGAGGCAACGATAAACCCCTAGAAGTTGACGTTAACCCGTCTGTATTTGGGGGCAGTGCATATTAGCGTGGTGTTATTGTTGGGATCAATAAGATCCTCCATTAGCGATAATTTCAATGGAGGCTGTAATGGTCACTTTGGGCTTTTTGACCATCAGCAGCTAGCTATATCCAATCCAGGTGGTACACAATCCTTTGGTCGGAAGTGCAGTTTTCACGGGCTCGGTGTCCTTGCGGTTGTGATTGGTATGTTACCTAAGGCAGAGCGTGATCCCTGATCGCATTAGGAGACCTGTCCATAGGCTATTGAGCCTCGTAAGCCGTCGCAGAGCGGTTGAGAAGATAGGCAGAAAGAGAACATCACTTAAGGGGTGAGTATCACATAACCTTTTGCATTTCAAGCCCAGAGATGGCGTGATTTCGAGTCTTTGGTGGTACAGGGATTGAGCATGGCTGATCAATGTCTGCTTATAATTGATAAATGAATACCCTCGTCACGTGTATTCTGGTCAGTTGTCTTCCACATACGTAACTGGTTGCTTCGCAGTTTCCTGTGGGGTTCTATATGAACCATTGAGGAGCAATGAGTTGAGTAGGTCTCATTAAGCGATCGAGGATCTTCCTCTAGCACGCTTTTCATGTTCCAGAAAGAGGAAAAACGACTCTTTAGAGCCAGACCTGAGATTGGGTATGACGGACTGATGGCGGCTTATAAGTCGAAAATGGCCATTCTTTTCACTTCCACCTTAGCATAATATCTTACAAATCACTATGTGGCTGCCTTTGAGGGTTCTAGGTGGAGCTCAAGGGCAAAACGAGACGTGCATGTCTTGTAACCAAATCGGTGGGTGAAAGTGCTAAAATTGGCGAAAGACCCAAGACAGTTATCTAGCTTACATGTTAAGCTAACTTTAGCTAACTAATATTCGAGGTGAAAATTGCGGTAAGGATTAAAGTTTACTGAAAGGTTTACGGGTATTCATGCTTCCTCTTTTTTTATAAGTGGGGTGATACGCAATATCATTGACGCGTATCTGTTCAGAGGTCGTTATGCTCGCACTCTGATTCTGTCCCATATTTAGCTCAGAAGCATGCACCCTGCTCATCTCAGGCAAGTTTGACTACGAAGCATAGACAAAATACGGATGATATAAGCAGACGAACATTTTCACCGTTAACAGATATGTTGCCTTCCATTTGCATTTATACTGTCACACACGGATTCGGCTGACTTTCAACTCTTCCAGACTTGATCCTTCGCATGTTTATGGCTAGTTTACTTGCCAATAAGGTTCGCCTACCCATTTTCACGCAAACAGATTTGCCCTTATCACGCTCTGGTGGCTTGCTGAGCGACGATATATACATGATCAGTCTGGCAAAAGTCAGAAAGCTTCTAACCCCTGCACCCAGGTTCTACCGAATGTATATTCAGTAGTATCTGTCAGATAGGGATGTTTTGGATAGCGTGTCATACGAGCAGCAACTGCGTACACGTGTCTGGAGAGATTACATCTTTTTTTCCCATTTTTGCCATTAGCATACGTCAAGTATGAATCTTTGGCCAACAAAAACATGTTTTTGCACTTCATGCAAGCCTCCTATGTCTGAAAAGTTGACCTTTATAGCATCATACCAGTTGCCTAATTCGCAGAAATTATCCTCTATGCTGAATGTTCTGCAAGTGCAGTCTCTTGTAAGGCAGTTTAGTCTCCTTTAGAGCAGTTAGCAACGCAGTTCGTTAACAGGCCTACAACAATGCTTCACAGTGAAGTTGTGAAGTTGTGAAACTACTCCTGGCAAAATTCAGGCATTTCTATCCACACTCTACTCCTCACCCAGATGCAACTGACCAAAAGTTCAGGTGCACTAGACTTCATAGGTCGTGTTTTAATCACAAGGCACACTATTGCTCGCAAGTTGCTCACTCAAGCTGCATCTAGAGTCTTCGATAACACTTCCCCCTCCAACTACTGTTGGCTGATACAGATTTTGGAAGAATATAGCTCAAAAGGGTTAGAAGGGATGTCTTTGAGACGAAGAAGTCGTGGAAGAGCGTAAACCCACCTGGTACCCGATAATGCGTCCATTGCGAGACTCTTTGGAGGGTGGAGCCCAGGAAACCTCCACTGCCGTTGCAGACAGCCCACGCACTTTTAGGTGAAGTGGGAAGCTTCCGGGAACTGTAATTAGAAAATGGTAGATGTAAAGGTGTGACCACACGAAAAGCGTTTGAAGTAACTTTTAAGGAAAGTAAGCTTTAAAAAGAAGCTACCATCAGATGTTTTGAAAAGTAAAATGCAAAGGAATAAGTAGGGGTGGGGAGGGTAATAGAACATCGTTAAAAACGCAAGGTATGAACGAGCGTGTTGATTTGAGTTAAATATGAGGTTTATTTGAAAAATGAAACTGGCTAGGAGTGCATATGTAATCATTGGTAGGGCTTGTAAGTGAAGAAAAGAAATAATTTTCGATTTCCTGTCTACTTCACCACTAAAACCCACGGCTTTTCATGACCCGAGTACCGCCGACTAGACGTATGCCCCAGACTATCTTGGGTTATGCAATATCTATGAATCCAGCGAATTATATGTCCCTCAACTTTGACCAATCAATTTTTTTAACTATAGGAAGGAGACTGCCTTTTGCTCCGACTCTAACTAAATGTCACGTTTTCGTTTGCTATTTGAACTAACTAAAGGCGTTGTCGCTCGGCTACGACAGTACTATAGACAGGTGACATTGCCGATAAAGACAAGGTGGATTGAAATTATCGTTTCTGGCTTATAGGCTGTCATCATCTAACCATACGTTACCACAGGTGGCACGTTCCCTGTTAATCAGAAGTCTTACGCCCTAAGCATTGGCAGGCCTCAAAAGTGAGCCCCAATACAGCAGAGGCAAAGTGAGTTCCGTAAGCGATCAGCGAGCGTCCAGTCACATCATTATTTGAAGGGCGGGCCGACTCATGCTGACATCTCAGTTCTGCCTGTGAAAACAATTAATTTTATACCTGTTTTTGACGCTCAAACATAAGAAGTGTCCCTCTTAGGGAGGTTCCGGAGCGTGGCATAAATTATGTGGAGTTTTCATATTGTTTGGACCTGGAGAAATTGGCAGACACTTCCATATTTGCGTCCAGTTACAGCTTAACCATGAATTTTCTGGTGAAATTCCCTATTCAAAATTTTTAGAGTAAGAATCGACAGTAAAATTTATCAGTTAAAATTACCATCTGAAATAGCAGGTTCATGAAATGCTCTAAACCCTTCCATACTTGAATTGCGGTAAGCAAGTTTGAATAACAACAAAACGGCGTTTTAAAAATCCGAACTACTCGGAGAAGGCAAATATAATGGACGGCAAAGACTGGTGACTGGAATGGCCATTTCTGGGTTTTTAACCATTGTCAGCCGGTCATATCCAGACCCAAGTGGTGTCCCACTCAAACGTCGAGCTCACCATTTTTGACGGCAATCTTATCTGCCACCAGCTATTACGGCCGTCAGCGCCTCTGTCGAGGTAAAAAGGCAGAGCGGGACGGATTAGTACCGTAAGCGGTCAGGTGAACGTTGATCTATGAGAATTTGAATTGCATATATGTTCCATTCCCCAAGAGGAGCTCGGAATATGAACATTTCACGACATAATACGAGGTATTGCTGTATTCGGTCTGATGGTGCCTAAGTAGCTAATACAAGCGAACCTGCGAGTCCCAGGAAGTAATTAAGAAGTGGAAGATGACTCGATCGGTGGGACAATGTGTTCATTCGCCTGACATTTCGAAATCCGTCGTGGATTCAGCTTCAGAGACATACACACAGTTGCAGCTCATTTGATGAGATGGCCACACATTAAAATTTGATGAGGCCGAAATTCTCGCAAGAGGTGGCAATCGAGTGACCCGAGAATTACTTGAGTCATCGTTCAGGGGCCCCCAATCTATCAACAGATGCAACGATTTGCCCAATCCATATTCAATGCTGAGGCTAAATTTGGCCAGAGCAAATCACCTTTTGGGGACCAGACGGGCCACAACATCATCTTATGCTAGCACCGCAAGACCAAATGGTCATGGCTGACACAACGAATCAGAACACAATCAAGGTATTTAGCAATTTTTCTGCACGTTTGAATTTTACACATACTGTTCCTGCTACCGTTCTATAAGTATGTCTCTGAAGATGAATCCGCGACGGATTTCAAAACGTCAGGTTAATAAACATACTGTCCCAGCGATCAAGTGGTATTCTGCTTCTCGAGTGGCCTAAATAGTTAAATGTCCTAACTTTGATGATGAACCTAGCACAAGTCACCAACGTAACCTTTATCATTAATAAAAAACCTTACTCTTATATGTAACCCAGATCTAATTCTGACCTAAACCTTAAGTCTAATTGACATGAAAATTATCTCAAAGCGCTTTCTCATTCCCTGTCCCACTGGTGAGGAAGATGAAAATCCCTGCTATTCTTAGGTTTGTTTTGAGTTTATGCAGATGATAAAGTGGGTTAACAGTTGCGAGTGGCGGTTGACTGGAGTGTACAATGATGATCCTCTGGATGGACTCCTTATAAAGTGCATGTGATGGTTCAGACCGTGCTTTTTACTAGGTTGATCTACACTTCAAACTTTTTCATATAAACTGGAAGTTACGCACCCCAAGAAATATGATCGCAAGGAAAGGCGTTCTTTGGGAAATTGGGTGTATTTATTCAGTTAACGTTTGACACTGAATCTCAGGTCATCGTCAGACTTGAGAAAAATGTGCAAAGAACAGCTAACATGTCAAAGTGTTGAAACAGTTATATAGTCATTCAGTGTGAGCGCTAATTGTTCGTTGCGATTTGCGTCACGTCGTGGTAGACATAATAAGCAGTCGCAATGGCGTAATGGTTAATGGACAACTATGATTTGAGTCGTTCCGGGGTCAGTCCAGGCTAACTAGTGTGGACGCTAATTGCGGTTCAAGTTGGTCAATAGTTGTCGGCTGCAGCCTCTTCCACATTCCTTTAAGATGTTTGTACACTCCAGCCAACTCGATATGCCAGTTAATTCATTAGGGGCAAACTCCAACATTGCGTGTTTTGTTCAATGTAGAGGTAGGTCCTGTGTCTAGGCAATGCATAGCTACTACGGACAAATTGTCACGTCTCTTCATTGCCAATTGGTGCTCGTGGATGCGTGTAAAGATGAATCTTCCTGTTTGGCCACAATTTACCGTGTCAAAGTCTTCATATGGGATTTCGAAGATGGCTTCTTATTCACGATCTAGCCAACCCTATTCTTAGGGTGTACTAGCTTAGTGCGTAAAGTAGCCATCAATTTGTGAGGCACTTTCATTTAATGTTTCCGCAACTGTCTTTCAACGAGTTCAGACACGTTCCTCATCTTAGGAAGGATTCGTCATGTGCTTATCTTGGACGCTTAAGTGTGTGTCGTAGCCCATAGTTGGATCAGGAATCCCCGCCGGAATCCAAACTGGGAGTAGTTGGGAGTCGGAGAAAAGCCGCGACCTCGACCGGCTTGAGCCACAGGTCCGCGGGAGTGAGGTGGGTGCCTGGCCGAGAACTGCAGGCGAACAGATGACGGCAGTCATGCGGTGAGACGCCGCAGTCGGGACAGCAGTCGGGTATGGATGGGTCGAGCCGGTGCTGGTACTGGCGAAGGAGCATGCAGTAGCCACTGCGTAGTTGCGCCAGGGTACAGCGAGTGACCCTCGGGAGATGTCGTTCCGAGGTCGCAATCGGAGGTGGATAGCCACCCAAAAGGACCGGGGGACGGTAACCTCGTTTCTCCTCGACAACGAATCTCTGGTGGAGACGCTCTGTGTGGACGCTTAAGTGGAACTGTCTGGTTCCTTTTTGTTGGGTGTAGTTGTCTCATGTATAGGGGACAAAGTCTCTGGGATAACTATTGCGGGAAATAATTCAAATAGATAATTGTGCTCAATTCCGTAGGTTTCTTCATCAATCGGTGTGTCTTCGTTCACCGTAGCAGACTGTTGACGAAACTCCTTTTGTGAAAAGATCAGGTTTTTGCTACCGTAAGTAAGAATAACTTACGCATACGTGTCAAAGATATACTAAACGAATTCACTAATTTTCCCTTAGAACGCGTTTTCTTGAAACTTTACACCATGCATTCTTTCCTCGAAGGAAATAGGCACTATAGGAAAGCACAAGAAGCTTTATGAAGCACATTTTCGGCACTGGTTCCGCAGGTCGTCGTCAGTTTTGCATTAAGTGAGCGGAACTACTAAACTTTCAAGCGTGCGTGAAGAAACTTCATGGCCTATTCAGGTCTGCCACTAGTTTTCACTATAACCTGACGTCTTGTTCGGATTGGCTGTTGCCTTTATCCACGTACCTTTGCCCTGTAGAACGAGGGGAGAAAAGTAACATTATAAATGTTGTTATCGTTGCCCACCTAACTCTCTCCCTAAGGGCATACTTATTGGGCTCTTTTTTTCCCACTCCACACGATATATCTACAGTATGGCCCCCAAAACCGTGCAATTTTCATAACGAAATTTGGATTGGTAGTTTAGCACATGTTTGGTCATTTTATGTTAGACTGTTTTTTCTTTCATAAATTATTTGTTTAACGACGCGCTGGATGACCAGACTCAAAAAGTCACAGAACAAACAGTTTTCGTTGCCGAAGAACTTCAGTAGGAAGCCCTTCCGGTCTCACGCCAAATTCCAGATCAATTGGGGCGAGAGCTAACTGTATAATTTTCTCTTAAATATTACGGATACGTCTCGAGAGCTAACTGCAGGTTTTTTCTTAAATATTACGGATATGTCACTGTTTCTGATGGTTTCTTGTCCAAAGATTCATATGCACATTTGGTCTCCGCCTAACCTTTTTTTTAAAATTTAAACTGACTTCATCTAAAATAGCAATCTATTTATAAATAAACTTAAAAAGCGACAACTCAATTTAAGGTTTAGCTAACTGTTAGAGCACTGAGTGGGTTCCCTATCTGGAATAAAGAACAAGACCGCAGTTGGCGCACACTGTCCGGTGTCGCAACCACGACTGGGACGACTACAGTGCCATAAGCGTGGGCAGTGTTTCCTGTGTGTGTGAACATGATTCACCCGGCGCACGATGTCCGCTACGTGGAATCCCAGACAGCATTATAACAGTGCAACAAGCGGTTGTGTCCGGAAAGATGAATCACTACTCTACTGCTGCTTCTGATTGCCCCTACACGAAGCGCACATCAAGACCGCTCTCATTAGGTTGCTTTTTTGTGTGCGGTTAAGCGAAGCTAACCCAGGGTAGGCTGTTGATCCCGTACTGCAATGGCCTTGGCTGACGTCTGAGAAAACGGTTGAACTCAGAACAGTATCTAAAGACAGCTGCTGAAAGTCAGCATTTATTGCAGTGGACGATGGGCTCCTGCGGGAGCCCGAAAGCTCAGGCAAATAAAATTATGATTCCAGTTTTTGATCATCCATCTTATTCTCAGAAATATAAATGTTTTTAAACTTCTGTAGACTTCTGTTGCTGATGTGTTTTTGCTCAACAATGTGTTCCGGTGTTTGGAGGAATTTTGCACATATAAAGCCATCCTAACAAAATCCTACATCCGAAAACTCGTTTTTTGGTAAATGCTTTGAAAAGATTTCTTATTTTGCAGGTTTTGATATGAACACCGAAAATTATCTAGGTTTTTAAAAGCAATCTCAAAGACACAGAAAATCGTCAAAAATTTGTCGAAGTCAAGGATCAATTTTGTAAGTATTCTTAATTTGATAACGGCAATATGCTTAAAATATGTTAACCACGGTAAACACTTTTGGTATAAAAAGGTAGCAGGGATTTTCATGTAACTAAGGAAAATATTTAAATTTATAGCAATTTGCCCCTCTTCAGTATTTGGGGATTTTTATTTAAAAAAATTTTATTAACAAAATATAAGGATTCTTTATATTCCTTTTAAGTAATAAATTGGCATTAGCTTATTCAGCATTGTTTCTACATTTTCGTACAGACAAAAGTGCCTGTTTGCGAAAGATTACCAATCTTTGGCAAACTTCGGAATTTTGTACGACTGTAGGTGAGCTTGCGCTAACCTTCATTGAGAGTACATATGTCCGTGCCCTAATTCTGACATTAATGGAAATCACAAGCCCTTAAATTCGTCCTCCTGACACGAACACAAATCCTCCAGAGATGTCCTTTTCTCACCACCAATATAAACTCTAATTGCTCACCGTACCATAATTCATCGCAGTACAATACAATAGAGGGAGCTTCTTCTAACGATACTCGAAAACAGCAATTAATGGTTCTTAATATACTCGGGTTCGATTATTAACTGACTGTTTTCTTATTCGGGGTAAATCCGCAAGAGTGCGAAACAGGTTTCTGAATCCTTTTGTATGAAAAGGGACATGCAGAGAACGTAAACACTGGAAGTGTGTAATTTCGTTAAATTATGCATGCGCCCACACTTGCATGTCTTCCCTCTTAAGCAGATTGCAATTCTGCACACACGTAATTTTCCATGTATAAATGAAACCACACGTGCTTTGATCGCTGCGGTAGACTCCCTGAGAGTAATTTATGACTGGCCCGAATGACATTGCACTGACAGAGCGAAGGAGAGAGAGAGAGAGAGCAATGCACACTTTAAATTGAACAAGGATCTTGCTGCAATTATTTTATACCTTGACTTCCGTACGACCACATATTTTCGAATGCCGGAAACAATGCAGGCTTTTTCTTGAACCGCCGTGTTATTAAACTCACTGTCGTCTTGTCAGACAATTTTTTTTCAGCAGAGCTCTAAAACACTAAATTTACTGCCTTACGGTCAAGCTGAAAACGTCTTTTACCGGTGAGCTCTGATAAAAAAGATATCAATGTTCCTCGTCCTAATCGATAAGGCAACGAGCCGGTGGCTTGGTGGTCAGACTGTTCGACTCCTGATCAGCTGGTTGTGATTTTGATCATCGGATGCTGCACTGCGTGGCTTTGGGTATAGCTGGCTGGCGATGGCTAATAATTCAGAAATGGCCATGCCAGTCTCCCCCTATTGGGGCTCGACGGGGCTCTGAAGTGAGCCACTAGGCAAACAAGGATGGGTTATCTTCATTAGCAGTTTGTGAGCATTCGTCAACTAACTATAAGTGTGGCAATATTGGCTGAATAGACATGGGAGACTTTAATGACCACTTATAGATTATAAGCTGTCGTCAGCCAGTTAAATCCGGACCCAAATGGTGCCCCACCCGAACTCTGAGCTCAACACCTTTTGAGCAGAGTCAAATACCCCAAATCGGGTAGACAATGAGCTCGTGGCTCAATGATAAGAGCGTTTGCCACTGACCAAAATGTTGCCGTTTCGAGGTTCTAGTGTGAAAATCCGATGTTGGATAGAAGGCCAGAAATGGCAATTCCGGTCACCCTTATCTTTTGCGGCAATGCTATCTGCCCATACTACCACTTGTTGTAGCTGTCACAGCCTCTGGCGAAGCCTAAGACAGAACGGTTCAGATTATTCACGGTCAGGTGAACTTTTGTCAACGGGAATTACTAGCTTGTCCATCACCGTCCGAGGTCCACGCCATCCACATTCCGAGGTCACGGAAATGAAACCATTTTCACGTTGAACAAACATGACTGGACGCTAATAGACTCTGACCAGCATGACCCCAGAAACTCGAGTGTCACGATATGGAAGCTTCAGTTTGTTCGGAAAAATATCGGCAAGCGGCATTTTCATCTCAGGACAAATTCAGACTTACCATTTTCTGGTGTTGTGATATTAAGTTGCGCAGCCACGCCGATATCGATAGGGTTGTAGGCCGCTACCTCGAACTGGTAGTCGCGGCCAAATTCTAAAATTTGAAAAAAAAACTTATTTTTCTATTTACTTTGGTTTTTAAAAATTGATAAACTCCGGGTTAATAGGTACATTATGCCCATAGGAATTTTTTCACAGATTTGATCGGAGAAACCCACAGTCCGCAGAAACAACTTCATTATAAGACATTTTGCGATAGGTCGTCTTACTTAGCTCAATAGTTCCAGAAGGCTTGAGGCTCTTAAAGGAACTATGTTTGCCTTTTGCCGGCGTCAACAAGCTTTAAATTTATTATTATTATTTGTTTCCTGATTGGCTAGAATAAATTGACTGTTTTAATGGAAAGATCCACGAGAACGACTGGCTGCATTAATATTGTGCAATGTTTACCTACTTAAAGGTGGCCTTGATAAAGAAAAGTGGGTTATTCAACACCTCCAGAGAGCTCAGTCAGACGAATAGCTGCGTACGCGTTATGCATTTACCAATTTGTGCTAAAAGGAATCCAATTTGGTCTGTTCGTAGATGCAAAACTGATTAGGGCTTATTTCTTCGCAAAAAGAGTCCGAATCTAGGTGGTCCATAATATTTGCGTTTACGAGTGTAGACATTTATCATCCTCTTTCTGTTAGCAAAGAAAGGAGAATAAGCTTTATACGGAGACATGTATTCCTCTGCAAAAACTTTCTTCTAATCTGAAAGACTGATACCAGAGGCAAACTTCCTGTTCTGTACCTAGTTGCGAACTGTTGTCGAACACGCGTTTTTTGTCGTCACCCCGCAAATGCACACTTTCATATCAGTAAACATTGTTTTAAACTTAACTTCAGTAAAGCCTTTTTAAGCATTTACAGTACGCGACAGAATTAGTGCAACATGCTGACATATTCGAAAGATTGATACTCCTTCGCTAATCGGCATTGACTCAGGTTGTGATACCGATTATCGTGTCCTCCATTCTAAAGTTAGTTCAGTCATGATAGCATGTAGGCATTTTAACGAGCGTCTTTCTAACCATAAGCAAAACTTATCTATTTTATGGAAAAAACATGCACAAAATATTATTCCTTGTGCTCGTTTTGAAGTAGGTATTGCCTTCTTTAAATTGTATACGTTAATAAATCGTATCTTCTGGCTTTAAAAAGTCTCTTAATTGTCGAATAATTTTGAAACCTTCTGACTGCTAAACTCGAATTCAAGGTTTGCAAACTGCGCACTGTGTTCATTCTGTTTGAGAAAAAGTACGTCTTCGACTACACTTTGGGGAATAAATCACAAAGTTCTCATAAAATGCTGCAATGGATGTAAAGCAGGCTTGATACAGTATAGGCAGCATAATTAAATTGATCGATATGATGTCTTACGAATGAACACGTCAAAAACGTACGAAAGCTCATATTTTTAGTTTTTTATAAAACCAAAGGATACCCTTTTTAAGCATAAAATTTAAGGAAGAACTAATTTTCTACCAAATGAGTACAGTAAATAACCTTTTTTGCATGCTTTCCATAGAATATATTGAAATTTATGACGGCAGTCAAAATAAATAATAAAAAAGGCATACCACTCGTATATATATGTATATGTTTTGCTAGTGGTCAGAACGAAGCTTTTTAATAAGCCCGCATGACTGAGACAACTTCAGAATAGACTACACGATAATCAGCGTCACAACCTGAGTCAATGCCAATTATCGAAAGAGTATCAACCTTCCGCATATGTTGCAGGAATTCTGGCGAGTATCTTTATGCACTTTCCTGCTTATAATTCAAACAAACTAAAACCATATACAATTTTGGGAAAGTTCGTTTTTTAAAGCCCCAGCTGGAGATAAAACCGTTTGACTCCCTTGAACATTGCCATGAAATGGTATGGCAATCCCGCTCTGACTCTGCTCTTATTTAACAACAGGCTTTTTATTTAGTTCCAAGTTTACTACGCCCACGTGCTCAGTTGATTCCCCCCGAATGCATTAACCTGCCGGGAAAATTAGATTTTGCTCAGATAAACCCTGCTTCAAGTCCATATATCAAGAAGCAGGGACTGAGTGGAATGGTTGAGAATGATATTTTGATGTACCGGAGCTGGGGGCTTGGAAATGGAAATGGAAGTTTAAGTGCCTTGGAGTTTGGCTGCAGGGTTCGCGGGCAATTAAATCAAAGTGAGATTTTGCTGGGGAATAAATGGAATGCTTCCTGCAGTATTTGTGTGGATGAATACCGACGGGTCTGAACTGAGCCGAGGGAAAAAGTTCACAAGATGTTCACCGGAAAACTTGGGAGCAAAAGTCAGGGTAATGTGAGCTTAAGCCTAAAGCGGCGGAGACGTTTACTAGTTGTCCAACGAACCGAGGAGGTGTTTTACGCAGATGGGGCACACCTTCCACTTTGACGCCGTTTAAATTATGAGCGAGAAAAAAGTGCACACCTAAGGGCAGATAAGAGACTCCTGGCGCGACAAGAAACATCTGGAATCATCTATAGGATCTGCTGCACCTGTGGACGAAACAAATATGTTGTAGAAACTCAAAGACTTTTTAAGCGTGAATTTCCGGACACGCAGAAGCAAAGCGGAGAAAGGACGCTAATCCTCAAGTTGCGGATAATTCAACTGCACTCGGCTACACTCTCGGCCGAAAATCTAGCGAGAGGCGACAATCGTGTTAGTCGCGAGTTACTTGAGCCCATCAAAATTGCAACGACCTGCTTAATCCATATACGGTGTTGAGGGTCAGCTTGAGCAAAACAATTTACTCCTCAGGGAGCTCATGAGCGAGAGTGCCGCCTAATACTAGCACCAGGGAAGAAGATGGGCAAACAATTACCACGCCCAGGTCTAAAATGGCTGCTGAAAGTTCGGCCGGTAAATACCCACACGCTGGTTATCATGCAATTAGCGCAACTCTCCTCTCCTCGGTAGTGGGGGAGCTGTTAATTGTCGTTAGTATGCAGTAGGAACATCTCGACTGTATCCTATAAGTTTTGCAACTCCCTACGTATGAAGGAACCATTTATGTTGATGATGGATTCGCGCTATATTTCGAAACGTCAGGCGAACTTGACCAAGTGATCATATCTGCTTCTTTGCAATCCTGACTGTTCACTGAGTGCGCAGACAACCACCACGCCGAGTTGCTTACTATCTGATATTGTTAAACTTCTTGTCGGGAGACAGTCTAAGCGTGGAAATATCGGAGCCACCAATTATCTGCGCGGCCAATGACGGCTGGGTTAGAACAACTGCAGGCTGATGGGGCCCCACAGTCATTTAACGGGGGGTCGGATGGAATTGTCAGTGATATGTGAGTCCAAAGCAACGGCACAGTTGGAAATGGTGGGAAGCGCTCCAAACAGTGAGCAATATTGCCAATAAAAGAGCATATGTGAGCTCCAGGAAGCAGTTCAGAAAAAGAGGATGCGATCACTGGACCAAGAGTTTTATTTGCCTGACGTTTCAGATTCCGTTGTGAATCCTTAATCATAGGTGATGGTAACATAGTCATGGTCACGTGCATGATTAAGGGCTCCCGACGGAATCCGAAACGCGAGGCAAAAACTTATGTTCCAGTGATGGCAATATCTGCTTCTGATTGAGCGGTATCTAGTGCGAAATGTGTGCATGAAATTCCACTCTCTGAGCATGGGTACGCGGAACCACTACTGCAACCGTCAGCCATCCAATAAACCTCTCCTAATAAACGGCTCTTCTTCTTTGCATGTTCACTGTCATTGAGATGAAATCTTTCACGACGTCTACGGCGTGCCCGGTGGAGAATAGTGCAAAAGAGCATATTGTGGAGAAGCCGTCTCTAGCCCATTAGACTTGCACTGCATCTAGCACACCGCTCTCCCCTGGCCCGCGTTGTATTAAAAGCAAGACAGCCTGAAGCCAACCACCATAAATGGATGTGAGTAAAGTTCGGCAAAAATTCCCATTTCGTTGACGATTGAAAAGTCGTGTTGGCAAACAGCTGTTTTCGGTCATTCACTTCAGGCCGTTACAGTGACATGGAAAAATAGGCGACTAAAGCAGGCACTTCGGTACAGTGCTAATATAGTTCTTGAGGTGGGGGGGAGGGGGCTAATTAGTCATCTCGTGGTTCCCTCGTCTCCTGCACGCCGGACTCAGCATGCCGAGGACGTTGGGTTGTCACGCGTGTGGAACGGGGGAGGGACGTTCCCACGATCTACGTCATACGTGCAGCGGGCCCTCTGTGACTGTGAGCAGCATGGTCGCACTGCGTGTTTTCTGCGGCTGTGGGTAGTATGGTTTCGGGCTGCGTAGCTTCTGACGTCGTGAGTTCTGACACAGTGGCTTCTGGCGGTGCGGGATCTTTGTATGCGGTCGGCCACGGAAGGGAGACGGCATGTACCAGCGTCTTTTGAGTAAAGTGGCTGACAAAGGTTAACAGTCTGTCTACGCGTGTCGAATACGATCTGGTCTCTGCTTCCAAGGTACGAGGCTGTCAGAGATGACCAACGAGACCTCAATGAAAAGCATGATTGTATCATAGAGGTCACGGTAGGAAGTAATTAGATAAGCTAACTCATCCATAGTCTTCCAGTCAGTAGGTTCATGCCACAGTTGAACAACCGATTTCGGTTTTGTCCACCGTATGTTTCACAACGGTAACTTGCATGGGAATTAGTTTTGGGGTAACAGTAGACTAGCGCAACATCTACCGCACTCTCTGTTGCCTCACCCACATGTGCCCGATGTCAAGAGTGAATCAAGATGATCGGAACAGGCTGGAGCGCCGGTAGCTGGCACGGTCGAAGCCGCCCCTATGTGTGCTAGCACGCTTCTCCCCTCCAACCTACTCCCATGTTCTGCAACCGCTATTTGCGTTCAACCCGAATAAAGCCTGCCGTAGCCTAATTCATCCCCCGCGTTGTTCTACCCCTTGCACTGCATGGCCCGTTTAGGGGTTTGAATGAGATTCCATAACAATGATCATATCTTCTCCTCATGCAGTTGGATGTTTTTATTCAAACTCTCTTCCTTCCATAGAAAGTGAAAGACCTGCATCCCAATAAATGTAAATTAAAGTTGTGCACAAACCGAAGGCTATTTTACGCACCTACCTAGTACACACTAAGGATAGGGTCGGCTACTTCAATAAAAAAGAAGTCATTTACAAATTCCCATGCGAAGCTTGTGATACGGTATATTGCGGCCAAACAGGAAGACCCGTCTCCACACGCATCCAAGAGTACCAGTTGGCAGTGAAGAGACATGACCATTTGTCCGAGATGGCTATGCATTGCCTTAACCCTGAACAGCCCTTTGCATGGAAAAAACACATGCACATGTATGTACAATCTAAGCAACAGAATAGTCGGAAATGATGAGAATAGCAGAAGAAGGGCTGTTCTTACGGCATAACTTAGCGATCTGCTTGCTCTTTTACACTTTTCTACGCATTTAAAAATTTTCATTTTAGTCATCTGCAAGCGTTTGGATGGGTATTTAAAATGGCTCTGGGATCGTTATCTCTTCTCCCTCTGCTGTTTTTCAGTTCACATTCAGTTCTTACTTTTTGTATATCGCTGCCACCACCACAACCACTAACATCGTCATTGTGACAAGAGTTTTATTTTCCTGACTTTTCGGATTCCGTCGGAAATCCTTAATCATAGGTAGTGGTAAAACAGCCTGAGTCATTCCTGTAGCCACCGTTTGGGGTCTTAATTGGTGCGGTGTGGCTTGACACTTCGCGTTTGAGTCATTCATTGCCTCGATTTCCTCGTCCGTGTTGGATGTGGGCTTAGATATCAGGCCGACAGTCCATCAACAAGAGCAACGATCTAGCCGTCCCATACTGCGTACCGAGACATTGCCTGAGCAGGAGATTGATTAACGTGGGAAAGGCCGGATCCAGCAACAACAACTCTGGCGACAGTGAGTATAATTGTCACGCTATTGCCAAGCCTAGGACTAGGAAATTGCGGCAACTAGTGACTCAAACGCGAAGTGTCAATCCAACACCGCACCAATTAAGTCCCAAGCGGTGGTTAAAGGAAAGAATAATTGTATTACGCATGCGGATAACCGCCGCGAACTATATATAGCATGCAACCTGTGCATGTTTCATATCTGTCTGCTCGCGACTCAGAATGTGTTTTCATTACCTATGGTTAAGGATTCTTAACGAAATCCGAAACGTCAGGACAATAACAATTTTGTTCCAGAGGTCACATCTCTTTCTCCTCCTTCTTCTGAATTACTATTATCAATAAGCAGACCCCTTATCTGTGCATGTCTCAGACCTGTTTACGTTGCCCTTTGACTAAGGATTCCCGACGGAATCCAAAACGTCAGGCAAATAAAACTCTTGTTCCAGTGATCGCATATTCGTCTTCTGTATGTGCACCCTATTCAGCATTTTCTGCAAAATTAACCATGTTTATTCCGATTTCTCAGGGCCCACAGAAGACACACTTATGACCTGGAAAGTGCAAGCGAAAGCTATAAGGGCAACGAAATGTCCAATTCTGACTGTTTTCGACATCGAACGGACCAAAACTAGGACCTGCCTACACACCGGAGATACACCGACTAAGTACCTGATAAAAAAGTCACGGCACTGTCATTCGTTGATGGACTTTCACCGATCGCTGACTGATCTCGCTGTAACCGCTGTGTCTTGGTGTGCATTCTCGAGTAGCTCTGCCTCCCCCCCCGCCCACAACGTGTCCAATAAAAAAGCAAACATTACTGTGGGCGAATACGATCAAGACTGATTGTTTAGAAGATTTGGCAGATTTGCTTAATTTGGTTGACCCAATTGTGAAATAAACTCGCGACCTTCGGTGGAATTTGACCCCGCATAGCGAGGAAGGCTTTTATGCAGCCAACGCTCTACAACTTGAGCTGCAAGCGCCACCCCTTGCGCCGTAAATTTACTCACACTTTAATCGCTTCTATTCACCCAACTTTACCGCTCGTATGAAGACTGAGATGGCCATTTCTGGAACATTAACCGTCGTCAGCCAGTCATAAACAGCCCCAAGTGGCTGACTGAGACTGACTGAGGACGGCTTTTGCATCAGAAATTTTCAGTCCAATTTCCCTTGTTACGTTATTACTTCTAAACTACTCTGTAACTTGAAGTGTGGGAGGCGGTGGTCGGGCGTGCCTAATCATGCGAGTTCCACGATCTCGAGTTCAAACTGACATTTAAAGTCTGCATTGATTCACATTCTAGGCCGACTAATACGACATGAAACCGGTGAATCTTTCAACCTTCCAATAGATAGGTGTAGCACCTCAAATAATGTCCTCGCAGTATGTATTTCACGTCCTATGGCATGAATGCGATCACTTTCAAATCTTTAAATCCCGTCTCCTTAGTGCGTGGGATTTTTATCTGCAGCTTCTACTGCGAGGACCAAGACACCAAAGCTCATTCGTTTGTTTAAGTCTACTGCCTACTATCTGCGTGCGTATCAGTTTGAAATAGCAGTGTCCAGCTTCCCGGGGATTGAGGCCTCTGACAATAACAGCAAGCTCACCTCATACTTGTCAGGTCCTTTTCAGCCCGGTTACCTGCAGTGGTAGCATCCCAATCAGAGTAACAGGTTTCTAACAGGGAAGGAGGAGGGGGGCGTATTCCGGATTTATGTTCGACCGGAGGGGTCCAAACTTCCGCTGGAGCGTCTACAAGCAAAGCAACACCATGCTTGTGGTGCCGCCTCGACGGCGGGATCTCGTAGTGAATTTTTTTAACCTGCCGACATCTATAACGCCAAACACGCACACACACACACACCTATCATCAGCACTTAGGTGCGTGATGAGTCATCAGAGCGCTCCCGCCCGTTTAGGTAAGGTTATCTACGCGCCCGATCGGCCCCTGACATGAAGCCCTCCCCCCCCACTTCCCCCGCCGCGCTCGGTCTGTAACCGAACATAGAGACATTACCAGATGCATACACACGCACCCAGCCTGCCGTCCTGCCGCCTGTAGAGGCTGCGGCTGTGGATGGAGGTTTTCGATGGGCAAGTGCGTCTAATTTACGGGGGGGGGAGGAGGGCAGGCAGGCAAGTAGCCCTAGGTGGATCCGGAACTCCGCCGGGTGGACCTAAATCCCGGTGGCGAGGAGGAGGAGTCGGAGCAGCATAGTCAAGAGGGGCTGCTCTGTCATAAAAAAACAGATGGAGAGGAGAAGAGATGGATCCACCATAGGGAGGTTTGGTGTAGCAGACCTTGGCCGCCCTGAAGGCGGGTGGGAACGCGGTCGAAGACGCGTCTGCTGTGGTTCCCGGGGGAGGAGGGAGACGGCGGTGGCGTGGCATACTGACAGGATGTGAAATAATCTGGTACCCACAAGCCGCAGCCGAAGAAACGGATGGCTGACGGGTCTTTTTTACGGTGTACAGCAGGCAGAGTGTAATGGACATTCCTTTAGGCCAAGTCCTCTGCGTGTGTGTGTGTGTGCATTCAGGTAAATGTCGAGGATTGGTTTCGCATGTCAGACTCGCGGTTTGCAAATACTGATGCCTGAGCCGAAGATGGAAAGTAAAACCTTAGCAGCTGTAGGTGGGCCGAAGAGCGGCCAGTCATTTGCAGTTAAAGCTCAATCCAACCAAGTTTGTTTGCAGTCTTTTTAGACCTCACCAGAGAAGAATAGCGCGTAGGATGTACGCATCGCTGGTATTTCAAATGCGTCCTTCTGCGTCTGCTTTCCGAGGCGCTAGTAACTGTGACTAGAGGAAAATAAGCGGCTGGACGCCTATCGGTGGGAGGACGGAAGAGTTATCAGCTACAGATATTCCTCCCTAAGGGGTTCATTAGATTGGGTTGGCAGACTTCCATATTTGGTTATCGATCGCGAGAATTTTATTGCTAAAAGTGCGTTTCACATAGAGATTTCGTTATAGTACGATGTTCGAGCCTCCAGTTAGCTATGTAGCTTTAAAAGTAACCACTTGAAAGTTCACTACTTAAACAGCTGTGGGCTTATTTGAAATGGCAGATATTTGAATAGTGTGCATTTATCTGGAAGTATATTATTGGAACTTATCGACGAACTTCAGGACAGCATCCAGTAATGAGGTTGACGTGCTATTACGGTCAGAGGCTTAATCTAGGGAGGGATAAGATGGTTCAATTCAACCCAAAATTATTTGCCTTTCTCAGCCTAGTGCGCTTTTCAGAAGGCTACGCTAACCAGTGTATAACAAATGCAGGATAGGGGGTAGGTACTGGTTTTCAAAGTACTCATCTCAGCCTCACTTAGAGGAGTCCTTGACTCAGGAGATTCCTAGTTATTGAATCATTAGCATGAAGGTAAAATAAGAGTTCTTTCAAAACTGTTATATCAACCAAAAATCAGCGAAAACCGGTGGACACACTAGTGAGCCGGAACCCCTGGCAACTGTGTCAAGCAACGGCAGAATACCGGCAAAACACGTGTCTGGGCCTTTTAGCAAGTACGTAGGCTGTTAGTATTGTAAGTTGCAACATAAATGTATGATGTTTCATGTTAAATAAAGCAAGATTCTTTCCTTCTTCTTCTTCTTCTTCTTCTTCTTCTTCTTCTTCTTCTGCTTCAACTTCAGTCTGTCTGTTGGAACTATTACTCAAATGCACATTAAATGTGCAAATCCTTTTTGACAACCAACTATACAGACAAATAGACGGTGTCGCTATGGGCTCGCCTCTCGGGCCTCTCTTGGCCAACATCTTCATGGGCAAACTGGAAAAATTTCAACTCAACAAGCAGATCCATGAGTTAAAACACTATGGCCGATATGTCGATGATATCTTCGCTATCGCCCCAGCAGATACTGATGTAAATGCATTTCTACATACTGTTAATCAAGCACATTCCTCCATTAAATTTACCTTGGAGATAGAGGTGGCAGGTTCGCTTCCTTTCTTGGATGTCCACCTAAGTCGAAGACCTGACGGTAGCATCCGAAGGAGCGTTTACCGAAAGAAAACCTGGTCCGAACAGTATACAAACTTTAACAGTTATGTACCTATCTAACAGAAGCGTAACTTAGTCCGCTGCTTAACGCAAAGAGCCAGAAAAATCTGCTCAGCTGACATTATTGAAATGGAGCTCCAGGAACTCCAGGACGTGCTTCGAGAGAACAGATATCCGGACAGATTCATCATAAAGAAGATGATGGAAAAAGGAACAAAGCCCACCACAATCACCGTGGAAAAGAAGACGCTATTCCTCAAAGTCCCTTTTCAAGGGGATGCAGCAAGCGAACTCTTAAGCAGACGCCTCAAGCAAGCCGTAGCACAAACCTTCCCAGCAGCGAAAATTCAGGTGTTATTTTCAACCAACCCGATACTGCACGATGAGGGTAAGGATAAGCTGTCAACTCAGACCACTTCTATGTGTATCTACTCATTTACTTGCTCCTGTGGAGCTGGTTATATCGATCGCACGAGTAGGCGCTTATCTAAAAGAATACGGGAACACCTCCCGGTATGGCTAGCCAAAGGTCAGACCAAAAGCATAAACAGTTCTATCCTCACACACATGGTTGACAGCGGACGTCGTGTGAACCCAAGCGAAGCCTTTAAGGCAATTTGCAAGATCTCAACAAACTACCCAAAGTCCCTGGGTCAACGTCTGCTGGCAACAGCAGAAGCAACTGCAATCCGATTGAGGAAACCGGTTTTGTGTGCACAAAAGAATCTCGTGCAAGCCCCCAACTTGGCATGGCCAATGATTACCTAACTGGCTGCACATTTCCGTGCTCTGATTGGACCCTGCATGTAAAGAAAGACAAACTAGCGATTTTTAAATTTAAACCTCCTTTGTAAATGTTTGGCCCGATAAGAAATTACTGAAAGCGTTCGCTCACCAAAATTGCGTTCTGAAAGTACAGATTTCGCAGTGGTTGACGATTATCAGCCCACATATACGCCTACAATTTCGGTATATACCTATGGACCTTAAATATACTGATGTATGGATGAGTGAAGTAAGTTGCATTCCAAGATGATATGATGAAAAGAAAGATCTTCGTGAATTTTCGAACAAGTATCACGTGTTCGTCGTCAGACTAAATTAAAAGTGAGGGCTGGGAATGTCGCGCCCAACTAAAAAAGCAGACCACTGTTATAAAGAAGAAGGTGAACGAACTCTCTCGGTTGAATCTCATCACCCCCGGGGACGCCAAATTTATCAACCTTAGCGACCCTCGTATCGCACATGCGTATGGCCTTCCAAAAGTGCACAAGGCTGATGCGCCATTGAGGATGATAGTGCCACTAATTGGATCCCCCACCTACAACCTCGCCAAATGGCTTTGCAGAAAACTAAAGAAGCTGAGTGATGGATCGCAATACAACGTCAAAAACTCACAGGCATTCCTGCATAGAATTCAAGGACTTCAAGTAAGTCCTGATGAATGTATTATGTCATTCGACGTTGTTGCTCTGCTTTCTTCTATACCGCACGTTTTAACCATCGATAGTGTAGAGCGGCGCCTAGATGAAAATCCTATCGATATTCCGAAAGAACACGTGTTGGACATGCTTAAGCTCTGTCTCAAGAACTATTGTCAATTTGATGGCAAGTACTATCAGCAGTTGAAGGGTACCCCACTGGGCTCGCCAATATCGGGGCTACTGGCCGAGCTCGTCATACAGAGACTAGAAGAGGAGGTTTTTCGAGCTGTAGAACCAAAATTGTGGCTCCGCTACGTAGACGACACATTCGTCATCATGAAGACTTGCGATGTCGAACGGCTGCACCAGAGTCTAAATGGGGTCTTCTCAGAAATACAATTTACCCGCGAAGAGGCAACATAAGACACCCTCCCATTCCTTGGCGTGAGGATAGAAAGACTCGCAGATGGCGAACTCGCAGCAAGCGTCTACCGAAAGGACTCCACTGCAGAAATCATCCTTAACTATAGAAGTAACCGTCCTGCGGCCCATAAAAGAAGCTGTGTTCGCACTCTTTTCCAACGGGCTCACCGTTATTGCAGTAACGATGATTTGCTCAAGCGAGAACTAACGTATTTGTACAAAATTTTCCGGGCCAATGGATATCCGACGAGCTTTGTCAAGAATTGCCTTAGACGTCGGAGTCAAGCACAAAACCTCCCTACCGATGTTACATTGCCACGGAAATTTTACTCCATACCCTACATGAATGGAGTATCTGAAACCATCGCTCGGCAACTAAGTCGCTTTGGCATCACCGTTGCCCACAAGCCCGTAACCTCACTGCGCGCAAGCTTATGTCGAGTAAAGGACGCTCTACCCGTGGGGGAAATGAGTAACGTCGTTTATCGTATACCGTGTGCTGGTTGCCCTTGCGTTTATAGTGGCCAAACAGGCCGACGCCTTGAGACTCGCATCAACGAACACAAGTCAGCCGTTCGCCTACGGAACCATTTATCACTCGTATTTGCACACTCCATTGAGTGTGATCACCGCTTTAATTGGGATGCCACCGACGTGATCACAATGGCTAATACGCGACAAGCGAGATAGTTTCTTGAAGCTTGTCACTCGAATCCGGCTAGTATAAACAGGCACGTAGAGCGTGACTCACACTATACCGGGTTTCGTGCATGGTCTACTAATCTGGACAGCCTGTAACAACAACTGGCTCTCTGTGCCCGGTCAAGTGGAATTTCTCTGACTCTTAACCAGTCACCCCCCTTCCCCCGGACACGCGGCCCATAGTCCAAACGCTAACACACCCCCCTCCCCTCACTAGCACAACCTATCGCCGCGGGTGTCACGCCACCATAACCCTTCCACCCAATCCCCCCTTCCCTCCCCCGTCCGTTGTAACCTCTGCCTCCAAAACCTCTAGTGTGACATTCCCAGCCCTCACTTTTAATTTAGTCGGACGACGAACACGTGATACTTGTTCAAAAATTCACGAGTACAACTCGATTTTCCGAAGATCTTCTTTCTTTTCATTCTGATGTATACCGAGAGCAGAAATTAATTTCTCAGGAGATTAAACAGCTTCATTTTCTTCTCTGTTAGAGGGGAAGAGAGAGGAATTGACAAAGTTGTTTAATTCAGTTGACCGAACTGTGAAAAATTTGCGGCCTCGATGGGCGTCAAATCCACACAGCAGGGAAGGCTTTTGCGCCGCCGGGTCCTACACCCACTGAGGCTGTGAATTTCGCACAAATGGGTCAACTGAATTTCCTGCTCTGTCAACAAGTACATGACAAGAAGAACAATCGATCGCTGGGACAAGACTTTTATTCACCTGACGTTTTGAAGTCCGTCGCGGATACTTCATCAGAGAGCTTAACACAAACAGTAGCAAAAAGGGGCTAATTCATGCGCAGAGAGATGCTGCATCTATACGACACTGTCACTATGATACCGCATCATTATGACAATTAAGGAAAGGACTCTGTCGAGGCTAGTTGTCCACTTGGGGGCTAATTGTGTGATAACAGGCATGCGGGCCATAACCTGCTGAATTCTCATCACACGTTGTGAATTGAAAGTGATAATTGTTTGACCATCTGGTTTCCCAACTTTGGCGTTGGAAGACGCGTTGGCCTGTGCGTTTCCAAAGTGGTCACTTACTTTGACCAAATTTAGCCTCAGCGCCGAATATGGATGTTGCAGGTCGTTGCACGTGTTTATAGATGGGGGGCACGTGAACCGTGACCAAAGTAATTCGCGGCTCACACGATTGTCATCGTTCGGGAGAATTTCGGCCTTATCAAGTTTGAGCCACACCTTCAGAATTGGCGTCATTTGTTTTACACTGCTGCCACGTGTTTGGCAATTAGCTTCTACAGAAGTTTTCCAGTTTCTCCGACATACTTGCTTTTTTTCCGACTGCACCAGATTCTATAGACGATTTCAGATGTTTTTTGCCGTCTCAGTGGGTCTTATGGTTTCAGTATTTGACACATTATAGTGGCCTCCGGCCTGTGTGCGACTCCAACTCCAAGTAATGCAAGAAGGCGGCAACTTTTTTTCTCAATTATCTGCTAGGGCCCTCATGTTTGCTTGTACTGACAAATACATGACAAATGATTTGAACAGCTATTTACAAAACGTAGCGCTTGTAATTGTAAACTGCGCTGCAAATGACAGTGTAGTGACAAGGTTGCGAAGCAATTCAGTCGCCTTTAGATCCCTTTTCCGGAACTATTCTCTCGCAAAAAAACGACTACATCGAGCAATGGCTGGGCACCTTAAAAGCTTCTGATTAGGCCAGCTGTCAGACAACTATATGCGCTTGTCCCCTGCGAAGAATTCTCTAGCAAACGTCACATGGGTCTTTATGCAGCTATTCACCCTAGTCGGCCTCGTGGAAACAACTTAATGCGTACGACATTTTGCCCAACGCTACCTCCCGATCCAACCGCTATCTGTTCTATAACCGAACTTAATAGTATAGCTGATTGCTGGAGAATAGGCAGGCGTATTCTCGACGGTTAAAAGAGTGAAGATTAACGTGACTGGCAGGCTCCCACAGAGTCAGCTAGGTTGAACGCAGATGCAAACCCATATATAAAAAAGGTCATACAACCTCCTTGGGCGACGAGTACATGTAAAAATGGCTAAAAGATCGTGCATCTGCGACAACCCGTTTTAATGGTTTGTACATATTATCATGAACAGATGGTAGCCTTTGTGACCTAGTTTACCATATGCTACTGTTGGTCACATAAAACACCGTAGACTATATATCATAAACAGGCGTTGGGATATTTGGTAGTACCATCACTTGTTTAATTGGTTTCTTGGCTGCCGGGTTTGGTTATTCGTTCACTGGCTGTGTGATAAAATATCTCAGGTCAAAAGATAGCTGACAATTTTTATGCAAATAATTTTTGATGTACAGTAGGCTATCTGTGATAGCTAAAGGAAACGAAGAAATAATATTTTTGAAATGTAGCGGCTTCGGGTAGAAAATCTAGAAGAATATCATGAATAACTGATGGTTTTTTATTGTGAATGACACTTTTACCTTTCCAAACTCTACTGTTAGTTCCTTCATGTGACTTTGGTCAGTTTTGGCAGGAGCCATCCCCTTGCAAACCTGACACGAACATCAATTTTTGTGTACATGTTCTTGACCCCATATTTAACAGTTACCGACGCTAACTACTCCCTGTACTAAAAAAAGAAAAAAATTAGTATTGGCTGAAAAACTCGGTCTGCAAAATGTGGGGCTAAAGCTTAAATGACACACCAGAGTCGACCACTTCCCGCCGTAAAAATCACTCAGCTGTCTATTGCCAATGACCAATCTGCTTAAACCACGCCAGAAAATTTCGCGATATTTTGCGGAAAACTGCCTGATCTGTCAGTCATTCCATAAGAAGTGCGCTTTTCTTTCCAACAACTTCGTTTTCTGTCAAATATTTAAAAATCCCGCGCGTGCGTCCGTGTGACCTTTCGAGAGACAGTAGCTGAAACGGCGCAAGCTTTACACAGGCAGGCTGAAAACAGACAGTCGATGTTTTCAGGACATGGAACCTGCTGAAAATTCAGGCCCAAAAATGCTTCTCTGGCAGAGGTGCGTGAGGTCACGATTGTTGCTGGGCGCGGTGAATGTTAAAACTGGGTCATCTGTATAAAGAAATGGCTGGCGCCAAAATAAAACAGGAATAAAAGCAACAGCCTTTTCCGTCCAGTTAGTAAATTGCCATGGCAACTAGCTTTATCTCAACTGAAACTGTTTTACAAAAGGATAGTAGCAATTTATATCGAGCAGTACGAACGTTCCATATAAATATTTTTTGAAACACTGCAATAGACGGTGAAATTGAGGCGTGCTTGTTTTTTTAACAATTTCATAAGGATAGATAATTAATCAGAAATGGACCATAAATTGGATACTTAAAATGGTTGTTTAGACATTCGTGAATAAATGACCAAACCTCTATGTATGTCTTTCAACTGATGAAATAATCTGGATCCTCAAGTTCAAGAAGTTCAACATGTGTGAGGGTTTTATGCATAAAGTACAACTTCCCATAATTCATTTAAAGTATGTTCGTCAGGCTTCCCTAAAAAAATCGAAGAAGCAATTCTTCACTGCAGCCTAAGGTTTCGGCAAAAATGGATTTTCGAAAAAATTAAAATTCTTTAAAGCATAATTGCATTGTTGCCTCTGTTGATGATTTTAACAGTAAATTCGAAATGCCGTACTAATGAAGCATCCCAGTCCAGGAAAAGTCTTCCATTTCTTGCAGAGTCCCTTGCATATATCTGCTATCAAGTACCGGCACTTCACAATATTTATTACAAGAAGTATTCCTTCTTCATACATTCTGCCACATATTTGACGGACTTTCGCATGCTTGTTTAAAACTGCCTAAAACTGGCATTAATGGCAAAAGAAGCGAATAGACAAGCTTGGAAAAAAGACGTTGCTGCCGCTGGAATGCAGGATTTATTAGCTTCTCTTTTCTGATTCTCAGTGGGGAGGAAGGATCTCATCTTTTAGGTTACGACTCAGCCAACAGGACCCAATCAAGCGCCCAAGTTTTATGGGCCAAAATTATCGTTAGTGGTGAATACCGCATGATCTACGAACTGCTTGAGCCTTATTTCATGAGCGCGATGAGCTTCCGCCGGTATATTAGGCACTGCGATTTTCTCTGGGCAAAGTACTTAGCTATGCGAAGAGGGGGCGAGACGGGTGAGCAACAGTGATAGCGTGCCAAAGTGTTATGTCAGTATAACACCATGGATCAACAATGTAAATGGAATTACAGACATAAACGACTCGCGTACGGACTAGAAGTACAAACACCCTATCAAATATCCTCTCCACCATCGACAAATTCGTGTACTGCATTATGTAGTCGAAGCGCATTTGCATACAAAATACTTTCCTTAAGCCCCAGCCTCATCATCTGTTACTGCCTTTGCTGATGGTTTGCAGCAAAAATACGGAAAATTGGATCAAGAAAAATCATAACGCCACGATCGTCCCTTCTTGGGAACCGGCAGCTATATTATATTTAATTAATTGGTCATCTTCAAAACTTTTATATCCTACGGGTGACGATCGTACGACACCTTTTTTCATAATGCTTTCTGAGACAAAAGAATAAGTCAAAAATTACCTTGCACAATAATCATACTATAAGTTCAAGATTTTTGGCTCAGATGGTCAAATGAACAGTAGCCGATCACTTCTGGTCATTATCGAAAATTATGGAGACCCTCAGAGATACAAGAGAGTAAACCCTGATCATTAAAATTCAGGACGAGTATCCAATCAAACAGAAAAGTTGAGCTAGAGATTCACGTTCTGTCTTTTTATGCTTTGCACGTTCTCGGCTTGCAAGGAACCATACCGTATATCTTATGCATACTCATTCTCAAATCAAGGATCAATTTAATTCAGGCAAGTCCTATTTCAACAGAATCCTCTTCAAACATGCTATAAACGAACCTAAGGTATCTGCGCTTTTTGTTTTACTGCATTTTGACCGAATAAAATAACAAAACGGCTGTAGGAAAGCGTATTTTCTGATACGCTTACCACGAAAAGCGTGCAATTGACCAAAAGTCGTAGAAAATATATTGCCTTTTTTCACAGAATACAGCAGGCTTGGTATGAAGGATTGGGATAGAGGCGTGATATTGGATCACAAACAGTGCTTACTGCAGTCTATTTTGCCCTAGAATCAGGTCGGACTACATACTAACTGTAAATTTTATTTTAATTCCATTTAGAAGAAAAAGTCCGTTAATCCATTCAAAGATTACTACATTTGGGTAAGTAGTTCGGATATTTAGGTATGTTTACAGCAGTCGACATCACATTGCAGGATTAACAACGGCCAGCCTGCTGATCTAAAGACGCAGTGTTGAGCTTCTCAATACTTCCTCTATAAAAAACCGCAAAAACGAAGGAACCTGACCGTATCATTTTACTTTACCTAGCACTAAAAACGAACTTTGGGGCATGCCGAAATGTTTTTCAAATTCCTCCTGCCACCAGAACAGACCACTTCAAATCCTTTTCCCAATACTAAAACATTTGATCGTCAATTTTTCTGACTAATTTTTGAACGCTGTTCTTTTAAATGTAAATGAAAAAATTATGCGCAGTTATCAAACAGTGTGTGTAGTTTCACCGATTGCATAACTATTCCAGAAGGTATTTGAATAGGTTATTTGATCTTAAGCGGCAAAATCTGCGTCGCCATAACTTAAGCAAAATCATGTCGCCTTTAATGGTTAGTTAGAAAACTTGCTGCTACAGGTGCTTATGAAGTTTGGATCAGGAGACGTCTATAGGTTTCGTAAGTCATAAAGACGATTGAAAATCCTATTATCAGCTCGGAATATTGTTATCGTTACTTGCCAGCGTAATGAGTGTAATATGAAGCCTTTACCTCGTGTTGGATAGGCTTTCATATAATTTGGCAAGAAAAAGATGATAGCTGATTGTGGATTATTGTGACTTTTCATATTAAATGAACACAATCAAAATTAAAATATGATTATCGAAATAAATTTCGCGAACAGGACACTAGTTATAATGGCATTTCTGACAGACATAAGAGACACTGAGTTGGCCAACCCTGGTGCCAAATTTACCCTGCCCTGCTTCATTACCTCGTTATTGAACACATTTCCAGAACTGAATATTAACTAAATGGTTCGCGCAACGCAATTAAGGTCAGTTGGGAATTAGTACACTAGTTTGCAAACGACCAAAGTTATTTTTTGACGATTTGGAGTTTACCTCTATAGTATTTTCAAACATTTAAGCAGTGATATTTTGGACGGACAAACTGATATTTTGATGAATCCATATTTCTATTAGTAACTGCGCAAAGACCAGTCAGTAGAGGACTATTTTAACTGCTTTACACGTGATAAGATATATATTGCGCAGTCTACTTTCAGCTTATATGTAATTTAGAAAGGAAGCCACCGCATAATTCGCAGTCTGAAGAATATTTTAGCCCTTATATCATCAAACGTGAGAGCACTTATAGTCATATTTATCGAGCCTGAATAAGACAGAAAAATGGTCCACATACAAGTGAAATATTATCGTTTGGGATATAACATACGGGACAATGTATCAATGTTTTTATTTTAAGGTATTACCCACGAAGACAGGGACACTAGAATGGCCATTTTTGGCTAATAAGCCGTAGTCAGTTAGTAATATCCAACTTCAGTTTAGTCTCTGAAGTTACTGCCACACTCAAGTTTTGAACCCGTGGCCTCTCTGATCAGAGTTAAACGCCCTAACCGTTGATCTTCTTCGGAATATACAAAAGTAGATTTACAAATGTTTTTAACTGAACTTAATGCGGAAGAAGATAAACGAGGCGGTTATCTGTCAGCGAAGAACCTTGAGGCGATAATTCCTACAGAAATGTATCACAAATCTTCAATATAGGCGTTCGCTTTCGTCGTTGCTTAGTTATAGCATTGAATGAGTCCGGAGATGTGACCAACACCGATATCGGCATAATAAAAAATATCAAATAACTGTATAGTTTTGAGTGTTTTTAGAAAAAAAGAACTGCATAAGCTGGTGCTTTGACGACTGACTGACTCATTTTTACGCCACAACATACTTCCGTGCATTTCAAGGGTACTGAACGTATTCCTTCGACAGCAATACTACGAACGAAAAAGTGTCTGAATCTTTTAAAGTTTGTAGATTCACAACTGCATCGTTGGACTGTATTCCGATTTCTTAGTAAACAACAAGCCCCCGAGGCCTTCAACCTTATACAACGTGTTTTTATACGGCATTTCGTTCAGTGATTTCCAACACAATCATCGTTATCTATTCAAAAGAGCAGTGCGAGGAATTATCGTAACACAATTTTGAAGCACACAGACACCAGACAGCTTGCTTGGTAACATAGGGAATATAACATTAAGCCTGGGAGGATATTAACTTAGGTAACTTAAAAACAGTGTTTTAATTACCATTTTGTTTTAAATATGTATTTACTATTTTATTTGCATTAAAAGTCTTCAAATACTCTAACTAATTTATTCTTCCTCATTGAAAAGATTTCAAATTTCCCGGCTTATATTCGCATAAGCCACTAAGTTTGGGAGAAGAAGGAAATAGCGTTGATGAATGTTAGGTCAGGTCGAGACCTAAATATCTAGGTCGGCGCCTGTTAGCACCAGCAGAAGCGGCCACTCTCGGCTTAAATAAGTCAGTTCTGTGCATACAAAAGCACCTCATGCAAGTTCCGCGTCTGGTACGTATAACGGTCACCTAACTGCATGCAATCTTCTACTCTTCCCTCTCCCCCCGGGGCCAGCTCCACGTAAACATCCCCACCGTATAACCGACCTTCTCTTTTTGACCCTTTCATTACCCTTCCTCCCCCCTATAAGAATTACTCAGTTGGATGAAATGAGGAACAGGGATGACCGCATGCTCGAACTTGTACCCCTGGCTCGATGCAGACTCATCAAAAGCTTACGTATGCTTTTCAATTGCTCTTCTGCATTCTCTGATGGAGAGTTTTCGAAACTGTACACGGTTTTTCTGTTTTTGCAAAGCAAACGTTTGTGATTCAGTTGACAAAGGATCCGAGGCATCATATTTGACATTTGGCCCTCACCCAGATAAACGAAGCATTTGGAGGACCTTTTAAGTGTTCTTTGGATGTGAGTCTGCAAGCATTTACCGTAGCTACAGCCGTGATCCGTCATCAACAAACACTTTTCGGGCAAATCTTTTTGGCGAGATATGTGGTTTGTGAAATACCCCGCTGAGTGACAAAGGTAGACCTGGAATTAATGATTTCAGCCAGTATATACCTTTGGTCTTAGAGACTCATTTTTAGGGTAAACTCTGCTACATGCGCAAATTGAGTCGAACCGTGCTAAGGCACTCAGTTCACCGCCGACTCCCAATAAATTAGAATTAACAACTTAACTAGACTTGAGTTATGCTTTCGGCTGACAATTTGAGACCAGGACAGATGAAAGAAGACTTCACGTGAGTGTTTAGTGAATAGGGGATAGAGGAAACCACGGACATAAAAATGATTTATGCCGCACTTCTGCATCATTCAACGGAATCTAGGAGTGTGGGGTTCTAGACCAGGAGAAAGCACGCCCTAAACACCTATCAAAAATGAATCCTAAATCAAGCCGACAGGGGAAGCAATTAACACCTAACCAAATAAGGCGGTTGAAAATAAATTGTGGGGAAAAAACAGATAAGGGCACATACTATTGACATTGCGTGTTTTCTCAGAATTATCATGGACAAGGACGTCTGCGTCTAGTCTTGCAACCAGTGGTCCAGAGCACAAGCGGCCCACCACCCAAAAAGGAATAGTTTCTTGTAACTTAAAAGTCAGCATTAATAAGCATCTACGTACACTCCATCGGTAAAAGCAAAAATCTGAGCCTTAATTCGTTGGATATCAAAATGGCTATGACTGGACAGCGGATAACTATGCCCCTTGTTCCTACCATGAAGCTATCTCGAAAGATGCCACGTCAAGTTGATATAACAATATACATTATCTAGGACCTCTGTTTTGGTTGTTTTTTGGTTATTTTCCCATTCATGGCTTATGCTTCCGACAGCCTGAACAAGACACACTTCCTTTCATATGCTCATTGCATGCCGGCAAAGGACGCATAGTCGTTTTATTTCCTGTATTATAAAATGCAGCGTTGTCCCCCGTATTCGCAACTTAAGTGCAACATAACGGTACTGCTAATAGATAAAGGATAAGCAAACGCAGTCCATTAATGTGATTGATCACAAAAAGAACTTTGAGAAATCCGGCAAGGAATGCAGCGTCTTAACGTCTACCTGACGACTACGGCACAAAACTTGTCGCGTGATCACGAGCCAATCACAGTCGCCCACAAAATGCAAACACTCAATCAACTGATTACCGGACACTGATTCTTACATATCGCTTACCAACTCCCGCCCGCATTAACCTTGGAAACAGTAGCGCACGCAGGGCCGGAGCTTGCCCTTGACCACCCATGAAATTCTGTACAAAATACACAATTCCTACCTGTCATTCCCCTTCTCTTCCTATACTGAAGTGGGCACGATAGCTGTAGCGCTCCGAGTACAACCACTACGTTTGCACTACATTACGTTGACTGTGCTGCATAGTGATAAAAACTCTGCGCTACGATAGTTATTATAAGTAGAATAAATGAACACATGTCGATCTCCTGAGTCATGGTTTTAGTCGACTTAGCTTTCAAATTCATACTGGAGCCCATTGTCAGAGATAAAAACGTCAAAAAAAACAAACAACAGTTGTAGGTAGCGGACAACCAATTAGCCACATCTGACTTCAGTCCGGCGATGCCTGCACAGCGCTATGTAGGCCACTGCGAGATCGATAAATCGATTGACTGGGTTCTCATCCGAGGCCCAGGCTTCAATTAACCCACAACCCGTCTTGCTGTCAACGTGGGTGATAACCCTCATAGCTATAAAGTCAAACCCGTTACCTGTCTCGTAGGTGTGGGTAGCCACATTTGGTAGTGCGTCACCCCATCTAACAGCCAGCTTTTGTTCGTGTATGCACGAAACAAGCATGAATGCAGTCTGTCTCGAGTAATTTCGAGGACAGCTTAGGCATGGTATACGATAAACTACGCCCGACTGCTCATTGGGATTTAGTCGATCCTTGATTTTTATCATTCGGCTGTGCATGGTGACCTTAGGACGGTGTGCAATTCCGACATCGAGTCCCGCAGCAATGCGCTTGGCCGCTTCCGACACGTCCTTGATGTAAAGCATCGCATGCCATATGGTACTGGTTGGTTCTGGTTGAGTCCTCGGAAGGCGAGCACGTAAGCATCGGCTTTGTTGGTCTTTTAATAGCTGGTTCGCATAAAATGGTCACAGAGATACCGGGCCTCACGTGCTTTTCCTTCCGGATTACTGCAATGAGTCTTAAGTCTTCTGAGTAGTGTTCGCACACAACTCTATTTGTGAGCCATCGTATAGTTGTTGTGAAATGTGAGATGATTTCATTACGATTGTTGTTTCTATTTCACCGTCGCGAGTTCGGATGACGAATACATCAAGGAAGACTAGCTTCTGATCTCCTTCTTCTTCCCCGTGAATTTTAAACCTAGTAAGCCCGAGTTAAGGTGAGCATGAAAATTTTGCAACGTGTTCTTTTGATGCTGAGGACCACCTTCCCAGCAGCCAACACCCATGTACTGTACTTGACTACTCCCATCCTACACAGAGAGCTCGAGGACAAACTGTTAGCCCAGACCAACTCTATAAGCGTAAATTCATTTACCTGGTCCTGTGGGGTGGAATGTATTGGTCGCACGAGCCGGCGTTTGTCCAAAAGAGTATGAGAACACCTTTTCAGCATGTTTAAAGAAGGACCAACTAAAGGCTGTAAACAATTCCATTCTAGCGCATCTGGTAGACTCAGACCATCGAGTGAATGCCAAGGCGGCCTTCTGAGAGATCTACAAGGTACCCTCAAGCTATTCAAAATTTCTTGGACAGCGTCTGTTGGCTATGGCAGAAGAGGCCGCCATCAGGCTACGCCGACCGGTCCTGTGCGTCCAAAAGAACTTGGTCACGGCGTCTTAGTTACCCTGGTCAAAAGCCGCTTATCCAATAGCAAGCAGCTTAGCACCTCAGCCGACTAAACTTTCCCCCTAATGCTGATCAGATTTTGACCCTCCCCCCGCCCCCCTACTCTGACAACCGTTCTATTTATTTTGCCAACGCGTATAGTTTTTTTCTTAATTACTATATGAATGTAAAGGCCTGATGAGAATTATCGAAAACAAACGTACTTTCGCCATTTTATCTTCAGTTAACAAACATGTCGTAAAAGTAACGACGCAAGTAAGAGTTTGAAATCTCAAACACACAAAATCATGATTTCGATGATCGTCATACCTTCTTCCTATAAAACTATAAAAAACCTCAGATGCGAACATTCGCCTCGACACTTATTATTTGTCCAAAGAGTTGATCAGTACTGAGATTCTGTGCAGAATATACGGCCACTTTGTGTACTTTTCACCTCCTTCACAACACTCGACCTGAGGATTATAATCCTTTGGAAACAGAACCGCTGCTTATCCTGACCTTCAATTACCGAGAAGTAAATCCTTCGGACCAGACATTCGCAGGCGCGGTTTGAAACTTGATTCAAAGCGAAGACAGCATTTTAGTCAATCCAGGAGCTCACAAACGGTACAAAATCCGTTCCGTGGTAACCTGTATGCCACACATATTTTTGATGTGCTTCTTTTAAACAAATCAGACTTTAAAGGGTTAAATGTTACACCAGATATCCGCGCTTTACATTTTTCAAATAAACTGTTTTATCCTGATATGTTCAGCCACCTATCACTGGCTGTTTATTGTGGGCGCCTGAACGGCCCCAGCTACGTCTTTTGAATGTCAGACATGGCCTGTTTTTCAACATACTTTCTCATCATACCAAATAATATGCTTAGCAGCTAATTATACCCTAGAAAATTTTTTGGGAGTACAGTCTGATGGAACAAATTAAAGTTTTCTTTTTTTAGATCTTATACTTACCTATGGCTAATTAGAGAATGAACGAAGTAGAGACACACTTATTATGTTATTATACGACTGGCAAGGCGAGGAAATTGACCTTTCAGACAGTGGAAACATTGGGTCCTTAAAAAACGTTGCTGTCGACATCGTTAGAATGGGACATAATATTACATGTTTTGCAGGCAGATAGATAGTTACCCTGGAAAATTTTGAATGGTTGTGTCATTGGGTGATCTAATAATAGTTACATGCTTTTATATCCTCATAGGTCAGTCTTGTGGGTAATAAAGCGTCCTAACATATCTGAGAAGCGTTAATACTTTGTATCATTTAACTTGGTACTGTATTAGTAGATTTCAGTAACACCTTTCATTCACCATTTAGAAATTAACCCGCTAGTGGATCATTTCAGTTGTTTTTACCGTGTGGGGAGTCGAACGTTTTTCAACTTCGATAGGTTAAAATAATAAGGCAAGAGAAAAACACTGATACAGAGAGACTGTTTATCAAGTGGGCGGTATTAGTTAAAAACACATACCGGGTCTACAAAAGTCGTCTGTCTGCGTTATGATTACAAAATGCTTTTGCACTTTATTGCATACCGTGCATAAAAGGAACATCAGAGTTCGCCCCATTTGCCGGCATATCACAATTAATCTGTTTTTTATTTCTTCTCTGTCTGTACAAACGACCACTCAGTAGTCGGATGAAAGTGCAGTTTTCGTTTGAGTTGCCAGAGCATGTAAGCGGCTGAATCAGTATCACAAGTGAACACGTAGGCTTATTTGCGACCAGCAAATTCTAGGGAATCGTCTTGTTTTATTTCAGAGATGATGCTGGGCTTAAAGCTGGTAGTCCTGCTGTCATTGTGGTAAATAATTGCGCTTTTTCCCCTCTTGACTGCCTTTGGCAGCTTTTTAATATAACATGGTAATTTCCTAATGTCTGCAAGATTTCAATTTTAGCTTTTGTATTAACTTTCGCACCCAGCCTGAAAGGGTTTTCTTTGAAAGATTTACTCCAATTTCGCGTATTAATTTCCCCGTAAACTAAACAAGAAAGGCAGGAACTTGGAGTTCACACACCAGAAAATTCTTGGAAAGTGCTGATTGACCTATTTATAAACAGGTGCCCTCAGGGTGCGTCATCTAGCAGCATGGGATCTGTAGCAACAGGCGTGAATGAGATTAGAGCTATCAGTGCGGTAAATACTTAGATACTCAAGTAAATAAAAGTCAGAATTCAGGGATGCTAATAATAAGAAGTCATATTGTGCTCATCGGACTAAGTTTATTTTTTTGCTGGTGTTTCGGAGAGCTGAATGGGCTGTCCTTTGTCAACGTAAAGATTATCGTCATCAGTTAGCAATGTGAAGTTCTGGCTGTACGTGATGGCTGTGCGCTGCTTCGCCTAGCTTGCGTTTAACCTCCACCGTAGGAGATGCTGGTAACCCTGCTTCATCTTCCGGTGGTTTCTTCAAAGGGCAGTTTTTGCTGGTATTTTTTATGTTCGGTTTAACCTTGTCCTGTCCTTCGCTCACTTAATGGCTAAGGACTTTGTAGGCCGTGGGAAGGTCCAGATGCCTGTTGACGGAGTAAGCATTTAATTTCCATGCCTCAGGTATCAGTCTTACTGCTTTTGAGGCTCCTCAGCCTACGATGGTCGGTCTTTGGATATCGAAGTTGCGACCGGCGTCTCCAAGAGGTTATGCAAGCTGCAAATTTGGCCCTATGTTCCGAGCCGCCAGTTTGTTTTCGTGTAAACACATATAGCATTTTTGCCTTTTTCTCCAACCCAATTACAGTTTCCATCCTTGCAATGTATATTATAGGCAACTGTGGAGGTTTCAGTAGAGGGCAGTCTAGCTTAGGGTTGTATCAAATAATGGCGTATTCGCCTGCGGGCGATGGGCTATGTCTACTTTAGCGAGTTGTAGCATTCGAGAGACTGTTTCGGAGACTCCTTTTTTATAGGGAATGACCCTACAGACTTTGTGTTGCTGTTCTTAATCCATCGTCTGTTCAATCGGCGCTTGCTTTGTCTGACAAGAGTGCGTCATTACCTCATTAAGCGAGCAGTGGCCAGGACTAGGTCAAATCGAACTGAGGGGTTGCAAACGAGGATGGCCCTGTGGCCAAATCACCGGAAGAGGAAGCATGATTACCAGAAACTTCTACGGTGGAGACAAAAAGCGAAACCCACAACCGTTAATGTAGGCCAAAATCCACGCTAGGTGCCAAACAGCAAATGAAGACTAATCAATCAGCTCACGGCCAATAATTAAAATTTCTGTTTGGTCCAGTCATTTTATTTCAGGAAAAGGAGAACCGATCTATCTCTTCGAAACGTCAGGGCAACAGATAAACGCATTCCGGTGCGCATAACGTGATCCGTAGCTTTCATACTCATTGGACTCCAGAATGAATTCTGATACCCAAAGGAAGGATTTTCTTCTATCTTGTGTACCTGTTAGGACACGTTGTAAGATGCTGATATGGCGTCGACGCAACGCCCAAGAAAAGCAATAACGGAATACTATGTAACCGTTTACAACTAGCAAAAAGCAGCAGATAACAAGCGAAAGAGTTTTTTCCACAAATGTTATCCTTCCGTAAACCACCCTGCCATTATTGCATCAATTCCCCTTTTATATAATGACAAACAACTGCACTAGAAACAACCAACTGTTTTTTAAACCCCACTTTTGTACAACTTCAAAAATCAACGATGATAAACGCAAATTCTATCAGATACATTGCGATACATGTGTCAGCTCTGAATTTTTGCTCCTTTGCAAATTGTTTAGTGTTTTTGATATCCACAGTGTTTGTTTGAAGCAGGAAAAGAGCTCAACTGCACGTGTTTTCTGGCAAATGATAAAAAGTCAAAGGACACAAAGCGGACAAAATATAATCATTTCAAAGGGAAAAATAGTGAAACAGTTTACTACTACCACAAATGTCAAAACTCTCTTGTCTCTCATTTCCAAACTGTCATGGAGGTAAACAATGGGCTGTGGCACGAAATAATGCTTTCATAAAAGCAACGAAAACACAAATCCAGTATATAATTATTTAAAATCCAAAAGTTGTCAGGTTTATATGCAAATGTTTGTTTCACCACAATGACAACGCTTTTTATCGACTGTTACAACCTACATTGAATGAGAAACTTACTGTGTGTAGTCGAAACAGTTATTTGTTTTTTGTACAGTCCTCCATTAATAAGCAAAATACGTTCCCAGGTTTTCGTGCTTGGGAAATAATGAGGTTCATAACTTTGTTGCTACCATAGAAAAAGCGAAGTTAAAATAAACAATTTATATGTTCACGTGACAAACTGAAAACCACCAAGCCTTACAGATGGTTAAATCATTGTTCTAGAAATTTTAATGTTACTCCAAATATTAAGCCTTTACATTCATTCAGATGTGTAAAGTGCGTAGATCCAAGAACTAAGAAACTCCAACATGGAAGCAGCTTTATTTAGCTGGCCTAATTACTTTTGCTAGGTAAGCTCCTGTTGGGAAATGCAACAAATCTTGTTTAAGAAATTTAAAGCAACGTTTACCAGGTGCAAATTTAAAGATAGCAATAACAACAATATTTAATGGATTCATGATATTTCGAGAGAGCTCTTCAGTTGCTGCCTCTCATTGCGTAACGTAAATCATATAAGAGAAAATACTTATTGAGTTCATACAAAAAAAACGATATAACACAAAGTCATACAAAGTGGCCAAGAGGCTGATCAATAACACTAATTTGACTGCTTTTTGATACATTTGCACGCACGCAACTTGAAAATTCCGCTAAAAATAACCGTATTTCTCAAATCTGCATGAAAATTGTCTGTAGGTAAAACTGAAAATTGAACCCAAAAAGAGTAATGGGAGCCCTTCCAAGATTGCGCAAGCCTTGACTGAAACCTATTTGTTCACTTCTCATGAATTGTTATAAAAGAAGCGGCGAGTACCCCCTTTTAAAATAAAAATGCAAAGTAAAATGCTGTCACAGCAAGAGAGGAGAGACAATTCTAGAGAAACATGGTTTAATCTCCCCAGAGGCCTTTCAACTTTATTGTCTGCTTCGAATCTGCTCGAGCTTTTGACGAAATTAAAATACCCCACATGTCCGTATAGAGCAGTTCCCTGTTAATTTAATTTTATTCGCAATAGGGAATACTATGTCTCATGTTTGAGGCAGTCCGATTGTCTGATGAAAAAATACACGGAGAATAGTTCCCCAAAGATTAGAGACACTCCTGTCGGCTTAGTGGCTGGCAGCAGCCAATGGGAATCCAGCTGCCTTTTTTGAAACGCGTAATGTTAAAACCCGGTTAGGAAATAGACAATCGAAATTAAAAACATTGTTCCACTTGCGAAAAAGAGTTCACGCTGGGTTAACTAAGATTGGGCTTACTGACCACAAGAATATATTTCCAATGTTACCTGAGGTACTATCGCTGTGGCGAGCAATCGTTGGGAGAAAGGTTTTAGCCACGAAGAGAGCAAAATTATATTTATTACACCAGGTTGCTTGACTTGAGCTGCCTCACATAAACACATGACTTGCATTTAGCAGTCAGAAAAGCTCTGGGAATATCACTTTTATGTGGCTTGGGACATAGGATCCTTTGATTTTGGCCGACCCCGCTTTGAAACGCACATTTGCTTTTTTCGATCTTTAGCTAAGAATTACTGGGATTAATGCTGCAGTCCAAATTACAGTTAGCAGCTCGGGAAAAGGAGGACAAGAAGCGAATTCTGAAGAGTCTCATTAACTGAAGTCCACCATAAGGTACTTGTTTTTTGGCTACATGCGTTTTCTGAGGCAGAAAACCCGTGCTTGTTATTATCCAGAATATCCATAATGAAATCAATTGTGACTATACGCTTGAATAATTAAAGATTTGAATTTGATCAGACATTTCATTTCTGTTATTAAACATGACATTTTGAACAGAATCCACTGTACAATTTTTGCCCAATACATAGCAGTTCTAAAAGCAAAAAAATGATTTAGATGACAACTTTAATGATTCCTCTGAATATGAACCCATTCAATGGATAATTTGATGGGTTCTGTGTGGTCTCAGTATCGTTAAAAGTGTAATTAGTATCGACTCACGCTGGCGGCGATGAATAAGTTTATGGTGCTGCCCTCGCAGCTAAAATCTCTAATATACTTCTGAATGTGCTGTTTACGGTGGGCGGGGCTAGTAGTGCGTCCAGTTTAGGCAACAGTACTGCAGCTATTTCTAACTTCCTCTCTGAAAGAGGGTAAGACATATCTAAAAGTAACCGATTTTGAAATAATAGGAGCAGTTACTGTTTCACAATGAATGCACCGCTAAATGAACAAATGGCGGGTGAATCGGCTATAAATCACAACGCATCGCTCCGAATACACGTGACTTCGTGCTGTACAGATCAGAATTAAAGGTAGACATGCAATTTAAGTTTGACTAACGGTCGGTGTCATACTGGGAAAACATTCACCGTGTCTGCAATTAAACGCAGTGCCACATTTATCATGGAAGGATTGGCGTGCAAGATGCATGTTACCGTTTTCGACCCAAACATGATACAGGGTGTCCCAGAAGTAACTGACCCTTTTGATTTGCCAATAAAACGAAAACTGTTAACGCTAGGATATTTGAACTTGTTTCATTCGAATGAAAAAAATTTTATGCTGCAGTAGAACTAGGTTTTGAAAAAAATGTCGTTCAAGTGATGGCCATGATTGTTTTGACAACTTAGGGATCGTTTCTTTGTCATTTCCATAGCGCTCCTTAGTGTTTCAGGCGAAAGTTTCCTTATTGCAGAACAAATGTTTTTAAGTTCTTGCAGATTTTTTGGATTTGGTACGTAAACCCTTGATTTTAGGTAGCTCCATAAGAAGAAATCGCCTGGGTCAAATCTGGAGATCGAGGGGGCCAAGGAATGTTACCAAATCGTGAAATCAAAAGATTTGGAAAGCACTCATTGAACAATGTCATCTGTTCTCCTGCAGTATGGGCCGTGGCTCCATCCTGATGAAACAAAATATTACGTAGGCCATGTCTCTCAATTTCTGGAATAAGAAATTTGCTAGTCATATTTCGGTACCTTTCACCATTAACTGTTACTGTTTCGCCATCATTATTTACAAAAAAGTATGGGCTTATCACATTGGAAGCAGGTATTCCGTACCACACCGTCACATGAAGAGAATGCAGCGACCTTTCTTGAATTTCTCTTGGATTTTTATTACCCCAAATTCCAGAATTATGTCTACATGGCCAGATAAGTGAAAGTGAGTCTCGTCAGAGAAGATAATGGTTTTGATGAAAGAAGCATCCTCACAAAAACGAATAAAAGAGTTGCAATAATTAACGCGACTGTGATAATCATTAGGCAATAACTGTTGGATTACTTTGATTTTGTGAAATCTTTTTTAAGAATGCGATGTAATGTCGATCGGGAAATGGATAATTGAGTTGGCCATTTTCCGATGGAGGCTTTAGGATTATCTGTAACGCTTGCAGAAACTCGCTCGATTACAGCTTCAGTTCGAGTTGATTTTTATCTTCCAGATTGTTGTTTATAATTAACATTTCCAGTGACCGTATATTTTCGATACAGTGAATTAATTGTGTTCTTCGAAGGACTGGTTGTTGTTCTGAAATAATTTCTGTAATCACGTTGCACTTCTGTTGTTGACATTGTCCATGTATATATTTCTAAAATTCTTATTTTTTCTTCTTTGCTGTATGGAGACATGATGAAAATTAAGAGTTTGCAATGAAGCAAAAATAAAATGTCGCGCTGGTTTGTAAATAGGATGCAAAGTATTCTCTTGTGCCATAAAAAAGTTTTACTTTCGAATAAAACAAGATACAATATCCGAGCGTTAAAAGTGTTCTTTTTATTAGCAAATCAAAGGGGTCAGTAACTTCTGGGACACCCTGCAGTATCGGTTAACTCGATGCTGGTTTCGTATGTTTCCTTAACTTCACAAAACACAATAGCACCCATGGAGTCAAAATCTGTTTAGGCGCAGCGATTGTTAAATCCAGGATTGTTTGCGTGTGGCGTGAGTGTTGTAGAACCAGCTTCTAAGAAAAATACGCGGACGTTTAAAGCTCGCACTCCTTGCAGCGTCCCCAAAAGCTATCTTGTGCTTTTTAAAGTGGAACTCTTACAGGCGGCTTTGCTGCCGTACTGAAGATTATAGTTCTGCATTCAGTGAAATATCTGAATTCGTTTTTGGACATTCCGATTGCTACAATCTCCCACTCCTGAAGCCTTGGACATCCTGCCCAATGCGGTATCCTCTTTCCGGTACCTTTGTGTTAATCTGACATATACTCCATCTACAATTTCGGCTCATAGTGAAATCCTTTTCATTAAAATTCGTAAACGTTTATAATAAATCCGTCGGTTGCATTCTGATCACACACCTTAAGCCCTAATCAGGCGATTTATAGATGCCTACATTCTGCCTCTCTTTCTCTACTTCTTTTCGGTTAGTTTTCCAGCATTTTCTAGAAAATACTTACTGATTTTTAAACGCATCCTCCAAATGCTCTATTTAGCTGGCGGCGTTTTTTTGAAATTATAGGTGATGCTACAATGCAGCGATACGTTAAAACGCTCAGGCAATTTGCTGATCGCATTTTTGATGGAAGTAGTCATCCCCTCCAATCTGAATTTATAAATGCGAGGTCTTCCCGTACTATGCATGCCGAGATATCAGCAGTTTGTATTTCCATTCATAGCACGCTATCACACGTGTAAAGGAACAGAAATTCAGAAGCTTAAAGTAAAACTGTCTCCATAATATATGTGGCTTTTATGTAAACCTCTAGATTTTTGAATATTTTATTCCCTTATCCGGTGGTTTCTGTGAATGAAGTCATTTGTTGCCGAACATTTTGGATGCGACCTTCAAAATAAATCGTATTTGTTTTTGCGCTCTCTCTCTCTCTCTCTCTAGAGTGCCCAATCTTTTGGGAAAAAATGGAAGCAAAACAAGAATACTCTCATGGAAAACAAAATTTTGATGACGTTTGACATAGCGGAGAAAATTTTAAAGATCCACGTACACGCCGGGGCTTTGCAGGGCATTACTGAGAGAAACTTTGACTGTAAAAAGTTTTAATATTGGTGTTTTGGCAAAAGTAGCTCATGTTGTCCCCCTCATGTACCCCGGGTGCCAGCATTTTATCCTACGAAAACGATGGTTTTAAGGATTTAAGGTTGGGGAAATAGGATAGACAGAAAAGAAAATGTCAAGAAGTAAGTGTAAACTGAAAAAAATGTAGTCGAAATTGTTACCTGAGGCTGCTGGGTGTAAGTTGTTCCGCATGTAAATTGAAGGTGTGCGCAGCGTTTCACGCCACGGACCATATTAAGTTAATTTCAGAACGATAAGTTGTATCTCAGGTAAGTTTCAGTAGACTACTTTTTAAACACCAGTCCAATTTTTAGGGAGTTTCAAACCCACAGTTAGTTAATCGGGCTTGTCCGCAATAGTTTAAATGTGATACAGATTAGGAAAATCTATAGATATAAATCAACAGCATTTCTAAATACAATTAAACTAAATGCATTTATTAGTCATTAAAAATATTCAACCACTGTTTTCGAACGACGAATTTCTGAGAGAAGGGATAGATGAGAGGGACCACATAATCTACTGTTGCCGTTGTTTTTATTTTGATGACACTTTACGGCGGCCTCTTCGCTGCCTAACCGAAGATGGTGTTTCTGCACTCACACTTTCCATCGAACAAGGTACTTGCCTTTGCAGTGGAAGACGGCCAACATCGTACCGTTATATAAGGGAGATAGCAAGATATCTGCAAACAGCTTTCGGCCCATAAGCTTGACTTGCCTTTCCTGCAAAATGAGAGAGGTCCTTGTCAAGCAGGCCATACTAAGATTTTGCAATGAAAGTGACGTCATACAAAATTTCCTACATGGCTTTCGGCGAGGGTGCTCTTGCCTTTCAAATTTACTGACTTCAATTTAGGCCTGGACAAGTGCTTTAGAAGAGGGCTTCGAAGTGGACGTTGTGTACATCGATTTCCGCAAAGCCTTTGACAGCGTGTCCCATCAACGCCTTTTACATTAACTGAGCGTTCTTGGCATCAAGGGGAAAATTTTGCACTGGATCAGGTCATTTTTAGTCGGTCGAAAACAACGCGTTTGCATCGGGGAGAATAAATCGAACTGAGTTGATGTAGTTTGTGGGGTTCATCAAGGCTCCGGTCTCGGTCCTCTACTCTTCACTCTCTATGTAAATGACAGCCTTCAAGAACTGGACTGCGGTAAAATCAGGTTTGCCGATAACGCTAAGCTCTGGCAGGTCATTAAGCGCCCAAGTGACCGAGATGCTCTACAAAATAATCTTTGCAAACTGCAGACGTGGTCCGAGAGGTGGCTGCTGGATTTCACTGTGCAAAAGTGTGCCGTTCTCCACCTGCTTCCAACAAACTATCCTATCCCCCAGAGCAGCAGGACATATCACCTGAAAAACATCCGAATACCCGTAGCATCTACGCAAAAATACCTCGGCATTTGGATACAGAGTAATCTGAAGCCCTCATCAGAATCTGTCAAAGCTGCAAATAAAGCCACGGGAGTGTTGCACGCTATCAAAAGGCGTTTCTTGCCTTCGATGTAGATCTGTTTGGCAAAGTGTACGGCACATTTGTTCGACCACACCTAGAATATGGCATACAGGCGTGGCGGCCATGGCTAGCAAAGGACACATCATGTTTGGAGAAAGTGCAGCGTCGAACAACAAAGCTAGTAAGAGGTCTAATGAACCACAATTACATTGATAGACGGGCATGCCTAAATTTATTCCCTCTGCATTACAGGCAACAAAGAGGGGATCTTAATCTAGTTTACAAGATAATAAACGGTATTGAGAAAGGATTATATTTTGAAGACATGTTTCAGTGGTACCTGTCGCCTCATCTCCGTGGGCACACAATGAAGTTGCGCACGAAAATGTCCGAGCTAAGCCTCCGCTCTGAATTCTTCATGCAACGTGTCATACAACAGTGGAACAACCTTCCACAGTCAGTCATGGAGGCCGCTTCCCTTCAGATGTACAAACAACGCTTGGATAATTACATGCATCCCCTCTCCTCTCTCCAAGTCTGAACCCTAAAAACCAGACATATATTGTAAAAAACAATGCTACTCTCCTCCCTCCAAGTCTGATTTCTAAAAACCAGGCATATATTGTACAAAAACAATGTAACTCACTGTTTGCCAATACTATGTTAGGAGTGGTAAATTTTTATAGGTGCTTGTGCACGTGCTAAATAGGGTTTTGAAAGGCATTGCCGATTATCCTCACAAAATAAACTGAACTAAAAACTGAACACAAAAATTTAGCCCAGCGTAATCCATCTTCGGGCTTTCCGAATTAGGTCTTTCTTTTCCACTGTAGGCTTTCGTGACTGGAAGTGTGTAGTTTACAGCGCCATCATTCAGATCTACCGCAAATATTATTCAAGAAAATAACTGTAACTTGATAGTGCAGAAACACGGCTGGACAGAATAATATAAATCAACTTACGAATATTGTCAATTTGGGTTGATGTATAGGAGGTATCCGTCACATTACGGCGTACTGCATGCGTCTGAGGTGTTCTCTCGGCATGTCCACCACCGCCACTATTCACAGCCTCTTCCTGCAGCAGTTCAGGCGGCCCAATCAGCCGGTAAGAGACCTGATAGCCTTTGAGCTCACCGTAGGTATCCGCAGGCGGGTTCCACTTAAGTTCTAGCACAATATAATCGGACTGGGGACCATCCACCTGGCCGGAGGTGGCGCTCTCCCGACGCATTTGAATCACCCGCAGATTCTGGGGCGCCGACGGCACTGAAAAGCACAAGGAGGGATCATCGTGACAGGGATTGGTGTTGAGCGCAAAGAAAGGATGCGTCTGGATTCCACCATCGCCTTCGCGAAGGGTTTTTACGGCATCTGCTGTTGTTGCTACCACCGTGCAGCGAACAGAAAGGAGAAGAAGGAGGCGGGAGATAATTTGAAGAAACAGAAATCGACTAATGTGAGACGCCATTGAGGGACCACTGGAGTAGGTAACTGGCGGACTGATGAGATCCTAGTAAATCATAAGTTCCCCGCTGAGTGTTATCGCTGCGTAGACAAAGCGGGTGATGGGATTACAAATTGGTCAGGGCTCGTCCACCAATGGGATTTGCGCACCAATAAGAAAGCGGATACTAAATTCTGGACTAACTTCATCGCCCAGCCCTGCACTGCACGTGTTCGCGTGCGTACGTATGCGCACTTATGCGCGGGCATTCGAGGGGATAAAAGCATTGCTCCTTCAACAAAACAAAGGTAAAAACATGCTTTTTATGTTATATGTTAATGGAAGTCACTTTCCCTGATACAATTACGATTTCGCGTCTAAGACAAAGAGATGCAGTGTCTGAGATTGTGAAAGTGTACAGATTAGGTGATGCAGAAATTAAATCTTTCAAAATTATCCTTCAAAAAGGGTATCCATGAAACATTTCGCGCTGGTGCATAAAACGACAAGAAGACACTGATAAAGTTATTTCACCCAATGACTCAAAAAACCTTCCCGTACCTGTGAAAATGCATTCGAGGTTGTCAATAGACAACTGAGGGAACATCAAATACAAGTTGCACACTATCCCGCAGCTGCTAAGGATGGAGTCTGCTACCTTGACAGAAACAGTTTTTTTCAACATCTCCTGTGCCAGTTGTGATGTCATTTATTGTAGACGAGTTAAAAAACCTCTCTCAGTGGTCAGGAAACAAAACACATATACCAGATGGCCATTCACACATTGGAAACGGGACAAAAATTCACATGTAAGTACACACGGACACTCAACATTTGCTCAATAAGAAAGGGCCGCAAACTACTGGAAGCAATGCAATCAAATGAGACAGAAATCCATCGATATATTGACCTAGATGCCAGCTATATATTTTTTAAAGACAACTCTAAGCACACACACACTGACAATCACAGGTGGATAAGAAAATACACGTAGCATACACATTTTCAAATGTCGTCCACAGTTGTACTCCTTTATTAAACACGGTTAAGAAGCTGATGCTTCTTGCAAGATTTCCATAGTTTTACGGCAAGCTAAGGGACCAGTCTCAAAAATACTCATATTCAACTTTACATTTTTTCCCAAAGACTTTTGGGATGACCGTAGTGCACTATATTTCAAACATATATGCATATACTGGGGCCATGTTTTGCCAATCACTTTCTTCTGACGTTGCAATAAAAATAACTTTGCGCGGACGACTCCAGGTATACTGTTATAAAAAATTCCGGAAACTAATGGGTGCATTAGTCTTACAGAGATTTTTTGTTCCACGTACTTACGCTCGGGGCTGTAGGAAATTCCTCAATGAGTCATCAGTGATAAGCTTAACAGTAGGAACATCTGCCTTACCACCTACAATCTTAGGTAGCTTAACAAACCGATTTTCTAATGTAAAGACCAATTTGGGATGCACGCACAAGCAGCGGAAACAAACGTTGATGCTTCGGAGTGCCTGAGTACGTGCGAGAATTGAACAACGATTCCCGCGCGAGTGTCATGTTTCAACGAATTGCTGACATCACACAATTGCATTTATCGATAAATATCCTTACTCAACTCTGAAGTGTAGATGTTAATCTTGGAATCAGCACAGAAAGTTAAAATGCGTATTTGAGCGGAAGCACATGGGTCGTCGCGACATAACTGCGTAGTATTCATCGTCTACCGGGTGGCGAGCAGACACATCTTAATGCCGAAAAAATTATCATACTCACAGCGCAGATACTGGGTGAAAACCCAGACACTATTCGCACTTTGAAGTGGTTGTGAGAGACCGCTGCGAATGACACCCCCTGAAGGCAAGTCTGCGAGGTCCTTCACGTGTAGTCTAGCAAAAAGCCGTTCGTTTTTTTTTTCAATGTTAAGCTTCGTAATTAAAACACAATAAAAGTTATGAATTAGAATTACATTTGCGAAAATTCCCATTAAAAATTTCAGGAGATGAAATGGCAAACATATGTTTGTTTTCGATATTTCCTATCAGGCCTTTACATAAAATGGCACAAATGACGCAGTAAATTTCTTGACACAGCAGCTCAGTTGGGACAAAAAACTTTTTTGACCTTAACCCATAACTCAAGAAAACCAAACGACATGGCAATAGTAGCGAAAATTCAATTCCCAGGTGGTAAATCAGAAGGAGAAAGGGCGTTCATTGGAGCCAGAATATTCTCTCTCTGAAGATGGACAGACGACATAACTATCCGAAACGTCAGATAACAAATAAACCTTTCTCCTTCCAAAATGATGTGGGAAAAGTACGCCTACGCGAAGGCTTGATTAGGTAAATGTGACTTGCATTACCACCTTAACTGGATCTCGGAATAGCAACATTGCGTCCACTGAGAAGTTTTGCTATCAATTTAACGAAGGATAAATAGTTCCGTACCTTTATCTTAACACCAACCATAAGATAAAACTAAACTTTAGCCTTTAGCTTGTACCCAGTCCTACCATTAACCCCAAAATCTAAAGATTACCAGGAGCTGAATCTACAGTAGGCATCAGAATTCTTGCAAATTGGAGATATATGCGAATGTTTGATACTCTTTTGCTAATCGGCATTGACTCAGGTGATGAGACTGATTATCGTGTATTCTATTTTGAAGTTATTTCACTCATGATAAGATGCGAGTTTTTAAGGAGCTTAGTTCTTATCACTAAGGGAACGTATGTACTGGTAAAAGTATAATAAAAGAAAATTTATCTTTAGTTTTTAAAAAAAGATCTTAAATTGCTCAATAATTTTGAAACCTACCGACTGCGACATTCGAATTTAAGTTTACAAACTGCGGTCTGGGAACATTCTGTTTTCGCCTACAGTTTGAGGAAGAAGTCAGATATTCCTCATTAAATGTTGAAATAGCTGTGAAGTGTGCTTTATACAGGCAACATTATTAAATTGGCGGATACGATGTTTTATGAATAAAAACTTTCAAATTGTAAAAAACCTCATAATTAGACATCTTTCTAAAACAGAAGGATATCCTATCTTTAAGTTTAAAATTTAAAGAAGGAGTTATTTGCTGCCAAATGTGTACATGAAATACTTCTTTCTCGTGCATGTTTTCCATACGATATATTTGAATTTATAGACAGTCAAAATCAATGATCAAAAGGCATATCTTTTAAGTAGTTACTTTTTAAAGTACATCCATTTTACTTGTGGTCAAAATGAAGATCGCTAAAAAGCCGGCATCCTACCATGACTGAACTAACTTCGGAATAGGCTACACGATAATCAGTATCACAACCTGAGTCAATGCCGATTAGTGAAAGATTATGAATCTGCATGTTGCACGAATTCTGGCGCATACTGTAAACACTCAAAGAAACCCTCACCCTAACGACATCGCCGACCTCATCTCTTACCTCAAACCCGGCCTGCCATAATGTATTTTTCCTCCCTTTTTCGTTCTTCAAGGCCAACGGCCCCCAATGTCACCCAGCTTTGCATGCGGTTGTTCCAATTCGCTCACCTTAAATTGTTTGATCATACTGTCGACCCCTCACTTTGTTCGTCGTCTGGGTGAGAGTTGTAGCCGAGCTCCAGTACTCTTGCGTCCTTTTTCAAGGTCAGCTGCCTCAAGGTCATCCAGTACCTCAGACAGCACAAACACCAATTCTTACGTTAATCCTTAACCTCAAGGCCCGGAAGTTGGCACAACGCCGCATGCATTGTGGGTTGTTCCTGTTCGCATGCTCTGTTTAGACGGTCATAGAAGTCATTCGTCACCTAACCTTCAATTAAGTAATCATCTATTACTTCCTTTGACACAATTAGGAAGGTAATTGTTAGGCTTAATGGAATCCGGAAACTATGCAACAAAAACCACGTCAACTGATTTATTCGGATCGTCCAAAACCCCTTTTAGTGATAAAAATATTGCATAATTAAACATACGGATTGTATAAGCACTAGCTAAATGGCCAAACGCATTTCGCACCTGCGATGTTTTTGACTCATCCGCGGGTTCCTCAGTGCTTTCCGTGTGCCCGCTGGTACATTCTCTACACGTTAAACCTACACTCGTACATACTGACCACTACAGCAATATCAAAATTTCTGCATGGTTTTCATGCTTATAAATTTTAATATATTTAGTAGAAGCAACACGTGCGATCAATGTTTCTTATGTTCATCTTGTCTCTTCATTTATAAGTGCTGCTTATACATTATACAACCTAGCCAAACTCCATTGCAAACTGTTGCAAACACTACGTGAGGCTTTCCTCGTAGTCCTAAGATGTGTGTAATTTTCCTCTCAGCGAATATACAGCAGGCAGTTTGAAAGCCTAAATGCAAGCCTAACTGCGGATCAGTTACCAAATCATTAGTCCTTCAGAAAAGTCTTTCAAAATCGAAAGATGCCCTTTATTTAAACATAAATTGTGAAATGTCAATGATTTTCTACATAACGAGTATAAAAGCAATATATTTGTGCATCTTTAATGTAAAATATCTTTGAATTTAAAAGGTCCTCGAAATTCAATGAGTGCCATTCTTACCGCCGGATTAATCGTATTTTAGGGAGTGCTTTTATTGAAGGCAGTCTAGTAGGTACTCGTTGAAACTCTAGTATTCTGGCGTGAATAAAACATGCTGGAGTTACGCTGTATGCTACTGAATATTAGAACTCGACTTCAGTGGGTAAAACACCTTATGTGATAGAGGATCTACTGTATTGCAGACTTTCAGAGTTTTAGCTTTTAAATCTTCTCAGACATGAGTGACATGGGTTGAGGTAATTCCTTCAAGGCAGGTCTCCGCAGCCTCCGGCTTACAATTTGTATGAAACTTCGAAAATAAATACATAAGCAGCAGCAAACTAATCGCGCAATAGGCATAAGCTTCTAACTGTCAGTCATGTGTATGGTAGGGCTGAATGCTGGCAACACAAGTACACAGTAACTGCTCCCCCCGAGGCGCGTTTCTGCTCCTGCATAAGTGCGGTGGTGAGAGCTTTCACGTGAGTAAGTTCTCCGCCTTTCACTTAAAAAATGCAAATTTAACTTTGAATTTACTTTTACAAGCTGCCAAAAGGCTTTTTTAATCGATATTTTTCAAAGTACGTTTAAGTTTTCTGTGCGCAGTGTAACTGCCAACTGCTGCATGCAAAATTCATCACAAAGTTGGACATGGTAATTTAGCATATGTTCGGTCACTTTATTTTTATGCCCAGAGAACGCTTTTTTGTTACGAAAACTGCCCTTTTACTTAAGTTTATTAAAGGAAATGGACATTTATTTTGCTTACTTTGGAAGTTGCTTAATATCGACACAATTGCCTATGCTAATGAGTACGAAATAAGCAGACCTTTTAACCGTATGCATTAGGCCATAGGAAAAACCCCAACATAAGTTAGAAAGATTAAAATATATCCATTGCAGAACCGAAACTTTAAGTCTGAATTGTCTTAAATGTAAGCGAAGCCAATTTTAATTAATCCCGTTTGATTTCAGAAACAAGGAACAATTTCAGTTTCAAGAAAATTATTTTTGCTAAAATTTGAAGTTTTCTGCTACAAAATACAGTAAGAAAAACGTTGTGATTGCATCTTGTGCTACTCCATCGAATAATTGGGATGTAGCCAAAACTACCCAAAAGTGCCTACATCCAAAGCATGTAGACATAGGCTTTTTCGAAATATAATTTCCGTTTATGCGTACTTTAGAAACGGAACACGCAGAAGCTTGATAATTATTGCAGTATTTCATTAGAAATTCAGCGAATCCTTTTTGCATTCACCGGTTTGGCTCAGAGCCTGGACCTAAACCACTATGGTGAAAAATAGTCTAGTTTAACGAAAGAAACATGAGTTCTTTCATTTTTAGTCAAACCAAACCATTTACCTTTCGATAATTTAAAAAATGTCAAAATCTCTATTTTTGCTTGACACTACCTTGGAAAAAGGTAATGTGTACAGAAATTTGGCAGCTGTGTATCTAATTTAAGTGCTTTTAAAGATGTAACATATGATACAAAGCTTTATATTAATATTAGGAATACCAATATCAGTATTCAGTTACGGACGTAATTTTTGCTCGACAATGCGGTTTGCTGTTTTAAGGTATTTCTAAATAAGGCCCGCATCGCCATTTTCAAAAGAAAAAATGTCCAAAGACTCATTTTGTCGGTAATTGCTTTAAAAAAATACCATTTATTAAAGGTCCTGATAGAAACCTAAAATATAATCTGTTTTACCGGATGAAAGTTCGATAGCACTGAACACGCTCGTATATCTTTTAGCATTTAAAAGTTCATCTGTCAGTAATTTAAATTAAAAAAGCGGCAATATGTGTAAAATATGTTGACTAACGAAATGTTATCTTCAAAACGAAATCGATGGGGTCATAAATTAGCCTACGAAAAGGTTTCACTTTGTTGATCTAAGTTAAAGCGATTTTTACGCCTGAGAAACCTCGGGTTTATAAAGAAACTTTTATTTTTTCTTAAGAAACTTATTAATACATTTTAAAATATTTTTTGAAGTAGCAAATTTGCCTAAAAATTGTTCATAATTATTTCTAAGTTTTTTTAAATGCGTTCATGTGGATTTGCGAGTAATGATCAATGTTTGCGAACTTCGGCATTTTTTATGCAGCCCTCGCTGGCAGGGGGAACGGGACTGAAAACTTATCCTCCAATGGATAATGTGGTATTTTGATGTGATATAGTTACACTCGGGCCAAACAAGAGTCCGAAGTAAATAAACAATTATTCTGAAATGATCTTTTGATGTTTTTCACGTTTTTGTGCAAACCTGGACAGGTTTCCTGAGAAGGCGTGAGACATAGGACGTTAAATCACGTCGTTTCCCAGATGCATCCCGTTTTCTCTGTCACTTGCAGCCGTTGACTTCCAACTAAATGCAGCTATTTGAATCTGTGAAAGCCAAAGTAGGAAGCAAGTTCTCAACCGAACACACAGAGACAGACGTGGGAACGCCATTTTCGAAAGCACTGTGAGACCCCGAGTTATGGGCTGTTCGTCGTACTCATCGCAGCTTTGACGCGGTTGCCCACTGAGCTAAGGTCTTAAATTATCGCCACGAGGAAGAATGTGTTGGAGAGAATTCCGTTTGCACTCACATTTGGCACTGAAGATCCGCCTATTGGCATGAATATGCGATTATTAGGAAGCAGTGCAGAAGTGAAAGATACGATCGCTGGAACAAGAATTTTATTCGTCTGAAGTTTCGGATTCTGTCGAGAACCCTTTCGCACTCTACTTTCAGTTGCTTTTGCGCACAGGCCAGAAGCTACCATGAGGCGCCGGGTCATAAGACTGAAAGATCTACTACCACAGCAGGAAATGGCTATATTCGTTTACCAGATCTCGTGCAGTTGTGCAGTTCTTCGAGCGGCGAAGCCAAGAGAGTACTTCGGACGAGAATAAACAAGCGAGCAGCTGCGGTCAGGAGGAAAAACGCTACCACTCACGTTGCAACTCACTCGATGCACCCGTCCAGATTTTGAAGTTTAACCAAGCCAAAATCCTCGTAAGAGGTGGCAACCGAGTGAGCCGCGGACTGCTTGGCTCGTGGTTCTCAGGACCATCGTCAATGTACAAGCGCACTGACTTACCATTCCCATGCTCCGTACTGAGACACTGTCTGAGCAGGAGAATCAGTCACATGGGATGGGGTGGGCCAACTCTGACGACGGCGAACATAATTGCCAAGGACTTATCAAATCCACATCCAACGTGGCAATTGATGTCTCGTAAGTGAGCTGCCAAGCCCTCACCGCACCAATGACGACCCCTTAAGTTGTGGTTAGGGGAGCAAATAATTAAAAGGCACATGGGTCAGGTGGCCAATGCGAAGAATAAATACTGCATAATCTGTGCATATATCACGCTATTCTATGGTTACATCTGAGGAAAGTGCCTAGACAAAAGCTGGAACTTCAAGCAAATAAACTTCATGTTCAAGCGATCGCATCTTCTACTTCTGATCCGTAAACTATTCACAATGTAAATCGACCCGCATGACATCGACTCAGAAAAACACATAGTAGCCTGTAGGCTACAACGGTAGATAGTCAAAATTTCTACTCAAAACGTCCGGACGCCAGATGTGCACCTATCAGTAAACGCGATCAGTGCCGCTGAAAAAAGGCGCTCGTTTTCATTGTCATCTCTAATTCGGAAAAGGCAGCCTATTCGGATGACTGGACACACGACTCACTGAACTGTTTATATGGCAACTAAAAATTAACGAACGGTTAACTTTATCCTACCATTTTAGTGTTCAATATCTCCTTACGATTGATGGATGTCAAGCCAGGCTTTACTGATGAACAGGCGCACACGAGAGCTCTACGCCCTTCACAACAGTGTACGTCGAATAAACTCGTTGATTGGACGACATTCGACCAATCGATATCGTCCACGAAGTGAACCAATCAATGGCTCAGGCATAATTTACAGCAGCTACCCGCATTCACTATCAGTAAATACCTGACCTGACGATGAATAGGCAATCATTTTATGCGAGGCCGTATGGGAACATTTTGATGAGGTTGTTCTGCAGTATGACACAGAAAGACTCTGGCACTGATCAGTGCGCTCAGTCACTACTTCCAGCCGGCTTCCTTCCTTTGCGGACACAGTTTCGTCAGACAAAGCGCGAACATTACGCAAGTGCGACGCAGTTTCAGCCGAGAAGGACTTAATGCGGTTTTGCCTTAAGCATTTATGAAATGCCATTGGGAGGTCATGTCATTGCTGAGGCTCATTTCGGCTTCCGAGATTAGTTATATGCTGTTTGCGTGACTGTCATCCGGGAAAGGGAGAGCTTGGCTGAAAGGAAAGGTCTTGAGGCCGGCAGCGAAAGGGGCTGATGAAATCTCGGAAGGAGGCTGTGATTTTGCTGTTGATGATGACGAGCAAGAGGAGAAGAAGAACCGGTAGCTGATTGTTGTTAAATAAGGGAGCATGAGAGGGCCAAAAAGCCTGAGTTAAATTGGCTAACTAATTAGACAAGTAGAGTGCAAGCCTATCACCTCCTTCGTCTGATTTTCTAGCTGTGGTACTGTATGCCTTGGCATCAACCTGTTGTGATCCTCAGGCCAATGTTTACTGTACTGTTTAACGTATCATCTTAAAAGAACACCAGTGGTTTCCTTGACATTCCAAACCGGCAACTGAACACCTTTAACAGCCTATGGATGTCTTGATTCGGCGAGGACATTAAGTTGGCCTTTCAGGTAACCGTCGTCTTTTTTATACGATTCTATAGGGCGCTGAGGTCCCAAAGACGCAAGCTGTCAGAACGGCAGAAGAATTGGAAAGGAAATGAGAAAGGAAATGGCTGTAAGAGCGTCAAGGCCTGACCCGCAATGCAGGTAAAAAGCAAGACGCTGTTAAGTGGCCTGTCATAAATGACTTGCTTCACCAAACTGGCAGCACGTTTGCAAATTAAGTGCCCAAGCACGTGTTTTACCGACTTTTGCCGACGCATGACGCAGTCGTGATGGTTTCGCGTCATTAGTGGAGTCCCGTGCGTAGGGAACAGAAAAACTGTCCGAGTAGGTTATTTCTTGTTAGCATCACTACTGTAAGATTTTTCAGTAGGCGTTTTGGCGTCTACGAAAAAGCGATGGTTTACCTTGAGAAGAGGGTTGTTTAAAGGCAATTTACCGTTTGTCTTCGGGTTTATGGTCAGGTTTCACAGCTTTGAGGTTAGGCTTACGGTTATTGTTAAGGAATCGGTAGCCGTTAGTACGATAATCAATATTTCAATAAGCAAATTATTTATTAATTATTAATTCAATCATTAAATTATATGTGGAAACAATCGTCAATTAATTTCAGATGCTGTAAATGGGTCGCTTATCGGCCGCTTTTTATTCACAAGATATGCCATGACACAATTGATGTGACACATCTGTTTTAAATTGTGCACTAATTTTTAAGGGAAAGTTTGCTACTGGGAGATATTATTTATGTTCACCATTGTTTCCATTTTTAAATCTTGAAGTCTCCTTGTCGCTTATCTGCTTCCAACTAAGCAGCCGTCTATGGTGGCGTTTAAGGAGGAACCACGATATACTCGAAAGGCAATCTTACACGTTCACGATTATTCAGTTGGTTTGTATATTCTATGTGAGATATGCACCAAAGCCAACGCATGATTTGTCACTCTTCTTTATTGGCCTCATCTTGTGCAGTTTTCCAAAGAAAACAAAACAACGTTGCAGTTAAGTGGGGGTTAATATTTTGCATAGTAGATCTACATTTTATCCATTAGGTTGGATGTTGATGTTCTTCAGAGATGATAAGTTATACAATATTAGCAACCTACTTAAATGTCGACAGTAACAATGCATGCTGCATGTTTACGTGGTTGATAAAGGGATGTTTCTAAAGCCATTATTGAAAGTACAATCGAATAACAGAAAAAAAACGAAACTCTACATTTTATCACTTATTTAAATCTGGAACAACGCAGTGGCTCCGGTAAACGCGAATGCTTGGACCATGAAGGAGTACTCGTCTGTAACAAATACTCGAGACGAAAGGCGTTTACTACTCCTACGCAAATACATCGTCAGAGGTAAATAAGTTAACAGTAAGTCGGGCAGCACTCAAAACAATATCGAACTCACCTCCATTATTGAGAGTTTTTCGGGATATAAACGTACAAAACCGGAATTCTTTGTGTCGGTATTTCTTTGCCCAAGTCTTTCAGAACTGCTGGATTAAATTCTGAAATAAAAGCCCCTCAGCACCCCTTTTTTAATGGGAGTCTACCAATTTTATATTTGCTGTTGAAAGTGGCCAGTTGCTTAGAAACAAAACAATGCGTTCCCATCAACCGTGTCTACTTTTTTTATGAAGAAGCTTTTGACATATCTTTTTCCCTAGCATAGGTTAAACACGTGTACAGGTGGCTAGTTTAAGGTACCATTTAATACAACGAAGTGTTTACTTCTGAAAACGAATACCAACGTACCCAATTAAGTTAAACCAAGGAAGCGATCAGATGTCCAGCTTCATAGAAGTTTAGTATAGTTAATTGTACATAGAAATTCTGAAATGTACTTTTAATAAAAAAGAATTCATACATTGGCCTGTAATATACTTTATCATGCAATCTAATCCCACAATATTTTAGCTACGCCTTGATGGCTACCTTTCAACCAACTTTTTTCTCATCGCCGACGTAAGCTATACATTATAGAAAATGAATGCGTAAATATTTTACATTTTTCTATTGATTTTATAAATCCCTATAAAAAGGCATTACTGTATCAACTGTATACATACGTATATTATTTTGTGTACTGCTTTCACATTTTATCTCCGAAGAAAGGGTACCTTTTTGTGTAAAACGATTTTACAATTCCCAAAAGATTTTAACGTAGTTTGCGTCTACAGTTGCGCCCTGGTATCCAGAACTTCATGCTTAGTACTGCCTTTGTAGGGATGGTGTCTATGATATCAAGAAAATTTTTTAATGGGGTCATGAAATTTGTTTTCAATTCGGATCTAGTTGTATGTTGAATGAACAGCATAACTGGACGTAGATATACGTTAAAATATATGTATATTTTGTCGAAAGTACAAAAGTTTGAAACAAATGAACATTTATACCATATGAGTTCAACATTTTTATGCCTATTTTCGATACCCTATAGTCGAGTTTATATAGGCTTCGAAAGTGTAAGGGAAATATGAACCCTATGTAAGCATTAATTTTTAGGGTTAATGATGGCGGCAACAACTTAGTTTGTTTAAAAACCAGAAACTTTATGGAATTAACAGTGCGCGAAATTATGGTGCACGTTTCTCAGAATTGCAACACCACCTATGTAGAATCATTATAGTTTTTTGGAAAAACCCTCGGTTCGGAATGGTGCAGTTGCATTAATTAAAATGGCATTGCGGCTTCGATCACATTCGGTCCAAAATGCGGTAACAGTAGTTGAGATCTAATCATCTCCTAGTCTTAGGTCATCCTCGGATTCTAATCTTGCATTGCGCTAAATGGCACAATGTAGTTCTGGTTTTGGTTGCATACTGTACCATCTACTCTGGCATTTTTGGTCTCGTGGACGATTATCAAATTACTCTAAGGTATGTCAAGCGGCCTAGGTATAAGAGCCCATATAAGTAATAAAATGAACGTCTCTTGAAGTGATATGTATGCATTCATTTACCCGTGTTCTGGTTATTCGGTCACATAAACCATGCTTATGCGGAAATCCAGCAGATGAGACGGAAACACCACCTAATATTCACAGTCTGCCGAATTGATAGTGGATGTTGTTTGCATAACAAATCATTTACTAATGACCATTTAACAGACAATTCGACAAAACGTTTTTTTTTCGAAAACTCACTAGGTTTTTCGACGGTTTAAGAATCAAGCATGGCGCACAAACTCGATAAGCATCTACCGCAATCTGGGTGATGATTACGTTGTTTTTCGTAATCGGCAGGTCGCCGCCAGTCTGACAGGTGAAATCGTCGGGGAGTTTCCTACATACAATGTTGGCGACAATAATCCGGTTGATTATGTCTTTCTTTCACTAGTGAAATGTCTTCTTGCAGACCTTAATAGCTCCCTGGTTCGACGTTCATTGGCCAGCAGTCCACGGGCACTCTAATGCGCAACTATCTGTCACTGAGATATACCACACAATATCCAATCATGACCATGTAATAAACCCATATCGTGGATTCCGCAGTAAAAAAACGCATCAACCTGCACGCTCTATCAAGTGTTTACTAAACAGTACATTTTATTAGACTCTATTTTATATTAAAGAGGACCTATTTGGTTGCAGAAAACGCATTAAGGAAAACAGCAGACTTTTTTGTGGATTAGGTGTTCACTTAAAAGAACATTTTATTAGATTCCACGTTATATAAAAAATGACCATTTTGGTTGTATTTGAAAAAACGGTAGGCCTCTTCGTGGATCAACTTGCAGACTTGTTATTTGAGAACGGGTTTCTTGTATCCTTAACACATTAAGTATTTTGAGTAATGTTTACATGTCTGGGCAACAAAAAAGCATAAGGCTGTTTTGATTAAAACGTTTCTGGTGTTCAACGTTTTATTAATTGGTCAAAATGTCAAGTCTCTCGGTACCTGCCTATTTGCAGAATTATTCTGATTAAATGGTGTAATTTGATCTGCAGCCAATGAAATGTTTCAAAGTGCTTACTTAATTTCTAGATCCGCGATGCAAAAGAAAAAATTGAAGCGAGAAGTTAGTGATACTAAACAGTTCCCGGCCTGCTAATATAAGTCTTTACATGTTATGTTGCGCTATTTTTGGCACAAGATGCCTTCACACGACACAGAAGCCATATTTAGGTGCCTGCAAAGCCGATAGGGTCTGATTAATGCATCTTTCTGAACAGGTACAAAAAGCCGAGGTCGACTCACCTAATGGCGGGCTTTGGAAGAAACCGTATTAATATTTCAGACATGTCCGAGTCCACAATAGAGCCAGCTGCCGACAAAAAAACGTTTATGTACATAAATCGGCTTGCGGTTTTTCGGTTTTTAGACACACCCAGTGGCATTCAGAGTTGTTGAGCATTGCAGGCCAGGCATAGATTTGTCGCATTAAGAGCCATAAGATCCCGTTTTTTTAAAATTAAATTAAGCGTTATGGCTCATGGTGATTATGGCAGTTGTATGATCGAGATAGTGAACTGGAAGCCTTTTCTATGAGATCGACGAGAAACGATAACGTAAGTAGGTTTGTAATATGAAGTATCGTGTGTCGTAGGTCTTTTGGTCCGTCTTTGAAGTATTTTCTTTTCTATAGCTGATAAAAATCGGGAATCGCGGATCAAAAGGCTGGTCATTCCAGTCTTCAATGTCCGCCGGCAATTCTGTCTATGACGGCCGCCACTATGCGGCCGGTTCGAGGAAGAGCACCAAGACAGAACTGACGAGTGATTTTGGCTGAAGATCGGTAAACGTTCATCAGCGAGATTATTGTTTCTCATTTGTTTTTCAGAAATAGCTGTTTTTAACAAACTATTAGACTGTCAGTAAGTAAGCACCACTCTGTCGGCGACTGCATGTTTACATCGCTATGCTTTCTAATTAGTGCATCCTGTACCAGCAGGCAATGACATGTGTCAGACGTTGTAAATTCGAGGCTTTCTTAACCATTGTCTTTGTAAGGCAACGGCTATCTGATACTCAGTAGTTCCCTTATTTAACATAACTCCTGTAAAAGGTCAAATTGCACCATGGTTTGCGGAAAAATGCCACCAGACCACATTGATCCCGTGTTTGAGGCAGTAACCTTGCTGCCTGCTGGTTGCGTGGGGCAGGTGCAGGGAGGTGGACGGAGACAACTGCAGACAACGGCAGACACAAGCTTGGCAGAACAGATAAGGCCTGATTAATGCATCATGCTGATTAGGCAAGAAAACCCAGGTCAACCCATAATAAGAGGCAGCTTAAGCAGAGACCCATTAATATTTCAGACATCTCTGAGTCCACAACAGAATCAACTGAACGGGACTGATTGCAGCCAGAGGAAATGCAGATGTATCTAACCAATGCAGTTTTTGGTTGCTGAGTTTGACACACAGAGACCTAGCGGTTAAATGAAGTGTCCGTTTTATGGCAGGCACGGACGGGTAACAACGACAGTATCTGTAATTTCTCCTGGACTTTTACGGTAAGCTATACTATTAAAAGGTCTGATAATAGTAGTGGCAGCAGCAGTTGTAGCGATGGTAGCAGCAGTACTATTATTTGCCATGACAATGCCTGTTGATAAGCCGTTAAATGCAGGTAGTCGACATGTTGGTTGAAAAACCTACTGATTAATTAATATTTATAGGTGTCTTTTCGTTGATATATTTTGAATTTCTTTTAGCATTCCCGGAAGAGGAGACCAAGATATATTTATGCTGACGTTTCAAAAGTGCTTCCATCGTCAGAGCTTACTGTGTTTATTCCTGCTAGCGTCGATTGGGGTGTCTTACCGCTAACCGTGTGTTATACCCATGCGTGATGCACGCGCGTTGATCGATTTCTGCTAGTTTTTTTGGAGTGTGCGTGCACTCTAATATTTGTGAATATATATATTTTGAATTTCATACGCAAATCGAATTTCCTGCAAAGATTATCCGAGTGCGAGGTAGCCAATAAAGTGCAAAAACGTAATAGAACCCCATCAACCACAATGTCGTCTCACCGCCCTACCTTCTCCGGGCATAACAGTATGCATTCCTGGGACGTCAATCAAATCCTAATGATTTTGATATTAGATAGAGGTGAGCTCACTGGTTTTCGTTATCATGCAAAAAATTTAAATTATTGAACCGATTTATTTTATTTTACATTTTTCTGGGTTATGCCAATGAATGTTGTAGGCGAGTTGTTCCTTCTTACTCCCTTAGCGCTGGCAGTTAGATTACCTCTGTGATATCTTATGAAATAATAGTCAAACTCTGCAACTCTTGTTTCGATAAATAATCACGCAGCATATTCTCTAGAAAATTCTGACATTTTAAGATGACAGCCTTTGACCGATCCATTTCTGGTATCCTAAAAATGTTTGCGTTATATGCAACTGACTGTTTAACTTGTAATTAATGGTTATTATTGACGTTTCCAGCCCCAATCTTATGTCAATGGGTATTCCTTGATGCACATCTATGGTAGTAATTTGCCTCTCATTTATCCTCTTTATTTGACGAAAGGATATTGATCGGTTTTAAAACTTTCTCTTAAACTTTACCTTTCAGTTGTGTTTAGGCTTCCTGAACTAGAAGCCAACCGTTTTCAATCTGAGAAACATGATAAATTTATGTACTGTATTGAAGTTTCATAAATGTTTCTCAAAAAGTCCACAGGGTATTTAAGACATGCTTTAGAATCTAAATGTAATATTCAAAACTTTCAGAAACAGAAAAACTCCGTTTCATCAAGCACAGTATTAAGCGAAGAAAGATTGTTCTAATGCATAGTTTTGAGAGCCAATAATCGTATACACTGGCTTGATAATATACATTGGACTATATGATGACATTAAACTTCAAGGCAGAAAAATGCAAGCTTCTTTAATGGGCAGTTTCACGGAGTGCAAGTTTTTCCGTGAAACCGAAACGTAGCTTTTTCCAAAATCAACATTCGGACATTCCCGACGTATATTGATAATAAGCAAGAAAGAAATTAATAAGATAACATAGTGTAGTCGAGGATCTATTTAAAATTTTTGGATAAAATTTCTTTAAAGCCATATATTTGCACAAGCCTACAAGTTTAAAAGAGAAGCCCACTCGTTTTGCTCATAATTATTACCAGCCGACAGAAAACCTGAAAAGAGACTTCCGATAGAGGGAACAGGCTAAATCGGAGGACTTAGCACAAAAAATTCGATAGAAATCACTATCTGATTGGAGTGTTCTTCTCATTCAGACTGATTGTGCATTTATTTAGCTTTCAAATACAGCTTGCAGTTAAATGGATTTATCGGATGTTCTCTTAGGATGTTCTGAACAGATTAAACGGGGTGTCATGGTTCCGTGGGAATTGCCTCAGAAAGGGTAAAAATAATTCCCTTTTCTCCTGTGTTGTTCTTCCCGACAAAATAATTTGATTTTTGATCCAGTAAATCAATAGCTTAAAAAAGGCATCACACTTACAGGAAACTTTCATATCTTAAGCTATTTATTCGTCGGCCGCTGAGGATTACAAAAAAACACAATAAGACAGTGTGGGTTTACGCGGAATTACGTTTAAAACGTTCTCCGATTAAGCTTTTTGTGTGAAAGTATTCTGCTTATGACTTAAACAGCGAGATCTAAGTTGATGGTAATTTATATACAAGGTCCGCAAATGCTCTTTCGTTTTTAAGCGTCATTTCCAAAAAATATCATGCAGGGATCGTAGAAAGGGATGATGCAATAGTGATCTGCTAAGCTCGCCAGCGCTTTTAAGTACGTATGCTAACAAATAGATGTCTCATACTTATATGATGGAATCATACATGTGGCATCGAAGAAGACATTCTGGGAGATAACGTCGGGTTGGAAAATATATTTTGATAAAGGAAAACCGCTTAAGACCCTGAGCATTCTAGATCTTTCTGGTATTTTCACCTCTACGCCCAACAAGGTCATATAAGTGGATTTGGGTTATTTGCAACGTTCTAGCAAGTATCATCTGAAGAATGATTGATCATTCGTTTGATACATTGCTCATTTATCGGTCCGCAGAGAACACAAGTTAGGCTCCAGCCGGCGAAAACCAATTTATAACCGTGCAGAATCCGAAAACCTTCGTTTCTGTGACAGGGCTCAGATGTTTTTATTGCTTTTTCTACTATCAAAAGACGCTGTAAGGCAGCCGATATGCGGCTATAATGCTCGCCTATTGCATCCAGACGTCAAAAAGTTGGTAGAATGCAAGGTTGCCTTGAGAAAAAATGAACATAAATCATCTCCAAATGAAGACCATTTTGTAAGACGCAATGAACCAATTATCACCGTATGTTCTGCAAGTTCTTATCAATTATATGTAGCGATAAACTAAGCCACAAGTAGGGCGACATTTCAAGATTTCCTCTAGATTTTGATTTTGAAATTACTCGTCGCTAGAAACGTTGCTATCAAGTGCTTTTGGATGGTGACCAAATAACATTCAGCATCTTTGCCTCAGTTTTGGATTTAACTGTTAAAGTTATCATTGTTGTCTTGTACCAAAACGATGCATACAACTGGATAAACCAAAAGATGGCGAAAATCCTAATAAATAAAGCTACGAACAGATTACTTTTGGATGATTACTGAGGTAAAGTGAATTTTTGATAGGGATAGCGAATACTGGTCGTGCTTACTTAGTCCTAAATCTATACATTGATTAATATCTTCCTTTTTTAATCCCAAATCACTGATGTGTCATGTCACAAATAATTACAGCTGCCCAAGGGTGCGTTTGTTCTGAATGTTGAACCTGTCTAACAATACCAAATACGTTGATCTCCGGGAAACTAGAATTCTCAGCAAAGACAAGGGAGACTTCCAATAGAGAAGAATATCCGAGTTCCGGGAAGCAGTTCCGAAAAAGAAGCGATCAGTGGAACAAGAGTTTTATTGTCCGGACATTTCGGATTCCATCGGGAGACTGGAATGGTCATTTCTGGCTCATAAGTTATCATCACACAGTCATTCCCAATCCAAAGTGCTGCACCAACCGAGGCTCGAACGCGTGACCTCTTTGCTTAAAAAGTCTACTTCTCTAACCATTGAACTACGATCTAATTGCCATACCGGTCTACAACGGGAGATATTGACACTCCATGACGGGCGTTCACCGATCGCCCATCCCGCTCTGCTTTTGGGCAACCTAACAGCCTCCAGACTTACAGTCTCGATATTTTACGATCATTTCACAATGAGAACTTAGTTTCAGTGACTGCTCTGTATCTTTTCCTGGTATTTTGAGCAAAAGGCGTGCTGTTCAGAGGGTCTCTACCATTTTTGCTCAGAAAAGAGAGAATTGAAATAGCAAAAATGATTCAATTCTTGTGACAGGTCACTTTAAAAGTCTACTGCAGAGGTGTGCTTCCAGGGAAGACTCATCAATCGCAATTGACCACCAGCAGATATCTTCAACTGTATTAGGCTAAAGATTAATTCAACTGTAATTTATCAACTGATTGCAGTGACCAGTACTCAGATTCTGGCAGAGCTTGAAGATCAGAAAAAAATGAGAGGTTCATCTAGATTTAGACAGATCGTCCGGTTTCCTTATCCCTGTCCGTAATACGAGGCCACCTGCGAGAAGTGTGGGCAAGACTTCCTTAATTTGCTATGCGGTGGTCTTGGTGATTAATCTTATCCACGTACTGTCAGGCATAGTGAATGAATCTGTCCGTTTGTGTCTAGGGCCGGGCCCAACTCAGATGGACAGGTAAGCAGGTCATTGAATCACTTATTTGTGACAATGGCAAGGAGTTCGCAGAAGACGAATTATGTGACCAGAAAGATCGCCTTTTGTCACCACTGCCCCTATGCTACAAATTATAGGGTTTTATTGTGATAGCTAACAGGGTTGGCGTGCTACTTACCTCTTACTAAAATGCGAGAACACTTGGAAGGGAAATTTTGCCTCATGATTCTTTCGCTGACCCATTGTAATTTTATTCAAAACCTATTCGTTCCTTCATATGCAGAATGCATATGTCTGCGTAAGGATTCGAAACCCAGACATCTTATCGCTTTCATCAGCACCCGAATAAGAATAAGAAGAATGAAGAGCAACAAATAGGGAGCGACTTCTTGAACCGTTTCGGAAACACTCGTTTTCATCTTCAAATTTTGGGGCCTACTTTTTGGTAGGCCTTGAATTTAAGCTCTTTGTCGACAGGCTCTTATTGTAACTTTGCCAAATGGACATGCATTCGGATGCCCGTTGGCAGTTGTTTGCTTTTGACCTCTCCACTATCGACCATTGGCGGGCTCGCGTTTCGCGTGTCCTCTTCGCGGTGGTCAGAGTTGACGTTACGTCAGCGTGCTCATCGGCCGTCCCCTCGTCAGACGGTGGACTTGGGGAACACCACCGACCAATCAGCCCACCGTATGAACGGGAGAGGTCGACGTGCGTGTTGATGTTATGTCAATACCGACAAGTGCGAAGGGGATACGAGAGACGCGAGTCCGCCATGGGTCGATAGTAGAGAGGCCACAAGCAATCCACAACAAACGGGCAGGCAAACACGTGGACACAGTTACAACACGAGAGTGGCAGCGAGGTGCTTTACTTCAATGCCTATAGAAGAGTAAGCCGTGCACTCTGACGATGGAACTGAGTGTTTGCAAACTATCGGTACACATAAAATCCGATTAAAGAATTCAACTCTCTTTCTTCTTCCTCGGTGGATAATTGAAGTGATATTATATATGTATATGGCTAGAAGAACGCTAACAATAAAGTGCCTGGTATTCACCTGATGGATGGTAGATTGAATGCATAGAAATGCTGCTTGGGCAGACAGCTTGCTGTATCATTACAAGCTGATTCCGTATGCTGCAGTAGGACGGGCGAGTCAACGGACCCAAGTGTTGTTACATTCACGGCTGTCGTGGGGAGTTGCTAGGTCCGTTGGCTAGAGCATTGGCTGCATTCAAACATTCCATTACTGGCGTTGGTTTGAATCTCACCAATGCCGCCGAACTTTTCATAATTTTGTCAGTGAATTGTTAAAATCTACCAGATCCCACTAACAAAAGACAAGGGAGACTAGATTGGCAGTTTCTTGCTTTTTAACCGTCATCAGCCCACTACATCCAACGCCAGCTCTTGTACCACCCAAGGCTCGAAAGCGCGACTTCTTTATTCGAAGTCCAACGATCTAACCGTGGAGCTATGGGCTCCTTGCTTTGTCGCGTTAGATCAGAAATTTTTTAAATTGACGGACATACGCTCGCTGATCTGTTATGAGGCTTTATTTTATTTTACTGCCTTGGGGCTTACTTCGCAGCCAGCAGTTGCACAAGGGCTAGAGGAACATCGTAAGGAGGAAAGGTGTTAGCAGATTTGCTGAATTAAATTTAGCCAATTGTGAAAATCTCGCGGCCTCGATGGGAGACGAACTC
>JAYGXS010000003.1:81157401-81181034 GCA_036362985.1 Ligula intestinalis
CAAAAGCTCAGAAAAATAAAACTCCGATTCCAGTGATCGAACCTGCTTCTTCTCAATCTATGCACATACCTGGGATGCGACCCTTTGCCTCAATTCGTGAATGTAAAGGAATCTTTTCCAGGGCCCTGTAGCCGTGCGGTGAGCATTCATAGCCAATATCAATATTTCTGAGCTAAAGCGGTCATGCAACAAGTCTGTAGCTTAATGGTTTAAGCATTGGACTTCTACTTAACAGGTCATGGTTTCCAGTCGATATGATGCACAACCTGAGGTTGGGTGTGGCTGAACCCAGTCTACCCTCCCTTGTTGGCAATGTTTATCTACCTGCAATATTAAATTTTAGCCTTGCCTCTGTCTACCTTGTCCCTCTTCCCCCCTGCCTTTTCGAACGCAGCCCGATATTTGATTTTAACTCTTCTGTGTGCCTTCTTTTCTCTAAAACCAAGAACTGTGGTTGTGAGGTAGATAGACATCAATTTCGCAGATCAACCACAGCGCAATGTTCATCTTTGGCTTGTGACCATAATTTCCAAGCGGTGCGGGTTGGGAGGGATAGCCGGGTGGGATAAAACAGCCGAAATTTGAGAAGTTGCCAAGCCTTGCCCGACCTGCACGACAGCCGAATATATCCTGCCATGCGACTAGCCAGTCACGCATTAAAAAAGAGCTGCAATTTGCCTGGTCGATGCACACACACATAGAGAGAGAAGGGTGCAGATTTCAGTGGTAATTGGAAACGACAGCTGGATGATTATGTTCGGAGAAGTCCAGGCCGTATGCAGGCCAACCCAGGGTCAAGAACGTCGGAGCATATTAGAGACAAAAGTCGGTGGAGGGTACTTCGGAATGTGAGGGAATTAAGCAGCCCTTAGCTATAACTTCCTGCCAACGATAGCGGTTTAATTAACTTCACAGTGCACTATGGTAGGGTCTCCATAGCTCCGTTTGCTAGAACAATGACTATACTCAGCCATTCACTTTCTGCCTTGGGTTCGAATATCAGCGAGGCCGCCGAACGTTTTTCAATTAGTTTAACCCTCTTAATAAAAGACAGGGTAATCTAGAATGGCAGTTTCTGACTTTCAACCGTGATCAGTCCGCCACTGCCAACCCCAGCTCCTGCCCCACCCGAGAATCGAAAGTTTATTTATTGGAAGTCCAACGCTCTAGCCGTGGAGCTATGGACTCGTTGCTTCTCCGCATTAGTTCAGAAATTTTAAATTTGGTGGACAGACGCTCACCGATCGACCAGGAGACCCAGTCTTCCTATACTGCCTTGGGGCTTACTTTCCAGCCAGTAGTCGCACAACGGCTAGATGAACGTTTTCCCAAAGGTATAAATAGACGAGCGGGTCTCTAAGCGATCATTAGGCGTTTTTTTCTTTTCTGCCTCCTGCTCATGAAGAATCTGCGACAACTATCGAGCCTTCAGGCAAGTAAAAGTGTTGTCGCAGCGATCGAATCGTCCTCAGCTTAATTACTTTCTAGGACTCCATGATCGCATTTATTGGCCATTTCCTCATTGAACCTGTCCGACAACAAGCCCGTAACGCAGCGGATAAAGTGTTGCACTTCTACTTAACAGGTCATGGGTTCCAATCGAATATGAGAACCATCCTGAGGTTGGGTGTGACTGGCTCCGGTCTGCTTCGACTTGTTGGCAATATTTATTTACCCGCAATATTAACATTTAATCTTGCCTCTGCCTACGTTGCCCCTCTCACCTCCCCCTACGTTTTATAGTGTATCCTGATATATTTTTATGTTTCAACTGAGAAGAAGACGACTTGATCACTGGGGCAACACATTTATGCACCTTACGTTTCGAGATCCGTCGCGGATTCGTCATCAGAGGCATAAGTGGGTAGCAGTATGTACATTCTTCTCTGCTGCCTTCTTTTCCCCTAAACAAATATGAGGTAGTCGGCATCAAATTTACAATCAACCCTACTGCAGTGTTCATCTTCTGCAAGTGACCGCAACCAGCCAGGTGTCCGGGTGGTGGTGGGAAAGGGGCCACTGGCAGATGGGTTTAAACAGCGGAAATTTGAGAAGTCACCAAGCCTTTCCCCACCTGCACGATAGCCCTAGATATCCTGCAGTGTTCACAGTTGGTCAGGGAGCTGCAGTTTGCCTGGTCGATACACACGCACACGGAGAAGTGTGCAGACTTCAGCAGTAATTGAAAACGACAGTTGGAAGATATTGTTCGGATGCGCTATTTCTAGCCCGGGAGAGTGATGAAGTCCAGTACGCGGTACGCAGGCCACCCCAGGGCCGTCGGAGGATACTGGAGACAGAAGTCAGCGGGCAGTACTTCGGAATGTGAGGAAATTAAGCAGACTCCAATCTATAACTTCCTGCTACTGATAACGGCTTAATTAACTGCGCAGGGCGCAGGGTTGGCTGGGCAGTCAAGCGAACAGCTCAGGGGTTGCTCAGCAAGCTGACAGCAGCGGAAATGAGCCGAAAGATATTACACTATGCGCGATTAACCAGGTGGACCGGCTGAAATTAAACACGCACCGCCGCCCCTCCCTCCAGCTTATCACGCATGGCTTGAACGGTTGATATTGTGAGGACTGCCTAGAATCGTGACTACTGGGGAAAATTAATGAGCCAACTACTGATGGCATCTCACGTTGCCCAATGAAGCGTGGAGTGTGGAAGACCACCATATTTTAAAAGAGGGGGTGGGGCAGGTTTTTGTTTGATACTGGATGCTTTAAGGAGGTGGGTTTTAGTGACTTCCAGTGATCACCCCAGTTTCTTTGGGGGGGGGGGGGGTTAGCGTTGTTGGTGACATATAATAGGTTATCAACAGACAAGCATTGGTAGGACCATTTTAGCATGCAAGTAAAATTCCCTTTACTACACGCAAGCAAGAAATAGCATCAAAGTGATGAGCTTCTCGGCAAATGGGCCCTATTCGTGTAGACGTTTGGAAAACTATGGTATCCTTAAAAATGGCCTCAACCAATTAGTTCTCCATGGTTTCAGCCTGTGGAGTGCATCTAACGAATTCCTGTTTAAATATAGTGATAACAAACAAATTTCAGATTAGTCACACTTTCATTATCTTAAAAAATTATTTGGCAAAGAGAAAAGTAATCAGCTGAATAATAAATCTACGCGCGACGTATACTGTAGGACTATATCGCTGTCACCAGTTTGAATTTTTTAAGCACGTTGGATCCCACAAAATCGCCAGTGCATCCAATTAAGAAGGATTATCCAACTACCTCGTTGAATTTATGACTATTGGGGTTTCAGTAGATTACTCAGGCTGGTGACAGTAGACCACCAAAAAACTAGAATGACTGCTATTGCTAGCTGGCAATGCGTCTGATGATGAAGCCGCGACGGATAACGAAACGTCAGGCAAATAAAAGTATTGTCGCACCGATCAAGCTGTCTTCTTCTCATAAGGTCTACTTTTACAATTAATAGTAGTCGCAACAAAAGTTTCTAAACGCTATAAGTAGGCATACAAGCTTTTGTTAGCCCAATGCACTGCGAAAGCACCTATAATGTAACGTTTATTGACCACTTTTTCTGCAGTGTTCATTTGGCTGCTGGAAACGAGGTATTAATGCTGCGAAAGCATTCAACTTGTTCCTTCTGGATGATAAGACATTTACTACTTTAGGAGAATTGATCGGCCTGTCTAACTTACACGAGACCATGGAATTTTAGTAATCGTTCTGTCATTTGCCGGTTAAAATTTAGTTATCATCAAGCAGCCGCAAGGGAATTTAATGCAATCCTTCCCGTTTGAAAGACGTAGTTTGAGCAGTGCATTCTATATACACCTAGTCCTCGCATTTTATCCTACCGAAACGGTGTTTATAGGGGTTTCCCTGGAGATGGGAGAATTGGCAAAGGCAGTGGAATAGACCTCAGTTAATGCTATATGTATCTTTATTTTATTGTATTTCGAAATGTTAAGCTATGGCAGAAAAACCCGATTATAAAAGTGCAGGTTTTGCAAAATTCCTCAAAAATAGCAATGGTGGTTAGGAAGTCGTATACTCGAAGTTACCTGAGGTTCAACTTGCCATTCTGAAGTTAAATAAGTAAAGTCCTTGGCGCGAAACGCCGCTCATATCGTCAATTAACATGCAGAAAAATTTACTGCCTACGGCAGCGGGAAACAAATTCAACGTTATTTCTTCATTTAATACTTTTTTTTTACAAATAATCTTCATTGCCTATGCTATTTTTGCTCTTTTAAAACCCCTATAACCACCGTTTCCATAGAACAAGGTGCTGAGTCTAGAGATATCTGAGGTGCCCTACTTAAACCGCCTTTACCTACTTCCCTAAAACACTTAACTCCTCATATCGATATTGAACCACACGATCGATCATAAGAAGTTCGATAATGCAGCTTGCCTCAGAGATTTTTTCCAATCACTAGATGCCATTTTGTCTCATATGGGCGATGGAAAAACCAATAATTGCACAATTATCGGCTGCCAAAATGGTGTCAACATTCAGCGGGATAAATATTTCTACAGTGTCAAGAATTGCGTAAACTCCTTTTCATCGGGATGCATACCTTTCACCTTTTCCGAATTTACTTATATTCATTGAGGATTTTGAATTATTTCGAATGGGGGAAAAGTAGCTTATGTAGCTTTACTCATATACCCCTAGTCCCAGCATATTGTTCTGCAAACACGGTGTTTATAAATTTTTGGGGAGTTAGGAAATAGGATAGACGGTTAAGGAAATTTTTGCAAGTAACTAGTCGAAGTTGCTTCCCGCGGCCGCTGGAAGTAAGTTGTTCCACATGTAAATTGAAGGTGTGCGATGCTCTTTGCACAGCAGACTAGACTAATCTTACTCCAAAACAGTCAGCTGGACCTCAGGTAAGTCGAAGTAGACGACCTCCTACCCACTAGTTCAATTTTTCGGGAAATTCAAGAAACCTGCAATTTTATAATCGGATTTTTCCACAATAATCTGAACGAAAATACAAATTAGGAAAATCTGCAGATATAAATCAACAACACTTCTACATACAGCAATCTAAGAAGTTCATCTAGCATTTATTATAGTACATTCCATTGCGTGTCCTAATTTCCCACCCATAAAACCCTATGACCACCGTTTTCGTAGGAAAACATGCAGGTTGTAGGGATTAATGAGTGGGGCTACATAAGCTACTGTTGCCGAACGGGAAATAAGTGAGAGTAGGTGCATATCCATTATATTTGAAATGCATCCAGTCAAACAGTTATTGCAACACCACTTCAACCTCTTTGAGCCTACTCAGTGAGGTACAACTATTATATAAGAACGAAGTCATCCATTCAGTCTAGGCCACTACTTTGCATGTTTGGGGCATTTTCATTTTTTCTCCATTTTTCCTCATCTAGAAATGAAATTGCGCATTTGGCCTCAACTCCCATTCGCCCTCAATTGGCTGTCGTAAACCTTCCTATGACTCCTGCGCTCAAACAATAAAGCCGAGGTCATCAGTTTTTTCAAAACGGCCAAGTGGGCCATTGCGTTTAGCAAATATCAAACCATGCCCGCCTCACAAAAATGATTTTCTAGGTTAGAATGAGCTCAAATTCCGAAAAATAAACCAAATCTAAATGGCAAGCGATAGAGCGCCAAACCTCTTTTAATTGGTGTTTACATGAAAGTAATGAAGGCGGCCTCAAGTTACTTTCGAGACTATAGTTATCAGATGCGAAATAGAGGTTATTGTATTTTATTTTTAAGAAAAGCGTATTTGAGGAGAAGAAGAAGAAAAACGATGTGATCGCTGGCACAAAACTTTTATTCGTCTGCTGTTTCGAAATCCATCGTTGATCTACCATCAGAGACAATAGCAGAAACGGGTAATTCATACGCATGGTCTTGGGCGCAGGCATTAGGCGATGTGTTCACTTGCGCGTTCCTCGAAAGGTGAATTGCTTTGGCCAATTTAAGCCTCATCACCGAATGTGGATTGGTGGACTGCTTCACATGTTTATGGACTGGGAGCCCATGAACCTTAACTCACGTAATTCGTGACTCACGTGATTGTCACCTCTGGTGAGAGCTTCGGCCCCTTGAATGGTTGGGTAGGTTTAATCGAGAGAGCCGCAGCTACTGAAGTGCAATCTTGCCAAAGCAAGTCAACACTTGGGGAAAGCACAGGCCACCGTGTCGTCTAATGAAAACGCCGAGGAACCAGATGGCTCTGTAATTATCACGTCAAACTCCACTGTGGATGATGAAAGTTCAGCAGGTCTCGGCCCGCAAGCCGATTTCGACGATGGGCACCACAAGCCGCAGCAAAAGCTGAAGCCAGCCGCAACAGAGACTGAGGCGAGCTGGGCAAGCGACACGAAAGCGACAGCAAGCAGGAGCAACGCAGAGAACTGGCACGAGAGAAAGCATGAGTTTAGGCAGACTCGCGCAGAATCTACCCACTCGCTCGCCGCTCCCACCTCCGTATCCGGTGTAAAGACAAAGTCCATAAGACCGGGGATAAGGGAGGGTGTAGGTGGCTGGCGTGAAAGTCACTCAGCACGCGCACAATTGATTAGCCAACTCGCTAGGTATGCTCCCGCATGCGCTGGAGCGCCATAAAAGCCACATTAAGAGGAAGACATTGGAGCCTGACTCTCAGTCCTCCCTCCCCTCACATACGCACACACAAACACTCGCGTACAGGAGGAGCAGCAACGTAGGGGGCCTGAGTTTTCTCGTCATTTGGCAGACCCTCCAAGCCACGGCTTTTAGCGCACCGTGATAGATTCAGACGCGTTCAGATTTATTATAAAGAGAAGAGAAACGCGCTAAGGTCAACCTTACTCTCTCTCCCACTGCATAGTGACCACCTAGCTTTCCGGAAACCTGAGGTGGCATCAAGCCACTAGTACACAATAAGTCGTTAATTGTCGTAAGTGTGCTGTAGTCCAGGGACTGTATTCTATTAAAAGTGCTACTCGTTGATCCGCTGACGGAACTCACTTGTCCCGCTCAATGGTTACGGTCGCGAGTTTGATACCCGAGTGGAACGTTACTTAGGTCTGGGTAGGACTGGCTGAAGATGCCTACTAAGCCGAAAAGGACCATTTCAGTCTACCTTGTCTTTGCCAGCAATACTATATCAATCACCCGTTTCTGCTGTTGCGTCTGTCTCTGATGAAGGATCTGAGACGAAGTTCAAAAGGTCAGATGAATAAAAGTCTTGTCCTAGCAATCGCATTTTCTTCTTTTCAATTACCTTCTGGTGCTTGCATGTTGGCTTATACCGGCATCGGGGTATTTCTTCGCTGCGTTTTTTTGAATTCAGTTACGACATTGTAACGGAAGGAAATAAGTTATAATAAAATTAAGGTTTAGTGGTGGATTTCTCGTTATTAAGAGAGAAAACTTGCGCTTACTCCTACATGCAGCCACTACACTGGGTTTGTTTCAGTTTTCCCATCAATTAGATTTGGCGTCGTTAAAAAATAGCAGGCAAATTTAAGTGGCTCCAAAAATGTCGAACTCTGCTAAAAAAGCATAAAAACGAGGCTTTATCAAAAAACAAACCATGACAACTTCGGACCCCTTGGTTTAATTGCCAATCCGTTGCTCGAAGCTCTCTACTGCCTCTCAGTAAATTGCAGGCAGAAACTATGAAAGTTCCAACTTATTAAAGGCGAGTAGGAATGTGCTGGCTGCTCCAAAGATTTTCAAATTTCTGGGAGACTTTAAAGCATCTTATCCCAGGTGCAAATTTGATGAATACATAGGCAACATAATTTAATGGAACCATAGGGCGAAAGCGACAGCAACTAGCAGCTAGAACTAAAGAGCACTCACCGAGTTGGTGATTAAAACAGGAAAACATAAGTCCGCGTTCATCCAGTACTGAACACTTGCTTCATATGGATCATTCTCTGGACCCCAAACCATATTTTCGAGTACTTATTCGGGCACAAGCAACTCGTATCTTGCGCAAGCCGGAGGCAGCATATATACAGTGATCAAACCTGGACCTATGTAAACAGTTGGATCATTTAGGTGAACCTAACTTTGTCCTGGTAGCATCAGACTCCCTGATTTACACATTCCCCTGCTCACCTTTTTGCTTTAACGTTTTCCCCACTTTTTAATTCAACAGTGTTTTTACACACTAATGTTACTGACTTGCCTCCCTGGCTAGCTTCTATGGCTTAGCTGCCCTGTTCTGTACTAACACAATTCCAATATCCTCTCATATGTTACTTACCTTATGCAGCTGATGAGCACTTGCGAAATTTATGACTCAAGTAAGTTCCGCTGTCTATGCAACCTTCTCGAAAACCTTTGAGAGGCCATATACCTTGCGGTCAGGATGATACGACATCTTTTGGGAGAAGTTGGTTCAAAAATGTTCAACAATGAGTAAACGGTATATGTGAGTAGAGCTCAGTGCTGTAAATTTGAGGCAATATTAAGTATTTTCGTGAAAGTCCACCATAAAGAGTGCAAATTCAACAGTAAATAAGTCTTCCACTTCATGTGCGTTGACGGTCAGTCAATAAAACAGATTCGCTGGCCAATCACCTACTGCAACTCAAATCAAATGAAATCCAGCGGCCAATGATGGGAAATAGCCTGTACGTACTACTCACCATTGCTCAGCGTTCTGATCTCGACGTGTGTAGCGACGCCAGGCCCATGTTTTGTCCGTGCCGCGAGCGAAATTTGGTAGAGGGTGTCCGGCTGAAGGCCCTCGACCACGTAACCGGTGTGCTTGGCCGGAATGGATATCGACAGTGGTGGGGTCACAGCGGCGTTCTGGAAGGGCGCGGGTTGGGTGCCCCCAGCCGAACGACAACGCAAATGGTAGTCCAGGATGTTCATGCCATGTGACAGTTCCGGCGGTGACCAAACCAACTGGATTGCTGTCGGTGAGATGCTGACTCCTCGAAAGTTCACTGGTTGTGGAGGGACTTTGTGGTAGGCAGGAGGCAAAGGAACGATTATGCAAGAATCAGATAAGCAGGCAGTATTTAACTTTCACAGGAACCTTTGCATTCTAGTATGTACAGTGAAGGAAGATTGGTTATGAAAAGGACAAACCAATTTTTGTGCTCTAAATTTAAAGATCTAAAAAGGTTTGTGCTTTGAAGGATATATGTTAAATGCTGCATCCAAATAGAATGTGCTAATCGCTATCGTCAGCGAAGCCCCTTCACTCATTACGAATGATTGGTGTATTCTTGCCTTAAAGATGTGATGATAAGATTTTATGAGCTATTCAAATAATGTCACTTCAAGTATGCTTTGAATAACAGCTGTTTATTTGTCAGCTAACCTTAACCACTAAGATTCCCTTGTTCACAGAAGTGATTTGAGCTCATTCGCTATGATTTTGCGAACTCTCAAGCACGCTGTTCCAGCAGCCACAGGGAGGTATTTATAAAGCAACTCGTTGGATACCTGTGGGACCTATCTTAAACTATTAGCTGGAACAAAACGCATACCTTTTAGCCCTTTTCTGTGTTTAACTGGTTTACTTAACTCACTAGGCAATTCTTTTCACTACAAGTCATTTAATGAGATAATCATGAGGGTTAAAACCATAGATGATGATTAGAATAGTCCATTGTTAGTAAAGTTGATGTTAGTACGCTTTTAAAAGAACGACAGCATAAAATGTTAGTTGAAAAATTCTTTGGGTTAACTGTCAAATAGAGACAGGTTTTGCAGGTCCGTTTACGCAAAACTAGACGTGACATCCGCAACGGGTGAAATTTCCCAGATTTTCCCTACTTAGATGTCTCCAAATCGGTGCAAATTGATTTGGGCTTGCACATTGTTTTTCCTTGCCCAAGAAAGCCTTTATGGTACACGGCATTTCAATGACGCGTGACTAGGAAATCTCAGCTTTACAATGCCTGGCCTACAACTCCTGGAGACCTTGCAAAGGGACTGACTCGCGCCCGTTCTTGAAGCGGATTACCAAGATGAATCACAGAGAATTCGTTAAAATTCCATACTTTGTCATTCATCTTCATCCTTGATCTATACAACAATACATCAAACCACCGTTTTGCATACAAACATGTCTTCTTAATTAGTTTTAGAATTTTCCAGAACTTAAACCAGGCTAAAATATAGTTAAACTTGCCATTTAACATTGATATTAAGACAACGTATTGGCCGAAATCACGTTTTTGAGGTTTCAAGATAGTTTCTCAGTCGAAATAACTGGGACAACTTCAAATGAACTTAAATATAGCAGCCACACTACTCATTGCTTAATGAGCCCGTAAAATCTGGAAGTCGTTTGCAAAAATAGCCTGTTCAGCTAAAAGTAATGAGCACGTAGATGGTTCGTTCGTTATATTCTTTCTGCACCTTATCAGTAAAATCCTTTTCAGGGAAGCTGCGTCCATGCGAACTTGCAAACTTCCCCTGGACTGTGAAGCTATTCATTGCGAGTAGGTTGCAGTTCGATTAACCAGTGATTTGCTCGATCCTGTTTTTGCTGATACTAATGCTTCCATCTTCTAGTAGACGGTCAATGGTTTTGAAGTTAACCAAACTCTTTTTAAAACACCTGTAATTGGTCGTCCCGTTTCCCTGAACACGCAAATGTACCCAAATAAAAAGGCCATAAACGGTCACAGAATTTGAATTGAACAATTGTGAAAAACTCAAGGCGTTCAGCGGGATTTGCACCCACGTAGTAGAGGGGGCCTTTATGGGAAGCCAACGCTCTAATCACAATTGGGAAAACTCAAATCAAGCAAATCTGCCAAACTTTCTAATAAATAACGGAATTTGGTTCATCAACTGGATTAAATGCCAGTGTTTGATGTGTCAACCTGTTTGACTAGAAGCACATGTCTTCCAACAAAACCACCATTTTGGAATTTGGTCAGCGGTAGAGATGAGAACGCATATCCAATCAAAATGCATACGCAAGGCTCTGATTCGGACTTATGCATCTCTGACCAGCAAGTCACCCTGATTGCATTCCCACCCATCTGTTGCAGAATTTTGCCACTAAGATGGCCCGTGGAGCTTGTACTGGGAAATTTAAACGGACACGCTTTACCCCCAGGGCAAAACCGTAGTAACAGAAGGGGAAACATCCTGAGGAGTAGTAACCTACTGTTAGTGCGATGCTCTTAAGCGAATTGACTAACGGCCTATGCTTGCGTGACTGACCTAGACAAAATCACACGTATCTGTTCCCCCCCTACTCAGAGGTGGAGACCATCCGTATGCGAAAAATTGTTTCAGTGCCTGAAAAAAACGCATTCTGCGAATTATTTCTGTCCGCTTGGAGCTCTTAAACACAGAATTGTACATGTGAGTCGCCTATAAATAGTGTGTCTGCACAATTGCCGAAAGCAACTCCTTTTCAAATCTGTGATAAATTATCATACTTTAGTGGGAGTGGCTGTCCTCCCTGTTCCATGATAAATATTACTTGTGATTGGTGGTGAGTTTAAATTATGTTATATGGTATTTAAGGCAAATGGTAGGTTTCAGTTAAGAGGAAAGTGCAGTGGTAATTTTCCGAAATGTCGAACCCAGGATATGTGTAGAATTTTGGCAAGAAGCCAACCGCTTATGTTTCAAGACGTAAACATACATTAATTTAAGTGCTGCAAAGGTTAAAACTCAAGTTTCAGCCACGCCTAATCCTCAAGAGGGTAGTTCAGATGTGGAGGTCTCTTAAACCAACGCTGTTGAGGAGCTTCGTGGAAATGCCATTTTGAGGTTATGTCGTAATTATTTCCCGACAAGCAGCAGAAAAACGGGCCGGTTTCCGAGAAGAACAACTTTATGCCAAGCCTGTAGAAACAGCGGACCCCTAGCTCGTCATGTCTAGATTATTTATGGGGTTCTGGCCGTTCTGGAACATTCCTCCCAATGGCGGGCGATAGGCGCTCTGGGATATCCTGGTATACGGAGTACTACGCACTGATTGGTCGTTTCCTACCCTGTAATGCGCCCGCAGAACTCCTAGACTATTTGGACCGCACGCTTTAGCAGAAGGCGTCACGCGTGCTCGAAGCCAAACTGCACGCTGATTGGCTGTCCGGTTGCCCGCGCGTATTACCCAGCTGGCCTGGTCTTTTGCGCGCTTGTTGTTGGCCTTCTCTTCGCACTAGGCTGCGAGGCCATTGGGGTTCCCGTCGCCTTAACAGCCACTATTTGATATGCTGCATGGTCTTACTGCTTTCGGTCTTCACACACTGTAGGCCTTGACTAGAAGACGTCTTGAATAACGACTGATTTAATGAGATCACCAACATTAGTAATGTCACGATATTTTATACACGACAAAAGGCTGGTGTTAGTTCGGGCGTCCCTTCAGCCCGCCATCCCTTTATGGAACACCCGTACCATAATGGTAAGTGGCACATTGTACAGATTGATGCCCATTTATGTCTCCTTAAATGTGGCAAAATGCCATGGGAAGGATAGGTGGCTGTAGGTCGGAGCTCAAATAACCTTGCCACTTACTTCATCTTTTCACGCTTTCTCTACCATTTATGATTCTTAAGAGGTATGTTGTAGACTCAACGGAAAGCAAAAAGTAACATTTTGTAACAACAGCATGGGAAGTTTCCGTTTGAGCTACAAGGCCCAAAGTGAAGACCGTGACCCGTAACCCAACCAGTGAGCAACCCACTACCCCTGTTATTATACTTGATCGCCAATGGGGGGAAACAAATTCCATGGCTCGATGGATAGGGGGTTGTACTTGTAACCGATGGGCGACACTAAGAAGAATCCACTGCAGCCGAACTCTCAGCCCGCCATTAAACACCACCCAAACAACCACACACTGGGCAAACTGCGGTTTCCTGGTTATTCAGCCAGTTGGAAATCCTCCACTATGCACCGTGATAGCTTCGGGTGCGTCAGATTGACAATAGTGAGGGAATAAATGCGCTGAGGATCGACCTCACTCTCCCGTCCACCGGCAGCAACAGGCCCACGACTAACCGCTCGCTCGCCTGGGGTGAGATGGCTGCTATTGGTACAGGTAGAAGGACTTTACCGACGCATAAAAAGGAGCCTAGCTTATTAGCTTATTAGTTGTCACTGGCCAGCCACATCCAAGGCAAAGTTTTGTAATTGCTGAGGCATGACTTGGCGACCTGGTGGTTTAAAGTTCAGCATCCAAACCTGTCACAGACACCCAATGAACGATGGCACGAGAATTTCGTGCAAGTCCGCTCAATATGCATGCCTCTGCCCACACGAATTGATCAATAAAAAGGAAGTCAATGTCGATGGCAATCTAATTCTAAGAATTGATTTGCGCAATGTAGCCCTGGAAAAGCAGCAAATTAGAACTGTGAGGATTTTGTTAAGACAAGCAATCACATCCGCATCGCGAGCCATCAGCTTTTAAGTATAATTGCCCGCCTCCCCCCCCCCCCTTTAAGTCGGCATTGCCATTTTTCTCTCCTATATAGCCTTGATGGGTATCTGTCGGATGGGGTTGCATGAATTTAGCATTCAGAAACTTGAGTGGCTTTTCTTACTGATAATAAGCAGGCGCAATCACTGGGACAAACATTTTATATGCCTGATGTTTCGAAATCAGTTGTTGATCCATCATCGGAAACAATAGAAGGAAGAGGTATTTCGTAAGGGAAAGTTGGAGTGTTTAGGCGTCAGGTAATGGAAGAAAAAGGCTCACCGCCACGGGTGATACATTTTTGCAAGTGGCCGCCCACCCCTACGAGATGGGTCACGAGTTCAAATTCGCAGCTGCGAGGATAATTGCCCACGCAAGCAGTAAGACGAACCAAGAACTGATTTAAGCCTGGGCGTCGGATGACAACTCAGTTAACCAATGCATCGAGCTGCCCCCCTCATATGTTGCCCTGCGCGGGTATATCCGGACTCATAGCTCTAGTGGTCCTGTTCCTCCCTCCCTCCCTGACATCTTCTACCTGCACTTATGACGGATAAGTGACTCCTTTCCCCTATAAATTTTGCTCGCTCTGGTTGACGGTTAATTGCCCCCTGTCCCCCCTTATATGTTGCTTGCTTTCTTTGATGGTTAATAGGCCCCTTCCCCTGTAAATTTTGCATGCTTTCTTTGACGGTTAATTAATCCTTTCCCCCTATGAATTTTGCTCGATTTTTCGACAGTTTATTGGTCCCTTCCCCCTATAAATGTTGCTTGTCTTCGTTGACGGTTTTATGTTTGACGATGGACTCCCGCGAAAGTTCGAAAGCTCAGACAAATAAATCTACGATTCCGGTGATCGAAACGACTTCTTCTTAATCTATGCGCATACCTGAGATGCGAACCTTTGTCTCAATTCTGAAAAATGCCTGATGTTTCGAAATTAATTGTGAATCCATCATCGTAGGCAACAGAAGGAAGAGGTTTTTCGTACACGGGAAGTTGGGGTGTTTAGGCGTAAGGTGATGAAAGGAAAAGGCTCACTGCCACGGCAAGAAACATCTAGGTTTGTCCATAGGATCTGGTTTAGTCGCCGACAAAACATCTATGTCGGAGAAACGGAAGGAGTTATAAAGACGCAAATTGTCAAACATGTGGCAGCAGTGCGGAAAAATGACGCCACTCTCAAGTCGCGGCTCACCGGATGAGAACAGGCCACAGAATCAACTTTGATGAGGCCGAACTTCTCGCGGGAGGTCACAGTCGTGTGATTCACGAGTTATTTGAGTTATGGTTCACACGCCCCCAGTCTATAAATAAGTGTGACTGCATTTCCAATCCCTATTTGGGACTGACTTTCAGTTTGGTCAATGCAACTCGTTAATCAGGAAACGCAGAGTCGAAAGAATCGTTTGACACCTCAGCAGGTCACGATGCGCTCGCCGGCCATCAAGCAATTTTTTTTACAAACGGACACCTATCCTCGATAGGGGGAAGCCGTTAATTGTCCTTGGTGTTCAGCAGCATAGCGAGAGTACCATACACATACTGCAACCCCCTGTGTATTAAGTACCCGTCTCTACTATCCTCACCGATGATGGATCAACGATGGAATGCGAAACGTCAAGTGCATCAAATGTTTGTCCCATACATCGCAACCACTTCATCTCAATTACTTCCAGGGAACAGTGTTGTCACTTTTATTGGCTTTTCTTACTATTCAATATCAAACTGCATCCAAGCGGTACTCTAGGGATGAGCCGATCCTGATTAATCCGTCAGTCTACTAGCAGAAGGGAAGGTTTACAATTCCGGTAAGTATTTTGTTAGTCAGTGGTTAGAAAGCACTGTTTTACATGCAGTTAGTGCGTGAGTAAAGAACAACACAGTTAAGTAAAACAGTCGAGCAGTTTAGAGTTACCTGAGGAGACTGCGGTCGCGTGTCCGCAAGGATAACAGGGCCAAATGGTGGGGTTACAACAAAATATTCCATTAAACAAAGTCGCATGAAATGTAAAATGATCAAAGCGAAGAAAGAGAGGTTTTCTGATGAGCATTTCATTTTAGCGGCTAACTGGCGCAGAACGTGATTGATATTCGTGTAAATATTGATCGGCCGCAAACATGCAAAGAAAGAGCCCTGATTAGTCATCTTTAGACCTGTGACCCCTCATCGTTGATTGGCTAATGACTATTTTAACTGCCTCTGCCTGCTGTCTCAAGCATCAATTTGTCACTAGCGCAGAGAAAGAGCCCTGATAATTCATCTCCAGACTTGCGACTCTTTATCGTTGATTGGATAATGACCATTAGAACTGCCTCTTGTGCTGTTGTCAAGTGTAACGTTGGACTCAAAAAACAATTGTTTTCGTTAGCTGATTAATTTCATTTTTCCATATGAGAAATTATCCCTTGCTTTAGTCTTATTTAATTTCTGAGGAGATTGGGTGCGCGAACTTCGGGCACATTCTACGGAATGTAACTTCTAAAAATCGATCTGAAAATTATTGAGAATATTTGAGCTGAAATCCATCAGATACTGCAGTGCAACGGCATAGATTCGCAAACTGCTCTCAGGCAGGTAATAGTATGCAACTACGTGTGGTATATAAATTCGTTATTGCTCTTACTTAACAGCGATCTTTTGATCAACCATTACCTTTACAAACTCATGCAAAAAATTGGTCTGCTTTGCTTAACACAGGAACGCTTTTTTAGGGCTCGCCCAGGTGGGGGTTCCGATTAAAATGAGTTTGCTAATATTGGAAAATGCAGCTGTTTTTCAATGTATGGTATGCAACAAAGCTATGCTACAGAGGACTCGCAACGGTACTTCGTTGTAGCAGGTGGTGTGCTGGTATTTTTCAAAAGCACCTGAACAGCCCAGCTATTTGCGTATCATTGCAATTAACACTTTCAACTCTGTAAAGGTGACTTTCTGATGAGATTGCTGACCACAGAGCCTTCAGAATGTATTCACAGGCTGGAGTGCTAAATTTTAGGAAGACAAAAATGACAAGCGAACTCAGTAGAACCCATGAACTGGGAGTTTGGTATACTAGGTTACCTGTGGAATGTTGAAAAGGTGACCCCTCTTCTCATTCGCGCAGTCAGAAGGATAATACAGGATAATAATAAAAAAGTTTTTTTTTCCAAAAAACCTATGACATAGTTTGGAAAATTGTTCAATGCAAATTAAACTTGAAGTAAAACAAGATTTTACTTGGTAATGCTTTATTGTGCATTTCACAAGTTTTCGTCAGCTTTTTGTTGGGTACGTGTGTAGAAAAGGCAAACTGCACGCTTTTTGCAACAGGTTAACACAGAGGGACATAATTAGCATTTTAAAGATGATGAAAAGGCATTTTAAATCGAGTCAATCATTGGATTTACCAGTCTGTATTCTATGAAATGTTTGAAGTTGGAAACTGTTCAGGTACATTTCGTAGCAGTATATGTAGCGGCATAACAAAGGGAGTTTGATGCATCTTATTATAGGTGCCACCTTTTTCCCACTGACTCAACGAATAGGCAACTGCCTAGATGCAAGCATCAATCGCCTAAATGAGAAAATGCATGTACACATGTGCATTAAAGTTGCATAAACCTATCATAATAGAGTAAACTATAAAGCTGCGTGTTTCTTTAGTCCAGGAAGCCGGGCTCATCAGTGTTGTACAGTGTGAAATGTTCATTTCGCCTTTTATTAGCGAATTGACTGATTAACTTCGAATAACATCACAGAATAGGACGTCTTAATGTTACTTGACTTGCACAAAACCGTCTACAATTAACGAATAATCAAAATTAGATCAACAAACACCAAATGCAGTGTTTTTGATGGTGCATATTCCAGGGGCCAGGGGGACTCGTTCGGCACCTGAATCCCCACTCATTTAGCCAATTCGCTTCTAGAGATAAAATTTCAAAACGCTTTTCCATACCTCTAGCTAGACACAGTTATGATATAGCTGTATCATGCTTAAAGCAACGAGCCCGTGGTGCCGAGGTACAAGGGTAAACGCAATGACCAAAGGTCCTGGGTTCGAATCTAGGGGGTTCCAACGCTTGAGACTGGGTATAACGAGCTGATGATGGTTAACGAGTTAGAAATTGTCCTTGCGGTCTCCTTTTGCTTCATCAGATGCATTTCAGCATCTTATCTTCATAGTCACTATGCGACTGCTCTAACTGTGAGCTCCTGGCGTAAAGGAGAACTTAATTGCTTCTCTTCTAGATCGGCGCAGCACCTATCTTCATATTTTATCACTACCTACACGCTGGCTGGTTCTGAATATAAAAACTGGTAGAGCTTGCCTTTTCGGATCAAGCGGTAAATGTGTCATTCAAGAGCCCCACCCCAATTTTAAGGATTGCCATCGACTCAATAAGGGTATGTTTAATTATTCATTGAGAGTAAACGCACTTTGACTAATTCACTCCCTGATGATCTCAAAAAAACTCAGCAGGGACCAGATCCAGAACACCGGGAAGTTTCATCGAGGGTCCGGGAGGGGGGGGGGTAGCATCAAGGAGATTGGTCTTCGCGAAAAGCATGGGGAAAGAAAAAGGAGCAGAAGCCTTGGCGATCGCTATGCCCATAAGCATATCGCCCTAGACACTAAAATAGCGGTCTCTCTATCTCAATTCATCACCCATGCTCTGGTTGTTGGCCAACGAGCGGGCGGCCAGATCTCTCCGGGCAGATAGAACCCGACCATCGACACCCTTCGCAGGTGCGAATATACTCCACCCCCACCCACCACCCACGCATCTGCACAGTTGGCCCCGCAACGCAACATTCCTCCCCACCCACCCGCTCTCCCCCCGACGATCTGAAGATGAGGGCCGGAGATAAGTGACCCAGGTTCGGGCTGAAAGCGCTGGTTGCAGCATATTTGTATCTCTCCAAAGACGGGCAGCAGCAGCTGCGGCAGTAATGAGTTTTACACGCTCGGTGAGATAAATATCGCAGAAAAATCATTTCGCTCGGCGTCCTTCGCAAACACGCGTGCGCTCGCTAGCTCTCTCTCGCGTCTCCTCCCGGCTCGCCACAGCCGCGTTCCTCTGAGTTTATCCCATAAGACAACCAGTGTGGCGACCAAACAATTAACTTCCAATCGACCACCATACTGGTAAGCTGGCCTGTTCGATTCAGACGGCTGTTCAGGTCAGTTTTCAACCACCGTAAGAGGCGTTCCCGTATTCTGCGCGCTCTCTTTTTTGTTAGCGACTTTAAAAGTTAATTAAGATTGTTAAAAAAGATACCGCGGCGAGCATACGCTTTCTTTGGATTAATTCTCACCAGACGTTTAGGCCAGGGCTGCAATGAGACTAAGGAGATTGGACACGCGAGCCAACTCTTGTCCAAAGAAATCTAAAGACATACCTTCCAGATTGATTAGGAGATAGCTCTGTAATTGCGAAATTGCCAGAGGGAGCGATTCCAAGGGATTTAAAATGTCTTGCAAGTCATTGGATATACCGTTGAGAGACTTCAGAAGCGATTGCAATCCAGTTATGCAAAACAGTTCTGTGTGCCCAAATGAATATCATAAGAGCGCCGCACTTACCATGGCCGCAAATTCAGCCACCCCCAGCTAATAAGCTTTGGGAGCGCCCAGTGTCTCTGCCAGCGCTGATCGAATAACTGCCTGCATTTTTGTTTCCTAGGCTCCCACCCCTGACAACCACACGTTTATTTTCGTCCCCGTATTGGTAGTAAGTAAACATAGTAAAATATGCGGCTAATTTGAAAAAAAAAACCGCATGACTGTCAGACCGAGTAAGAAAACAATGTTAGGTGTGGGCTCTGGTAGCAGGTGGTGTATGTTTGGGTGTGTGGCACGGAGGCTCAAGGTGTGCCAGCTGGGATTCAAGTTGTTGCCTCTCATCTCTTGCTGTGTTAAATTCCTTGTCAAGTATAGGCTCTGTGAGCAGATGTTGTTTGCCTGTGTGTGTGACATGGCTTGTTTTCGTTTATAGATATGCCAACTGACGCTGCCGAGGGACACGCCATCAGCTCAGTGTGTGTTGCCTGTGAGGTGGCTGATGGGTGAATCCGGGATTCAGGGGACGTGTGTGTCCACGGGCCAGGTCGTGCTGTGGCGCGCGTAGACGGATCTCCAGCATTGGTAACCACTGTTCCCATCCAATCTCAGGCGACTGGTCAACTAGGCGGTGGCTTGCTGCTGGTGGTGGGGGATCGAGTGAGGTAGATCCTCGGTGCATTTATTTCCTCACTTTTATCAATCTGACACACTCGAATCTATCACGGGAAGCTAAACACCGTGGCTTGGGGAGCAGGGTTGCCAACTGATGGGATAGCTCGGATAGCGCGGTCAGTCAAGTGTGCGTCTTTTGTTCGTGTAGTGGCTGACTGGGGGGGGGGGGGGGGGGAAGAGTCACGCTGCAATGGCACCTTCCTGATGTGATCTTTTTGGCGTTCCCGCGCGGGAGCCTACCTAGGTAGGTGTGCTCTTGGTACGTGTATTGGAGTGTTAACCGCGCCAGCCACTTGCGCCCTCTTCGGCCCTCTCGACTCTGTCTTGACAGGCTAATCTACTTTCACTTTACTCCAGCTGTAGTCCCCATGTCTGTCTTCAGCATACTGAAGTTTGTGGTGGATATCTTTGAGAGCAACCACCCAACTTTCCTGTGACACGGAAGGCGGGACAGTATATGTGCTGTGCTGACTCATTCTGCCTACACTCTGCCAGGGCTTACACCATGTCTAATCATCTACACCACGCGCTATCGGCCTTTCCCACGTTATCGACCCACTCGCCGCTGCATACGCACGTACGCTTAAAGGTAATCGATACTTCCACCTCATCTGATTGGTGGCAGCCAACAGATTACTCATCGTACAGCCAAAACTTGACACCTTCTCACTGTTTTGCACCTAAGTGGCTGGCTTTTTTACGCGGCGCTTGCAGTGGCTACGGTAAAGTTACTGAAGTTCAGAAAGGTTGCTCTAATTTCTTCCCTCTTGCCAGAGTAATGTTATGGAGAATCCTTCTGCTGCTGACACAACTACTCGCGACCTGCGTGCCGGTTGCCGCCGGTTGCATTGGTCGTTGGTGGCACGCTCAGGTTCAGACTCAGTAGCCAGTCACCCGAGGGCTTTACTGCACATCCACTTCAAAAGGTCTGGATCAAGCATGGCGGCTTCGGGCAGCTGCATCTGATCCCACCTCCGGTTTTCTTGACTATGTCTTGACACCGAGCTTGGCTGGATGACCTAACACAGAGGATGTGGTAACGGCACCACAAGTCTACCTTGCCTGGACAACCACAACCATAACCTGTGGAGCACATGGTGGTCATGTTCAAAGTAGATCTTTAAATCGCCAAATAGTGATACAACATCGAAATAGCGACACCTTCGGAAGCGAATGGCCAGGAATGGCTATCCGAACAGCTTCTTCAGCCACTGCCTCCGTACGCATCCATGGAGAAAATAGGAACGACAGCCACTAAAGCTTTGGCACCCTCTACCTTCTACTGTATCAGAAGCAACTGAACGTATCACTGCAGAGCTCGGCGTGGGTATTGCTAATCGAACGTCAGCTATCATGCGTTCACGAGTCATGCAACTAAAAGAGCCACTGGAGGTATACGAGCAGTCTGGTGTCGTTTATCAGGCGCCATATCGCGACTGCTCTTGATATTATACAGAACAGACCGGGCGCGAGTTGCTCGTGAATAACGGAGCACAAATAGGCAGTGTGGAGAGGTGACCCACATTCTGCAAGAAGGCCATAAATTCGACATCTTGGGCACACGGATAATGGCCAGCGTTGCTAATAAGACGGGACGAGAACAACTGAGGGCTTGGGTATCAGACTCCAACTCAATCAACTGGCAGGTGGATAAACTGCCCGGTTATTTTGCCATCCGGGCTCGCAACCAGAAACCATGGCCCAGTTTCTGTCCAAGCACGCAGTCTGTCATGCCAAGGGCGCAATACATGGCGCCAAGATCGCACACCTAACTCCAAGGACGTGCACAGGAGAGACAAGATAAGATGGCGTTAGCATGGATGAATCACAAGTGCCACCCTTTCCCCTACCCCCTATTTAGGCGTAGCCAACGTTTGCTGCTCTCTCATTGGCCTCTCATGTCGAGCCGACATTACCGTTCCAGAGATCGCGTCTTCTTCGTCTTTATAAATGTAAAGGTCTGACGAGAACTTATCGAGAGCAAACGTTTGCTCAACACAATGAAATATACTTTCGCTGGCTTAAGGCATTCGCAATCATATAATGTTTGTTTGTTGAGCAAAATCAAGCAACCCGGCCAGGCAGACAAAGGAATGGGAAACATGACATTTATGTATGCAAACAAATGTATAGGGGATACAACTTCAGCCAGAGCATAACTGAAGGCGATGAACATACCCAAAACGCATGATTAAATATGCTCTTACATGTAGAGAAACCATTTTCGTGAGACCTTCAACTGTAGTGGTGGTGGTTCGAGTATTCTGACTCCTTCTTCAAACACTTTCTTTGGTAATGAGTGGCTTTTGTCTACCCTAGCTCACAAGTAGAGTATTTATGTTCTTTTATTGGAACAGGTGTTTGAAGGCATTATGAGATAGGGTAGGGAGAAAATCCAATAAGGGGCGCGTTTGTTCTGCGAGTTTACACACCTGAAAATTGTCGGGATGCGTTTTTATCACCCCTCCCCCCTATTGGCCCTAATCACCATCGTAAATATCACCTCCACCCCTTACCCTGGTAGCAGGACAACTAAAGACACTCAAAGCTAACTGGTGTTTGCCTATTGCGATTTAAAATTAGTCGAGGGTGGCAGTAAATGTGTCGAACGAAGTGAAGATCACTCAGTTACCTCAAAAACCTCTTCAAACGAAGCACTTCACAGTCAGGTTGAGTGCGAGAGGCTAGCAGGCATGCGTAGAGAGAATTCTGACGGACGTTCAGGACCTTAACAATGCGCATCCGAGGCTGTCTGGTCATCTTTTCTCACAAAAGAGATACGTGCATTCCCCAACAAAACCAGTCGAAGGTGAATAAAGGGACCAAGTCACCTAACGCCATGTCGCGATGTTGCGATGTCTCCGTCTCGCATAGCATGACTGCAATTATGACCATAATAGTGGACGAAATTATTCAGGCAAAGGTTCGCATCCCAGGTATGTGAAAAGACTGAGGATAAGAATAAGCCGTGTCCATCGCCGAAACCATAGTTTTATTAGTCTGAGCTTTCGAACTCTTGCGGGATTCCATCGTCCATCGCCCTTCACCCGCATATGTTGCCCTGCGCAGGTACCGCCAGACTCACGGCCCTGGCGGTTAAGTGGTCTCCTTGCCGCCCTCCTTTACCCCTTTGACGGTTACTTGGCTCCTTCTCTAAATAAATGCTGCTTGTTTTCGTTGACGAATTTATCTCTGACGATAAACTGCCGCAAGATTTCGAAAGCTGAGTCTAATAAAATATGATTCCGGTGATCGACACGACTTCTCTTTCTTCTTCTTCTTCTTCTTCTTCTTCTTCTTAATTGTTCAGGAAATCTGATATCCAACTAGCGACTCCTTTGAAATGCCATCCTACTGCTGTGGTGTTTCATACCGATTTTTGTTCTCAGGCATTCCAGGAGAGCATTCCGAAAGTACACATAGCCTGGCTGTCGCCGGAGATGCACAGTGCTGGATAGAATTCCGAAGCCGTTTTGTAGGCAACTGTCCACAGAAGCAATGTGAGCTCGACTGTTGCGAATGCACCCGCCAGTCACAAAATTCACAGACAAGTACCAGCCTAGTTTTCGGGGTGCTAAACCCTCTCTTCGGAGAGAATGTCATGCCGTGCATACTGCCCAGTTCGAGTCAACTTGATCCCTTGTTATATTTATGTGCAATCCTCAACCTGTTTTATCTGCAGTCTATGCAAACGCAAGAAAATTGGTCAAGGGTTTCAGCAAGAATGAAATGATCACTTCGCTTAAGTTAGCCCCCTTCATCCCTACCACGATATCAGATACCTAAATTTAAACTGTAGAGCTTAAGGGGCTTTTAATATTGCTTAACTTCTGCAATGATGACACCACAAACATTTAGAACAGTAAAGTTAGGCCTATACAAGCGAACATCCGTGTCATAGGAAGCAATTGTAAAGAAGAAGAAGACTCGATCGCTAACACAATATGTTTATTCGCCTGACGTTTTGATATCCGTCGCGGATTCGTCATCAGAGACATGAGTAGCAGAAAGGTTAAGTATGCACAGACGTTTGCAGTATT
>JAYGXS010000003.1:81181134-81199796 GCA_036362985.1 Ligula intestinalis
GACATGAGTAGCAGAAAGGTTAAGTATGCACAGACGTTTGCAGTATTGAATGACTATGTCCTATAAATACTGCAAACGTCTGTGCATACTTAACCTTTCTGCTACTCATGTCTCTGATGACGAATCCGCGACGGATATCGAAACGTCAGGCGAATAAATATATTGTCCCAGCGATCGAGTCTTTTTCTTCTAAAAGTTAGGCCTCCTAACGCGACGCGAACGAGCGACGACGGGGGAACCATTAACTTATTGTCGGACCCCTTCTCATCCCCCACTTTGGTCCCTGATTATGACTGGTGTCTGACCTGAACGTCCCCTCCACCTTTTCTATTACTGACTGGATGCTTACACTTTTGGTCATTTCAAGGAAAGGTGTCCTTAGGGAATATGAGTAAGTTTATTCAGTAAATTTTGACACTGGATCCCCAGGTTGTCGTCAGACTTGAGAGTAGTTTACAAAGAACAGTTATCATTTCAAAGCTCTGATACAGTTATAGAGTCATCTGAAGTGGGCGTTAATTGGGAGTAACAATTTCATTGCTTGGGATGCCTGCCTTTCAGTTTATACTTTTGGTCACTCTACCCTCCACTATATTATTGTATTTGCCTGATGATGGATAATCGCAAACGTTCATTTGCCTAACGTGACTTAATGAAGGCTGGAAATACTCAAGGTTAGGAATTTAACAGGGGAATGCTACATAGATTGCGAATATAATTTGAAACGAGAGATACACACAGTGGATCAAAAACGATTGGTAGAACAGGCACACGCAAGAAAGGACGGCATAAAGCCGAGGACCGTGAGCCAGAGTTACCATTCTCTGAAGATGGTAGACGAGACAACTACCCGAAACGTCAGGCTTGTAATAAACCTCTCCCGATGAACGCTCCTCTTTTTTTCTGATAATTTTAAAGGTGTAATTATTGATGCTTATTGTTTACTTATGCTCGTTTAAAAAAAAAAAACAATTTCACAGTAAGCAGAAGACCAGCTGCAAGGGGACTGGCTCCGGGTAAATAAAACGGAGCCTGGTATCAAAACAGCAGTAGGACTAGAAGGCGTCAAATATTTTGTCAGCCAGGCTGGAAAATGATTAGTTCCAGTGCAGACTATCGCACTGTTCTCGACTTTGGCGTAATTACACATCTCTGGCCCCAGAGAAGGCACCTTGCCCTAGGCTGTAATCAAACCAAGTGCAAGTCAGGAGGAGAGAGAAAAAAACCAAGCGTAAGCGTTTTACGACAACTTGCAACCTGGCATTTGTGCCTACCTCCAGGTGTGACGATGATGGGAAACGCCTCGCTGACGGGGCCATCGCCTGCAGAATTAAAGGCGTTAACTTTGAGGAAGTAGGTGGCACCATAGCGGAGACCGCGCAGCGTGGCGTGACTCTGAGTAGTCTTCACCACCTCCCACCGGTCCAGTTGAGCCCGGAGTTGCATTGAGTAGTATAAATTGTAGCCCTAAAAGACAAGAGGTAAACAGTGTATTTCCATTTGTTTCCGGAAATAGCAGACCAAATCCTTGGATCTAGGACAGCCAACTAATAATTTGCACAGAGGGCGCTATATGGTGAGTCCAGAGCCATAGACATGTCCAGGAGTACGGTTGGGGAGATGCAGACTTGCAAAACATCTACATCACGCTTTTTTTCCTAATTTCAAGCTAAGCCTCAAGTCTACACAGGCCACTTACATGATCTGATCGGCTACTGGTCGGGCGATTTAGAACCAAGTTGTGTATTTTTGTGGTCAACTACCCAAGCCATGCCTCTTAGCGCGTTCTGACAGGTTTCAGAGTTGGTGATAGAATCAGCACGACGTAGATACTGGAATTCCTTAAGGGTGTCAGATACTGTGGAAGTCCAGACCTTGGTCCAGTAAACTGTTAACTTGGGGACTAGGTTAGACCTGTCGGATGCGGCTTCTAGAACGACCATCCTGCTAAATGCCGGCTTTTCTGGGAAAATGATGCACATAATTATTCAGTTATCCCTACTTCTTGTATTGTGTGCGTCCACTCCTCTACTGAGCAGGCAGCTGTACCCGAATTTGCCCTGAGTAGTATAAATTGCAACCCTGAAAGGCATGCTTTTATTATTATTTGTCCATTTGGTTACGGTAGCAAACTAAATTTTAGGCTTTTGTGGGGATATTTTGGGCGTCCAACTGATGACATGTCCCCCATGAGCGTCATGAAATGGGTGCGGTTTTACTGGCTTGGCCGGGCGTACGTTTGGGAGTGATGCAGACTTGCACAGCACCTACCTCATGCGTTACTTCCTCACCTCGGGTGAAGCATCAGGTGTACACGTGCCAAATGCACATAGAATCTGATCGACACAGAGGTACCGGACTTCTAGGCATGCGATTTGTAATTCCACACGCCCGAGAGAGCCATAAATTACCTTTTTTAAATTTGCGATTATTCCCATTGACAATTTCAGAAGATAAATTAGTGAACATACGTTAATTTTCGATGCAGTCTCGTCACCCAAAAATGCAAACATTAGATCCCAAATTGTGAACTTTGTTGTTAACCATACAAACCAAGAAGTTTAGCGCTTCCGGACAGGTTCCAGCTTTATTGATGGGAACACCAAGACGTAGCCAATGCAATTCACTAAAGAATGCCAGTTATTTTTTATTCAGAGTACTTGGTCCAGTAAACCATCAGATTTGCGTCAAGATTACGCCTGCCGAATGCATGAATAACTTCTGATTTTCTGAGACTTACATGAGCATCCCTCGTGCTTCTATTGTATACTCCCACTCTCCTACATAGCAGTCAGATGTGCTATAATGCAAAGGCAAGCAAGATTTTTCGTCTCTCAAATTAGCTGCCCAATGCTTTGTGTTATTTTTAGGTTTTCTGGAAGTCAAGTTGCTGTGGTGTCAATAATGTTCGATTTGAAAGAGTAATGCGGATTATTTGGCATTACGATCGCTTTTCGGTCACCTTGTTTTCTATCTTCATAAAATTTGGGAATTAGATATCGTTCTCTGATAAAATTGCGAAAGCTACGGGAAAATGACGTTCGATGGAATTTGACGTTAAATTCGGATTTATGTTTCCCAGTTGGTGCTTTATAAAATTTTCAGTTTTTCCTGCTGCCTATATTTGCTCTTACTTAATGCCGTCGTTTGACTAAAAGCTAGTGTCTGCTCACATATGTGCGTATGTGGCGTATAAGATGCACTAGTTATACCAGTTTTTCTTAGCAAACACTTATTCTGGTATTTTTGTTGTTTTGTGCTTTCTCCAATCTAAACTTTATTTCCAGTAATGCTTTCGCTTCTTACAACAGTGGCGTCTATATACTGGAGTTGTTTTGTGAAATCCTGATACTAAGCAAATCCGACAAAGATGGGGATCCCTGGCCTGAAATCTAGGACACATTTGTCATCCTTAACCAGTCATACTCAACCCTAGGAAATAAATTATCCAAGGGTCTAACCTAGAACCTGGACAAAAGTTGCTTACAGTAATAACAAGCATGGCTACTTTCTGATTCGGCTATTTTAACGGCAAAACCTGAGCAATGGAATAAAATTATATGCTAGAGGTTGTTTAAGACAGACCAAGGGGAACAAAGAAGGAGGAGAAAAGGTGCAGAAAAAAGCAGGCAGTATTGTGATCAAGAAGGAGACAACTCGACCGCTGGGAAAATACTTTTATTCGCCAGACATTATGAGATCTGTCGCAAATTCGCCATCAGAGACACATACGCCGGAGGCAACCGTAAGGGGCCAGATAATGGAACCGAAAGACCAACTGCCACGGTAAGAAACATGTGGAGTCGTCTACAGGATCTGGTGCAGTTGCGGGTAGAGCAACTATTTCGGAGAAACTGGCAGACTTCTCAAGACGTGAATTGCCGAACACGTGGCAGCAGTGCGGCGAAATGATGCTAATTCTCAAGTTGCGGCTCATTCGACGAGACCTGCTCATATATACAAATTCTATGTGGCCGAAATTTTCGCAAGACGTGACAATCGGGTGAGCCGAGAAATACTTGAGTCATGGTTCACGGGCCCTCAATAAACAAACAATTGCAATGATTCGTCCAATCCATATTCGGTGCTGAAACTCAATTTGACCTAAGCAAGTTGCCACTTGGGGAGCGGACAGGCCACCGCGTCATCCTACGCCAATACCGGAGGGCCAGATGGCCGAGCAATCAGCACGCCCGAGCCCACCACGTGTGATGAAAGTTCAACAGGTCAGAGCCCACATATCGTTCAACAAACGATCAACACGCAAGAAGGCCATTTCCGTTAATTGTCATTGTTCGTTTGCAGTAATGACTGTATCATATAAATACTGCAAACTCCTGTGCATATGCTACTCATATGTTCTACTGCTATCTGACTGTGTTTCTGATAAAAAAATCCACGACGGATTACAAAACGTCAGGCGAATAAAAGTATTGTCCCAGCGATTGAGTCGTGTTATTCCCAATTCATTCCTGGGCCTCGCATGTTCGCTTGTCTTGGCAGCATTGTGACCTCTGCCCATGCCAAGCTCGAAGCTTGCTAGAAACGCATCTGTTTACAAAGTTTAAAGTTTTGGACGTAGTGAAAGTCCTAAGAAGCCCTAAAATTATTTAGCCACAATTTAAACAGCTGTAATAAGATTGGGATCCCTGAAATGAAGTTCTCCATCACAAGTGCGTTTCTCCTTCGACCATTGTTAAATTCTAAATCCTCCCTAACTCTCTGGACACTAGCCGCATCATCTTGAGGAAGCAAACATTTTGGGCTGTAGGACAGCTGTTTTCAGCAAAGAAAAAGGATCATTCCTGCAACTCCACGTATATTGTAGTTGCAAACAGGTTTTAATTCCCTGTAGTAAACTTGTTGCTATAAAATATTGCGTCCGGGGATTCGCTGAACGAAATGACTGACAAAAAAGAGGTTATCTTCTTAACTGCCATTTTTTTTCCTTTTCTGATCTTCATTTCCAGCTAACTAACTCAGAGTGTATATCTACTGTCTATGGTGCTGCGTGTTTATGTAATTGCAGCGTAGGGAAATTTGCCTGCGCAGAGCAAACTTCCCCGACGGTACAACATCAACTTCACCTGCGTCGATTTAAACACCACGTAAATGCTGCTTGCTGTTTGTTTGAATAACTTGGGCAGTCGAGCGGAACCAACAGGCTAGCGTATATACGTACAAACGCATAAGTACATCATTCGCAAGGGTGTTTAGTAGTACACATTACCCAGGGGTGGTGATAAACTAGCGTGAGAACATGTTTATGCTGGTGCTGTCGTCGTCGTCGTAGCAGGCTGTACACCTTCATGGGACATCGGCTGTTTTCGCCTTGGGTGAGCATAGCGATACATTTAAGTTAGCAAGGTAACTACTGGCGCAGGACCAGTGCTTAGCTGTGAACGGTTGAGTGACGCTACATCAGTACGAAATAAACAGAAGCAACTTCATGGCACCCTGTGCTCTACAGGGGGAGGGATGTGATATGCTAGCCATCGTAGTCGTCGGAACATCACAGAAATGATGGAAGAGGGCACACTAGCGACGATAGGAAGGAGCTCTGGAGGGAGCATTTACGTTTGGCTCATAAACACTGGTAGGTTGATAGGCAACCTTTGCAGAATAATAATAAAGCGGAATCGGAAGCTGTAAAATAAAGTCTCAATGAGAAATGAGCGAGACGCGAGGCAATGTCTATTGGATGGTACTGACCTACTGGCGTAGGCACCACGCCATTATCGATTTTCCCAACCATTGACGATCTAAGCTGTTCTTTCGCACTTTCAGTTTGATCTGCGTTTGAAGGTGAACTGGGGCTTCAGTCTCAAAATTTCATACGATGGATTATACGCCCTAGAGACCGTAATCACCTTCAACCAATATTTTAGTGCATATTTTATGCAGAAAGTATCGTTTAAAAGTTAAATAACAATTATTTACCTAGACATCCATTATACGCATTGGCTCTCGATTCGAAACATTGACAAATCTTTATATATTTGTCAATTGAGTGGAATTTAATTCAAGTTTTAAGGCTGCAAGCACACATTCTGTACGATTATATATGCTATCTCAAATGCTGCCACGTACGAGCTTATATGCGCTTAAACTCTTCTCGAGTGTAGCCCTCTGCAAACGCAGCCGTTCGCTTGCCAAAAGCCTTTCATGCGTCTGATTTAATGTTGGTGCGTCTGTTGGGTTTGCATGCCAGCGTACACCAGTCAGAACAGTCATCTTTGTCCTGCTTCTCCTAACTCCCCACTGCTGGTCAAATTAAGTTTGCTTCATCCATGAAAAAGGTCTCCTCACATTGCGACGCCTTTCGTGCCGTTCCACCTTCTAGGAGAAATAATTTTATGTGACTTTTTCCACTGTGTAATTAACTACACATCAGATAGCAGGCCCAGCCCGGGTAGCAGAAAGAGGCGATGACGATGATGATGATGGTGATGATGAGTAGGAGGAGGAGGAGACGGTGCCTAGTGCCTAGGACCACACCCACACCAACACGCCTTCATGTCTTGCCTGTTCTCGCCTGTTTCTGAGGCCAAGTTCAGCTGGAGTCACCACACATGGCGCATGTGACTGCGCTTGAGGAACACACACGAGGCAGCGCCTGTGGGCGCCTCCGCTCATTATGACTATATGTTACTTCCCATCTTCTCTCCGTCCTCTTCCTTCTGCTTCTCTAGTTCTTCTTCTTCTCTCCTGGGGGAAAGGTGAGGTGTTTGCGGGATGTGAGGGAGAGGTAAGAAGTGTATGCCGTCAGCAGAGGCTCAACTTGCGCTCTCTGATAGGCTATTTTGGTAACTTGCTAGAATCCACAATTTACCAGTAGAGCCTGCTTTTCAACCCTAGCATCCTGTTGAGGACGAAATGCATTCACATATGCAGCTGGTAGGGATTAGTCATAAGCTACGGAAAAAGGGGCGCCTGTCCAAATAATAAAAGTGCCGCGTACAGCATTGTAGGCTCTCAAACTGCTTGAAATGGTGACTAGACTGAGTCGAGATTACTATTAGCGGAATCAGGTGTAGGCCACTTTGTCCAATGCAGGCCAGAACACCAACTTAGCCTTAAGTGACAGTAGACGTTTGTGCTGGTTTTACTGCTACTGCTACTGCTATTTCTACTAGCAGTAACTAGCAGCATAGATAAGTGATATTAGAATTGGTTCATTTACTGACGCGAATACTAGTCAGAAGTGATGCTGCTTAAAGTCAGCGATGGGCTGGTACCCCCCACTCTCAACTAGGAGTGTGAATATGGATTTATGCTATTCCGAGTAATTGTATGTTTAACGCCCGTGACCGTGAAGTGCATTGGTATGCGCAGGCGGTAAGGATTAATCATAAGCCACGTGAAGCGGGGCGCCTGTCCAAGCAATGCATTTGGCTCTGCAGGCTTTTCAATTTGAACCACCGCTTTTTCCCTTCCTCTAATCGCATGTAAATGTCCTTGTATACACGATGGTTGGCCTACTTCGCCAATTATAAACCGACTTTTATTCCTTTTTGTTTATTTGAAATCCGATGAGGTCATAAGTGCACAAGGTCAAAACGCCAGCGCTGTTTTGAAATCAGTCCAAATTTTGGAAAAATATTTTCAGATTAAAGCATATCTCCCACTCTCTCTCTCTGCGTTAATGTTCCTTGGCCCTTACTGTGACACAAGTCCCCAACCCAAGGCTGAACCTTGACACTATAGTTAACATAAACTCAATCCTTGATTATTGGATTAGGCAAATGCGACAATATGAAGGAGGATAAGGGGAACAAAAAGTTAACCAAGCGATCAGTAGTAAGTAAGGGGGAGGTGTTCAGGCATCAAGGTTTCGAATTCTAGTCATAACAAGGGACCAGAGCGGGGGAGGTCATGCAGACATCGCGGTGGGAGGCCTCAGCACCTACGGTGTCACTGTGACGACAGGGCCACGTGAACTAATTGTCGTACCCCTTCTCACCCACTCCTCCTGTCTGGCCGTTTGTTATGGCTAGAATCTGACCCATTGATCCTTAAACACCTCTTCCCCTTACTTATCACGTGCTTACACTTTTGTCAACTCGACCCTCCCTCTTTTGTTTTACTGATGATGAATAGTCGAAGCCGTACGATCGCCTAACCTGACTTCTTGAATATTTACAAAATGATTGACACTACACTTAACCCTCACCTTAACCTTGAAATGAATCCTAACTTCCCTGGAAGTTGGCACAAAACCACGTCCATTGCGGTACTTCATGTTCTTCTGTCTTGTTTAAGGGATCATTTAAGTAATCCTAAATGAAGGAAATATGCTTGACTAGCGCGGAAGCCCGGCTTCCATTTCGGCTTCCTTACATGTTGCTGTCCCTTATGTAGGCAAACCTTACATGAGAACCGATTAAAATAGCTATATTCAGTTCAGTTTTATTAGGGAAATATAGGTAAATACCTCAAAATCCCTCTTTGTACAAAGCTGTGATGCAGAACATGTGGCGTTGCCAGTAATGGAACTGCGTTAAGGGGGCAGAACCTTGGTTGATGTACTTGCAGACGTACTTGATGGACTTCGCTGAGTTGCAAAATTCAACATTGATGTGGGCCTTGAATACTTTTGACAGTAGGGGACAATACGGTACAATCAAACGGTTATCAATAACAACCCCATCGGTTCATACATAACTGCTTCGAATATGCCACTCTCAGGTTGTCGCCTTCTGTAGAGAGAGTAACCATCGCCATCAGTCTGAGTTGCACCTAGGAATCGCTTGAGATATCTTTTTATACATTTACCATCCTTCATGCAAGGACTGATAGGATTTATCTGACCGCATGGGTCATGCACCACTTGAGTTTCAAGCAGAACAAGGTCAACGGACCGGCAAGGCAACTCTGCGCATATGAATTTGTAGACATCAGAAGAGTGCAGTTTTTCCTTTAGCCAGACCAAAATGTGAGCGTGGGGCAGTCCTCTCTTTTGCCACTCTACAGTGTACATATGACACTGAACGTCACCGAAATTTTGAATTTTGTGATAAGTTTTATCATGGTTTTCAACTTAAGCTGGAATACCCGTGCTAACAAATCATGGCAATCCTTTGGCATTTAACCGGGGAGCAGCTCATCAGTAATTTCAGGCCATGATGGGTTGCAAGTAGAAGTAATGAATAGATTCGGGCGTCCAAAAGTCTAGCGTAAATTGACGCATCTTGAGTTGTCTCATGCATATAGCGAAGTAGACGGCGTTCCCCAATCCTCAAAATCTTGGCGGCCTTGCCCTTTTCGCTCCTCCAATCCACTCCTTCCCCACCCCCCGTGGCGTATTCACATCCGCCAGTCACGTCGGATGTCAATCGTGAGTCTGAAACATCTGCCTGCCACCAATGATAAAGGGGACAAACACCGACGAGTGACACCGGCATTGTCCCCTGTGTGATCGACGCACGGACTGGCGCGCGAAAGGCGGGTGGCACGTCGCGCATGACCAACATACAGACAGGCGCGCATGCCCACGTGCAGAAGGCGCAGAAGGCATTTTAATATGACCCCTGGGACCAATGATAATGGAGGTCCACACAGAGGCAGGCAGGAATTTTATTAAGTATACAGATAGTTCGACCATCGATTACGATAAAGTCCACCATGTGCTAAAGAATAGGGAATATGACTGAACTGAAAGAAACGCCATCTACCGCACTCTGAACCCCCAATCCGCTTGAAGTGGTGACTAGACAGAGTCGAGATGAATGAACGGAATCAGGCGTAGGTCACTTTCTCCAATGCAGGCCAGAACACCAACTTAGCCTTAAATGTTAGTAGACGTTTGTGCTGGTTTTACCGCTCTACCTAAACGCACTCACTTTCAGCAGTTGTCAAGATGGACTCAAAGAGACCCACGTTGGTGCTGCTACTCTTATTTCTTCTACTACTAACTAGCGATATAGGTGAGTGATAGTAGGATAGGTTCTATTACTGACACCAATACTAGTCAGAAGTGACGTTGGCGATGAGTTCATAACCCCGAAATCTCAACAAGGAGTGTGAATCTGGGTTTATGCTATTCCGGGCTTGCCTTGGTTTCCGCCCGCTGAGCTCTATCCAACATACTGTGTCAGTTTCCACTAAGTTTATATTACGAGCACTAGGATACTACAGCCAGAAGTAATGTGCCCACATTAAGAGTGCTAATTCTAGTGACCATTTTTCCTAAGACCAGTAAACAGTATACTATTTCTGCGGCCACGTTGGCGTTGGGTATCACTAACCAATAACGCCTGATGAGGCAGAAAAGGCCTTCTTAGAGTTCCATGTCCTTGCTGGCAATATCCTTCTGCCTATACCCTAGCCACTTCAAAGTGGAGGCTTGAGAGAGAGCTCTAATAACAATATGGACGGACGTGTGGGTCCTCTGACAGATCAGTGTACGCATATCTGCTACATTATACTATACAAGTTTCTGTGCGTGCTTGTAGGAAGTCGGCACCCAGTATGTAATCCCAAGCTGTATGGGGTTAATACTAATAAGCTTAGGTGTTAAAAAACTTCATTAACCAATAACTCAAGTTTCTAACATGACCTTTTGCCACAACGTAGTACCGTTTGCCGCCTATAGGCTAAATCCAGGCTTGCGGCAGTGTCTGACTTGCGGTGGACAACACATGGTACAGGGTACTGTCTTTTCTCATGATTTGGACGCCCGAGGAAGGGAAGGGACGACCGGGGGAAATTAAATAAGCTATATAATACGTACGTGGTAACACTAATTAGCTGTCGATCTTTCCTCATTCATCTAAGAACTACTAGGCTGCATAGACCGGTCCTCCTTAGCCAAAATAACGCTGACCTTTCGTGCAGTGGTGCAGCGATGATGGGCAATTTTGCCGGTTGCCGGCCGGAGATCATAAAAAATGAACCTTCACCAATTAAAGTCTGCGAAGCCCAATTTATTGTGGTTGTAAGTTACAGCAGTGAAAATAAGGGCGAAACAGTGGACTTTTACTTAATGTCTGCGCTGAAGTAATAGCGATATATCGACTGACTTTCAATTATGGAAGGTATGAGGTTTTTTCTAAGGATGATTATATTCAGATCCAAATTTGGCAAGACTGAGTTATCACTGCCCCCTCTCCCCACGCACACAGCTTATTCTAAATTTTGTCTGCAGTTGGCATTCATCATTGAAAATGGCATTTTCGGCAGTATGTTCATAGTATTCAGTGTCTGGAAATGGAGTGGTTATACCGACGCCTCCGTATCTGCCCCCAAAAATCGTGCACTAGGTAAAACACTTGACGTGCTTTATTTGCTAGGTGCCAGTGTAAGTCAAAAAACCAAAAGTCATCGGTTCCTTCAAATAGTATCATCCAAGAAATTCCTTTCCATTTGCTTGGTTCAAAGTTTGCGGATCCTGGTTTAAAGACAGGGTCAATACTTAAAATATGCAATGGTTAGCAAGAAATACGTAATTACAAACTGTGTGAGTCTATATGAGATGGATAGATGATGTACATATGAGATACATCAAGCCATACAGTTCACAATGGCAGATGAGGTCGATAATAAATTGCCCTTCTTCAATTTGCTAGTCACAAGGCTGGCAGACGGGAAGATAAGGACGACGGTGTACCGTAAGGCGACCAACAGCACACGTTTCCTTCACTTCAGTAGTAACAGGCCCGTCGGTCACAAACGCAGTTGCGTCAGGACTCTCTTCCAGCGCGCTCATACACACTGCAGTGACTACGATGGGAGAAGGGTGGAGAGGAAGTACATACATGCCCTTTTCGAGGCTAATGGTTACCCGAAGTCTTTCGTATACAGGGGTATCAGGAAGTGGCGCTCTGAGGTGTCGACCGAGGATAAACCAAAGTTCTGGTTGCCAATTCCCTATGTGAAGAATGTCTCAGAGGTGACTGCAGGACCGCTGAAACCGTTCGGAATAGGAATGGCTCACAAACTGGCAGTAACTATCATACAACGGGATATGTAGCCTAAAGATCTGCTACCAGCGACCGAACAATCAGCGATGGTCTACGGCATCTCGTGCAGAGATTGTGATGCAAGGTATGTCGGTGAAACAGGCAAAGGTCTTTGCACGAGGTTGCATTAACACCTGCTCGCAATCGACTGCAAAGACAGGCATTATATTGTGTACGGCTACGTGCAGCAGCGAAAGCACGTTTTCGCCTTTGAGAAAGCAAGGGTGATCGGCAGGGCCAGTAATAAGATGGCTTGACTAGTGCTCGAAAGCTGGTCGTCGACTGGCACACTCAACGGAGCCGTCAAATTAAACCCCGCCTACCAATGCATCCTCGCAAGGCTTTCGCCCGCACAGAACGGGGCGCTAAAGCACACAGAAAACCGACAGCATGCAGCCGCAAGGGAAGTGGGCAGCGAGCGCGAGTCACATGACCGGCGTGGCGTGCGTTCTCATGAGGGCAACTGTGAGACGGCTGGGCTCCGAAGGAAGGGGAGCCCGACAAAGGCGCACGCGAGGAGATGAGTAATCTGAACGCGGGGAGGGGCAGAGAAACCCGCCGATGCAACGCCAATGACAGTGGAGAGGATGGCGTCAAACAATAGCCAACGGGCGAACGAACGCACGGACATTGCACATGGGTACATCAGCCGGCTAGAGGCGAGACACACTAATTCAATGCCAGTGGAAGAGTAAGCACAGTGCTCTGACGATAAGAACGAGCATGTTTTCGAAACGTCAGCACAACAACAATTGGGTCCCAGCACTTGCCCTCTCTTCTTCTTCCTCTTCTCGGGATGATGAGTACGATATGATATCTGGACCCCGAATATTTGGACATATTGATAGTAAGATTATATGGAATAGCCGAATGTTCCCAATTGGGCGCCATGGGGCAATTTGAATTATCACGCACAAATATTTGGTTATTATATTTTCATATAATTTCCTATTTTTATACGTTGTACTTTGTAATCATTTCTTTCGCCTGATCTGCCCCACCCATTTAATCCTTACTATCACCTGTCTGGTATTACAAAAGGATGGGTTTTCGCGCGCTGCTTGGGGACATAAATTGAATTGTTACCCACTATTGTGAGTTGGGTTTGCTGTAAGTGCTCTAATAGATATTTTAAACGACACTGAAGCATGACTTTGGCGTGGTCTTTGGCTCTACCGCGTACATGGGGTAGGCTGTCGTTGGAAGGTTGACTTCATGGGCGTGGTCATATTTCAGTCTAACCTAGGTATGTAGGCAGCCTCTGTGGTCGGAATTGGAAGGTGTGCTTTCCAAGACTTTTGTCACATTTTTTCCGCTAGCTACATGCTAGTGAAATTCAGCGACAGTGAGTTGTTCTTCACTTCGCTTTTATTAGCCACCAGAAATCAACTTAACGACGGCGATGGCGAATCGGTCACGCAAAAGTGTTATAGTGCTCCTGTAGAGTGGGATACATTGGTAGGACAAAGAGGCACCAGGGAAATAGGATAAAGTAAACAAATGCATTCCCAGTTAGGTAATTGTGGAACTAAAACTATGTGGAGTTCTATCCTTGACATATATTAAATAATAACGACCGATTCATACCCTGCAAAGCCTGTTAGATTGTCTACCAAGATCCAGCCAACTTTTCTAAGAGCCTACGCCAACGGTTGCTAGGAGGAATCAAAGCAATGGCTATATGACTACTGATTCGGGTGCTGTGCTGTCAAAATACGCTTATTCAGGTACTCTTTCTTCCATGACCGACACCGACTTTAAGTTGTGAAAACAGGTCGCTTCCGTTCCCTGATGACAGTTGATAGGCGTACTTAACAGAAATGTTCATTTTTCTACAAATATCACTCACACGCTGGCGTAATTTCCCCTTTCTCACAGTCCCAGTGCCAGGAAGGTGCAAATCTCGCCATGCAAGTGGTGTGGAAATAATGAGTTTTGACCATCCAACACTTCTCCACTTCTCATATTTTTACTGTCTATGAAAGTTATCTTGTCCCCGTACTGAATGTCCGAAAATATTTGTTTGTCCAAATGGCTTTTCACGTTACCAAATGTTTAACGAGCCCTCCTCCGCTTCCCTCCTAGAGCCACTTTTTAATTTTGTCCTTGTAATTTCAACCAAAATAATAAAATTAATGCAAAAGTCTGAGGAGTTGTTGTCTGGAGCGCTTTCACCCAATAGGCGGCTTTATTCCTACGCTGGCAGTGACAACCTGGAGCATTTTACAAGATCGAAGAGAAGACGACTGTGGCCTTGTAAAAGGAGTTGTGCACTTTTCCCAAGTAGTAAAGAGGACATAAAAGGACCGGTGATTTGCAGGAAATGTAAATATGCATGTTAGGTGACAGTAGGGTTTTTAAATGCATCTGCCATCAGATAACACTAGACGCGTAAAAGTGCATCATGTGTTAACGCAAACATTCCTAGAACTTTCAACAGCTGTGAGGTCGTTTGAAACGGCATGGTCTATTGTGAATGAGGTTTGCACTTTAATTAAAATATATCTTAAAAGTTGGAACGATTTAGATGCAATGAAATAGTAGTAATTCGTGTTGACTGAGGTCAGTACATTCAAGAACACATGCATACAAAACTTTACAGTTAAGTTATACTTCTAAACATAACCTTTCCCATCACGAGTAATTTCGTTATAACTAATACACATCTGCCGAAATAGCTCTTTTTGTCTACAGAAATGTCCTCTACCTGCTATGTATGAAACCAAAACTGGTAAAGCATGATCTGTATACATTAGACAATTATATGCCACCTTTGAAATGTTCTTTTACTGATTTGAAGGCGACGAATGGTTCTGTGCATACCCGACAAATATCCAAGTTTTGTTTGCTTTCGAGGAGGAACCATTTTTTAAATCTTTACGAGGCTCGATCTGTCGAAGAATGTTGATCAAAAACGGCTGAATATGCTATCTCCACCCCCTAAAACGCATCGGTAATGCTACTAAGGTGATGCGGCGTCGTGAACGCCAAGAACTCTTTTTAATAACGCAAGGTTTAACGAAAAGCACGCCCAAAGTTTTCATTAAATAGCAATGGTGAGGAACTAACAATCAAATGCAATTCTCTGAGCTCAAAAGCACATAACTCAGTGAGTGTTTACTAAACACGTTTGATTTTTTCGCATTCAGTCCTTTGTCTACAACGATGCCAATGTAGAACTTGCAGCCACGATCGCTGTCTGTTTGTCTAATGATAGAAATGAGCACCAAACGTCGACAGTCTTCAGTAGTCGACTGAATCATAAAATTGGAAAAGAGAGTAAGACTGTCAGCTCTATCCGTACTATAGGAAGACCAAAGAGCTTGAATAGTCGTGGTCTGTAAAGCCCCTGTCGCCACCAACGGATGGGATAACTTGATCCTTTACAGGACTCGGATTCGGGCTTCAAGGGCTTTTTTCACTTTAGCCTTCAAGGCGTTTTTTAACCCATTGTCGCCTTATACATCATAGTGGATATTGGGTCATGCATGGGGCGCGTATATGTGGTGCTTATATTTGGTGATAACTGCGCTCACACATTATCCGGTTGTCTGAAATGTGCTTTGCCACCGGACCCTGGTGGATTGCAAAGGCGAAAATGCGTCAGATGCTAAAGAAGTTTCCTTACTTTTGACAAATTCGCACACAACTCTCCGATTCCGGGCTTGCCTTGATGGACACGCTGTAAAGGGAATAGTTTATAACGATTAAATTATTACAGTTTTTGATTGTTTTTTTTCTAACATAATCGTCATGGGAAGAAACAAAAGCTCCCAGATTGTGTACCTTGATGGACTGAGAATACTGTGAGCCAGCAATCGCACGTCGTATATTTAGGATAAGTTTTTAAACATTAAGGTTGCATTGTGTGTGACTTCGTTTATCCCTGGCCGTATCTTTCCGCAAATTAAAATACGAAACCTTTCTAAACAATTAAGTAGGTTAAACACAAACCTTTATCTTAGAAATAGTAATTCCCCTAGTGCTACTTTTTAACATACGTTTCTGTCTGGCTCTTCTGCTAAGATGTCTATTTCAGTGCTACATTGCTTTCTATTTAACAAGGGTTAATTGTCTAGGAATGTCAAGTTATTTTAGAATTCCTAGATAGCGGATTTGACCAATGGTTTGCACATATACACAATATGCCTATATTTGACGTGTAGTAGGGCAGCTAGCGATTAACTGGACTCGCGGTCAGTTTTGTCGGTCACTCCCCAGGGGCCGTTGGTGGAATCATCGTAAGTGAAATATTGTTCGTGTCGCCTATTTTTCCATTTCCAAAATTTAGATTTTGACAGACGGACAACCAACTGTCACCTACGCAATATGGTTTCGTATCATACGGTACTTCGCAGATCACGCCTAGGCCTGAAGGAGTTGTAAATTAATAAGGTCTACTTATTCGGTTTTTGATAACGTTTTGAGATAGATTTTATGCCCCCTTTGTTGCAGCTTTTTATTTTAAGGTTCACAAGTTACTTCGCAAATCATACCTACGTTGGTAAAATTGGTAAATTAATAAGGCATACTTAAAAGACTTTTGAAAATTTTTTGAGAAACGTTCAAGTGCTATTTTTTGCAGCATTTATCTACCTTGCACACAAGAAAGTTCCTACATTCTTCCCTGCCGTTAACATTCAGGCTCTATAAAAATTTTAGTAGATTTCATAGGGCGCGCTACTGAATAAACAAAAAGAATTCCGCTTAAATATATATTCCACGGTTATACAAATTGCCTGCTTGAACATTTTAGTAATACGAAATATGTCCTTTGTCGATGTATACAATTTAAAGAGGACGTAGTTTACTTTCACTCTGGAAAAAAACGATGATTTGAGTAGACGGACTTTTAAATATATTTGGACATGAAATGGAGGTGACAAAGCAAAGGAGACCGGAATGGTCATTTCAGACTTGTTAGCTATCATCAGCCAGTCATACCAAACGCAAAGGTCGGAATCCCAAGATTCGAAAATAGGACCTTTAGTCTTTGAGTTAAATACCTACCACGGCACCACGGACCCTATTCTTTTTTTGTTTGGACGTAATGAACCCGAGCTGGGAATGGCCATTTCTAGATTGTTATTAGCATGTTTAATGGCCCCTGAAGGTTAATAGAAAAATGAATACGAGTTAAAGTGCATTACTTTCCATGTTGGTTCTAAACTTGATAAGAAATCGAACGATCTTGAGACCATTTTGTAAGGTGACCAAAAGTAAAACACCATTCAGGCCATCCTTCTCTTACCGAAATGCATTTAATAACTGCGGTGGAAATTACATTACATCGGTAAGTAACCGGCATATTCACATGTGGGACACACTTTAACGGCAATCGGATGTCTGCTACTTTACTCCCAATCAATCCGTTGCAGCTCAGCCAGGGTTGTATGGGAAAGAGCAAACTCACAGCGCTCAATTATCAGCAATCAATTCCTCCCAAATAAGCCATCAGCATGCACCTACAGTTTTGACTTAGAAGGTAACTAAATAATAGGATAATATATCTATAGCAAGAATAAATCAATTTCCAAGCATTAAAATCTTTATGTCGACCATCCATGAAATCAAATACCAAACCCTTCATTGAATCCTTTTGGCTTTAAGTTAAAAAAATGCCTTTTTAACTGCAAACCACTTAGCTTCGTGACGATGTACTTCCTTATCTATTAAACATATGGTTTTAAGGTTTGTACTCAATATTTGCAAGCTGGAATGTGGGATGAGCTTTTTAGTTTGGAAAAGGTAAGCATGGGTCCATACTTTACCGTCTGTAATGAAGGTAGTGACATTTTATTTTGCCTTTACGCACGCCTTATACCTCATTTATATTCATACACAAGTGTATCTAAAATAAAGATAATAGGAGTACTACGAAAAATAAATTCGTAGGCAAGTTCATATCTTTTCCCTAGAAAAGTACAAGAGCCTGTGATTTTCCTATTTGCTTCATTTTCAATGGAAGACTGTTGAAATTAAAGGGCTGCCAGCACCAGAAAACTGACGTGACCAAATAAATCCGATCATCAATCTAATGATTAGCTGCGAGTACTCTGAATAAAGGAGGTCAGGTTTATTAATTGTGCAAGGACCACCTATGCATTCACTTTTGCCGCAAAAAACGTAACTTATTTTCTTCTGGGTTGAAAAAACAAAGCCCGCATTCAAACATTGTAAATAAAAAAGCAGGGGAGTTTGCATCGCCTGCATAATCACCTAATATAAAAGTTGTAAACTGCACCCATCTGCATTTGCGTTTCCGGACTTACATAGCTTCCTAGTCAGCAACTTTTTCTGGCCTGAGTGTTTTCTTAGGCAGGATATGTAGCCAAGCGGGCGGCCAAGGAATCGCGTGAGAGCGAGGCAAATTGCCGAGTCCTCGCGCTTCGCCAAAAAGCCACGAGGGTGATAAAAACGTTTGACAATTAACGGCTCGGATGTGGACTCATGAGCAGTCATCGCACCACGTACGACCACCAGCGAGGGCTGTGGGGTCTGTTAATGGGATTTGGCACGTGGCTGCATAGCGATTGCACCCTATTAATATTGCACCCTTGGCACCCTTATCATTTTTATCTGCGGCAATCTTGGATAATGTGCTTGGATGAGCATCCGAAACGTCGCTCCAATAAATTTCACGTTTAAGTGATTGCATCATCATCATCATCATCATCATCATCATCATCATCATCATCATCA